>OZ038516.1:55281747-55296747 GCA_964036315.1 Acanthosepion esculentum
AGTTTATAATGTGCACTGCAATTTTGGATACAAAAGGAAAATAAGATTTACTTCACGTGAACCATGAAAGCAACGATAAGGGCTAGTATATTAATATATATTTTTAACCTCTCATAATCTTGCGACCCTGAATCTGAGCTCAGCGATAATCGTTCCCTGCGACCAGCTTTCCTAGGGCTTTTGAATGAGCTATGAATCATTGAAATCGGACCAGTGAGAGCGGAGGAGTTGCTTGGACACATATAAACACACAAATGTACACTGTACTTTATATATAAGATTAGAAAAATCTAAATATTAAAAAACATGGTTTACATGATGTCCCGAACAGTTGAAATTTAGACTTTGGTGACAAATCCTCGTTAAATGCTAATTTTCTCGGTAGCTTGGCGCACGTGATTTTCCGCACCTAATCTCACAGCGAACTAATAAACATGCTATGAAAATATTATTGCAATTTGTTTTCTCTCTCTCCTGTTCAAAACAGTGGTCGGTTTTCAAACTCGGGGTGCATATTGGATTTCGCACCTTGCATCATTCCCGACAATAGGTCTTGATTCGTAATAAGCTAAACTTTAACAGTATGATTCTTTGTATCTAATATTAGTTCCTGGTTTCGGTAAAACATTCAGCGGTTAAATTCTACGATATGTAAATCAGCCATCAAGCCACGACGATAAGCTTATTTTGTTGCTTCGTTCTGGAATTAGCGCTTGCCGTTTTGAAATGTACCTGACTCTACAGGTTTCCATTGTTTCATCCGTTTCTTCCTGCGACAAAGGAAGAAATTGAAGACAGAGAAATGTGCGAATCGTCTCCATTGAATAAGTGACCAAATATACAAGAGAAAAGAAATGAGTGGTCCAACATCAAACGAGGAATAACTGCTAAAGAAGGCCAGCAAATAAAATTGATAAAATCTGAACGAAAACAACGAGTATGAATAGTAATGAAGCGAATGAAATGAATGAAATCGGAACGAAGTAGAGAATAAAATGAACGGCGTTACGGGGAAAGAATTATGTGGAAAAAAGCAAAAACAACAAACGAAGTTCAAGCGAAAGAGTGAAAAAAAAAGGAAAAAAAGGAACGGCTTTGAAGCAAAGGAACGAAAAAAGAAAAACACGAACGATATTGAAGAAAACCAGTGAAACAATAACAAACGACGTAGAAAAGAAGGAATGAAAAAAAAAAAAAACGATGTGAAAAAGTGAATTGAAAAAAAGAACGATATTGAAACGAAAAAAAAAAAAAAAAAGAAAAAAAAAAAACGAAAGAAAAAAAAAAACGAAAGAAAAAAAAAAACGAAAGAAAAAAAAAAAACGAAAGAAAAAAAAAAAACGAAAGAAAAAAAAAAAACGAAAGAAAAAAAAAAACGAAAGAAAAAAAAAAACGAAAGAAAAAAAAAAACGAAAGAAAAAAAAAAAACGAAAGAAAAAAAAAAAACGAAAGAACAAAAAAAACGAAAGAACAAAAAAAACGAAAGAACAAAAAAAACGAAAGAACAAAAAAAACGAAAGAACAAAAAAAACGAAAGAACAAAAAAAACGAAAGAAAAAAAAAAACGAAAGAAAAAAAGAAAGGGACGTTGAAGCCAAAGATAAAAAGAAAGGGACGTTGAAGCCAAAGATAAAAAGAAAGGGACGTTGAAGCCAAAGATAAAAAGAAAGGGACGTTGAAGCCAAAGATAAAAAGAAAGGGACGTTGAAGCCAAAGATAAAAAGAAAGGGACGTTGAAGCCAAAGATAAAAAGAAAGGGACGTTGAAGCCAAAGATAAAAAGAAAGGGACGTTGAAGCCAAAGATAAAAAGAAAGGGACGTTGAAGCCAAAGATAAAAAGAAAGGGACGTTGAAGCCAAAGATAAAAAGAAAGGGACGTTGAAGCCAAAGATAAAAAGAAAGGGACGTTGAAGCCAAAGATAAAAAGAAAGGGACGTTGAAGCCAAAGATAAAAAGAAAGGGACGTTGAAGCCAAAGATAAAAAGAAAGGGACGTTGAAGCCAAAGATAAAAAGAAAGGGACGTTGAAGCCAAAGATAAAAAGAAAGGGACGTTGAAGCCAAAGATAAAAAGAAAGGGACGTTGAAGCCAAAGATAAAAAGAAAGGGACGTTGAAGCCAAAGATAAAAAGAAAGGGACGTTGAAGCCAAAGATAAAAAGAAATGGACGTTGAAGCCAAAGATAAAAAGAAAGGGACGTTGAAGCCAAAGATAAAAAGAAAGGGACGTTGAAGCCAAAGATAAAAAGAAAGGGACGTTGAAGCCAAAGATAAAAAGAAAGGGACGTTGAAGCCAAAGAAAAAAAGAAAGGGACGTTGAAGCCAAAGATAAAAAGAAAGGGACGTTGAAGCCAAAGAAAAAAAGAAAGGGACGTTGAAGCCAAAGAAAAAAAGAAAGGGACGTTGAAGCCAAAGAAAAAAAGAAAGGGACGTTGAAGCCAAAGAAAAAAAGAAAGGGACGTTGAAGCCAAAGAAAAAAAAGAAAGGGACGTTGAAGCGAAAGAAAAAAAAGAAAGGGACGTTGAAGCGAAGGAAAAAAAAAGAAAGGGACGTTGAATCGAAGGAAAAAAAAAAGAAAGGGACGTTGAAGCGAAGGAAAAAAAAAAGAAAGGGACGTTGAAGCGAAGGAAAAAAAAAGAAAGGGACGTTGAAGCGAAGGAAAAAAAAAAGAAAGTGACGTTGAAGCGAAGGAAAAAAAAAAGAAAGTGACGTTGAAGCGAAGGAAAAAAAAAGAAAAGGACGTTGAAGCGAAGTAACGAAAAAAGAAAAAAATGACAGACGTTGAAGAAAAGAGGCGGAGAAAACGAATAACGTCACAGTGAACGAGAAAAATAACGAACGACAGAGAAAAGGGAATTATTTCGTTTCTAAAGAAAAAAGGAAAATATCGAGTCGAAAAAAAATATCAAAAAAATAAATGGAAAAAAATTTGAACGAAGAAGTTAATGAATACATATAAAAAAAAAAAAAATAGAAAAAATTACACAAAAAAAAAAGGCCAAAGAATTATGGCAACAATTTCTTCATCAGTTGACGTGAAATTCTTCCCATATTCTTGTCACGGTGAAAAAAAAAAACCCTTCCTAAGAATCGTTTCCTTATTTATTCGCCATTATTTCATAAAATTGTTTTCATTCCTTCCTGATTTTTTTTTCTGTTACAAACAAATAAGCAAAAAAAAAAAAAAAAAAAAAAAAAGCAGCATCAAAATAACTTTTCACCTCAGAAAGTCCATGCCGGCTCGAAAGCGCGACCCTCCGCTCCGTAACACCAACGGGGCCTAATCACTGAAAACCCCCGCTGCTCATCTAGGCGGCAAATTACCAATTACCTCGTCCCGTCGGCGGTGTGAGAGAAAGGGTCGGCTAATGAATCGAAAGGTGGACAGAAATGCCAAAGGGGAGATGGGAAAGGGGCAAGGGGTGAGAGAAAGAGAGGCAAAGAAAGCATTCCGGTAAAATTACCAGAGTTTCGGGTAGATTCGACAAGTGCCTGGATTAGAAGAACTCGCACCTGCTAATGGCTCTAATATGCCTCCTGCCTTTGCTATTGGACCACTTTGATAACATTTTGCCTGGATGGAGAAATACACTTACTAACGTACAGACGTTGAGTGATTATATATATATATATATATATATATATATATATATATATATATATTATATATATAATGTAACAACTGAATTACGGTGTATTTGGCAAGGAAGGCTTCTTTTATACATGTTTAGTTAAAGATCGACAAAGTTCTGTGTTGCGGAGTGTTGTTTTTTTTTTTTTAATCTCGAAACTTTTTACTCGTTTCTGGTATATATTCTGGCAAGATAACACAAACGTACACGTGAAGACACGATAATTGAACATGATGTAACCCAAAAACGAATCTCTTTGATAAACAATTCTAAATCTGCAATTAAATACAATCCTTAAAAAAGGATATTTTATTGGGCATATATATATATATATATATATATATATATATATATATATATATATATATATATATATATTGACTGAAGACCGAGATGGAACAAATACATTGAGTCAATAGCTTCGTCCAACGCAAGGAAAGTCGGCTCCCTGGTGCCGCGCCAGGAAATTTTTCTCGCCGGAGTCGATCCTTCAAATCTACAAATCACCCATTCGCCCTTGCCTGGAGTATTGCGGCCATATATGGTCTGGTGCCCCCTTATGTTTGTCTCAAGGTTATTGATAAGATCCAGAGACGCATATGCAATGTAATTGGCCCTGATCTGGCATCTCGTCTGCAGTCGCTCTCTCACAGACGTGACGTCACCTCCCTCTGTCTTTTTTACAAATACTTTCACGGTAACTGCTCCGAGGAGCTGCTTTCGCTGGTTCCCAGACTTCATGAACTTAAGCCTTTAACTAGGCTGGCATCTCGCTCTCACCCTTTCACTGTCGAAACTGTTAAATGTAGCCGTCTCTTCCACTTCAATACCTTCATGGCTCGCACCTCTCGCCTGTGGAACACCCTCCCCACTTCCTGTTTTCCTGATCGCTATAATCTCCAACTATTGAAATGTAATATCAATCGACGTCTCCAGATGCCTTGATCTATCCCCTATCCTTCTCTTCATCCTTTCCTCTATCACTCCTATTTGCTCTCGCTCCAACTCTCTGTAACCCCTTGCGTGCTAGTGACTTCCCGCCTTGCTTGGGGTGAAACGCTTAAAATAATTATATATATATATATATATATATATATATATATATATAGAGAGAGAGAGAGAGAGAGAGAGAGAGAGAGAGAGAGAGAAAGAAAGAGAGAGAGATAGATAGATAGATAGATAGATAGATAGATAGATAGATAGATAGGGATAGATAGATAAAGGAAGAACGAGACAGGAACAAAATTCCACTCAGCCCCAGCAACCGTCGGTTGCGCTGGCCTCGGTGCGAGCATCGATCACTCCCTCTGGTGCAATGGGAGGACGCGGCCTTGGGCAACAGTTCCCCAGGGCTGGACACCTCTTCAGTATTATTTTCCTCAGTTGCCCCCCTTTCCTTTGACAGAGAAACCCCAGAGTGCACTCTGTCCAAGGACAGAGACGCAACTGAGAGATAAGTAGGCGTGAACTTACTTAAAAAGAGTTAACATCATCCAACATTTGCAACTCATCACCTCACCAAGGGAATGTCACCTGCAAAAAATCCCGATGTCTGGTCTGCAAAACACATCATCACTCACAACATTTACACACCCTTGCATTCACGTGGTATTCAAACCACCAGCTCTAAGCTGTGGTAGTTCCAATCTTGTATATTTATTTTTCTGTTACAAATGCGAGAAAGAGTTATGTCAGCGAAACCGTAACAGAGATCCGTCTACGACACAATGACCACAAAAGAACATCAGGGACAACAATAACAATTTCCTGTCTCTGTACACTTCAAACAACCTAGTCATAGCATCAACGACGTCGGTTGCGTGCTTTTGGCATCTTGGTTAGGCAAACGGGAGGACAGACGCAGATCGGAGTTGAAGTTCATTCTAAAAATAAATTCGCATATTGAGGGACTAAATAGGAATTTAGATTTATTCAGAGTACAATTTCCACAGAGAGATCCCCAGGGGTTCTGCCAAGTATTGTGGCTTTCCTACCGGATTCTTCCGAGAGGTTTGGCAGAGGAACAGAAGTGGTTTTTTTTTTTCCGTCGGGGTGGATTCTGCAGATGTTGTATCTGTTCCGTGCCGTAGGCCTTCTCGCCTCCCTTGCTCGCCCCCACCGTTGCGTGACATGTGTCACGTAGCGGTGTTATAACCGGCTAAGACTAGCTTAGACAATCTTTGACCAGCTTAGACCAGTGGGCCGAGTGGAAACACTCGGTTCCCGACGTTAAAAGTCGACCGTGTGTCACAACCTGACTTAGCGGAGTGCCAAGTAAAACTCTAGTACAATTTTCACAAGGAGACGTATAATCAAAAACACCAGTCCTCGGAAGAGGTGTCCCACACCCACCTTTCTTCTCCTTAATTTTAATACCCATCACCCAACTAACCTACTATATTTTATGTTCGACTGTCTATGCTTACATTTATGACGTACTAGTTCATAATAAAAAGATTACCCAGTATTCTGAGGGTTATTTTCCATTCAACTTGATTGGAATCACCCACTTTATTCCATCATAGAATCTATCACTAAGGCTTCTTTATATACAAGCTAATATAATGAGAATGGATGGGTAGTGAAGATACATATTAATTTGATATATGTATTTATATATATATGTGTATGGCGTTACACGTGTGTTTGCTTGTTTGTACATAAATGTATGCGCAAAGATATACGCATCTGCATTATGTGTATATGCGGTTTTTCGTCTTAGTTTTTTTTTTAAATAAAAAGGTGAAAAAACCAACAGATTTCCATTTTTTTTAATCAATATTTTAGTTGTATTTTATAATATACTAGACTATCCGTGACACGTTGGGTCACTGACAGTACAGGTTATAAAGCATTGAAGTTAATTTCAACATTAAAATATTGTCGCGTCTTGGTTTTGACGACAAACTACATACGCGTCCTGGGTAAGACGGTAAACTACGTCCGACAGCAAGGACTCTGATAATAGGTTCTTGAAAAAATAATGTTGCCAGCTGTACGTTTTTGAAAAAATATTACAAGCCATACGTTTTTGAAAAAAATAATATTACCAGCTATACATTTTTGAGGAAAAAAAATATTAACAGAAATAGATTTTTGACAAAACAAAATTATTGCCAGTAAAAAAAAAAAAAGTTGTCGGCATTAAATGACCGATTGAGGTTGATATGCCGTAAAACAAAAAACAAACTAAAATATTATCTGTTTGAAGAAAGTTGAATTAAAAAAAAAAAAAAACTTTACTGTATAAAGAAAACTCTGATTTTAAAATCTTATTCACTTAAAATATTTTTAAATCACGTTAATGTAAAAATATATGTTAATTTCGCTCTCCAACAGGACCTAAAGAGTGTGAGTTCAATACCCGGTTAAGGCAGTGGAGAACTTGGAGAGGGGAATTGACAGGAGATAACTGATAACTTCCATTAAACATGGCACGTGGAAGTCGAACAGTCTACCCCAGTGAGCGAAATAAAGGGTTCAGTTCGACATTCCAACCACCTGAAAAAGGCCGGAACGTACAACGGCCGAAACGTTGTAATAAATATGGCGACAAAGATGAGGACAATAGTCCGAATAATGTAAATAATATATTATATATATATATATATATATATATATATATAGAGAGAGAGAGAGAGAGAGAGAGACGCGGGTGCTTACAGAGAGTGAAAGTGAGAGAGAAGACTGAGTATAGAAGGGTTTGAGGAAAGAACTTTGGACGCCAATTGGGATAACCCATAATATTAATCCATTAACAAGACCCGCTGTGATGTTGATTTTAAAAAAATACCTTATTTTAAAAACACGAACTCTTATCTATCCTCCCTATCCGCATTATCTTCACTTCCTGCTACTTACTATCTTCATATTTAAGAACTATTTTATTAAACCTCTATCTTAAAGGCTCTTGTATTGGGTAACATTAGTATAAAATAACCACCTGAAGAAGACCGGAGCGTACAACGGCCGAAACGTTGTAATAAATATGGCGACAAAGATGAGGACAATAGTCCGAATAACGTAAATAATGCGGATAATGTAAATTTAGTCATTTAGCTTTCAATTAAAGTTTTTAAAAAAAGCCTCAAGAAAACTTCATTTAAAAAAAATTATTTAAAACTTAGGTATCGCAATTTTCGTGGATTTTTATTTATTTTTGTGGATTTTTATTTATTTTTGTGGATTGTGGTTTTTTGAATAGCATGTATTATGTCTTTCGTCCTGCGGATTCAAGAAATCCGAAAGAAAACGTGCACTCGTGCAGGGATCGAACTAGCGTTCCCCTTTCTACGAAAAACCACCGTTTGTTTCGGTGTGTTTTACCTCTCTGCTAAAAATAATAACGTCACCTTGATATGTCAAATTATATAATTTGAATTATATCAAATTGAAGTGTACAAATAAAAACTGAATAAAATCCTCAATCGCAGGACCTTTAATCCTGTGATTAAGCTTTTTATTCGTTTTTGTGTTTGTATAAACGTTTTCTTTTCTAGACATAAAGAGTGTACACCCCCCCCCCACATATTCTATATATCAGAGCGATTTGGGTTATTCTGTTCTGTATATGTACATTTTTATATACGTATATCTACAGTGATGGGAATTTTTTTTTCGAAAACGGTCAGTACATTGTGGCCGTGTTTGTAGTCGATATCGCGTTGGCTGCTGCTTTTTAATGCTTTCATTATTTTTAGCCATATTTAAATTTATCATCTTGAAGCGTTATTTTTTGTGTAGAAGCTCCGTTTTTAATTAAAAAATATTTTTTTATCCAACTATATCTTCCGGATAAAAAGAAAAATATTTAAATACAGAGCTCCTAATCGAATATGAGTATCCACCAAAAATAACATCTAAAGACATTATATATGAAAGGAACGAATTTGTAAATATTAGTGGTGATAATGCAAGACTCTCCTAACGATTGAGTTCTTTGAGTGACTGGTGTATTCATGAAAAAAGAAATTACGCAAGAAATCGACTCTCTGTGATGGCCTCGGGTTTAAAATCTCCGACTGATACCAAATCGGTCGGGTTTCGGTCCCGGCCTGAAGCTACAGGATGTCTAGCCACACTGATGAGCTGTGATACAGCGAAACGGTCTGTGTGTGTGTGTGTATATATATATATATATATATATATATATATATATATATATATGACATTTTTATGTTTATACATTCTTAAAATAATTGTCGGACTTCGTCCATTTTATATTGTGAAACATAACCCGAACAAAATAAACTACGAAATCTCCACAAATATTCTTAAATGCCTATAACTGATAACAGAAGTCATTGGTTTATACCAACAGTTTCCCATACTTAATACTTCTCGATTTCACTCTCGCCTGGTCATGCGTGACGTCACGAGCTGCGACGCGATTTTCGCTTCCGCGTCTCGTATACACGAGTTTGTAGTTGCTTTGAAATTTTTCATGCAACAAAAACAGACTATCATAATTGTTTCTTCCGTGTATTGGTTGATATATTGAAAAGTAATTGTCATCTTTGATAATGGCTTATGTAAGCCAAAAACTTAGATTTGATTTAAACATGTATCAATATGGTGATTTCCTTTCGTCTTGCAATGATAATGTTATTAAGCTTATCAGACAATATGAAAGGAACTTACTTAAAATAGACAAAACTTATATTATTTAATGAAACATGCATCAATGAAAATACACAAGATATATATATATATATATATATGTGTGTGTGTGTGTGTGTGTGTGTGTGTGTGTGTGGTAGAAATTAAGAGGATCTGAGATAATTATAAGTAAGTAATTCATCGAGTCTAGAAGAAACCTCAACAGAATGCAGAAAGCACTGGACGGCCGTTTCATCCTATATTTGGGACTCATCAGTAGTGCGCATCCACCACCGAGAATTGTAACCTGGACAGAAACGTCATACCAACTGTTCCAACGGGCCTCGGCGACGAAGAGGTAGCGAATCAGACTCGATATAGCGCCGCTCGATCACATATTCCGTGGTGGAACTCGTTCGAGTTTCTCTTTAACCATTGGACTCTGCCTCCACGAGCTACGACTACTATCCCCAAGCAGCTCAGTCAGTCAGGGTAGCGAAGGAAATCTGCACCAGTTCAGATTTTCCATAAAAGTCCAAATAGCGTAAATCGAACATTAATTAAAATAAAAATAAAAACCTTATTATTTTAGCTCGTTAAAATTAAAAACATTTTTTATAATATCGTATTTTAATATATCTGCTCGTTTCTTAGCTGCCTTGTTCTTCAAACAATCCATATTTTCAATTTACCTTCGAAGCATCGATCTCTCTCGCATTGCATTGTACACACAGGATGCCTGGTACACGTTGTTCCATTAGTTTTGAAACAGGGAATGGGACTCCTACGCCAGGACGCACCCTCCCTCGTAAATAAAGCAATTCCTTTTAATTCTTAGATATTTCCCTACTGCTCCTACCCGACCACCCCTAATAAACCCAATCCCCAACACCTCTTCCTTTCCGCCCAAAGTCATGTCTTCAGGTGATAATTTTGAATCTTGAATCAAGCAAAGGGGTTAATATCCATTAATAGGCCATCCGCGATTTCTCCCTTTGTTCGGCCCACCTCATTTAGAGCTGGTATGTTGGTTTAGGACCTTGGCGCGTTACACACAAAGGCTTCGGGCCACGTTTGGGCGAGAAAGACCGAGCCCCGAATCAGTCAAGCAAGAAGCAGAAGATGAAATAGCAGCAATTGATTGGTTGCGTGGTCGGTCGATCAAGGAAACGAAAGCGAAGAAGGCAGATAGACCCACACAATGGTATGTACGTGTATCTGTCGGGAAACGTGGAAGAGTGTGTTTGGACGATGGGAATTAACATGGATTTTGAACGAGAAATGAAAACAGAGGTAAAAGAAAAACGAGTATATATCAGAAGACTGGAATCGGATATATATATATATATATATATATATATATATATATATAACGTACTAGACAGGGTAATGATTGATTCGTTTTCTATGGCTTAATCTTTTGCAAGTTATTTAAAGTCTAAAAACACTTATGTTGTAAGACTTTTTTATTTGGATAATGATTTACTAATATAAGTCTTACTAATTAACCCATAGCAGGGGGAGAATAGATGATTCATACAGATTCAGAATTTGCTAAACAAAAGTGGATATGAAGTGGGGGCATCAATTCTATATTACAATCAATATATAAACTGAGCCCTGCCTTTATGGCCATATTAGTTTCTGTATATTTATATTCCAGTAAATGTAAATAAATCTAAACGACATGCCTATGGAGCTAATCAATAATTAATTAATTGGTTGATTGATTAATTCGTTTTCTACGGTTTAAGCTTTTGCATGTAATCTAAAGCCTGAAAATACTTTTAGATTATCAGAATTTTTCTTCTTTTTTTTTTGAGATAATGATTTCGTGATACGCCTTACTAATTAATCCATAGCTGGGGAAGAAATGGTGGAGAATGGCCTGGCTACCGATTCCCGTTCCCGGAGAGAGATAACGAAGCTGTTGAATAAATGAAATTGACAAACACATATACAGTACTGATAATTACGTTGGCTAAGGATGAATTCTAAGAAAACCTGAGAATAATAATAAATGGCAGTGGAGACTTCAGGGGTTATTGGCCATCGTTCGATGGCGTTCCTTCGGAGGATTGGCGCGATTGCGTCTCGATTAAGGAACGAGCCTCGCGAAACGGAGTGGCTCTTGCAGCGTGTCTCACTGGCGATGGTTCGGGGTAATGCTTTCTCCATCATAGCGTTTGGCAGAGGATAGAAAAAAATTGTTTATAGTTACGTTGTTCTGGAATTGTCATCAATGGTCGACTGAACCTGCTTTGTTTCAATGACTTTTGTTTTGTTATTATTAGTTACTTTGTTCAATAAAGACGATAATATTTTTTTTTTAAAATAAAAATAAATAAATAAAATAGTAACGCTTATTGCTTCGATAAGCGATTATGTTCAACCTATTAACAGAAGGTTAATTAGTAAGAACAGGTAAATTATCGTGATCTGCTTGTTCAATATGACTTGAGGTGTATTTATCAAAATATTGTGAAAGATTGCATCACTATTTTAGTCAATTTAGTTTTATTATTTTTAATCAAATCGTTATCCAGACACTGAAAGGAGCCGCAAAAGATCCTACAGAAGGTAGTGTTGCAGATGCGGGGAGTGTGAAAAGAGTAAGGGTTAAATTAGGCTGTGCACAATAATCTTCCATCCACAACAATTAATATAAGACAGAAAATAATGATTCAAAACATAATTGAATTTATTGGTCTTAGTTTATGTTGAGATCAATAAAACATCCTTCGTCGCCACTGTTGAGATGTTGAGTGTTTCCACGTGAGTATATGGTAATAACGAAAAAACACAGTCGTAGGGAAAAATACTGGTATATTCAGAGAGGTATTTACATCAGAGAGATTATTAGTAGAACGAACGTAGGTTAGTAGTAACAATAAGTAATAGTAATAAAGTCCAACGGTATCTTCCGGTCGAGAAACGGAAGTGTAACTGATCACTACAGAAGTCTCACTCTGCACTGCACTGCTACACTCCTCTCAGTCTCTAGAACTACTGTTCTATTTATAATAATAGGATCAGTCTATTGTGGTTGTGAAAGTGGGTGCGCCCCAACAGTTTACATGTACATAAGCTAAAGTTTTGACAGAGTTGTGTCTCTTAGATTGGGAAATATTTGTACCTGAGCACATAAGGGTTGAAGGAATTATTATTAAACGGTACTTTAGAAGAATGAGTTGTTGCATGTTAGGAATTGTCAATTGAACCAAAAGAGTTCAGAATTAAGAGTTCGTACTTGCGTGAATGTTGCAATGTTATTTAACGTCTGACCGCATGGTCAAGACGGGAGTCCTTGAAGGTTACATTTTGGCAGTAAGAGATGAGACGCGAGAAAGAAAGAGCGAGGACCACTCGTGACTTGCTTATATAAGATGGTGTAACACGTGAACGGCTCAGAACGTATTGAGCGCGGAAACAGATTTGTCGCGTGCAGGCAATCTGATTGGTCGGAACTGACCAATCAGCGAGCTAGTTTTGAGTAGACTGACCAATGACTGCTTGTCATACGATTTCCATATATGTATGTTTGATTGTCACGATAATTACAAAAGGGAAGAGTACATTTCCTCGCGTAGGGGTCCCTGGCAAACGTGGAAGACTCCACAGTAGCGAAGGAAAGCATGAAGAAAGGGTTAAGTATAAACTACAAGGCAGAATGCATGGTTATATGTAAAAGGATGAGCCCAAAATGCAAATTATAAATCGGGGATACTAAAATCAAGCAGGTGTGGAAATTTAAATATCTGGGAAGTGTTTTAATAGAGGATGGAAAGGGCGACGCTGAGATCCGAAGACGTATTGGGATGGCCAAAGAAGCATTCCAAAAGCTAAGCAGAGTATTAAGATACAGGAAAATTTCGTTAGAAACAAAGAGAAGAGCACTGGACTGTTACGTGATATGCAATGTAAACACCTGGGAAGTGTTTTAATAGAGGACTGAAAGTACGACACTGAGATCCGAAGACGTATTGGGATGGCCAAAGAAGCATTCCAAAAGCTAAGCAGAGTATTAAGAGACAGGAAAATTTCGTTAGAAACAAAGAGAAGAGCACTGGACTGTTACGTGATATGCAATGTAAACATCTGGGAAGTGTTTTAATAGAGGACGGAAAGTGCGACACTGAGATCCGAAGACGTATTGGGATGGCCAAAGGTGCATTCCAAAAGCTAAGCAGAGTATTAAGAGACAGGGAAATTTCGTTAGAAACAAAGAGAAGAGCACTGGACTGTTACGTGATATGCAATGTAAACATCTGGGAAGTGTTTTAATAGAGGACGGAAAGTACAACACTGAGATCCGAAGACGTATTGGGATGGCCAAAGGTGCATTCCAAAAGCTAAACAGAGTATTAAGAGACAGGAAAATTTCGTTAGAAACAAAGAGAAGAGCACTGGACTGTTACGTGATATGCAATGTAAACATCTGGGAAGTGTTTTAATAGAGGACGGAAAGTGCGACGCTGAGATCCGAAGACGTATTGGGATGGCCAAAGATGCATTCCAAAAGCTAAGCAGAGTATTAAGAGACAGGAAAATTTCGTTAGAAACAAAGAGAAGAGCACTGGACTGTTACGTGATATGCAATGTAAACATCTGGGAAGTGTTTTAATAGAGGACGGAAAGTGCGACACTGAGATCCTAAGACGTATTGGGATGGCCAAAGATGCATTCCAAAAGCTAAGCAGAGTATTAAGAGACAGGAAAATTTCGTTAGAAACAAAGAGAAGAGCACTGGACTGTTACGTGATAAGCAATGTAAACATCTGGGAAGTGTTTTAATAGAGGACGGAAAGTGCGACACTGAGATCCGAAGACGTATTGGGATGGCCAAAGATGCATTCCAAAAGCTAAACAGAGTATTAAGAGACAGGAAAATTTCGTTAGAAACAAAGAGAAGAGCACTGGACTGTTACGTGATATGCAATGTAAACATCTGGGAAGTGTTTTAATAGAGGACGGAAAGTGCGACGCTAAGATCCGAAGACGTATTGGGATGGCCAAAGATGCATTCCAAAAGCTAAGCAGAGTATTAAGAGACAGGAAAATTTCGTTAGAAACAAAGAGAAGAGCACTGGACTGTTACGTGATATGCAATGTAAACATCTGGGAAGTGTTTTAATAGAGGACGGAAAGTGCGACACTGAGATCCTAAGACGTATTGGGATGGCCAAAGATGCATTCCAAAAGCTAAGCAGAGTATTAAGAGACAGGGAAATTTCGTTAGAAACAAAGAGAAGAGCACTGGACTGTTACGTGATATGCAATGTAAACATCTGGGAAGTGTTTTAATAGAGGACGGAAAGTGCGACGCTGAGATCCGAAGACGTATTGGGATGGCCAAAGGTGCATTCCAAAAGCTAAGCAGAGTATTAAGAGACAGGGAAATTTCGTTAGAAACAAAGAGAAGAGCACTGGACTGTTACGTGATATGCAATGTAAACATCTGGGAAGTGTTTTAATAGAGGACGGAAAGTGCGACGCTGAGATCCGAAGACGTATTGGGATGGCCAAAGATGCATTCCAAAAGCTAAGCAGAGTATTAAGAGACAGGAAAATTTCGTTAGAAACAAAGAGAAGAGCACTGGACTGTTACGTGATAAGCAATGTAAACATCTGGGAAGTGTTTTAATAGAGGACGGAAAGTGCGACACTGAGATCCGAAGACGTATTGGGATGGCCAAAGATGCATTCCAAAAGCTAAGCAGAGTATTAAGAGACAGGGAAATTTCGTTAGAAACAAAGAGAAGAGCACTGGACT
>OZ038516.1:55306747-55331747 GCA_964036315.1 Acanthosepion esculentum
TAGTTCCACGTGCCCTGTTTAATGGATGTCAGTTATCAGTTATCTGTTAATTCCCCTCTTCCAGTTCTCCAACGCCTTAACCGAGTATGGAACTCACACTCTTTGTGTCCTGTCACAATTATATATATATATATATATATATATATAATGTGTGTATTTAGGCAGCATATTTTCATTCAAGCATATTTATTTTAATTTTAAGCCTTTCGAATCCACGAGTTAATTTCTTGGTGTTTTTAGAAAACTGATTAAAAAAAATTTCAAAATTATCTTTCAAATAATTTTTATTTTACCTAGTTTTTCAATCTCATTTGATAGCATCATCATGAATGGCATATGCATGTGTGTGTTATGGCTTAGCACCGTAAAGAGAAAATATTTTTAACTTTTATGCAAAGGAGGTAAGTTTCGTGGTTTCTTGAAGGTTTTTTAACTGTAGCATTTTTTCATATAACACTTTGTTGCTATTCTTGTAGCTGACTTTATTTTGGGCCGTAATTCTCTAATATAAATGTCTTCCAGAAATTTAAGTTTTTTTGCTTATTATCTTGAAGCACTGATGTATTTTCGACTAATGTCTGTCTAAACTGTGAATGTGGAAATGAGTGTTTCTTTATATGTTCTGAGATTGAACTATGATCGTTCAAGTGAACGTTAGCCTTCTCGTCATCGTCGTTGTTGCAAAACCAACATATGTATTAATATCAGAGACGCAATCTCATTTGGAGAAAATATTACCAGTAATACATTTTTGACGGGAGAAAATATTACCAGTAATACATTTTTGACGAAAAAAGTATTACCAACTATACATTTTTGAGGGAAAAATTATTACCATCAATACATTTTTTGAAAAAAATAGGCATTAAATAACCCGTTGTAGTTGATATACCGTAAAACAAAACAAACTAATCAGATTTAGTTGTTGATCATCAGTTATTTCTTTTTAATTTTGGGAAAATGACAACAAGTATGGAAGGAATCAAGGAAAATAAATTAAGAGATACTAGTTTAGCTATTGACGTTTAATTGACGTTTGTAGATATTTGCTAAGTAATGGGTTTAATTTTGTTATGTTTAGTGAATTTATCACAGACTATTTCGGAAATAAATTTTGAAAATTAAGACAAAGTTCTCGAGCTGCGTATTGTATAACAGTTCAAAATGTTACTGAAAAATTTCACATTGGAAAAAACTAAGCTATTTAAATATTTATTTCAAAGAATACAACTTTGATCCAGGCCATAATTGCTCTAAAAGTCGACGAGATGGGAAGCCAAACATTTGATAACTTACCGGACCGCTAAAAATATTAAAATATCACTTTTGTATATAGCAGACTATAGTACAAGAACAGAAGAGAAGAGAAAATACTTAATAATAGTTGCTATTTTCAAGAATTTGGACACTTTTTAAATAAACAGATCGTGGTAATTTAACAATTCCACTGGATATCACAGTTCAGAGGGTGTTTTTATTTGTAATGCTTGTTGTTATTGTTAAATTGAAGACCTGTAGAACGTCTTTGACAAAACTTTTTACTAGTTTTTAGATATGTATAATTTCAATATGAAAATATATAATGGGATTATATTGTTAAATATATTTTTTTAAAATTATCGTTTGTTTAATTCACCTAATAAAACTCAAAAACTTGCACGAAAAGTTTTGAAATTATCTTAAAATTTTATTTATAAGATAAAAATGTTTATAATTCCCTTTAAGAGTACACAATCAGTACAAAAAATTCGTACTTTTTCAGTCCGTACAAAAAATTCGTACTTTTTCAGTCCGTACAAAAAATTCGTACTTTTTCAGTCCGTACAAAAAATTCGTACTTTTTCAGTCCGTACAAAAAATTCGTACTTTTTCAGTCCGTACAAAAAATTCGTACTTTTTCAGTCCGTACAAAAAATTCGTACTTTTTCAGTCCGTACAAAAAATTCGTACTTTTTCAGTCCGTACAAAAAATTCGTACTTTTTCAATCAGTAAAAATATATACTTTATTTTTCAAAGAAATATTTATCGGACACTTTATTTTTCAAAGAAATATTTATCGGACACTTTATTTTTCAAAGAAATATTTATCGGACACTTTATTTTTCAAAGAAATATTTATCGGACACTTTATTTTTCAAAGAAATATTTATCGGACACTTTATTTTTCAAAGAAATATTTATCGGACACTTTATTTTTCAAAGAAATATTTATCGGACACTTTATTTTTCAAAGAAATATTTATCGGACACTTTATTTTTCAAAGAAATATTTATCGGACACTTTATTTTTCAAAGAAATATTTATCGGACACTTTATTTTTCAAAGAAATATTTATCGGACACTTTATTTTTCAAAGAAATATTTATCGGACACTTTATTTTTCAAAGAAATATTTATCGGACACTTTATTTTTCAAAGAAATATTTATCGGACACTTTATTTTTCAAAGAAATATTTATCGGACACTTTATTTTTCAAAGAAATATTTATCGGACACTTTATTTTCAATTTCTCCCCTTTTTATATATATGTAATTGGTTACGTCCCGAAATTACCCTGTTAATTAATTTTGTGTTCTTGTTAATATGAATTAATTTTAATTATAAAATCTATGTATAATGGTAATATCTATTATTGTATCATACATAGCAAGAATGAGGTCCTCGACAAAATCCAGAGACGGATATGCAATGTGATAGGTCCTGATCTGGCATCTAGTCATGCCGTGGCTTCCCTCAGTTCCCATGAGTTGCTTTCTCTGTTTCCGAGACTGCATGAATTTAAGCGAGCTACTAGGTTGGCATCTCCGTCCCCACCCCTTTTTACTGTCGAAACGGTTAAATATAACCGTCTCTTCTACCCAAACAGTTGTGCCATGTGTCCTCAAGGACAAACGGCACATTGGATAAAGGCGTTAGTGTCAGGACCCAAAGGGTGCGAGTTCAATACCCGGTTAAAGCAGTGGAGAACTTTCAGAGGGGAATTAACAGGAGATAACTGACATCCATTAAACATGGCACGTGGAAGTAGAACAGTCTACCCAACTGAGCGAAATAAAGGGTTCAGTTCGACATTCCAACCACCTGAAGAAAGCCGGAGCGTACAACGGCCGAAACGTTGTAATAAATATGGCGACAAAGATGAGGACAATAGTCCGAATAATGTAAATAGTGTACATAATATAGACATATTGAAACAGCTTTTTCTCTCGCACTTCTCATCTGTGGAATTCTATTCCTCTTACTTGCTTCCCTGGTAGCTATAATCTTCAAATATTCAAGTGTAATGCCAATCGACATCTTCTGATACCTTGATCTTGTTTCCCGCCCTTCTCTGTATCCTTTCCCCAAACATGCCTCTTTACTCTTGTTCTCTACCCCCGGTACCCCCTTGCATCTCTCCTGCCATGCTTGGGATGAAATGCTTAAAAAAAAATAAATAAATAAATAAAAATTAAAAAAAAATAAATAAAAAAATAAATTTAAAAAAAAAAAAAAAAATTTTTAAAAAATAAAATTTCGTCATTATTTTTATACATGTAACAAAAATCACAAATTTTGTAAAGATTACCAAAATTATTGTTTCCCTGAAATTCACATTTGTTTGACGCAAAACATTGTAAATTGTCGGATTTGCTTTTTGATTGTATCATTGAATTATGCAATTTTATATTTTTCTGTAATCAGTTGGTATAAACAAATTCTTTATTTTTGTAATATCTAAAAATGTCTGATTTATGACAAATAAAATTATTTTATACGTTTAGTTATTTTATGGTAATCATTTTTGTTCTTTCTTTGTACATTTGCATTTATAGAAATAAGCCAATAATTGTAAGCCATTTTCTAATATTACGTATAGTTGTTAACTAATTATCAGACATTACTAGCAAGTTCCCTGCGAAAAATATTCTGAAATTGTTTTAGTCAGAATTTAATCTCCAGATCTCCGCCCCCAGTTGCTAAAATCATAATTGTCAGATTTTAGTGAAACTTTCAGTAATTATTCACAAATAAAAAAGTTTTTTTTTTCTTGGTAATTTTGTTTCATATCTGCGACAATCTTTAATTTCATGAAATTTACAGAAATCCTTTCTTGTAGGAACTAAAGTTTATATTAGTTATAAGCACATGTTCTTGGAGAATTTACATCAATTTTTAAAATAGGCGAATCTAATTACAGAAATTCTACTCTGAATCTTAAAATAAAAAAAAATCAATAAAACTGAGACATTATTTAATTAAAAAAAACGGATGATATTGTCTTAAGAAAAAAATTTTTTCGATGAATAATAATTGTTTATTTTTTAATTTTTTAAAATTTTAATTGGAATAATTTTACATATTTAAATCTTAAAATTCTGTATTAACTTGGAGTCGGTTATGCGATCTTTTTATTAAGTAAAACTCAAAGTACTTCAAATTCAATAAAATATTAAATTACTTAGAATATTTTCCTAAAATTTAAAAATTATATAAAAAAGGCGAGCATGTTATATTCCTCAAGCAATTTTTGCAGGTATGTTCCCCGTAGAAAAAAAAAAATTAAACTAGTTAATTTTCCGGTTGCCAAACAACCTAACACCTTAAACACCTCCCTCGGTGTTAAAAATACATTTGTGATATTTTAATATTAATATTTGTTTCAAATGAGATTAATTAAAATTTAAATCAGCTAACAATCATGTTTTCCGTCTTCTTGCAATTGATGTTTAGTTCTTTCTTCTCGCCATGCTTCATTACCTCCTGTAAGACTTCCTGTCGTTTCCTTTCTATATCTGCTATCCTTAGCAGAAGGGTTCTTTCAGAATAAAAAAAACAGTTGATTTTAATCGATCATTATTCGTCATTACTATATTAAAATTAATATCTACCGGCCTAGACATTATAAATTTAAAAATGTCGACGAGTACATTCACTTTACTATAACGATATTTTAATTGTTGATTATTAATTTCCATTGTTTTGGAAAAAAAAGTTTGAAATATAACACACTGCACAATAACCACATTTAATGAACTTGGTATGGCACAAGGCTATAAATATTGGGATTTCCGCTCTGATCGAATGCACGATAGTGATTGGTAGATTTACGAAAACACAAAAGTGGTTTGTGTAAATGTTTCAAAAAGTTATTGTACCCATGTTCACACAGAGCAGAATAATCTGTAAGCTAAGCGAAGAAAGAAGGAAAGAAGAAAAAGGAACGAGAAGGAAAGAAGAAAAAGGAACGAGAAGGAAAGAAGAAAAAGGAACGAGAAGGAAAGAAGAAAAAGGAAC
Source organism: Acanthosepion esculentum (assembly GCA_964036315.1). Classification (NCBI taxonomy): domain Eukaryota; kingdom Metazoa; phylum Mollusca; class Cephalopoda; order Sepiida; family Sepiidae; genus Acanthosepion; species Acanthosepion esculentum. Next base: position 55,312,029 of record OZ038516.1, read on the forward strand.
GAGAAGGAAAGAAGAAAAAGGAACGAGAAGGAAAGAAGAAAAAGGAACGAGAAGGAAAGAAGAAAAAGGAACGAGAAGGAAAGAAGAAAAAGGAACGAGAAGGAAAGAAGAAAAAGGAACGAGAAGGAAAGAAGAAAAAGGAACGAGAAGGAAAGAAGAAAAAGGAACGAGAAGGAAAGAAGAAAAAGGAACGAGAAGGAAAGAAGAAAAAGGAACGAGAAGGAAAGAAGAAAAAGGAACGAGAAGGAAAGAAGAAAAAGGAACGAGAAGGAAAGAAGAAAAAGGAACGAGAAGGAAAGAAGAAAAAGGAACGAGAAGGAAAGAAGAAAAAGGAACGAGAAGGAAAGAAGAAAAAGGAACGAGAAGGAAAGAAGAAAAAGGAACGAGAAGGAAAGAAGAAAAAGGAACGAGAAGGAAAGAAGAAAAAGGAACGAGAAGGAAAGAAGAAAAAGGAACGAGAAGGAAAGAAGAAAAAGGAACGAGAAGGAAAGAAGAAAAAGGAACGAGAAGGAAAGAAGAAAAAGGAACGAGAAGGAAAGAAGAAAAAGGAACGAGAAGGAAAGAAGAAAAAGGAACGAGAAGGAAAGAAGAAAAAGGAACGAGAAGGAAAGAAGAAAAAGGAACGAGAAGGAAAGAAGAAAAAGGAACGAGAAGGAAAGAAGAAAAAGGAACGAGAAGGAAAGAAGAAAAAGGAACGAGAAGGAAAGAAGAAAAAGGAACGAGAAGGAAAGAAGAAAAAGGAACGAGAAGGAAAGAAGAAAAAGGAACGAGAAGGAAAGAAGAAAAAGGAACGAGAAGGAAAGAAGAAAAAGGAACGAGAAGGAAAGAAGAAAAAGGAACGAGAAGGAAAGAAGAAAAAGGAACGAGAAGGAAAGAAGAAAAAGGAACGAGAAGGAAAGAAGAAAAAGGAACGAGAAGGAAAGAAGAAAAAGGAACGAGAAGGAAAGAAGAAAAAGGAACGAGAAGGAAAGAAGAAAAAGGAACGAGAAGGAAAGAAGAAAAAGGAACGAGAAGGAAAGAAGAAAAAGGAACGAGAAGGAAAGAAGAAAAAGGAACGAGAAGGAAAGAAGAAAAAGGAACGAGAAGGAAAGAAGAAAAAGGAACGAGAAGGAAAGAAGAAAAAGAAACGAGAAGGAAAGAAAAAAAGAAACGAGAAGGAAAGAAACAACAAAAAAAAAACAATCAGGCTCGAGTGAGGAGGAGATGGTGAAAAGTTAAGCCCTTTGGGAATGCGAACCTCAAGTCGTCAGGTACGAAAAGAGTTTATATGCTGCCTGTTCGGATCCCGTTTTGTCCCTGGCTGCTCTCCCAGCTAATCACTGAACTCCCTCTTAAGTTTTCCATCACTTTGTATCAATGTCAATCCGTTGGCTTTGCAAAATCTCCCCCTTACCTCATTAAAACTGACCATCTCATACCGACGGCAAATTGGCGGTTATTCGGGCGAAAGAGGTTCTGCTTATGCAGTTGCGGGTGAGGTGGGACCTTTCAGTCGAGTCAGGAGATAACGACAAATTCGGGGGTCATTAACAATCTGGGACTGAAATCACAGTAGGAAAGGAAAAGGATACGCTGACGGTAGAGAAGGCCGTTGTCCATATGTTTATTTCTCGTTCTTCCAGGGCTTCAGTGTCCCTCATAACCCCAACCTGACTCTTCTTTGGGATCGCTTTTCAGTGATTTGAAACCGGTCAACAGAAATTAATATAAGATCATTAAGTGTTTATTAAACTCATTCACACACACACACGCAATTTTTATTTATTTATTATTATCATCATTAAACGAAACGACAGAGGAAAAACTACGAAGACGATATAGAGGAAGCGAAGACGGGGAGGAGAAGAAGAGAGGGAGACGAGAGAGACACGGAGGAGGAGGAGAAGGAGAGACGGAGACGGACGACGAGGAAAAGAAGAGAGAGAGTGTGAGAGAGTGTAGAGAGAGAGAGAGTGTGTAGAGAGAGAGAGAGTGTGTAGAGAGAGAGAGAGAGAGTGTAGAGAGAGAGAGAGAGTGTAGAGAGAGAGAGAGAGAGAGAGAGAGAGTGTAGAGAGAGAGAGAGAGTGTAGAGAGAGAGAGAGAGAGTGTAGAGAGAGAGAGAGAGTGTAGAGAGAGAGAGAGAGTGTAGAGAGAGAGAGAGAGTGTAGAGAGAGAGAGAGTGTAGAGAGAGAGAGAGAGAGTGTAGAGAGAGAGAGAGAGTGTAGAGAGAGAGAGAGAGTGTAGAGAGAGAGAGTGTGTAGAGAGAGAGAGTGTGTAGAGAGAGAGAGAGTGTAGAGAGAGAGAGAGTGTAGAGAGAGAGAGAGAGAGTAGAGAGAGAGAGAGAGAGTGTAGAGAGAGAGAGAGAGTGTAGAGAGAGAGAGAGAGAGTGTAGAGAGAGAGAGAGAGAGTGTAGAGAGAGAGAGAGAGTGTAGAGAGAGAGAGTTTAGAGAGAGAGAGAGTGTAGAGAGAGAGAGTTTAGAGAGAGAGAGAGTGTAGAGAGAGAGAGTTTAGAGAGAGAGAGAGTGTAGAGAGAGAGAGAGTGTAGAGAGAGAGAGAGTGTAGAGAGAGAGAGTGTAGAGAGCGAGAGTGTAGAGAGCGAGAGTGTAGAGAGCGAGAGTGTAGCGAGAGAGAGTGTAGAGAGCGAGAGAGAGTGTAGAGAGAGAGAGTGTAGAGAGAGAGTGTGTAGAGAGAGAGTGTAGAGAGAGAGAGAGAGTGTAGAGAGAGAGAGAGTGTAGAGAGAGAGAGAGAGTGTAGAGAGAGAGTGTAGAGAGAGTGAGTGAGAGAGTGAGTGAGAGAGTGAGAGAGAGTGAGAGAGAGTGAGAGAGAGTGAGAGAGAGAGAGTGAGAGAGAGAGAGATTGGGTGTCTTGCAGGCATTTTTATTTATGGTTGGTGGTTGTCCGCCAGTTGGTTTGGGGCGTTTTGTACAAGGTTCGAAAGAATTACGTAACACCGTTTGTAGTAGTAGAAAGACAAACGTTACATTCTTTCAGCATGGATTTTATAAAAGCTGATGTCATATAGTGTTTATAGATGGTAAATTATTTGTTAGAATTCCCTCCAAGTATTTCCTGCGTAAAGAACGATTTTTTTCTCTCATTAGGTTGGCATTTAAATATCAAATTTATGGCCAGTTTTGCTTCGGTGTATTAATTGCTATTTATGCAAATTTGTTAACTTAACCGGGATTCGCTAAGCTGGATAAGATATAAGGCAAACCAAGTATATATGATATGATAAAAATGCAGTACAGCCAAACCCCATCTACGCCTCCCCCCCCCCAATCAGCGGAATTCGGATTCAACGGAGAAAATCTACGGGTAAATTTAAAAAGATCTGCAGAAAAAAACAAAACAAAAAAACTTCCAAATCGTCAGCTATGTATTTCAAAAATTTCAGTCTTAGCGGAACGAGTCGTCTTAGTTCTCAAAGTGACCGTTTGGTGGCGGGCATTTGAATTGCAAACAAAGACGGGTGTACAGTATATAAAGTACGATACATTAGCGCGTGCGTGAGATAGTAGCTGTGAAAAATCTATAATTTTTTGTTATTTTGATTAATATATCTATATTAAGTATATAGTTATGCCATATGTACTTTTTTTATAATATTATTATCGTAACTACTGGCAGTTACTAATAATACCTTCCCATCTACGGACAATCGTCTTTAAAGGACTACCATTCCCCCTATTAGTCCGTTGATGAGAGGTTTGTAATTTCATATCAGTATTTTTTTTTTAAATGCAGACAACTAAGTTTATATAATTTCAGAGGGACACATCTATACAAGCTTTGAACTTTATGTATTATATTGAGAACTTGTTTTAAACAATATTGCTTATTTGTATTGAATACAGTTATAGCTATCTTATGTAACTTTTATAATCGACCAACCTGTGTACATGCGAGCCTTGGGTTATTATTCATGCGTGACCAGATGGCTTGATATAGCTGCTGCATAGTTTGTTTTTTTTTTTTTTTTTGTGGGGGGTGCTTGTAAAGGAAGGTAGAAACCCTCGTGATTAAAACTCTTATTAAGCGGACAAGGACCATAAAATACGGAGACTAGACGAAAACAATTTTCTTAAAACGATCATTAAGGAGTAGTTCTGATAAAGGATTTTGTGGTGTTACTATAGTACGATATCTACCGTCCATGTTCTGCAATAGTATGATATCGCTTATTCATGGTATCATATTTACCAACTGTTGGAAATATGAATTATGTTAGAGTTAAAGGCAGTTAAAGGTTATGTATTAAAAATGAACAATTTTTTTTATACAAAAACAAAATCAAATAGTGATTTTAATGTTTGTAAACTGATTTCATGTCTTACAAAAAAAAACACACACACACACACACACACACTAAACAGGTCATCGTTTTTCCCGAGCATTTTCCAACAATAATGAGTGCTTATTAATTTACGATAGGTTGCAAGTGCTACGGTAAATATACTATAGAAGAAAAAAAATATTTCAAAAATCAAACATCTAATTACTCATTTATAGATATTCTCGGTTCGAGATTAACACCTAAGCCGGCTATTTTAACACAGTAATCCCCTGATGTCTACAGAAAATACAAATCATCTATTATGGCGCGACATCTACCATTCATTTTTCTACTATGGCGCGACATCTACCATTCATTTTTCTACTATGATATATTACCAACTCTTGTAAATATGAAATATGTTAGGGTTAGGGGATAAATTTACAAATTAGGGTTAGAGGTTATGCTTAGGGGTAAAGACAGTGAACTACTTATGTATAAAAATCATTTTTTTATACAAAAAAAAAAAAAAAAAAAATCTTAATATTTCTGAACTGATTTGACGTCATTAAAAAAACAAAAAAACAAAATAATTAAACAAGCAGTAAACATGTCATCGTTTTCATAAGCACTTTCCACCAATAATGAAGCCATCATCATTTACGATAGGTCGCAATTATATAATGTTTATGTTTTTACTATGGCTCCTACCCACCATGTTCTACCAACCATTTATACAAGCTTATAATTTAGGCTATTCGCTCGTCCTGGGTACGACTATAAGTTTCGGTGCGAAAGTCTTGTTACCGCTATATAAAATGATTTTCTTTCAGATGACTGACAAGAGCACCTACAGATTGAAAGAGAGGTAACCGGTGACAAGACTTTCGGACCACTCTGCACATCCTCTTCTGATCGGGAGACTGGAGGTTTTTGAGGAGCACGGAACCACCACCTTTTAATTACTGTTGTTCCCAAGTCCACCTTGACGTGGGGTGGTAGCACCTGTTAGGCTCCCAGCTATGGGCAAATAGTTAACCCCCCCCCAAAAAAAAAACTGTGATCAACACATTAAGACAGCATATAAATATATTTTTTTATAGTGAAAATACCAGCAATACATTTTTGAAAAATAAATTTATATGGCGTCAGTATGAAATCGTTCTCACTGGTTAATAGACAGGACCGATATGTGTCGGATCCGCGACTCATTGAGTGACTCACCGATTACAGGACGCGTGCACTCGGTCCATATATTATGCAGACCACGTGAAATCCTTTAAAAATATATGAGAGAGCTATTAATAACGGTATATTTTAATTTTATGCGGGGGATTTCATCAGACGTTCACATTTCAAGGGTGACACAAGGGTAAAAATGTCGAGAAACGCTTGTTTAGAGAATAAGCAAATGTGTGTTGAAACCTGCCATAAATGAACCAATTTTTGTTTTTTCGATTCTATCAGACGAAATCTTAAGTTATGACGTGAGAAGCAAAAACATGGGTTGAGTGTTGAGAAACAGCAAAAAACGAAAAAACGAAAACAAAAACGAAAACAAAAACAAAAACACACAAAAAAAACAAACAAAAAACGAAAAAAAAACCCATCAAAAAGCATCAAAAACAAACAAAAACGAAAAAACAAAGAAAAAAAACACGAAAAAAAACCCCATCAAAAACAAACAAAAAAGAAAAAACAAAGAAAAAAAACACGAAAAAAAACCCCAAAACAAACAAAAACGAAAACAAAAACCATCAAAAACAAACCATCAAAAACGAAAAAACACAACGAAAAAAAACAAAAAACGAAAACACAACGAAAAAAAACACAACGAAAAAAGACACAAAGAAAACAAAAAGAAAAAACACAAAAAAATATCCTTCCCCCCCAAAAAAAACTGTGTGAAGAACATTCTCGAAGTTTCATTCTCCCACCGCGATACTGTAGGAGGAAAAAAAAAGAAAGAAAGCGTTGGTTAAACTAGTGAATGTGTTATTGGAACTGTTAATTTAAAAGAAAATGTCGGCAGACCCTCACCGTACAAATGACCCTGACAACCAACGCCTTGTCATTTTCTTTGCGTATACCTACCGTTGAGCACGTTGAAACGTATCTCATGTTCAGCCTTGTCATATATTATTTTCTATTGTCTTCTTATTCTTCACTTATTGTTTCTTTCTTTCATCCGTTGAAACAAACACATTAAAGCCTGTTGGCGTAGAACGTCATTTCAGAGACAATATACACGAAAGTGATGTTGACTATATTATATTTTCAATAGAAAAAAATGTACGTTTACTATCAGTTGTCTTTTAATACAAGCAACATTTGATGAAAGTCCCACTATTTTTGTTTCTGCCCATCCATTCTACAAGTCCTGTCGAACTTTTTGATCAGAATAATATCTTTTATTTCCCCATTGTGTTTCTATCAGTTCTCAGAGACCTGTCTTCTAACCTTCTGTCAATACGACAAACACTGAGAGCGAATATTTAGGGGAATGGAAATCCGTGTATGACCAAGGTCAGCACGCTTAAACCCTCGGTCATAATAATTTGTACCATCATGCTAGCACATCATCGTCAACTTTTGAAAAATTTGGTTGAGGTTTTTTTTTTAGTGGCATATCAACACCTCTATAGGTGTTGATATGCCAAAATTTAAATATTTTGAACGCACAGATAAAATGTATTGCTTGTCATTTTGGTATAAATATTGCTGGCAATTTTCTCTATAAAAATATATCATATAAATATAAGTTACAATAATAAGTAATCTAAAAATATATAAGTAATCTAAAAATATATCATAAATATAAGTAACAATAATAATCTAAAAATATATAAGTAATCTAAAAATATATCATATAAATATAAGTAACAATAATAATCTAAAAATATATAAGTAATCTAAAAATATATCATAAATATAAGTAATAATAATCTAAAAATATATCAAATATAAGTAACAATAATAATCTAAAAATATATAAGTAATCTAAAAATATATCAAATATAAGTAACAATAATAATCTAAAAATATATAAGTAATCTAAAAATATATCATAAATATAAGTAATAATAATCTAAAAATATATCAAATATAAGTAACAATAATAATCTAAAAATATATAAGTAATCTAAAAATATATCAAATATAAGTAACAATAATAATCTAAAAATATATAAGTAATCTAAAAATATATCAAATATAAGTAACAATAATAATCTAAAAATATATAAGTAATCTAAAAATATATCAAATATAAGTAACAATAATAATCTAAAAATATATAAGTAATCTAAAAATATATCAAATATAAGTAACAATAATAATCTAAAAATATATAAGTAATCTAAAAATATATCAAATATAAGTAACAATAATAATCTAAAAATATATAAGTAATCTAAAAATATATCAAATATAAGTAACAATAATAATCTAAAAATATACAAGTAATCTAAAAATATATCAAATATAAGTAACAATAATAATCTAAAAATATATAAGTAATCTAAAAATATATCAAATATAAGTAACAATAATAATCTAAAAATATACAAGTAATCTAAAAATATATCAAATATAAGTAACAATAATAATCTAAAAATATATAAGTAATCTAAAAATATATAAGTAATCTAAAAATATATAAGTAATATAAAAATATATCATATAAATATAAGTAACAATAATAATATAAAAATAAATAAGTCATAAAAATATATCATAAATATAAGTAACACTAATAAGTAACAATAATAAGTAATATAAAAATATATAAGTAATATAAAAATATATCATTAATTATATATTGATAATATTATATTAATATTACATTTATTTCTGTTTGGGAATTCACTATTTGACCATAGCTGGGATCTTAACAGAGTGGATTTGGGGACAACACCAATCAAGACGTGGTTCCATCAGAGGCCTCGCTGCGGAATTAAGAAAAACTTTGTCTACAAAGTATAATTCTAAATGGCTAGGTAGTTACAGGTTATGTTTTCAGGATATTTTTTAGTGATTATCAAGAAATATATGAGGATAAAAAAAAAAATTGCCTGACCTTAAACCGTCAAACTTGTCACAGCAGAAACTTCGACTTCTGACATGGAAGCAGATACAGTGAAATTATTAATCGATTTGGTAACGCTCAGGTTTTTTTTCTCATACAAGTTAATGTCAATATTTTATTCGCTTAACATAATTTCGGACAATGGGGAAAAAACGACGTCAATTTTGGGAGATGTTGATTTCTGCCAGAACTGACCATGGAGGTAATAGCTTTTTCCGTAAGCGATTTACACAAGTATCTGCGATTTTTTTTATCTATCATTGTGACATGCCAAGAACGAAACATTTTATCACATTATTTGCAATGGTTCATACTGCAGAGTAGAGTCGCTATTCAAAAAGACCTTCGTGAAGACGAAACCCCGCCGCTTCAGAGAGACCGTCGCGACTGCATTATCTCAACTATATATATATATATATATATATATATATATATATATATATATATATATATATATATATATATATATATATAAAAGGATTTATAGACTACACTGCACGTCTGTGCGATACCTCTTTGTATGTGGTGGATATTTATTTACTCCTGAACCCGTTCCAATGTTCCCGATCTACTCATCAGAATAAATCGATTGTACACTATACCCACATTTGTCGAGTGGGGCGTTGAAAGATGACCCTTATCAGAAAAAGCCTCCAGGATATGTTACTAATTCTTTTGGTAGTCACACGGGCAATTGTCCAAAAGAATGGTCATCTATTGTTATAATTTATTATATTGTGCGACCAGACGGTGGACAGTCCAGAGCACTGCTTTGACTATCAAAAGAAAAAGAATGAAAAACAAAAAAAAAAAGTACAATTCTTTGAAAGTGGAAATAAAATAAAAGATGCCATTCTTTCTTGAGCCAGTAGCACCTTGAGTTGTACAAATTTTGGTGCCAATGTCATAATAATGCCGGCTCTTGTTCAGTTAACAAGTACAAAGATATTAATAACTGTTCATCTTCCCACAATCTATTCTTTGCGTTTCACTTTTGTCATTCAAGAGCTTTTTCGGACAGACGCACATGGCGGGTTTTCCCATCATAAAATTCTAACCAAGTCTTTTATTCTTTAGTCAGCCACCATTTTCTCTTGTATTTTTGAAAAACTATGCCTTCCCATTTACAAACCCCACTGCGAGTTAAAGATTATTATTCGTGAGAAGAACTATGACGTAAGTTATTTGTCTATTGGACACTGAGTTTAGCAGCATTAGAAAATCAGCATTCAAAATCCTAGATTTTGAATCGTACCTACAACCTAGATTTCCGGAAACGAAGGAGAATGGATAACTGCAAAAAAGTCAAAAGCACACACACATTATATATATATATATATATATATATATATTATATATATATATATTATATATATTATATATATATTATATATATATATATATTATATATATATTATATATATATATATATTACATGAATCATACATACAAAAACAGATATTGAAGTTAATGATATAAATGGCGAGAATACATCTGCGCAAACAAATTTAATAAATGACATTAACCCCGAACCTGTAGATGAATGTTATGATCCCTGTTTATAAACTCTAGTTACATAAGGTCTTTTTTTCTTTCTTTTTTTTTTTTTTTTTTTTTTTTACAAGCTTTCATCTGTGCATACAGACTTCATCAGGTATGGAAATATATTTGTTTTTTTTTTTTACGTCCAGATAATAACAGGAAAACAAAAGATTATTTCGACCGTTGTACACTCCAACCATCTTTAGGCGATTAGAATTTGCACCGAACTCTTTATTTTGTCCACCAAGGTAGATTGTTCTAGTTCCACATGCCATGCCTCTTCCGGAATTTATTTGCCTTTAACTCAACTCTCCAAGTTTTGGTTCACCACTGCTGTGGCCTGGTATTGAATTCACAAGTCTTTGGTTCTTAGTCCCTGGCTCTAACCAACGCCTTTATCTTATGATGGACGAAATAAATTTTTCGGTTCGAAATTCCAATCACCCGAAGAAGGCCAGAGCGTATAAAATCTTATATATATATATATATATATACACTACTAGTAATACTTGGTTGGGAAAAAAACTGACAGCAAAACTATCAAAACAAATTGGTACCCGAGGGAAAAATTTGGAAAAAGAGAAAGAACTAGAAACATCGGAAAAGGGCGAAAAAAATCCTCCAGTGCCTTAAGAATTTAGTCCAAAGAAAAAAAACCTAGGTGAGTAATAAACTTAACACGCAGAGTGCTCAATACGCTAAGTAGAACAGGGATGTTCCTGGCTCTTAAGGATTTATTTCATTATTATATATATATATATATATATATATATATATATATATATATATATATTGACAGATTAACTGATTGTGTGTTTGTATATGCAAATATTAATGTGACACTCCTTAACCCATGAAGTATACCTTATAATCGTCAACGTTAGTAATAATCCGAAATTCTTTACAGTGGTTGCAAATCCAAGCGTCACCTTGCTTGCTACCCAAAACGAGCAGGCGACGCCCTTAAGCAAAACCCTTAAATATACTGGAAACGGGTTTCGAGTCCTCTATTTTTGCCGCGGCGATTATTTTGAAATGTGAGCTGTCAGCGAGCCTTTCCCAGTTTTTGGATCACACTGACATGAACGAGAACGGAGACGCACCTTCGGACAATCATTGGCCTGTCGCTGGATAGATAGGGCAGTTTCCCCCGTTATATGTTTACAAGACGAAGCATACTTCCGATATTTACTGTAAATAGAATATCATAGCCATAGCAGGTGTTATAAAAGTTTCATATTGAAGATATTACACTGTTCACCGTTAATTCTTATCGATGCTATTGACATAGTACAGATAGAATCTTTATTTTCTCTCTCCGATTTGCTGACAGTGAATAGCAAAGAATATTAATCAATGGGCGAGCCAAACGTTTAGCGGTTAGCCACAAAAGCTAATCTGGCCGAAACGCAAAGAGAGAGGCGTATCAAAGTATGCCTCAAAGGTTTGCAGCATCCTTTCGGAGCAAAAGGGCATGGTCAGAATTAAGTGCACCCGATGCATTCGATCATTGGGACGTTCACAGCGGCTCAGGTACTCTAACGTATTTCCGTATTTATATACGGCGTCGCCCTGGCGTTGCAGGGAGATGGGAGTTTTCTACAGATTCTAGGAAGCCATTATAAACCAAGAGATACACTTAAACAGTCGCTTCCAAAATAAAAGGTTAGCAAAAAAAGGGTCGCTTTTCGGAGATGAAGTGGCAGTACTGCATTGGAGTGAGTAATACGTTTCCTTAATACTTTTCGTCGGAAATTGCCGAATAGCTGTAATAAATCGACAATTTCTACTGAAGGCAGTCTCACAGTTGAGTTTGTAAACAATGGCTAAGTTATATGTCACTAGATTACAAGTATGGTACATTCAGTAAGGATCGAACTCACTACAATATTAACTGTTTAAGCTCAGCCTAAGTCTGACACAAGGCAACATCTACGGCCGACCAGTGAAGACAGAACTCACTACCACGCTAGCTCGTTAACCATGCACCTCAAACATTTAAAAAATTTCCAGAATAATTATACGCACAAAGGCGTCTGTTGAATCCAGTGACTTGACCCAGAGAGCTGTAAGTTCAATACCTCGCTACAGCTGAGGTGAACAAAAACTTGGAGAGTTAAGTTAAAAGGGAAATAATTTATACCGAGACATCCGGAAGAGGTATGTCACGTGGAACTAGAACAATCTATCTCGCTGGACGAAATAAAGGGTTCAGTTCGAAATTCTAATCAGCTGAAGAAGGCCGGAGCGTACACGGGCCGTAACTTCGCGCATATGGCAACAGAGATGAGGACAAAATTTCGATTGATGTTAGTGTTTGTCTCTTTTTAAAAACAATCTTTACACGTTTTGCTATAGTGTTAAACTTTAATGCAACGGCAATCATCGTCACTCGCCAACAGTTCTTTTTATTGCATTTTCTCCTTACTAACCGCTTGTGTTTTAGTGTTTTTATCGTCGTTTAAAAGGTGAAATGATTTTTAAAAAATATGGGTAATTAAACAGATTCCAAATTTTATTTTAAACATATCTAAGAACCTTTGTTTCCTGTTTAGGATTGGGTTTTTGAGAACTGTAGAAGAAAAAAAAAGAACTGTAGAAAAAAAGAAAAAGAGAACTGTAGGAAAAAAAGAGAAAAGAGAACTGTAGGAAAAAAAAGTGTAAAAGAACTGTAGGAAAAAAAAGTGTAAAAGAACTGTAGGAAAAAAAAGTGTAAAAGAACTGTAGGAAAAAAAAGTGTAAAAGAACTGTAGGAAAAAAAAGTGTAAAAGAACTGTAGGAAAAAAAAGTGTAAAAGAACTGTAGGAAAAAAAAGTGTAAAAGAACTGTAGGAAAAAAAAGTGTAAAAGAACTGTAGGAAAAAAAAGTGTAAAAGAACTGTAGGAAAAAAAAGTGTAAAAGAACTGTAGGAAAAAAAAGTGTAAAAGAACTGTAGGAAAAAAAAGTGTAAAAGAACTGTAGGAAAAAAAAGTGTAAAAGAACTGTAGGAAAAAAAAGTGTAAAAGAACTGTAGGAAAAAAAAGTGTAAAAGAACTGTAGGAAAAAAAAGTGTAAAAGAACTGTAGGAAAAAAAAGTGTAAAAGAACTGTAGGAAAAAAAAGTGTAAAAGAACTGTAGGAAAAAAAAGTGTAAAAGAACTGTAGGAAAAAAAAGTGTAAAAGAACTGTAGGAAAAAAAAGTGTAAAAGAACTGTAGGGAAAAAAAGTGTAAAAGAACTGTAGGGAAAAAAAGTGTAAAAGAACTGTAGGGAAAAAAAGTGTAAAAGAACTGTAGGGAAAAAAAGTGTAAAAGAACTGTAGGGAAAAAAAGTGTAAAAGAACTGTAGGAAAAAGAGAGTAAAAGAACTGTAGGAAAAAGAGAGTAAAAGAACTGTAGGAAAAAGAAGAGTAAAAGAACTGTAGGAAAAAGAAGAGTAAAAGAACTGTAAAAAGAAGAGTAAAAGAACTGTAAAAAGAACAAGTACAAAAAAAGAACGAACTGTAAAAAAGAATTCTGTAAATATAGATGTGTAAGGATTTATTATTGGCAGCCATAATCTTAACATATGAGAGTCAGATGACAATGTTTCAGAAACTAGAGTAAATCCTCCAGAAGGTAGTGAATGGAAGCGTGAAGAAATGACTACAATATATATTGAAAAAGGACAGAATTCTTGGTCGTTAGCAAAATAAACATCTCAATATGCAACTTTAAAATTGGAAATAAGAAAAAAAACAAAACGAGTGCAACAATTTAAATAGGTGGGAAGTGTTTTAACAATGGACGGAAAGTGCGACACTGAAATACGAAGGTGCATTGGGAGAGCGAAAGATGCCTTCCAAAAGCTAAGTAAAATATTGTAGTAAATGCGGGACAATCTCCTCGCAGGTGAAGAGACTTAAAACAAAAGAAATGTGGTTCTACAGAAGGATCTTGAGAATACCCTTCCCCGTACATGTGAGCAACGATAAACTGTCAGAGGAAATGGAAACAAAAAGGACACTTATACTTAACATCAGAAAGAGAGAGATGAAATGTCTAGGGCACACCATGAGGAAAGCCGGCTTGGAAAATCTGATACTCACGGGACAGAGGTACACAACGGATAACCTACCTCACGAATCTGAGTAAATGTATGGCAGGACAAGGTTTAGGAGAGATAACAGAATCCAAAATTTATTAACAGCTACAAAAGACAGGAAATTGTGGAGAGACATGATTGCCAAAGTCCTGAAGAGACACGAAACACAGAAGCTTTCTTCTGTTGCAATTTATAAAGGAATCGCCATCAAAAAAGAAGACCTTTCTAGGTAAGGCGATAAACTGCATCCGCGTCCGGAGTGAGGCGATAAACTGCATCCGCGTCCGGGGTGAGGCGATAAACTGCATCCGCGTCCGGGGTGAGGCGATAAACTGCATCCGGCAGCAAAACCTTTCATCAGGAGGTTTTGAGGAGCGTGGAACCACCTCTTAATTGCTGGTCTTCTCTGGTCCACTCTGACCCGGGGTGGTAGCACCTGTTAGGGTCCCAGCAATGTGCAAACAGATACCGCACCCCCTCCAAATAAAAGTGTGGATCAAAACACTATGAAAGTATACAAATAAGTTTTAACACCAGCAATAATTTTGCCAGCAATATTTCTGGAAAAAAATTACCAACAATGAAATCTTGTCGGCATTAAATAACCAATTGAAGTTGATATTCCGTAAAACAAAACAAACCAAAGAGATAGCATTATGTAAGAATTTATATATAATAGATGTACTAATAAGTGTAATTTTATATAGCAATTTATAATGTTAATTCCAGAAAAAAACTTCGATGACATCAAATCAGTATGCAATTATCCAAGACAACAGTCAATGTGTTAATAGACTTTATTTTAGTAAATTAAATTTAGGTAGTGTTATATACATCAGCTATGGGTTAAATAGTAAGATATACTAAGCTCCGTGGCCTTGAGACAACAATGAATTCAAAACAATGAGAAGACAACGGGAAAAAACTATCTTTTCCTAAGTGTGTATAGTAACTGATAAATAAAAAGGAAACTGGGGAGAGTCAAATTCATCTACGCCCCGAAGGTACATTTTCTTCTTTCGTTCGATCTTATCCTTTTATTGTAAATTCTTTTTCTTTCTAATTATCATCACCATTGCTATTGGTTTGAAAGAAGAAAAAGAGAAATAAAAGAAATTGGTGATGGTGTGGGAGAAGAAGCTCAACTCAACAATCGGCTGTATCGTTCGAGAAAATGGAAGAAACAGACGATCTCCATTTTTCATTCTTTGGATGCTTCCTTTTGGTCGTCTTTTTCTTGAAAAAAAAAAAAAAATAAATAAATAAAAATTCTTCCCCCTCTCAAATTTTATTTTATATTTTAGTTGGATGTTTTACATCCATGTTCATTCTTTGACATCCATTGCATCTTCGGAAAATTCTTCCCACAGCAGCGGGAAATGTGGTACCAATATGCGCATGCGCGTATTGATCCAGGCCGAGATGAAATGGCGATGCAAAGTCAGAAGAGTTTTTTTTTTTTTTTTTTTTTAAGTAGGTGGGGGTGAGAGGGTATAAGAAAACGCTCACAGATGTCGGATGAAGATGGGTAACATTCTGAATTTATTTATTTATTCATTTATTTATTTTCAAAAATTTAAATCCAGGTTAGCGGGGGCGTTGCGCGTGGTGGGTGTGTATGTAGATGGAGATGATATATGGGGTCGGGACGGTCGAAGTAGAGCGGAGAACAGGGAGGGGGGTGAGGTGGAAGTTAAACAAAAAGTTTCACATCTATGAAAGCCGTTCCGTTCTACAAGATATCTCTGATCAGTGCAACCTCGCACAGAATCAATATTGCTCGAGCGGCTAGAAACCGTAATCATTACGTCTTCGGGAATTATTCGGATAAGACTCACTGCCGAGAACATGGCAGTGCAAAGTTAGGATTAGGTCAAGATGTACTGGCAGAGAAAAAGGACTGGCCCCGTACCATAAATTAAAATAATTAACAATATTTTTCGATAACCAACATAAGGTACAGTGTAACCCGGATATAAGAGAGTTGTCGGGACCGGAGAAGAAGTATCTTATATCCGGGTTTGGTCTATTTTGTTTAGGTAAGTATGGCTCTAATTTGGGACCAGAGAAAATCTCTCTTATATCCGGGTTACGCTGTATTTGCTCCTCATTGGGCGTACTAATCAGTCGTACAGAGTTTCATCAGTATATTTTTTTGTGATTTAGCCAAGGGAACCTCATAGTCCGATAATGATTCGTGAATTTAACACATACTATTATTCTGCACGCGCAAAAAATATATCAATTTAAATGTTATTTTTAGTGGATACACGTATTTGAGTAGCCGCTCCGTTTACTTATTTAACATTATAAGTATGTGTTTTCGTCTACCGGCCTGAATGTTCAGTCAGTCAGTTATGTTCCATGCGTGATACACGATTAGGCGATCATGTATCTTTCGATACATGACTGACGAGTCAGATTTTTCCCGCCATTTCCTTCTGCGGTAGACCAGTTTCCATCCAAGACTACAGAACCCAGTCTGTCCTGTTATTTATATTTACACATAGCTGAAGGATTCATACGTTTCCCAAGGTTATTAGCACGTAAGTGAATATAATGGATTCGACTGGAATTCGAACTCGGCTCTCCGATTCCTCAGTCGGAGCTGCTATCTATTATTCCGTGCCCGAGTGTTTTCTTTTATTAAAGAAAAATTTACGCTCAATGGCAGCAATTTTTATTTAATAAGATTTCTCGAATATTCAGGCCGGTAGACGAAAATAGATCAATCTACTTGTTCTGTTACCACAGTAGAGAAACTGTATGGTTTTATTTCACTTTTGTTGGTCTTTTTTTTTTACCACTTCCGGTTAACCTTTTCCTGGAACCCCACACAAAGGCAATACATCAAGTACGGAGTTGATAGTTTCGTCATCTTAATCTAACCCTCAATGTTACCAACACCGGTTGGTAATGTAGAGGACCGTGTGTGTAACTCCTGGTAGAATATTAAAAGGTCCAACTACAAGAAAATTGCCGGACTCAAGTTAAGTCCAACTGAAAATAAAGAAGACAAACAAACAAGACCAAGATATATATAACAAATATATGTATTAAACAAAACAATTTTACAATGGACACAGACAATGACGTGTGTGTGTGTGTGTGTGTGTAAACATGTGTGTCTGTTCTTTGGTGAATGTTCGTAGGTACGTGTATTTGTATAATTTTCACGGCGTCTTCCACAAATGGGAAGACGCAGATTTTCTAAGAGAGCTTACATTGTAGCCGCTGCAATGAGGAAATGAAAAAAAAGAGGATTTACCTCACCTCCACGCGAGGTGGGATGTGGCACGAGACCTGAAGGGAAAAAGGACGAGGCGAGAATCCGCTCAGTATTTATAGTATAGGGAGAATGACCCCTAGTGACAATTAGGGAATTAAGGAGGAGATAACTCCGACAGTAACATTTATTACATTTTCTCCCTTGATTTACCTATTTTATTATCACGCAGACATATTTCATACGTTTATTTTGCTATATGTAGGATCCTTTCAACACGTGTCCATATAGAAGACTCCATTTTACAACAGTAACTTCCTTTCCGTGAACTCACCGCAACATAATGTATTCTTGTAGCAAACTTTATACTTATTCATGTAAACAAAACATTCGCTACCTTCCTTCATCCATTTTGACAAATGGTCTTAGGCAGCCGAAGGCTTGATCAAAACTGTCAAATTTCTCGTTACTTGTTTGTATTTTCAGACGATCTAATCTTATGTTTTTATTTATTTTCTTACTCATCTGGTTATTAATAATAATAATAAATAAATAAATAAATAAACCGTCCGATGAATGAGACAACGTCTTCTTCAAAGTTTTAATTGCTTAAGGCGTTTATCTGGGCGTTTTCGAGATTACGCATGCGTAGGATACCAGAAGCAGAACAGTACAGTTTAATAAATAAACGGAAGGTTTACTAAAATACGAATATCCACTAATAATAACTTGTAATGTGATAAAAATGTGTCGGATTAATAAAAAAAATTCTCAGACACTACACACACATATACATACACACACATACATACATACATCCATATGCACACACACACACACACACATATGCATATATACACACACATGCACACACACACATGCACACATATGCATACATACACATGCACACATATGCATACATACACATGCACACACACACACACACACACATATGCATCCATACACATGCACACACACACACACACACACATATGCATCCATACACATGCACACACACACACACATATGCATACATACACATGCACACACACACACACATATGCATACATACACATGCACACACACACACACACATATGCATACATACACATGCACACACACACACATATGCATACATACACATGCACACACACATATGCATACACACACACACATATGCATACACACACACACATATGCATACACACACACACATATGCTTACACACACACACATATGCATACACACACACACATATGCATACACACACACACATATGCATACACACACACATACATGCACACATACATGCGCACACATACATACATGCGCACACATACACACATGCGCATACACACACATGCATACACACATACATGCATACACACACACACACACGCATGCATGCACACATACATACATGCATGCACACACACATACATACATGCATGCATGCATAACGTGTGTGGGGGTTTGTTAAGGGATTACTTTCAATCACCCCGTTATGTGCATGATTGACCAGCCAGGAATCCTGACTACGCACTATTACTTTTCCCCCACTTTGGAATTGGTAAAACTCAGTCTACTATGCCATACCAAGACTTTGGAATAACTTGAATGGCGCTCAAATTCATAAAGTCTAGGTACCATAGAGTAAAGTTCATCAGAACAATTACTATGCAAATTATTACAGAAAAAGCAGAAGAAAACTATAGGGAGGTCCGAAAGTCTTCTTACGCCCTACATAATATATATATATTTTTCTATTTCACATGAAAGTGAATAAACTGAATCCAGTACATGTCCTTTGTATCACTTGTTCTCTTGTTTTCATTATTTTTTGGTAGGGGGTGACAAGTCTTTCAGACCTTCCTGTATTTTGTGCAATGTTAGGTACTTTTCTTTTTTAATTCAATTTGTTCTTTACTTTTGCAAGATTTGGATACAGATCGTTTACTTTGAACTTGCGAGACAGATTTAGATATATAGACAAAGGGTGGTCCGAAAGTTTTGTCACCCTGCATAATATAATTTTTTTTTATTTCAGATAGCTGACATGAAAATAACGGCGTTCATACAGACGTTCTCGATGTGTGAGAGTGTCAATGAAAGTGAATAAACTGAATCCAGTACATGTGCTTTGTATTACTTTTTCTTCTATTGTCTCCCTTACATTTCGGTACGCGGTGACAAGACCAAGAAATGAGGAATGTGTTTAATACTAAAGAATACAAAACAAAACTGACCAATCACTTTTTATTATACTTTCATTTCATTACCTAAAAGTATGTTTTGTAATGTCATCTATGAATCTACAAGGTGGTCCGTAAGTCTTGTCACCCCCTAAATAATATAATTTTAGAGATTTTTTGAACAGGAGTAGAGGTCTATCCCTTGTTGCCTGTTTAAAATTGGATTTCTAGTTTGTTCTCCAATCTACTGAAACTATACTTCTTTGCTTGAAACATTGAAATTTTAATTTTATTTTTGTTATACTTTCCTCAATAGGAGTAGATTGATTTGCCTATCGCTCGGTTCACTCTCCTTCC
>OZ038516.1:55334247-55361747 GCA_964036315.1 Acanthosepion esculentum
AAAAGAAATAAAAGATCATCGTTGAGAAAGAAAAGCCACTAGAAAACCAAAAACTTTGACTGTGCCCATTAAAATGTGCCCTTTGATGTGGAAGAAGAAAGGAAAAAAAGAAAAGAAAGAGCAGTTGACAAGTTGAAAACGCAGTAAAATAACGTTCACTTGCGACAATTATTTCACAGTAAAAGCTTATGTCAAAATGATACGGAATGCAAACTGACTTTTGCGAATCGAAGCGAAAGTGTGTTCCCCGCATCGCGCCACCCAATTCGATTCTTTCCAACGAGGAAGAAGTTAAGAGATATTAAAATAACCATTAAAATGTTGACTTTTTAAGAGCATTCTTCGACAAAGGAGAACAAAAATTAAAACAAATAGTTATTTAAGATTGTCATTTATTGTCAAACTATTAGAATAATAGTGGACGAATGGTTAAAATGTTAACATTCAGACCATGGGACCCTGGTTCGGATCCCACCAGGATAGATCCGTCAGAAAGCTGACCTTGATAGCACCGGCTTAACTCAATGATTAAGTCAGAGGAGGAAGTAGTTTAAATCAGTATTTCCCAACCTAGGCGATATCGCACACCTGTGGGCGATTTCAGTTGTTGGATGGGCGATTTCAGTTCTGGGATGGGCGATAGAGAATTTTGGATAGAGAAGCTTTGAACTTTTGTATCTTAGAAATGATTAAAGATCTCATAGTGGAATACTCCGAAGTTTTTTTTGACACTATTGGACTTTACTTTGAAAAATAAGAATGTATTTAGCTCTAAGTTGAAATACTGACCCTCTTGCTGTTGTGACCTCCAGATCCAGCTTTCCTCTCGACTATTCCTTTTTTTAAAACTTATTCACCGTTCTCTTGATGGTCCATGAAGATGGAAGCCAGAGCATGAATTACTGAAGGCCTGAATAATCTTTTTCCTCTCACCATTGCTCAGTTGAGAAGACAGTGTAGCTGACACAAAACGATTTCAACCTGTTCTCTTTCTAGCTAAATAAAGGGATCTCAGTGATTCCGTGATTGCACGTAAGAAGAGGAAGCAGTTTAAAATCAGGACTTCCCAACTGAGGTGATATAGCCTACCGGTGGGCGATTTCAACTGTTGGGTGGGCGATAGAGGATTTTGATCATTAAAAATATATTTCAGCATATGCTATTCAAAGTTTCTAAGACTTTTTTTGTAGATACCCCTCAACGTCACCATGTAATGGTAAAAATAATTTGCCTTCTGTGGTTCGATAAACAGAAAAACGAATAACATATTCCACAAAGACTTATCTAAATTAGTGATCCTCAATTAAAAAAAAAATACAAAAATAAATTTTGTACCTACTACACATTGTTAAGCGAAGAGAATTTATTCTGATAATTTAGCAGTGCGAATTTTTTTTTTTTCAACTCCAGAACCTCGCAACGTTATGATAAACGTGCGACAGCGTGGCGGATAAGCGGTCAGGTGAAGGGTCAGGAAAAGTGTTGATTGAAATGTAACATGATCCTCCTACCCAGATCGTCTAACACACAAATTGTAACGTTGAAATAATGTTTGTTGTTAAGAGAATTACAAACTCATTCACCCCTTTTTTCCTCTCTTATTCTTTTAAGTAACTGCGTAAGAAATCATCCGGTTAATAAATATTCACTGTTAAGAGAGAAAAAACGGCATAAAGAGAAAAAACGGCATAGAGAGGAAAAACGGCATAGAGAGAAAAAACAGCATAGAGAGAAAAAACGGCATAGAGATAGATTACAGTGAAGGTTTTGCAAATTGTTCATTAATGCATGTTTTAGAGTTTTATTTCTTAAAAATATTTTAAATTCTCTCACTGAATTAAAATATACACGCGCATAAGCAAACATACATAATTTGAATGAAATTGAAAGACATCTGTATCGCAAGGTCTAATTTTCTTTTCTGCTTGGCAACAAACACTGGGTAATAGGAAATGGGTATAGTCCGAAATGTGCGACCATTTGCAGACATTTCTCTATGAAATGTTGAATTGAAGATAAAAACATTTTCAACCAAAAATAATTAATATAATACGCGATATTGAGAGGAAAGTATATTTTCAAATATTCACTATGGAAATTCTAAAACGTAACGTTTCTCTATGATGAAAATTTATATAAAAAAAATAAAAAATGGACAACAAATAGCACATTAAATAGGAATGAGTGGGGAAAATCAGTTTAAAGGAAAAGGCGGGAAAAATTTTTTTTTTTTTTTTTTACAGGTACGAAAATCAGTTTAAATAAAAAGGTGGGGAAAAGTATTTTTAAAAAGCAGCAAAATTATATATATATAATTTTTTTTTTTTTTTTTTTTTTTTTTTTTACAAAAAATGCGTAAAAATTAGTGAAAAAAATAGGCGGGAAAATAAAAATCATTTAATAACATCTGTGCACAAAAGAAAAATTCTTCTTTAAGTCAACATTACTTCTGTTATATTCAATACGGGAAAATAGTAACATTTCTAAAAATAACAGAGAAACAAAAGAAACAAAAAACAAATGAAAAGTCCTACCTTGGAATATGAATGCCGGTAAAAATTTCCCCGGTAAAACTATTCCAGAAATAATTCCTTGTTTCTCTACCTGAATAAGAAATAAAAATGAAATCCGTTAAAAACAATCTACAAATAAATTTTAAAATAATTTTTTCATATTTTGAGCTTGGAGGTGCAAAAACATTCATATATCTATATAAGAAGGATTCACACACTGTAAGCGTGAGATTTTAGTATTCGTGATTATAATGTACATACTTATAT
The DNA here is from genome assembly GCA_964036315.1 of Acanthosepion esculentum. Taxonomy (NCBI): domain Eukaryota; kingdom Metazoa; phylum Mollusca; class Cephalopoda; order Sepiida; family Sepiidae; genus Acanthosepion; species Acanthosepion esculentum. The sequence continues at coordinate 55,337,028 of OZ038516.1, forward strand.
CTGTTGGATGTGAGGGATTTGCATATAATTGTACCATTTAATGTGCATTTAATGCACATGCATCTACACATACCAGTTGACTGAAATACGACATTCGAAAAAGCCATTTTTCCAACTATGTCTGGACAAGCCCTACTCTTGGCTTGGCAAAAAAGAAAATGGTTTAAAAATTTACATATTTTCATAGAAATTTTTGGTGCTGGGGTGGGGGTCGATTGTCACAGCACTGGTACTGGGGGTGGGGGTCGATTGTCACGGCACTGGTGCTGGGGGTTCGATTGTCACGGCACTGGGGGTGGGACTGATCGAAACGGCATTAGTACTAGGGGTGGCACCGACACGGCATTAGTACTGTGTTGACTTCGAACAACCCATTTAAAATAGATTCTACATTTTCTTGGTATATATTGTTTTGAGAATTCCTTTTGAATTTTATAGAAATTAAATTTACAAAAATAAAAAAAAATGGAATGGTTTTCTTTCGAAAACTAAAACTAAAAAAAAACAAGAAAATATATAATTTCAGTTACACAAAAATAGGTTTAATTTCCAGTAAACGAACAAAACTGATTCTAATTCAACCCATTTAGAATTACATCCAGGAAACTCGAAGTTACTTGAGAGAAGAATTTAGAAAGCTTATGAGATATTGACTTTTCACTGGCCCAAAAAAAAAAAAAAAATAGTAAAAAGACGTTGGTTAGATCCAGTGACTAGACCCAAAGAGTTTGCGAGTTCAATACCAGATCACAGCTGTGGTGAACCAAAAACTCGAAGAGTTGTGTTAAAGTGAAATAACCGATGGAACTAGAACACTCTACCCCGGTGGACGAAATAAAGGGTTCGGACGAAATTACAATCACTCAAGGAAGGTCGAAGCGGACAATGGCCAAAACTTCGTGAATATGGCAATCAAGATGAGGATAACACTCCGAATAATGCAAATAATACAAGTAAAAAAAACAAAAACAAAACACACATACACACACATACATTTGGATTTATTTTGTTAGAGTCCTACTTTGTGCGACGTTGTTTAAACTTTGCTTGTAGATTCGCAGATAATAAAAAAAACGTCGCAGTGCAATGAAACGCCAATGTGTATAACTTCCGGATATTTCATTATAATTTTCTGTCAAACAGCGTGTTTGTTGAAAAGTCAACTGGTTTTGCAGGACCAAATGTATTATAATCGTTTTGGTAGCGGACTGGAAGTGCATGGTCGACTGCTAATGATTGTTGTGGACAAAACAAATTGCACTAAAACACTTGGAGAGAAAAAGATATGACCATCTCACGTGCTCACCCGCACAGAACGAGACAACAGCTCTCTTTCTCTCTCTCACACACACACACACGCGCGCGCCCAACCAATAAAGTAAATAAAAAACAACAACAACCAGAAAACAAGAGGGTAAAGCCTTTCATCGTGCGAATCAATGTCCAACAGATTTATTCATTTAAAAAGATAACTCGAGACGCGTTTTGTGCTTGATTATCGGCGTCACTTTTGAAAAAGTGCGTTGAACAAACAAACAATAAGGAAAATCAGAAGCCATTTGTTGGGTTTTTTTTCTTCCGGGAGAGAGGCAAGGGAGCGGGTGATGGTGGCGGGGATCGAATATATATCGTAGGCAGAAGGAAGTGAATAAATGCAGAGAGGACAACGCCGCGCTTCAGAAGAGGCGAAAAATCGATAAATCAAAGTGCCAGAAAAATCGAATAATGATTGGACGACTGCAACACTTGATGGACGCACGGAAAAGCTTCTGTAAAATAAATAAGAGTTATTCTCCCTAGTCCCTGTTTTTTTTAATTATACCCTGGGTTTGACCGGGAAATATCCTGAGAGAGAGACAGTGAGAGACAGAGAGACAGTGAGAGACAGAGAGACAGTGAGAGACAGAGAGACAGTGAGAGACAGAGAGACAGTGAGAGACAGAGAGAGAGTGAGAGACAGAGAGAGTGAGAGACAGAGAGAGTGAGAGACAGAGAGAGTGAGAGACAGAGAGTCAGAGAGAGACAGTCAGAGAGAGACAGTCAGAGAGAGACAGTCAGAGACAGAGAGAGAGAGAGTCAGAGACAGAGAGAGAGAGAGTCAGAGACAGAGAGAGAGAGAGTCAGAGACAGACAGAGAGAGAGAGTCAGAGACAGAGAGAGACAGAGTCAGAGACAGAGAGAGACAGAGAGAGAGAGACAGAGAGAGAGAGACAGAGAGAGAGAGACAGAGAGAGAGAGACAGAGAGAGAGAGACAGAGAGAGACAGAGAGAGAGAGACAGAGAGAGAGAGACAGAGAGAGACAGAGAGAGATACAGAGAGAGAGATACAGAGAGAGAGATACAGAGAGAGAGATACAGAGAGAGACAGACAGACAGAGAGAGAGAGAGTCAGAGACAGAGAGAGAGAGAGAGAGAGTCAGAGACAGAGAGAGAGAGAGTCAGAGACAGAGAGAGAGAGAGAGAGTCAGAGACAGAGAGAGAGAGAGTCAGAGACAGAGAGAGAGAGAGAGTCAGAGACAGAGAGAGAGAGAGAGTCAGAGACAGAGAGAGAGAGAGAGAGAGAGTCAGAGAGAGAGAGAGAGAGAGTCAGAGACAGAGAGAGAGTCAGAGACAGAGAGAGAGTCAGAGACAGAAAGAGAGAGTCAGAGACAGAGAGAGAGAGAGTCAGAGACAGAGAGAGAGAGAGTCAGAGACAGAGAGAGAGAGAGTCAGAGACAGAGAGAGAGAGAGAGTCAGAGACAGAGACACAGCGATAGTGACAGAGTCGGAGTCAGAGAGAGAGAGCCTACTTAGGGCAATGGCACAAGGTCGACATTGAAAGTCGTACCTCGTGATCTCTTATTTATCCCAGCCTTGGTTTTACTTCAACCTTTTACGTTTTCTGCTATTTATTTAGATTTAATCACGACCACTCACCCGACAAAAGAAATATAGAAGTTTCTGAAGGTTTTAAGTACTCTAGGCAGAAGTCTCTGAAAACCCAAACTTTCTCTTGGGCACGTTTCTCTTGCCAATAGACTTCCGGTACACCCACTGAAGCAATATATTTTTTATAGGAAAAAAAAAAATGTAATATATCAACTGCACAAGTTTTTATAGCATGTAGGTTCCTTGTTAATATGTGGTATTGTGGTAGATGTAGGATTGAGAGGTGATGGACAAGTTCTTGTGGTGATTATGTATATTGTATTGAATAAATATGTCGTGATTGTGATTGACTAGCACGAGGATAATCAGCTTTTCCACACTTCCACTTCGGCCTTGAGCTACAATTTTGTAATATTTACGAAATAAATATACACCCCCGCACCCGCGAATAGGAAAAAAACATCTTTTAATAATTGATGACGAATAACTGATTTTAAAGTGTTTTAACAAGGGATGCTGCAAAAGAGTTTAAATTGTCTTCACAATTGACGGTGACAAATAAACTTCAGCGTTAAATCTGTGTGCTGTGATTTTTAACACTATCTGACTTCATGATAAAAATATTTACCGGTAAAATAGCCTGAGGGGCTATTTTACCGAGACCGGTAAAATAGCCTCTTCCTTTTACAACAATAAAATTGTCGTGTAAGTTTACAGTAAAAGCAGCGTGAAGAGAAAACTGCCCTTTTTTGTGACAGTTATTTTTTGTTGATACGAATGTTAAATCGTTATTTGCAAAAACTTGTTGCGACTTACCAAACAGAACTTTGGTACGTTTTGAGTAATATTCCGCAAATTTTGATGGCGGGGCACATTTTTCGACGAATTCTTTAATCTAGTTTTTCTCCCCCCCCCAAAAAAAAATCAAAGCATTTTGCAGCGATCTATACAGCGGATAGTGGTATGGCGCAAGGTCAAGCCAATATTCAATATGACAGAACAGATGAACCTTTCGCAAATTTTCTCCTCCTGCCGTGTTATTGCTGTAAGCAGCCTGACGTTGTCATAAACGTGAAAACAAAATTCGAATAAACTTATGGCCACGTTGCAGCTGCTAGACGTGTAAATGTGCATTTAATGTTTCGTTGTGTTTTAAGAACAAAGTAATAATATCCTTGCAATCCAAACCCCCGTCCAACATTACGTTTTTTTTCCCTTGTAGCTTTTAGGTACAGCTGTGGAGATTTATCCTTGTCAGGCATTTGCGTTGAACATTGTTGTATATAACATAATTTTCATCAACTGTTATGATAGATTTAAAGAAATGTTATTACAATTGGATTCCAAAAGCGGATGTTACTTTTGACAACACAGAATAGAATTCTATGGTGACCTAGTGTTTTGGGGATCTCTAAATAACACTAAAACCTGAAAACACTATATACCAGAAGTGAAGTTCTCAACAGTTGTTCAGAAGAAATAAATTCTAACGACTTCAAAATTTTGGCATTAGATTGTCCAAGAGAAGCGGCATCGTTTATTGCAGGGTTGGTTAAGATATCTGGTTCTTTGGCAGAAACAGAAGAAAAAAAACGACATGAAAGTAAATAAGACCTGTGGCTACATAACTGCAATCCCGGGGAAGAAAAAAACCTATAAATGACATATGAAGCACCTGTCAACAAAACTGACTACGTCTCTCTGACCAGAACACATTTAAACCAGTATGAAATTGTAACATCCTGTAGGGCAAATATTCTCGTTGGGAAAAATTTGATACGCACCTCTCACTCTTAAAAGTTTTTGCAAGTGATGAAAGTCTTTATAAAAAAACAAAACAATTATGAACGAGGCCACAGTGTATTGACCATGTTTTGAAGTTAAGAAACTATCTAATTTTCGCAACTTTATCAAAAATAGCACTTTCACACCGAATATTATAGCAGTACAAAAAAAATATATTCCTTGAAAGTAGTTTAACCGAAATCGCTCAAAAACTACATAACTTGACAATTTTTACATTCATTCAGCCCAGAAAAGATACTAGTACGTACACAAGAAAAACAAACTAAATATAAACCCTTTGTCAGTCATGTTCAAGGAAAACACAAACACTATATATATATATATATAAAATTGATCGAGTCTAGGAGAATCCTCAACAGAATGCACTGGGCAGTTTCGTCCTATTTTAGGGACTCATCAGCAGTTCGCATCCACTACTTAGAATCGAACACGGACCGTTACGATACAACGCAGCCATCATAAACACAATGGGCCTCGAGGACAAAGAGGTGACGAGACTAGACACACACACACACACACATATATATATATATATATATATATATATATGTCTGTCAATAGGGATAAAGGCAAGAGGAAAACTAACCTTAGCCAACGCGTCTCAACCTCTGATGGATTTTATCAAGGCGAATGTAAGAATATTGCAACAAGTATTTATAGACAGAAGCAAAAATTGCCAGTTTTTCATAATTTTACAATTAACAACGCTCATGAATATACATGAAGCCAAATTATAATATAAAAGAAAACAATATTTCATCGCTTTCATTTATTAGACATCCGCCATAATTTAGCCTGAAATATATTATGAGCGTTCCTATAACTGAAAGACATTTTCTTTTTTTTTTTTTCTTTTTTTTACTTCTCTTTATAAGTAGTTGTTGAAAAATAAAATCTTCACATTTGCTTTGATAAAATCGATTAAATGACGAAACGCATTGGCTAAAATAATTTTTCCTTTTCATTATTCACACACACGAGTTTTTGTTCAAGCAGATCTTTACATTATGGCTTGGAGAACGAGCGCACTTTGTCTGCAAAATATGATTCTCTGCGATGATACAAAGAGGACGAAACCGAAGGTAACCGAATATATATATATATATATATATATATATATATATATATATATCTTACTGTTCTTTCTTTTCATTATATATATATATATATATATATATATATATATATATATATATATATAATGAAAAGAAAGAACAGTAAGATATATAATCCGGTGTTCTTATTGATATTTTTATAGAACAGCGCTCAATGTAAATTTACAGAGCATAAATATTATAATATATATATATATATATATATTTATGCTCTGTAAATTTACATTGAGCACTGTATTTAGCAGACAAATACAAAGAGCGCTCGTTCTCCAAGCCGCTAATGTAAAAGTGTGTTTGAACAAAAGCTATATATATATATATATATATATATATATATATATATATATTCTGTCTTAAGACATGGAAGGTAGTGGAACCGCAGTAGCGAAAACTTGTTTTCCATAAAACATTGTACGGATCATTTTTTTATTGGTATAACTGTTTTAAGGTGAAAAACTTATTTGACCGTTTGGCTTCAAGTTGAATTCTATAACCTTAGAGACTAATAAAGATTTTGGTTCCTGCGCGATGACAGACACCCGAAGAAAATGAAATCGCTGTGAAAATGGCTACGAAGAGGAAATATGCTGGTCGGAATAATTAAGTCTATAATAACACAAAATATGCGTACTCATCAAATATCGACATAAATATATTCGTCCATCTTGTGTGAAATGTTTCCTTTAGTTTCCACCTCACGGCACAAAATGAGTATTTCGTTCGGCACGATTAACTTTTGCTTTATAATCATATTTTTTTTGTTTCCCATTCATTAAAGAGAAAAAAGTACAGCCGGGATTTTTTCTAAGTGAAAATCACGCCGGCATAACATTGACAGACGGCACTTCTATTCCGTACGAAAGAGTGCAACCAAATTCAATAAGAGGCAGTACGATTTTAGATACCAGTGTTTACATAAAGTTTCTATTCATGTGAGATAGAGTGGCAAGAAATAGAAAAAAAAGAGGAAAAGAGTAAGGAAAAAAAAAAGAGGAAAAGAGTAAGGAAAAAAAAAAGAGGAAAAGAGTAAGGAAAAAAAAAAGAGGAAAAGAGTAAGGAAAAAAAAAAGAGGAAAAGAGTAAGGAAAAAAAAAAGAGGAAAAGAGTAAGGAAAAAAAAAAGAGGAAAAGAGTAAGGAAAAAAAAAAGAGGAAAAGAGTAAGGAAAAAAAAAGAGGAAAAGAGTAAGGAAAAAAAAAAGAGGAAAAGAGTAAGGAAAAAAAAAAGAGGGAAAAGAGTAAGGAAAAAAAAAAGAGGAAAAGAGTAAGTAAAAAAAAAAATAGGAAAAGAGTAAGGAAAAAAAAAAGAGGAAAAGAGTAAGGAAAAAAAAAAGAGGAAAAGAGTAGGGAAAATAAAAAGAGGAAAAGAGTAGGGAAAATAAAAAGAGGAAAAGAGTAAGGAAAATAAAAAGAGGAAAAGAGTAAGGAAAATAAAAAGAGGAAAAGAGTAAGAAAAAAAAAAGAGGAAAAGAGTAAGGAAAAAAAAAAGAGGAAAAGAGTAAGGAAAAAAAAAAGAGGAAAAGAGTAAGGAAAATAAAAAGAGGAAAAGAGTAAGGAAAATAAAAAGAGGAAAAGAGTAAGGAAAATAAAAAGAGGAAAAGAGTAAGGAAAAAAAAAAGAGGAAAAGATTAAGGAAAAAAAAAAGAGGAAAAGATTAAGGAAAAAAAAAGAGGAAAAGAGTAAGGAAAATAAAAAGAGGAAAAGAGTAAGGAAAATAAAAAGAGGAAAAGAGTAAGGAAAATAAAAAGAGGAAAAGAGTAAGGAAAATAAAAAGAGGAAAAGAGTAAGGAAAATAAAAAGAGGAAAAGAGTAAGGAAAATAAAAAGAGGAAAAGAGTAAGGAAAATAAAAAGAGGAAAAGAGTAAGGAAAATAAAAAGAGGAAAAGAGTAAGGAAAAAAAGAGGAAAAGAGTAAGGAAAAAAAGAGGAAAAGAGTAAGGAAAATAAAAGAGGAAAAGAGGAAAAGAGTAAGGAAAAAAAAAGAGGAAAAGAGGAAAAGAGTAAGGAAAATAAAAAGAGGAAAAGAGTAAGGAAAATAAAAAGAGGAAAAGAGTAAGGAAAATAAAAAGAGGAAAAGAGTAAGGAAAATAAAAAGAGGAAAAGAGTAAGGAAAATAAAAAGAGGAAAAGAGTAAGGAAAATAAAAAGAGGAAAAGAGTAAGGAAAATAAAAAGAGGAAAAGAGTAAGGAAAATAAAAAGAGGAAAAGAGTAAGGAAAATAAAAAGAGGAAAAGAGTAAGGAAAATAAAAAGAGGAAAAGAGTAAGGAAAATAAAAAGAGGAAAAGAGTAAGGAAAATAAAAAGAGGAAAAGAGTAAGGAAAATAAAAAGAGGAAAAGAGTAAGGAAAATAAAAAGAGGAAAAGAGTAAGGAAAATAAAAAGAGGAAAAGAGTAAGGAAAATAAAAAGAGGAAAAGAGTAAGGAAAATAAAAAGAGGAAAAGAGTAAGGAAAATAAAAAGAGGAAAAGAGTAAGGAAAATAAAAAGAGGAAAAGAGTAAGGAAAATAAAAAGAGGAAAAGAGTAAGGAAAATAAAAAGAGGAAAAGAGTAAGGAAAATAAAAAGAGGAAAAGAGTAAGGAAAATAAAAAGAGGAAAAGAGTAAGGAAAATAAAAAGAGGAAAAGAGTAAGGAAAATAAAAAGAGGAAAAGAGTAAGGAAAATAAAAAGAGGAAAAGAGTAAGGAAAATAAAAAGAGGAAAAGAGTAAGGAAAATAAAAAGAGGAAAAGAGTAAGGAAAATAAAAAGAGGAAAAGAGTAAGGAAAATAAAAAGAGGAAAAGAGTAAGGAAAATAAAAAGAGGAAAAGAGTAAGGAAAATAAAAAGAGGAAAAGAGTAAGGAAAATAAAAAGAGGAAAAGAGTAAGGAAAATAAAAAGAGGAAAAGAGTAAGGAAAATAAAAAGAGGAAATGAGTAAGGAAAAAAAAGAGGAAATGAGTAAGGAAAAAAAAGAGGAAAAGAGTAAGGAAAATAAAAAGAGGAAAAGAGTAAGGAAAATAAAAAGAGGAAAAGAGTAAGGAAAATAAAAAGAGGAAAAGAGTAAGGAAAAAAAGAGGAAAAGAGTAAGGAAAAAAAGAGGAAAAGAGTAAGGAAAAAAAGAGGAAAAGAGTAAGGAAAATAAAAGAGGAAAAGAGTAAGGAAAATAAAAGAGGAAAAGAGGAAAAGAGTAAGGAAAATAAAAAGAGGAAAAGAGTAAGGAAAATAAAAAGAGGAAAAGAGTAAGGAAAATAAAAAGAGGAAAAGAGTAAGGAAAATAAAAAGAGGAAAAGAGTAAGGAAAATAAAAAGAGGAAAAGAGTAAGGAAAATAAAAAGAGGAAAAGAGTAAGGAAAATAAAAAGAGGAAAAGAGTAAGGAAAATAAAAAGAGGAAAAGAGTAAGGAAAATAAAAAGAGGAAAAGAGTAAGGAAAATAAAAAGAGGAAAAGAGTAAGGAAAATAAAAAGAGGAAAAGAGTAAGGAAAATAAAAAGAGGAAAAGAGTAAGGAAAAAAAAAAGAGGAAAAGAGTAAGGAAAAAAAAAAGAGGAAAAGAGTAAGGAAAATAAAAAGAGGAAAAGAGTAAGGAAAATAAAAAGAGGAAAAGAGTAAGGAAAATAAAAAGAGGAAAAGAGTAAGGAAAATAAAAAGAGGAAAAGAGTAAGGAAAAAAAAGAGGAAATGAGTAAGGAAAAAAAAGAGGAAATGAGTAAGGAAAAAAAAGAGGAAAAGAGTAAGGAAAATAAAAAGAGGAAAAGAGTAAGGAAAATAAAAAGAGGAAAAGAGTAAGGAAAATAAAAAGAGGAAAAGAGTAAGGAAAATAAAAAGAGGAAAAGAGTAAGGAAAATAAAAAGAGGAAAAGAGTAAGGAAAATAAAAAGAGGAAAAGAGTAAGGAAAATAAAAAGAGGAAAAGAGTAAGGAAAATAAAAAGAGTAAGGAAAATAAAAAGAGGAAAAGAGTAAGGAAAATAAAAAGAGGAAAAGAGTAAGGAAAATAAAAAGAGGAAAAGAGTAAGGAAAATAAAAAGAGGAAAAGAGTAAGGAAAATAAAAAGAGGAAAAGAGTAAGGAAAATAAAAAGAGGAAAAGAGTAAGGAAAATAAAAAGAGGAAAAGAGTAAGGAAAATAAAAAGAGGAAAAGAGTAAGGAAAATAAAAAGAGGAAAAGAGTAAGGAAAATAAAAAGAGGAAAAGAGTAAGGAAAATAAAAAGAGGAAAAGAGTAAGGAAAATAAAAAGAGGAAAAGAGTAAGGAAAATAAAAAGAGGAAAAGAGTAAGGAAAATAAAAAGAGGAAAAGAGTAAGGAAAATAAAAAGAGGAAAAGAGTAAGGAAAATAAAAAGAGGAAAAGAGTAAGGAAAATAAAAAGAGGAAAAGAGTAAGGAAAATAAAAATAGGAAAAGAGTAAGGAAAAAAAAGAGGAAAAGAGTAAGGAAAAAAAAGAGGAAATGAGTAAGGAAAAAAAAGAGGAAATGAGTAAGGAAAAAAAAGAGGAAAAGAGTAAGGAAAATAAAAAGAGGAAAAGAGTAAGGAAAATAAAAAGAGGAAAAGAGTAAGGAAAATAAAAAGAGGAAAAGAGTAAGGAAAATAAAAAGAGGAAAAGAGTAAGGAAAAAAAGAGGAAAAGAGTAAGGAAAAAAAGAGGAAAAGAGTAAGGAAAATAAAAGAGGAAAAGAGGAAAAGAGTAAGGAAAAAAAAAGAGGAAAAGAGTAAGGAAAAAAAAAGAGGAAAAGAGTAAGGAAAAAAAAAGAGGAAAAGAGTAAGGAAAATAAAAAGAGGAAAAGAGTAAGGAAAATAAAAAGAGGAAAAGAGTAAGGAAAATAAAAAGAGGAAAAGAGTAAGGAAAATAAAAAGAGGAAAAGAGTAAGGAAAATAAAAAGAGGAAAAGAGTAAGGAAAATAAAAAGAGGAAAAGAGTAAGGAAAATAAAAAGAGGAAAAGAGTAAGGAAAATAAAAAGAGGAAAAGAGTAAGGAAAATAAAAAGAGGAAAAGAGTAAGGAAAAAAAGAGGAAAAGAGTAAGGAAAAAAAGAGGAAAAGAGTAAGGAAAATAAAAGAGGAAAAGAGGAAAAGAGTAAGGAAAAAAAAAGAGGAAAAGAGTAAGGAAAAAAAAAGAGGAAAAGAGTAAGGAAAAAAAAAGAGGAAAAGAGTAAGGAAAATAAAAAGAGGAAAAGAGTAAGGAAAATAAAAAGAGGAAAAGAGTAAGGAAAATAAAAAGAGGAAAAGAGTAAGGAAAATAAAAAGAGGAAAAGAGTAAGGAAAATAAAAAGAGGAAAAGAGTAAGGAAAATAAAAAGAGGAAAAGAGTAAGGAAAATAAAAAGAGGAAAAGAGTAAGGAAAATAAAAAGAGGAAAAGAGTAAGGAAAATAAAAAGAGGAAAAGAGTAAGGAAAATAAAAAGAGGAAAAGAGTAAGGAAAATAAAAAGAGGAAAAGAGTAAGGAAAATAAAAAGAGGAAAAGAGTAAGGAAAATAAAAAGAGGAAAAGAGTAAGGAAAATAAAAAGAGGAAAAGAGTAAGGAAAATAAAAAGAGGAAAAGAGTAAGGAAAATAAAAAGAGGAAAAGAGTAAGGAAAATAAAAAGAGGAAAAGAGTAAGGAAAATAAGAGGAAAAGAGTAAGGAAAATAAAAAGAGGAAAAGAGTAAGGAAAATAAAAAGAGGAAAAGAGTAAGGAAAATAAAAAGAGAAAAAGAGTAAGGAAAATAAAAAGAGGAAAAGAGTAAGGAAAATAAAAAGAGGAAAAGAGTAAGGAAAATAAAAAGAGGAAAAGAGTAAGGAAAATAAAAAGAGGAAAAGAGTAAGGAAAATAAAAAGAGGAAAAGAGTAAGGAAAAAAAAGAGGAAATGAGTAAGGAAAAAAAAGAGGAAATGAGTAAGGAAAAAAAAGAGGAAAAGAGTAAGGAAAATAAAAAGAGGAAAAGAGTAAGGAAAATAAAAAGAGGAAAAGAGTAAGGAAAATAAAAAGAGGAAAAGAGTAAGGAAAATAAAAAGAGGAAAAGAGTAAGGAAAATAAAAAGAGGAAAAGAGTAAGGAAAATAAAAAGAGGAAAAGAGTAAGGAAAATAAAAAGAGGAAAAGAGTAAGGAAAATAAAAAGAGGAAAAGAGTAAGGAAAATAAAAAGAGGAAAAGAGTAAGGAAAAAAAAAGAGGAAAAGAGTAAGGAAAATAAAAAGAGGAAAAGAGTAAGGAAAATAAAAAGAGGAAAAGAGTAAGGGAAAAAAAAGAGGAAAAGAGTAAGGAAAATAAAAAGAGGAAAAGAGTAAGGAAAAAAAAAGAGGAAAAGAGTAAGGAAAAAAAAAAGAGGAAAAGCGTAAGGAAAATAAAAAGAGGAAAAGAGTAAGGAAAATAAAAAGAGGAAAAGAGTAAGGAAAATAAAAAGAGGAAAAGAGTAAGGAAAATAAAAAGAGGAAAAGAGTAAGGAAAAAAAAGAGGAAATGAGTAAGGAAAAAAAAGAGGAAATGAGTAAGGAAAAAAAAGAGGAAAAGAGTAAGGAAAAAAAAAGAGGAAAAGAGTAAGGAAAAAAAAGAGGAAAAGAGTAAGGAAAAAAAAGAGGAAAAGAGTAAGGAAAAAAAAGAGGAAAAGAGTAAGGAAAAAAAAGAGGAAAAGAGTAAGGAAAAAAAGAGGAAAAGAGTAAGGAAAAAAAGAGGAAAAGAGTAAGGAAAAAAAGAGGAAAAGAGTAAGGAAAATAAAAAGAGGAAAAGAGTAAGGAAAATAAAAAGAGGAAAAGAGTAAGGAAAATAAAAGAGGAAAAGAGTAAGGAAAATAAAAAGAGGAAAAGAGTAAGGAAAAAAAAAAGAGGAAAAGCGTAAGGAAAATAAAAAGAGGAAAAGAGTAAGGAAAATAAAAAGAGGAAAAGAGTAAGGAAAATAAAAAGAGGAAAAGAGTAAGGAAAATAAAAAGAGGAAAAGAGTAAGGAAAATAAAAAGAGGAAAAGAGGAAGGAAAATAAAAAGAGGAAAAGAGTAAGGAAAATAAAAACAGGAAAAGAGTAAGGAAAATAAAAACAGGAAAAGAGTAAGGAAAATAAAAACAGGAAAAGAGTAAGGAAAATAAAAACAGGAAAAGAGTAAGGAAAATAAAAAGAGGAAAAGAGTAAGGAAAAAAAAGAGGAAATGAGTAAGGAAAAAAAAGAGGAAATGAGTAAGGAAAAAAAAGAGGAAAAGAGTAAGGAAAAAAAAAGAGGAAAAGAGTAAGGAAAAAAAAAGAGGAAAAGAGTAAGGAAAAAAAAGAAGAAAAGAGTAAGGAAAAAAAAGAGGAAAAGAGTAAGGAAAAAAAGATGAAAAGAGTAAGGAAAAAAGAGGAAAAGAGTAAGGAAAAAAAGAGGAAAAGAGTAAGGAAAAAAAGAGGAAAAGAGTAAGGAAAAAAAGAGGAAAAGAGTAAGGAAAATAAAAAGAGGAAAAGAGTAAGGAAAAAAAAAGAGGAAAAGAGTAAGGAAAATAAAAAGAGGAAAAGAGTAAGGAAAATAAAAGAGGAAAAGAGTAAGGAAAATAAAAGAGGAAAAGTGTAAGGAAAATAAAAGAGGAAAAGAGTAAGGAAAATAAAAGAGGAAAAGAGTAAGGAAAATAAAAGAGGAAAAGAGTAAGGAAAATAAAAGAGGAAAAGAGTAAGGAAAATAAAAGAGGAAAAGAGTAAGGAAAATAAAAGAGGAAAAGAGTAAGGAAAATAAAAGAGGAAAAGAGTAAGGAAAATAAAAGAGGAAAAGAGTAAGGAAAATAAAAGAGGAAAAGAGTAAGGAAAATAAAAAGAGGAAAAGAGTAAGGAAAATAAAAAGAGGAAAAGAGTAAGGAAAATAAAAGAGGAAAAGAGTAAGGAAAATAAAAGAGGAAAAGAGTAAGGAAAATAAAAAGAGGAAAAGAGTAAGGAAAAAAAAAAGAGGAAAAGCGTAAGGAAAATAAAAAGAGGAAAAGAGTAAGGAAAATAAAAAGAGGAAAAGAGTAAGGAAAATAAAAAGAGGAAAAGAGTAAGGAAAATAAAAAGAGGAAAAGAGTAAGGAAAATAAAAAGAGGAAAAGAGTAAGGAAAATAAAAACAGGAAAAGAGTAAGGAAAATAAAAACAGGAAAAGAGTAAGGAAAATAAAAACAGGAAAAGAGTAAGGAAAAAAAAGAGGAAATGAGTAAGGAAAAAAAAGAGGAAAAGAGTAAGGAAAAAAAAGAGGAAAAGAGTAAGGAAAAAAAAGAGGAAAAGAGTAAGGAAAAAAAAGAGGAAAAGAGTAAGGAAAAAAAGATGAAAAGAGTAAGGAAAAAAAGAGGAAAAGAGTAAGGGAAAAAAGAGGAAAAGAGTAAGGAAAATAAAAAGAGTAAGGAAAATAAAAAGAGTAAGGAAAATAAAAAGAGTAAGGAAAATAAAAAGAGTAAGGAAAATAAAAAGAGTAAGGAAAATAAAAAGAGTAAGGAAAATAAAAAGAGTAAGGAAAATAAAAAGAGTAAGGAAAATAAAAAGAGTAAGGAAAATAAAAAGAGGAAGGAAAATAAAAAGAGGAAGGAAAATAAAAAGAGGAAGGAAAATAAAAAGAGTAAGGAAAATAAAAAGAGGAAGGAAAATAAAAAGAGGAAGGAAAATAAAAAGAGGAAGGAAAATAAAAAGAGTAAGGAAAATAAAAAGAGGAAAAGAGTAAGGAAAATAAAAAGAGGAAAAGAGTAAGGAAAATAAAAAGAGGAAAAGAGTAAGGAAAATAAAAAGAGGAAAAGAGTAAGGAAAATAAAAAGAGGAAGGAAAATAAAAAGAGTAAGGAAAATAAAAAGAGTAAGGAAAATAAAAAGAGTAAGGAAAATAAAAAGAGTAAGGAAAATAAAAAGAGTAAGGAAAATAAAAAGAGTAAGGAAAATAAAAAGAGTAAGGAAAATAAAAAGAGTAAGGAAAATAAAAAGAGTAAGGAAAATAAAAAGAGGAAGGAAAATAAAAAGAGGAAGGAAAATAAAAAGAGGAAGGAAAATAAAAAGAGGAAGGAAAATAAAAAGAGGATGGAAAATAAAAAGAGGAAGGAAAATAAAAAGAGGAAGGAAAATAAAAAGAGGAAGGAAAATAAAAAGAGGAAGGAAAATAAAAAGAGGAAGGAAAATAAAAAGAGGAAAAGAGTAAGGAAAATAAAAAGAGGAAAAGAGTAAGGAAAATAAAAAGAGGAAAAGAGTAAGGAAAATAAAAAGAGGAAAAGAGTAAGGAAAATAAAAAGAGGAAAAGAGTAAGGAAAATAAAAAGAGGAAAAGAGTAAGGAAAATAAAAAGAGGAAAAGAGTAAGGAAAAAAAAAGAGGAAAAGAGTAAGGAAAAAAAAGAGGAAATGAGTAAGGAAAAAAAAGAGGAAAAGAGTAAGGAAAATAAAAAGAGTAAGGAAAATAAAGAGTAAGGAAAATAAAAAGAGTAAGGAAAATAAAAAGAGTAAGGAAAATAAAAAGAGTAAGGAAAATAAAAAGAGGAAGGAAAATAAAAAGAGGAAGGAAAATAAAAAGAGGAAGGAAAATAAAAAGAGGAAGGAAAATAAAAAGAGGAAGGAAAATAAAAAGAGGAAGGAAAATAAAAAGAGTAAGGAAAATAAAAAGAGGAAGGAAAATAAAAAGAGTAAGGAAAATAAAAAGAGGAAAAGAGTAAGGAAAATAAAAAGAGGAAAAGAGTAAGGAAAATAAAAAGAGGAAAAGAGTAAGGAAAATAAAAAGAGGAAAAGAGTAAGGAAAATAAAAAGAGTAAGGAAAATAAAAAGAGTAAGGAAAATAAAAAGAGGAAGGAAAATAAAAAGAGGAAGGAAAATAAAAAGAGGAAGGAAAATAAAAAGAGTAAGGAAAATAAAAAGAGGAAAAGAGTAAGGAAAATAAAAAGAGGAAAAGAGTAAGGAAAATAAAAAGAGGAAAAGAGTAAGGAAAATAAAAAGAGGAAAAGAGTAAGGAAAATAAAAAGAGGAAGGAAAATAAAAAGAGTAAGGAAAATAAAAAGAGTAAGGAAAATAAAAAGAGTAAGGAAAATAAAAAGAGTAAGGAAAATAAAAAGAGTAAGGAAAATAAAAAGAGTAAGGAAAATAAAAAGAGTAAGGAAAATAAAAAGAGGAAGGAAAATAAAAAGAGGAAGGAAAATAAAAAGAGGAAGGAAAATAAAAAGAGGAAGGAAAATAAAAAGAGGAAGGAAAATAAAAAGAGGAAGGAAAATAAAAAGAGGAAGGAAAATAAAAAGAGGAAGGAAAATAAAAAGAGGAAGGAAAATAAAAAGAGGAAGGAAAATAAAAAGAGTAAGGAAAATAAAAAGAGGAAAAGAGTAAGGAAAATAAAAAGAGGAAAAGAGTAAGGAAAATAAAAAGAGGAAAAGAGTAAGGAAAATAAAAAGAGGAAAAGAGTAAGGAAAATAAAAAGAGGAAAAGAGTAAGGAAAATAAAAAGAGGAAAAGAGTAAGGAAAATAAAAAGAGGAAAAGAGTAAGGAAAATAAAAAGAGGAAAAGAGTAAGGAAAATAAAAAGAGGAAAAGAGTAAGGAAAAAAAAAGAGGAAAAGAGTAAGGAAAAAAAAGAGGAAATGAGTAAGGAAAAAAAAGAGGAAAAGAGTAAGGAAAATAAAAAGAGTAAGGAAAATAAAGAGTAAGGAAAATAAAAAGAGTAAGGAAAATAAAAAGAGTAAGGAAAATAAAAAGAGTAAGGAAAATAAAAAGAGGAAGGAAAATAAAAAGAGGAAGGAAAATAAAAAGAGGAAGGAAAATAAAAAGAGGAAGGAAAATAAAAAGAGGAAGGAAAATAAAAAGAGGAAGGAAAATAAAAAGAGGAAGGAAAATAAAAAGAGGAAGGAAAATAAAAAGAGGAAGGAAAATAAAAAGAGGAAGGAAAATAAAAAGAGGAAATGAGTAAGGAAAATAAAAAGAGGAAAAGAGTAAGGAAAAAAAAAGAGGAAAAGAGTAAGGAAAAAAAGAGGAAAAGAGTAAGGAAAAAAAAAGAGGAAAAGAGTAAGGAAAAAAAAGAGGAAAAGAGTAAGGAAAAAAAAGAGGAAAAGAGTAAGGAAAAAAAAGAGGAAAAGAGTAAGGAAAAAAAAGAGGAAAAGAGTAAGGAAAATAAAAAGAGGAAAAGAGTAAGGGAAAAAAAAGAGGAAAAGAGTAAGGAAAAAAAAGAGGAAAAGAGTAAGGAAAAAAAAGAGGAAAAGAGTAAGGAAAAAAAAGAGGAAAAGAGTAAGGAAAAAAAAGAGGAAAAGTGTAAGGAAAAAAAAGAGGAAACGAGTATAGACAAAAGGAAACGGTGAAAGAAAAAGTGAAAAAACTGAGGTACCAAGAAGATGAAGTAATTAAAGAAAATGAAATGCGAACACACTTAAACATTAAAAAGAAAAAATTTCTTAATTTTGTCCACAATAACCACCTTTAACATTCACTCATCTCTTCCGTATATTTTTATGAAATTTTACAGTAGTAACTGACGATGCTTTGACTGCCGTTACACGTCTGACTGTCACAATTCTAAATGCATCCAAGTAGCAGGCAGCATTCGGCAGGCTGCGCATTATGTGAACTTTAGTCATCTGCGCAACTTTCTATTTTCTCCCTTCCTCCCTTAATTCTTATTTCATTTTCGACTATTGAACTCGATGTCGCACTACTCTTTACGGGAAAAATCCGTAAAAGGTAAAATTGTTAATATCGTTGGCCATATCTTTTTTAATTTTTTTTTAATTACCATGTTTCTTCAGGAAGTAAGCGTGGATCGAATCACCATACATTCATTTTCTTAATATATTAAAACTCCGGACAGAGGGGGAGGGATGTGGTTTCTCACCTGGTTTGGAATTGTTATCCATCTTTTAGTGTGGTTGTCATACAAGCCTGGAGAGCATTGTCTACTCTGATATTTCACCCATAGCAATGTAAATATCACTCGTGAGGATTCAGCATTATAACCAAATATAACATCAGCTGTGGTTGTTTTCTGAGCGTAGGCTAAATGTGGTGCAAGTAAGGATCGAACTCACTTTTCGGTCGTAATTGATCTAGTTAGGTAAGCTTGCTAACCATTACACTAAGAGCGGTGTATGGAAACACACGTGGAAGTACAAAGTGTTAAATATTTCTCACCAGCAGCAGAGGTCGATGTTTAAACCACGTTTAAAGAGATTAGATCGAATGACAATATCCAAAGAACAGATGATTGGCTAAAACCAATATTTCGCAGGAGTTTTGCCGATTTCAGCAATAACGCTGTGAAATGTTTCCAAATTATTTTCGACTGGCATCGACTTCAGGATTCTTCGTCGTTCTTTACTGATCATTAATAATATAGTTTATATATATATATATAAAGAAATATAGTCTTAAAGTGTGCTATATTTATGGGATAAAGTGCTCAATATCAGAGAGAGCGTGTGTAAATCTAAAAGGGAACATAGAAATCAACACTTAGAGGCGGCAGTCTGTTTCATGCTAGATGCAATCGTACGATTGCATCTAGCATGAAACAGACTGTCGCCTCTAAGTGTTGACTTCTATGTTCACTTTTATATATATGTGTGTGTGTGTGTGTGTGTGTGTGTGTGTGTACGTATGCAGTGTGCCATGGGTAAATAGTCGCCATTTTATATTTTTAATTTCGCGCATGCGCGTTATTTGTATATATGATTTGCTCGATCGCACACCGTATAGTAGGGTCAGTTGGGCACCGTCTGAGGTAAAAAGAGCGCCATGATGCAATTCACTTTGCCAGAAATTTGGAAATGAAATACTTGGCATTCGCTTTGGAATCTGCAATACGAACATTTTAGTGTCTGGGTGTTAAACTGAGGACAGTGCAGAGGATTGGGAAAGAGTTGAAGGAGTCTAATGGTTTATTACGAAGGTGATCGCAAGTGATGCCAAGGTTATACATCCGTTCAGCTTCCCACAGGGCTACAGACTCAACACAAATATCTTGTAATGAAGGTAGGTGTAGAAAGAGTCATGAAAAGATTTTCAGATTTAAAATGTTGCAAAAATATTTTAGGTAGAATAATTAATATTTTCTTTAGCTTGAATTAAGTTGTATATTGTAATATACTCGCTATTCTACGTTTTCAGTCCCCACCCCCTTGTGAAAATTTTTAAAGATTATACTTGTAAGGGCCCGAAGTTCATATTTCCCGGGGTACCAAACACCCTAGAGCCGTCTCCCTCACATTATATATATATATATATATATAATATATATATATATATATATATATATATATATATATATATATATATATGAGTAAGGATTTTCGTACTGTTAATTAACATCAAAATCCTGAAAAACAATGGCAAAAACGATTACAAATTTTTGAAGCTATCCTAATTGAAAAACTAAACCCCAACATAAGTAAAATAACATTTAATTCTGGCAGAAACATCTTAAACATATTTCATCCTCCAAATAATATACACCAACCCCCTCTTTATTAATAATAAACTAATCCAACAACATCATCTAAATACCGAAAATATTATGTATAAAACTAAAACACACACATGGCACTGTGGATAAAGGCGTTAGTAAGATCCAGCGACGGGACCCAACCAGTGCGAGTTTAATACCTGGTTAAGGCAGTGGAGAACTTTCAGAGTGGAATTAACAGGAGATAACTGACATCCATTAAACGTGGAACTAGAACAGTCTACCCCACTGAGCGAAATAAAGGGTTCAGTTCGACATTCCAACCACCTGAAGGAGGAGCATACAACGACTGAAACGTTGTGATAAACATGGCAAAGATGAGGATGATAGTCCGAATAATGTAAATAGTGAAATCTAAAATAATAAGCAATCTATTTCAAACCAAAACCTACAGCGATGATGACGATTGACGAAAACCGAAAGCGCTTGAGAAAAACAACTTGGACTACGTAGGGTTTTATTTCAATACCTTGGATCGAAATATTAAAAAAAAAACTTGCGAGAAAGGAAGAAAAAATTGAAAAGAATACTAAACAGAAACGTTCCGTGGTCCTTAATAACGACATGCTGCCGATATATATTTTGTAATCGCTTCACACGAGGCAAGGCGACAATAACGCAAGAACTCAGGGCGTTATAGAATGTGAAAGAGAATAAGGCGATCGAGTAGGGAGGATTGAGAAAAAGACAAAAATTAAACGGGTTTCAAGAAGACAGCGATTGACGTTGCATTTCAATTTTAAAAGATTGTAGTTATCAGGAAAGCGAGAAATCAGAAGCAAGTTCAACATATAGGAACTCTGAGACCTAACTGCCAATCTAATAGCACGCTTAAATTTACGTAGTCCTGGCACTCGGAAAAGAATCTCCCCAGATCAAGAGCCATGAAAATATTTATAGAAAAGACTGGGAAACCAAGTCGAGTCTGTGAGAAAGTAACTCGAGATGACTGGTGAGGAAATATACGACTTGTTTAGAACCAACTTTACTCATATTTAAGTATATTGTAAGTAATACAACTATGGATCTTAGTAGGACTTAGTAAACAAAAAAGGAGGAAAGCAAGTAGGGTTATTTCGTATTGTATTCAGGCATAAAAGAAAAGTGAAACCTCATTGAACGCAGTCAATGTGAGCCCAGTAGTCTCTTTTAGCAGCGGACAGATTATGTTTAGTCCTAGACTCCTGATTGTCCTAAGAGAAATTAGCCTATTGGATTAAAGCTCGTGAATTTAACGGAACGCTAATTCAGTGGAGGAGGGCAGACTAGAGGGAAAAGGGGAGCAATAACCGGATAAGTAATAAGTACTATATATTGTCATCCAAAACGAGATCAATCTGTACCCGAAGATCAGATACATGTAGGTACCTCAATGAGGTCGCTAAAAAAAAAAAAAACAGAGCATAGCATGATGAAAAAGACGCCAAACTTGACGAAAACAAAATTTTATCGTCTAAATATGTCTTATTATTAAGAGGAAATATCAAAGTTTATTTTAATTATTTAAATTTTTTTTTCCGTTTTAGAACAATCTGAATTTTCATTTAAAAATCCTTGTTTCTCTTTGAACTAGTAAAATAACATACAATTTTTAGCACGGTTTTTTTTTGTATGACACACATTAATTTGGAAAATCTTGCAAAAATAAAAATAATTGTCAGATGTTAATGAAACTTTCGGAATCTATTCACAGATGATCGAAATTATTATAAATGTTTTCTTTTATTAAAGTCATGGCAGAAATATATTTTTTTATATTACCCCCACAGATAACTAATTTTATGAAAACGCTAGAAATTCTATCGCGTCAGGTTTAGTGATTACAATAGTTAAAGGCACAAGGCTTTGAGGAATGCAAATCATATTTTTTTTTATTTTTAATTGGATCCCCCCCCTACCTGAAAATTAGCTCTGAATTGTAACATAAAACAAATATATTATTTAATTTCAAATGTTTTTATTTGCTTTTAGTTGTTTTTATGAATATGGACAATATTTTCTGAAAGCAAAAAATTTTCAATGAAAAATGAATTTTTAATACAAATATTATTTCTTTAATTATAATAGATTTTTACATTTACGTTGTTAAAATATTATAAAATTAGTTAAGAGCGGCATCAGGTTTATGTTATTATTAAGAGGAAAGACCAAAGTTTTTTTTTTTAATTATTTTAAAAAAATTTTCCTTCTTAGAACAATCTAAATTTTGATTAAAAAACAAAAAAAAATGTTTCTCTTCGTATCACCGGAACTTGTAAAATAACATATACAATTTTTAGCACGTTTTTTTTCTTGTATGGCACATTAATTTGGAAAATCTTGCAAAAATAAAAATAACTGTCAGATGTTAATGAAACTTTCAGAAACTATTCACAGTTGATGGAAATTGTTTTATTTTATTATTAAAATCATGGCAGAAATAATTTTTTATATTTATTACCCCCCCCCCCCGTAACTAATTTTATGAAAACTCTAGAAATTCAATCGCATTCAGTTTAGTGCTTATATCAGTTACAAGTACAAGGCATTGAGGAAAGCAAATCATTTTTTTTTAATTGAGACGATAAAGTTTCGTTTTCGTCAAGTTTGGCGTCTTTTTCCGTCATGCTATGCTCTTTTTTAGCGATCTCAT
Source organism: Acanthosepion esculentum (assembly GCA_964036315.1). NCBI lineage: Eukaryota > Metazoa > Mollusca > Cephalopoda > Sepiida > Sepiidae > Acanthosepion > Acanthosepion esculentum. The sequence goes on from OZ038516.1 coordinate 55,358,762, forward strand.
GGAGGTACCTAGATAAATGGTACAGTTCGAAATTCCCCTCAATTTTATCATAAGCCTCTGAAGAAGGCCGGAAATCCACCTGCCGAAACGTTTCGATATAAAAGATGATGTCAATAGTTTGAGTAAATGGTGTAAGTAATGTATTCAAGAATTCGATCTATTTTTTCTAGTAAGAACACACACACATTAGATATATATATATATGTTTAACGTTCTTTTATATATATATTATGTTTAATGTCTTTAAATAAATTGTCGGGCTATGTCCAATTCAAAAATATATATATATATATATATATATATATATATATAAAACCAAGTTTTTATATATATATATATAACCAAGTTTTTCTATATATATATATATAACCAAGTTTTTCTATATATATATATATATATATATATCCAAGTTTATATATATATATATATATATATATATATATATATATATATATAGATATATATATAACCAAGTTTATATATATATATATAGATATATATATATATATAACCAAGTTTATATATATATAGATATATATATATATAACCAAGTTTATATATATATATATAGATATATATATATATATAACCAAGTTTATATATATATATATAGATATATATATAACCAAGTTTATATATATATATATATAGATATATATATATATATAACCAAGTTTATATATATATATATATAGATATATATATATATATAACCAAGTTTATATATATATATATAGATATATATATATATATATAACCAAGTTTATATATATATATATATAGATATATATATATATATAACCAAGTTTATATATATATATATATAGATATATATATATATATATATAACCAAGTTTATATATATATATATATAGATATATATATATATATATATAACCAAGTTTATATATATATATATATAGATATATATATATATATATATAACCAAGTTTATATATATATATATATAGATATATATATATATATATATATAACCAAGTTATATATATATATATATATATATATATATATATATATATATATATAACCAAGTTTATATATATATATATATATATATATATAACCAAGTTTATATATATATATATATATATAACCAAGTTTATATATATATATATATATATATATAACCAAGTTTATATATATATATATATATATATATATATATATATATAACCAAGTTTATATATATATATATATATATATATAACCAAGTTTATATATATATATATATATATATAACCAAGTTTATATATATATATATATAGATAGATATATGTATAACCAAGTTTATATATATATATATATATATATATAGATATATGTATAACCAAGTTTATATATATATATATATATAACCAAGTTTATATATATATATATATATATATATATATATATATATAACCAAGTTTATATATATATATATATATATATATATATATATATATATAAATATATATATATATATATATATAACCAAGTTTATATATATATATATATATAACCAAGTTTATATATATATATATATATAACCAAGTTTATATATATATATATATATATATATAACCAAGTTTATATATATATATATATATATATATAACCAAGTTTATATATATATATATATATAACCAAGTTTATATATATATATATATATATATATATATAACCAAGTTTATATATATATATATATATATATAACCAAGTTTATATATATATATATATATATATAACCAAGTTTATATATATATATATATATATATATAACCAAGTTTATATATATATATATATATATATAACCAAGTTTATATATATATATATATATATATATAACCAAGTTTATATATATATATATATATATATATAACCAAGTTTATATATATATATATATATATATATAACCAAGTTTATATATATATATATATATATATATAACCAAGTTTATATATATATATATATATATATATATATAAAACCAAGTTTATATATATATATATATATATATATAAAACCAAGTTATATATATATATATATATATATATATATATATATATATATATATATATATAACCAAGTTTATATATATATATAACCAAGTTTATATATATATATATATATATATATATATATATATATATATATATAACCAAGTTTATATATATATATATATATATATAACCAAGTTTATATATATATATATATATATATATATATATATAACCAAGTTTATATATATATATATATATATATATATAACCAAGTTTATATATATATATATATATATATATAACCAAGTTTATATATATATATATATATATAACCAAGTTTATATATATATATATATATAACCAAGTTTATATATATATATATATATAACCAAGTTTATATATATATATATATATATATAAAACCAAGTTTATATATATATATATATATATATATATATATATATAACCAAGTTTTTATATATATATATATATATATATAACCAAGTTTTTATATATATATATATATAACTTGGTTATTAATTCTTGCGCGAAATTAAAGTTCGAAGATTGATCTAAATTCTAAGTGGCTTAAAATTGCGTAATATTAGCAAAAAATAAGATATTTAAAAATTTTATCTTAGACCAGACACATTTATTTCAGTATTAGATGCTATTCCTGTATACCACAGATTAAAACAAAGAGCAAAAAGTCAGGTGAACCTTCCCCTACCACCCAAATTTTTTTTCTAATGAACAACTTATGAACTAGAAAAATGATTGATTGATTTGTTTGTTTAGCGGCAGATCAACTCCTTATATGCCATTTAATGCAGAAATTTAGCATTAATTTAATAGAAAACATTAAGATAATTCCAGATTGAAATTCTGTTCTTATCATATTTGTCTTCAGAAGTATGTTTTTGACTCTAGTGTCATCACATGTGTCATGGTATCTTAACCCCATTCGAACTCAGTCAGTACAG
>OZ038516.1:55366747-55396747 GCA_964036315.1 Acanthosepion esculentum
TCATAATCTTCACTTCCAACATCCTTTCTTACACCTACAGGACCAACTTATCCAGTAACCGTCAACCTAGAGTGGCTCTTGGGTCTTTTCCTGGGTAAACATTTAGTAAAGATATTACAGAATGTTCTCTCGTATATAGATTATTCTGAAGCAAACGCGCACACGATTAAAATGTAGATAAATTCTTGTTTGGACTTTGAAGTATTCACTTACCTCAAAAAATGTATCCTTGGATATTTGTTGCCGTATCGGATTTCTCACACGTCAAATCAGATTCCGTGCTCATTTTTTTGCGTGGAAAGGAATAGTTCTATGTTACTAACTAGATCTATCTGGAATAAGTATATAAATATATAAGGGGGATTATTATTTTGCTTCAGGTTATGTTGGTAGTGGTGTGGGGGTTTATTTGCTTCAAGACTTCCATCAACCGCAAAAACTCAGCTAATGCCAAACAGGATTTCTTTGGAACCAGATTAACAATTGTCTACCAGTGTCGTGTTTGCGTTGAGAAAGCTAAAAGAAAGGCGAATGCCGAATTTTTTTTAAGCATTTTAACCCAAGCACGGCAACAAAGTCACTAAGATATAAGAGGTTATCAAGTTAAAGAATGAGAAAAACACTATTAAGGCGAGAGAGCAATAAAAAACAGGATTTAAAACAGAAGATAACGGTTGACATTGAATTTAAATTTTTGAAGATCAAAGTTGACTAGAAAGCAAGAAGGCGGGAGAGATTTCCACAAGCGAGAAGTGCGAGAGAAGAAACTACTAGCATAGAACTTACGGTTACATCCAGCCATTTCGACTGTAAAATGAGATCTTGTCGCCAATCTAGTAATGTGCTTAAATTCGTAGAGTACCATCGAGTAAAGTTCATCAAAACAATTGCCATGAAAGTAGTTATAGAAAAGTCGCAGGGAAGCTACGTTACGGCGGTGGTGACTGAAGCAGAGATACCAGTTCAGGACCAGTAACATTGCAGATTCTAATTAGGATTTTATCAAAAATTACAAAATATATAATAAGGAGCACCAGGGGAATATGTGGCAACAACGTTTAAAACATGGAAGAATGGTAGACTTATAAATATCTTACTACTTATACGCCATTTTTAGCGGATAACCATATTTGAGTACCGTATTTTTCGGTTTGGAAGACGCACCCTAATATTGGAAAGAAATGTCTAAGAAAAAAGAAAAATCATTCTCATACAACAACATATTCACCATGCATCCCTCACACATGGCGTCACATTATTTACATAAATCACTCGTCTGAGTTTCCTTATTTTTTTTAAAGCTTTTCACCCCAAGCAAGGCTGGAAGCCACTAGCACGCAAGGGGTTACAGAAGGTTTGGAGGAAGAGCAGATAGGAGTGGTAAAGGAGAGGATGTGGAGAAAGATAGTGGATCGATCAAGGCAAGGTGGTTACAGAAGATTTGGAGCGAGAGCAGATAGGAATGAAAGGGGAAAGGATGTGGAGAAGGGAAGTGGATAGATCAAGGCAACTGGAGATGTCGATTGACGTTACACTTAAATAGTTGGAGATTATATTTGTCAGGGAAACAGGAATAAGGAAGGGAGTTCCACAGGCGAGAGGTGCGATACATGAAGCTGTTGGAGTAGAAGATACGTCTACATCTAACAGTTTCAACAGTGAAGGGGTGGGAACGGGATGCCAGCCTCGTAAGACGTTTAAATTCATGAGGCCTGGGAACCAGCGAAAGCAGCTCATAGGAGCAATTACCGTGAAAGTAGTTGTAAAAAACACAGAGCGAGGCAACGGCGCGTCTGTGAGAGAGCGACTGCAGACGAGATGACAGATCGGGGCCAATTACGTTGCATATCCGTCTCTGGATCTTATAAAGAACCCTGAGGCAAACAGCAGGGGCTCAAGACCATATATGGCAGAAATACTCCATGCAATATGACAATGTCATACTATTTGGTGGTTAGTAAATATAAACATGGTTGATTGTCCATGTGTGATAATTTCCAAGACAAGAAAAAGCTTGTGATACGTCTGACAGCCTGGTGGTAAGTGATATTTTCACAACATAAGAGTGTGAGCAAACCTACACCATCAAGATCAAAAGCAGAAAGGTCCCCGCCGCTGCTAGTAAACAGAGCATGTTTAAGCTTGTGGCTCGGCTACAGGAAGGTTCATAGTCTTGGAAATACTGGTAACAGCTAAGTACTGAGGTTACATCATATAAAAGGCTGAATTAGATAGGTAGCTAACATTATAGAGTAATGACTCAACATACAAAACCACGTTTATATCAATCAAGCCAATTACATGACCGTCTAATATTACTTGAGCCTGAACGTTGCCTAACATTCGTCTTGGAAGACATACACATTTTTCAGAGTATTTTTTTTTTAGAAAAATAAATGGGTGTTGTAAGTCCGAAAATACGGTAAATTCCTGTTTGTTCGAGAAATCTTAGAAAAATATGCGCGCTTAGACAGGATATTTTTCTAATACGATTTCTCGAATATTCTGGCGGTAGATGTTAAATACGTGTACTGTTTAATAAATCAACAGAGCGTCTACTCAAATATGGGTGTCCACTAAATAAAAACGTGTATGTAATATGTCCGATTATTACATGAAAAATCCATCAATAAAAATTACTTATAAATATGCAAGATATATTCTGTCCTTAAAAAAGTTTAGCACAACACAAGGAATGAACTAGCTTTGCAAGAACAGATCTAGCAATTGATTCAATATAATGGCTCCACTTCATCTCAGCTGGAAAACATTAGTCAGAGAAGGTGGAACGTACATTATTTACATTATTCGGATTATTGTCCTCATCTTTGTCGCCATATTTATTACAACGTTTCGGCCTTTCAGTATCTGTCTATATTTCTGAGATGAGGTATTATGTATATTATTTACATTATTCGGACTATTGTCCTCATCTTTGTCGCCATATTCATTACAACGTTTCGGCCGTTGGACACACCGGCCTTCTTCAGGTGGCTGGAATGTGGAACTGAACCCTTTATTTCGCTTATTGGGGTAGACTGATCTAGTTCCACGTGTCATGTTTAATCGATGTCAGTTATCTCCTGTTAATTTCCCCCTGAAAGTTCTCCACTGCCTTAACCGGGTATTGAACTCACACTCTTTGGGCCCTGTCACTGGATCTAACTGTGTCATGTGTCCTCAAGGATAAAGGCAGTGGAGAATTTTCAGAGGGAAATTAACAGGAGATAACTGATAACTGACATCCATTAAACATGGCACGTGGAACTAGAACAGTCTACCCCAGTGAGCGAATTAAAGGGTTCAGTTCGACATTCCAACCACCTAAAGAAGGACGGAGCGCACAACGGCCGAAACGTTGTAATAAATATGGCGACAAAGATAAGGACAACAGTTCGAATAATGTAAATAATGTACAGAATACCTCATCTCAGAAATATAGAGAGATACTGAAGGTGGAACGTGTCAGATCCCTGGGGATGAAGATGGCGATAGGAAGGAGAGAAATTAAAAGAATTTATAAATATATGCCAAAAAAAAAAAAAAAAAAAAAAAAAAAATCTATTTCGATTACTCACCTTTCTCTGTGACGTAAATATTTATAGATATTTTCCAATTCTGGCCAAAGAGTAAATCGGGCGGTCATGAAGACTCAATCGTAAAGAACAATTGTTGAAAAAAAAAACATGCTTGTAAAATATCCTCCTCCTGATGGAGCCCTGAGTATATCACGTCCTTATCTTTGGTAAGCATAAATAATTAAAAATTTGAAAAAAAAAATTTTTTTTTTTTCTTTTTAAAATCCTCCCTTAAAGTAGCTTTGAAAATAATTTGGAAAAACAAAACAAAATTGAAATATTAATCAAGAACTGGAGGCAAACGAAAGCAAAATTTGAACAGACACAGAAGTTTTATATCTAAACAACCGGGTTCAATTTGGTTCTGTCGGCGTGTTGAAATAAGTTCTCAACTCTCATATTTGCTTTCGGTAGGTTTCGACAATACTCGGTTATCTTCGGTTTCGTCCTCTTCGAATCATCGCGGAGAATCATATTTAGCAGACAAATAAAAACGTGCACTCGTTCTCCAAGCGGCTAATGTAAAAATCTGCTTGAACAAAAAGCATATTTTATATATATATATATATATATATGTTTAAGAACAGATTACAGAGGCTTCTCCTACGGATGGCAGATGATAGTGGAATGTGTAACTTAAAGAGTCAGGGGATGGTATTAAGTACGGTTGGAAAGAAACAAACGACACGAGGAGATTGAAAGGGCAAAAAACGGAATCTGATTGGAGGTCGTCCCAATGACGAAACATTACGTCATCAATGTTTATATTTAAAAAAGAAAAACTGATTCAAACGTTTTATGTTCTTCAAAGGATACTTCCAACAAAAAAAAAAAAAAAAATGATGTTGCTACAAACCTTTTTTATTTTTTTTTTTTTTTTTAAGTGAATGAGTTTTTTAAAATTATTTATAAAGCATTTATGAAAAAAATATTGAAGTTAAAATCATGAACACAAAGTTTTTTTCGAAAACAATCTAAAAACTGTCTTTACGTTGGATTTCAATTTTATTCGCTTCAAGAATTTACGAGCGTATCAGTTGCTTATTTTCCTTTTACGTTTGAAATCGTTGTCATTGAAGTATTATTATTATTATTAATAATAATAACAGTATTTTATTATTAATAATAGTATTTTATAAATAATAATGTTGATATGTTATGTTTATGTTAAAAATATGTAAATAAGTATTTTATTATAATAATGCTAATAAGTTAAGTATTATATTAATAATAATTTTAAATATTTTAATAATAATGTTAATTAGTATTTTATTAATAATTTTACTATTCGGTATAAAATTGTGATCTTAATCTACTTCAGATTAACAGCAAAATGAATGACGTAACTCTTGCAATATTTTCAACATTGCAGAGAAGAGCGCCATTTAAAGAAAAGAAAAAGAAAATTAAAAAAAAAACAGTGTTTGACAATGTTAAACAATATTTCAACAGACTGTCTCTCTTCAAGTTATATTTAAATAATTTTTTGCAAGTATAAAAGTATATAAATCTACAAAAGGTTATATGTCTTGAAATGAAAAAAAAAACCGGCCGTAATAGTAATCAATGCGTGAAAAAGAAAGAAATGCCGCCCGCGTGAAAACATGCAGCTGAAACATGATTACTATCATGTCGATCTTGTTCCTCTTGCAATGTTCTGTTAGTTGATTAGTTACTATGAGGAATTAATTAAACAGCTTAGTATAAATCTTATGGAACTGTCATTCTCTTCATTCCTCCGGACCGAGAAGTTAATTTGCTTAACTAACAATCGTCATACGTTTTAAGGGTCGGTAGATTTTGAATGCTTTTTTCAGAATGTGAAATTTATGTTTGTTGATGTTACAGTCGTTTGTAATAAAATGTTCTGCAAACTCCGTTGATGTCATATTATTGTGTTTGGCATTATATCTGGGTACATTAAATCTTGTATTTAATTTTTCCGTTATGCAACCGACAAAAATCAAGTCATGTGTTCACGCTAAAATAACATGGTCTGAGGTCAAAGATGCCCATGTGTATTACGCGGCCAGATGACCGCATGAAAAATTTATATTTATAGGGGAGAACAATACTTTCCTTGTCATTGATGCCATTTTCCAACAATGCAGGTCTAAAATGGTCAATCTGAATACGGAAACTGAAACAAAATTAAATGATCACGCACAGGTTTGTCCGCCTGAATCCCGTTACACTTATTGATGTAATTGTCTCGGAAACTTCGAGAACAAGGAAATTTCCGCTTTAAGTTCAAAGAAAGAGAAGCTAAAAAGATCAAGGTGTTTCTATTCTACTGCTACTACAGGAAAAGAATTTTGGCTGCAATGTTTCAATTTGAAAAACACGAAAACTTAATTAGTTTGTGGAGAAATGTTATACGACCGCCTTGCGGACGCTGGCTAGACACAGATTACTAGCAGAATTCCGGAAATTCCGATACAACCTACTATATTTTCCAATAGTGATTTCTTCACAATAGCCATACCGTATAATTTTATATATTACACAAAACAAAACATTTTACTTAGTCAACTAACTTTTTGTGAGACGCGTGTTTATATATAAACCACCTTATAGACAACCAAATTAGACTATTTCTCCCCAAAGTAATAACGATAGTGAACAGACAAAAATCACATACACATTTATTACAAAAACCAAATGCATATTACTTACAAACAAGACGAATCTTCACAAAGACATTATAAAGAAATACACTACCCCAATTGACCCGAATAAAAAAAATCAAATTATCTATTATAAAAAATTTAAGACCGCTAACCTTATCCTCAAAAATAACAACACACCATCTAAGTAAAACTTACAAAGAATGAACATTATCTATGAGTCCAAATGCCCCTTAAGGAACTGTGTTCCTGATCAAACCGGACTCATAAATAATTACATCGGTTACACAACTACATGCTTATCCAGACGTCGTACGTTATACCTATCTGATCACAGCTCCATTAGAACCCATTTAAACACACACACCAGACTCCATTAGAAACATACTAGTAGAAAACAAATATATTAACTGCATCCACCTGTAAAAAAAGATTAAAAATAATGGAAGCTTTAATAGTAAAAAAGAAAAAGTCAACTCTTAACAATATTAACTACGAACAAGTAATAATTTTTCTTTTTTTTCAAAAACTGTATAGCTGATAATATAAATTTTCAAAAATATATTCCTGGTAATATTTGTTTTTCAAAAATGCATTGCTGGCAATATTAAAACCTAGTGTTATACTTTCATAATGCTTTTTACCTCAGTTTCGGGGTTAAATATTTGCCCATAGCTGAGAGCCTAACAGGTGCTACCACCCCGGGTCAGGGTGAACCCGGGAGCACCAACAATTAAGAGGTGCTTCCACGCTCCTCAAAACCTCGTGATCAGAGGCCTTGCTGCTGGACGTAGTTTATCGTCTTACCCAGGACGCGGATGTAGTTTATCCTCATACCCAGAAAATGGGTCACGCCTAAAAGAGCTTCTAAATATTCTCATAACTTAGAAACCGCCACAACAAATTCTGACCTGAAACAAATTCCATGTGCTCAGCGAAGAATCCCAAAGAGCCCCAAATCTCAACACACTCACCAACATCTTTCACAAAAATACAATTCCGATACCAATACTCCCTCAAAAATTTCGAACCAACTGGAAATTAAAGCTGTCGTAAATTTATATTTAAACCTTTCTCCAGATGCCGTTCTGGGTGTGACGATAAACTACATCCGCTTTCCAGGGTAAGATGATAAACTACGTCCAACAGTAAGACCTCAGATCAAGTATAAAAATAGTTTTTAATACCGGCAATACTTTTTTGGAAATTTTTTTACCAGGAATATATTTTTGAAAAAAAACAAAACATTAGCAGCAATGAAAATTTTGTCGGCATTAAATAACCCATTGAAGTTGACATGCCGTAAAACAAAAACCAAACAAAACCAACAATACATTTTATCTCTAAATGAAGCTATAAAATTGGGCTCAAATATTTAGATTTCGGCATTAAATAACCCAGAGACATGTCGATATGCCGCTAAACAAAACCAACCAACTTTCTCCAGATGAGATTTCTGCTTTAGAGCTTGGATTGAATCTTTACCCAAGTACTAAAACCTTTGACAAAAATAAATTAGTTTAGGGTGTTTTTCAATTTGTCCGTTGTCACCAGCTGAAGGAATATTTTTTGAAAAACATTAGTGGCGAAAAATAATAAATCTGTCATAAATTTATCATATTTTAACCTTTCACCAGATGAGATTTCATCTTTAGAGCTTGGACTGAATTTTTGCCCAAGTATTAAAACTTGACAAAAATAAATTCGTTCAGGGTGTTTTTCAATTTGCCTTCGTCACCAGCGGAAGAAAAAAAAATAGTAGCGAATATTCTACAACAGTTACAACCGAAGACAAAGATAGTGATAGAATCTGTCAAAACTGATTAAGAAAAATCCATCCTGGTATCCAGAGATAGTACAGTTGTTAATAGAATTTTTAGAAATCTCTCAGGCTGGTATAAGGAAAAACGTAAAATAAAACCATAACAAAACCTGGAACAAAGTTATCACTTCGCAACGAAACTATCTTCGTCGTCTCGCCAATAAAGATTCGACTGTCAAAAAAAAAAAATGGCGGACAAAGGCGTTATTGTTATGAATAAGGGGACCATTTCCTCGGGATCACTATTAGGATAGAGGCATGCAACAAAGCTTTTGAGAAACGCAAAAACAAAACCATTCCGTCAAACTTTCTCTGAACTTACGTTTCCTCTTGGAAAGCAACACAATGAAGTTTGGAAAAAAAAGTCCCCCACCAATGGACCCTTAACTTTGCGAATGTCCAGTATTTACATTAGTCGGACTATTGTCCTCATCTTTGTCGCCATATTTGTCACAACGTTTCGGCCGTTGTACGCTCCGGCCTACTTCAGGTGGTTGGAATTTCGAACTGAACCCTTTATTTCGATCACCGGGGTAGACTCTTCTAGTTCCACGAGCCATGTTTGATGGATGTCAGTTATCAGTTATCTCCTGCTAATTTTCCCTCTGAAAGTTCTCCACTGCCTTAACCGGGTATTGAACACACACTCTTTGGGTCTGTCACTGGATCTAACCAACGCCTTTATCCACTGTGCCATGTGTCCTTGAGGACATCTGGTATGAATTTCTGGGTATTATAAACCTAATGTTTTCACCAACCATTTTTTACCAGTACTCATATTGCATAGAAGGCCGGAGCGTACAACGGCCGAAACGTTGTGACAAATATGGCGACAAAGATGAGGACAATAGTCCGACTAATATGAATACTGTACATAATACCTCATCTCAGAAATATAGACAGACTTTGCGAATGTCTTTGACAAATTTCGAAGAAAAATTACTTGAAGTTTTCAGATCACAGCACGGCCGTAAACTTTGGCTGCGATTTTTGGATGATATTTTCTTTATCTGGGAAGGTACGCAGAAAAGTTTAAAATTTCTACAACTTTATGATTCTTTTGCACAAAAGTATAATTTTCGATCTCAAATATCATTTCCATCTAGTTTCTCCAAAGTTAGTTTAGTAAGTTTTAGACGCTAGAGCAGCGTTTCAACTTTTTACCCTTGCGTAACCCTTAAAATAAATTACATGTCTCAAGCAACCTCTGCGCAAAAACAAAATTATATACCATATCTTTCTCATTTTATTTTCATCGTGGTTCACGTGGTAAATATCATAGTATATATTTTTGAATAACTGGTTTAAGGAAAAAAATTAATATTTCTTTGTCAAATTTTTCGGTAATGCTGAATAAAATTCATACTGTTCGTTTATAATACTTCATCAGGGAGTTTTCATTCACACAAAAAAGTTCTAAACTGAAACGTAAAAAATAAACATAAGTAACCAATACTATATACCTATAATATAAATGCAAACAGAACGAAAACAGTAGTTGCTGCATCAGTTTTTTTTTGTCGTTTACTGGCAATGTTGGAAAGACGTAAGGTAAATCGAGACAAAATGTACTTTGGGCCAATAAATAGGCTAAAAAAAATGTTACTTTCAGAGCCATTTGATAAAGTGAAACGCGTTTCTCTAATGTGAAACCTCTGCCTATCTTTTGCTACACAAATACTTAATTCAAGGTCGAACTTTAAACACACACGGAAGTTATTCTCAATTGAGAGGAGACGATTTCTGTCATTGCCCTTGATACTTGTTACGACATTATTAATATATTCCCAATGATTGTTATATATTTTTAATAACATAATAGATAGGATGATGTCTATATTACAATATTACAATAACCAAGTTTATATTGTCCGAGTTTATTAACATTACGTATATGAAATTAAATAAAAAGTCCAAAGTGCATTAGCTTATCTCACCTGTTCTCACGGAACCCTTGGGGACCTTTTGTAGAATCTCAGGGTTCCGGGGAACCTCGGTTTAGAAAGCCTGCACTAGAGTAAAGCTCTAAAGGAATCGTCTAATGACCAAATTAATTTGCAAAACTACCTCATCGCACATTTGCTTACATCGCCGTTCTAATCATCCTCATCACACAAAATCAAAACCGAATTGCCAATTTTTACGCATAAGGCGAATTTGCACGGAGATAAGATTATTGTAAAAATGTTAATAATTTTATTCAGCATTATGAAAAACTGAAGAAACTATGAAAAAGTAAGCCAAGGATAAAGCTCTTGAACAGATGAAACAGGGCAAACCTCTGTCTGGCCAATATCCAGAACGAGGCTAATAAAGCCGGTGTTGATAAAATTAACACCCATCGATGGTTACGAGCATCTGGATTAAAGGCTGAAACGGAAGACTTTATTCTTGCAGCGCAAGGCCAGAGTCTTTTCACTAGGAACTTTCAGGCAAATATGCATAACAGTGGAGATCTAAAATACAGATTCTGTGACAAATATCAGGAAACCATAGACTATCTAATCCCCGGATGTTCTGTACTTGTGTCAAATGAATATAAAAATCCTCACGATAGTGTTGGCAATATCTACACAGAAGTTAATTTGTTGACGTGACCTTTCTCATGAGTTTTAAGGGTCGACAAGTCGGTAGATTCCGTATATTTTTCCAGAACGTGCAACTTAAGATGTTTGTCAAATTACAGTCGTTTGTAATAAAATGTTCTGCAAATTCTGATGATGTCACATTGTTTTGTCTGACATCATACCTGTGTCTTTTGAATCTTTTATATTATCTTTCCTTTTTGCAACCCACATAAATCAAGTCATGTTTGAAACATTGGGCGGCGTATATTAAATTGGAATCAGTACAATTTCACCCTCTGTAGAAATCGTGATGTTTCTTTGAATTTGGGATAGAATTAACTTGACTCATGTTGCGCTTAAAACATTTAAGGAGATTCTACGAGACCAAAATAGAACAATAAAAAAAAAATGTCTGTAAATCACACGGGTCGAACCCCGCGTAAACAAAAATAGTACGAAATTCCAAATTCTAAGCAGAAATGGAATACACATGGATGTTAAAGTAAATTATACAGAGTGTAGAAAAGGATTTGATTTGTTTAACGGTATATCAACTCCTTTATGAGTCATTCCGAAATTTAATTTTATTGGGTCCTTTAAAGTAATAAACAAAAGATGCACGTTATTCTGCTTTCACAACTGAATACATGGTAGATGATACACACATTTTATGCATATACATGTTTGTGTGAACACAATTACTAGAGGCGATGATGTGTGTTTTAGGTTGTAGTTGAAGTTATTTTAGAATACACTTGGAATTTTGTTTAAAGAAAGTGTACAATATTGTATGGATTAATGTCATAAAACAGTTTTTTCATGTTGGTTGCTGAGTCGTTGGGAACTTTTATATGCATAGGAGTCGTTGGGAACTTTTATATGCATAGGAGTCGTTGGGAACTTTTATATACATAGGAGTCGTTGGGAACTTTTATATAGACATTTTTATAATTTCATAGTGTTTTTTCTTGTTTGGGTAGTCATTATTTGCCCATAACTGGGACCCTAACTGGTGCTAAAACTACGGATCATGGTGAATCTGGAAACATAAATAATTAAGTGGTGTTTCCACGCTCCTCAAAATCTCCATTCGCCTGATCAGAGGCCTTTCTGCCGGATGTAGTTTATCGTCATATCCAGGATAGAGAGGAAAAATTGGCACAAACAACAAAAAAGCATAAAACTGAAAATATGAAAACATGTAAAGATGATTCTTATTGAATGAGGATAGCAATTACCTTCGGAAGATTTACCACACTCGCATGAAGGCGGGGGCATGTCTCAGAAACGAAACGAAAACCTTTATTCTGTAGAATTCTAAGGCAACAACCGAAAAAAAAATACGAGAACTTGAAAAAAAAAATAGCAATGGCGAGGGGAGCTGGGGAGAAGAGGAAGAATTATATGTCAATAAAAGCAATAACTCAACCACTCCCAACCAACACAAACAAATACTGAGATGATGAGGATTAAAAAAAGTATTTAAAATCTACAGTACCCCCCCCCACTCCAAAGCACAATGTATTAAAATTAGGTTTGCATTAAGAAATTATTTTAACTGTAGTCTTATAGTCGTTTTACTTTATATGGAAATTCTAGTAGAATATTAACAATTGCCGCGTGAATATATTTTTGGCGCGCTTGACGCAACTGAGCGATTCCATCATTTCACGTCAAGGGAAGCTTTTATGAATGAGTGCTATACGTCAAGGAAATCTATTTTACGTGAATGAACCTTGATCTTACACTTAATCAAGAATGAAGTAACAAATGAATGAAAGAATAATAGCATATCGGAAACTCCCAGGATGTATATTATGATTTCTTTTTTTTTTTTAGATGTAACCAAAAATCAATGTAAAAAGACAAAATGAATAAGGTAAATATCTAGATAAAGTCCACCAGAGAACGAAACGCCCCAGCTAAGACTTGTCATTCTGTGTGTGTGTGTGTATATTATATATATATATAGTGTGTATTTAGGCAGCATTTTTTCATTCATACATGTTTCATTAAATAATATAGACAAGTGTTGTCTATTTATTTTATGTAAGTTCTTTTCATATCGTCTGATAAGCTTAATACCATTATCATTAAACAATGAAAGAAAATCACAATATTGATACATATTTTTAAATCCAATCTAAGCTTTCGGCTTACATAAGCCATTATCAAAGATGACAATTACACAATATATTAAGCAATACACGAACAAGAAATTGATGATAGTCTTATTTGTTTACATGGATGATTTCCAAGCAACGATTAACACGTGCATATAAAACGCTGAAAGCGAAAATCGCACAACAGCTCATGACGTCACACATGACCACAAGAGAGTGAATCCGATGAGTATTGAGTATGGAAAGCCGTTGGTATGAACCAAAGGCTTCTGTTACTAATTATAGGCATTTAAGGATATTTGTGGAGATTTCATAGTTTATTTTTGTTCAGGTTAGGTTTCAACTGTTTTATGTATATAGCTTCAAGAATTTTTAGTTTTTGTTTATTGTTTTCATGTTTAAGTATAGTTGTGTTTTCGACGAGGAATATATATATATATATATATATATATATATATATATATATATACGCAAGTGTAACCTCGGTTCTCGAACGTCTCACATGTCGAACAAATCGGTTTTCGAACAACATGGCCGAACCGAGTTAACTCGAAAGGAATCATTTCTTAGTCGACCGCCATGTTGTATACATTCGTGTGTTGTGGAGTGCTTTTCTTTTCCAATCTCATTGTACTGTGACTTTTTTCTCTTCATTGATTCCTATTGGAAAAATAGTTTCGGTTTACGAACATTTCGGGTTACGAACAGCATTCATGAACAAATTAACTTCATGAACCGAAGCTCCCCTCTCACTCTATATATATATATGCGCGCAGGTTTCATTAAGTCATATTGACAAGTTTTGTTTATTTATCCATCTACCTAAGATATGTTGATAACTTATGTTAGTTAAAAATACAGATGAAATACTTCAAGAAACTTTTCCAAAATAATTCTGTCCTTAAATTCACGTATGAACTCAATACTAATAACATTCGCTTCCTTGATATATTGATAAACACAAATAATAAATTTACTATTTCGACTTACAAAAAACCTACCAGCATGAATTCATGTACACTTAACTTAGGTACCTCCACGATATCGCTAAAAAAAGATAAATAAATTAAAAAAAGAGCATAGCATGATGAAAAAGACGCCAACCTGGACGAAAACAAAATTTTATCGTCTAAATGTTTATGTTATTATTAAGAGGAAAGATCAAAGTATTTGGGTTTTTCTTTACATTTTTAATCGTTCCTAACACGCCCGAAAATTTCGTTAAAAATCTTGTTTTTTTTTTAGTCAGCAAAATTGACAGATGACAACCATTTTTTTCCATTTTATAAAATCAATGAAAATCTCAGTTTGAAATTCTTTTAAATATCAATTACCATTTTTCAAAACTTATTTTAAGAAAATCAGAAATTATAATGTTTATTTAAAATATTTTGAACCAAGCTTAACTTAGCTTCTGCGCCGAAAACAAGTAATTTGAAAATAAAACAAAGCAGGTCATAAACTTTCGTGTCACTTGACAAGTGATGAATGACATATTGACGGATTCCGTGAGGATAATTTGTTCTACGGAAGGAGAAAAGTCAATTATTTTACATTTAAGTGAACAAATTATTTACCTTGTTATTTTTAAGGAAAACTTTCAGCCCTCTAATTTTTTTTTGTTTTTTGTACTTAGCTTTCACCTTTACGTTTACGATGCTTTATGGAAAATATATTATAACGAAATTAAAATAAGACTGTTACGAATGAGATTAAATTTCATAAGAAAGGTATCTAATTTATTTTCTTATGAAACTTTATCAGAAGTGTACATAAAATACTATAATTTTATGTACATTTACTAAATTTTACTGTGTTATTTGTATTTCCATTCAGTTTATTAATTTTAATATTTATGGAAAAAATGCCATAACTGAGATTAATATAAAAATAAGATCATATAAATTTCATATGATACTGATACTTTTAGGTACCCATCTCAGTTGAAATTGAAAAATCAAATAAACTTCACGTGTTTCGCAAAGGTAAAGGCCTTAACAGCGAAGAACAATGCTTAACACAAATAACGCAACTTAATTGTATTCTGGTTGGTCTTCCGTACTTTATAATTAGAGCCCGATTATAAACACAAAATTACATTTCTTAATTACTGCGGATCTTCTGATTAGTCAAAACGATACAATTTACAACGCACTAAAAAAAGATCTATCTCATAAGGACACTTACAAAACCTGATGCAGCTCTTAACTAATTTTATATTTTAACAACGTAAATGTAAAAATCTATTATAATTAAAGAAATAATATTTGTATTAAAAATTCATTTTTCATCGAAATTTTTTTTGCTTTCAGAAAATATTGTCCATATTCATAAAAACAACTAAAAGCAAATAAAAACATTTGAAATTAAATAATATATTTGTTTTATGTTACAATTCAGAGCTGATTTTCAGGTAGGGGGGGATCCAATTAAAAATAAAAAATATGATTTGCATTCCTCAAAGCCTTGTGCTTTTAACTATTGTAATCACTAAACCTGACGCGATAGAATTTCTAGCGTTTTCATAAAATTAGTTATCAGTGGGGGTAATATAAAAAAAATATATTTCTGCCATGACTTTTATAAAAGAAAACACATTTATAATAATGTCGATCATCTGTGAATACTTTCTGAAAGTTTCATTAACATCCGACATTATTTTTATTTTTGCAAGATTTTCCAAATTAATGTATGTCATACAAAAAAAAAAACGTGCTAAAAATTGTATGTTATTTTACTAGTTCCAGTGATACAAAGAGAAACAAGGATTTTTAAATGAAAATTCAGATTGTTCTAAAAAGAAGGAAAAAAAATTGAAATAATTAAAATAGACTTTGATCTTTCCTCTTAATAATAATATATTTAGACGATAAAATTTTGTTTTCGTCAGGTTTGGCGTCTTTTTCATCATGCTATGCTCTTTTTTTAGCGATCTCGTGGAGGTACCTAACTACAAGAGCGAATACCCATATACAGTGTAACCCGGATATAAGAGAGTTGCGGGACCGGAGAAGAAGTCTCTTATATCCGGGTTTGGTCTATTATATATACATTAACACAGGCTCTAATTTGGGACCAGAGAAAATCTCTTATATCCGAGTTACACTGTAACTACAAAATAGGAAATATAAAAAATGTAATTCATTCAACAATTTTTTTTACAGTGAACTAAAGAATATATATATATATATATATATATAATAAAAGAACTTCAGTTTATTGAAACTTACTGGAATTAATTACTCATTCAATACAATTTATTTAAATTCTACAACTTTGTAACGAATGAAGACACTATCAGCTACAATCAAGTCGGATTTCTTTAATTTTTATGAACATTGAACAAAATCGTTGTTTATTTAAAAATAACAGGCGTACTGTCCCAAGAAGTAGCGTGACGTGGGAGAATTCAAATGAAAATTGTACCGGCCACTTGAATTGTGTACACGAGAGAACAAAACTTAAATATGAAAAAAGTGGTTGTTTTTTTTAACTGTTCCATATTACGCGTTGGAATCCAGAGTTAAAAAGATATGGCGGCACACACGGATCGAATAATTAAAAATAAAATCTTACTTTTGTTTGTTTTGAAGAAAAGCGAAACTTAAAGATTGTATTTTTAATTATTCGATCCGATTCGATTAAAACCATCGCTCATTTTATATATATAAAAGCGCCTGCTGAAATTTATTTTGTATATGTATATATAAACGTTACTCCCTTAAAAGTACTAAGACTTTCGGCATTTATAAATTTGCTAGATTTGTATAAAAAATATCCTACCTCTGATAGCATAGGGTACATCAACAAGGATTTTTTTTTTAGCGACATATCAACTCATTTAATTTTATTGGGTTTATTAATAATTTTCTTTGCAAAAATATATTGCTGGTAATTATTTTTACAAAATATTTTGGCTGGTAATTCCACTACAAATTTTTTTTTTTTAAATTGTTTGACCCTTGTTTGGTAGTTAATTATTTGCCCATAGGTGGGACCCCCCCTAGCAGGTGCTACCACCGCGTATCAGGGTGGATGTGGGAACTGCACCAATTAAGAGGCGATTCCTTGCTGCAGGATGTAGTTTCATGTCATACTCAGCATACATCAACAACTAATAAATTAAAATCAATGCTATTGTACGAAGGAAATTTAACACTGTTGACTGTCAACCACGAGACGACACTTGGTTCAGTTTTTATTATGGCGCAAACCACGTGTTATCTCGTTTTTGTGGATTTTGCTATCAAGGCCACAAAAGCACGATTTTTCTTCTCGTTGGTTTTAATACGTTAACAACAAAGATGTAGACAGTACTCGAAATATAAATAATGTAAATAATCTTCTTGATTTTTAATGTACAACGCGCAGCGTTGCGAGCCTTACTAAAACGAACTTCAAAACTTGATCAATTATTACCCGCTGTTAGGTAAAATTCAGCCATGAATTTATTTAACCCATTTAAAACGGACATAATTAAAAGGGGACAGAAGGAAAGCTTTAACTGCAATAGTTGGAAATACGAAAAAATATACTATAGAATGTGGTAACCGGTTATCGCTCCACGCTTGTCAGAACTCGACCGTAATTAATATTTTACACAGCAGTTAAAATACGTAAAGATTCTTTATTCGTTTTTTTTTTTACGGTTTATCAACTCTTTTCAGGTTATTTAAAGTCAGGAAATTCGGGGCTGGAGGCTTTGACGCTTCTGTCTAAGTTCAATTTCCGTGGAAACGCAGCGCTGCGAAACTTGCTAACACTAATTTTGATGCTTGATCAATTATTTCCCACTGGTAAATAAAATTCAGCCATGAATTTAATTAACTCATTTAAAGCAGACATAATTAAAAGGAGCCAGAAGGAAAGCTTTAACTGCAATAGTTGGAAATAAGAAAAGAAAAAAATATACTATAGAATGCGGTATACCGGTTATCGCTCCACACTCGTCAGAACTCGACCAAGGAAATTAATATTGTACACAGCAGTTAAAAACACGAGACAAAAATGAGGAAGCAAATACACACGTATCAATGATATAAGCTCATTCTGTAGTAGTTTTCTTCTTTTATTCCCTCAATGGCGAAATGGGGTCTGTACATTGTATGCAGGCAGTACGCTGATGACACGGTATCACTGGGTGAAAGACTCTCTAGACTGATTCCTCAGGGTTCTCTGAGGGAATCACGTGTCCATGACCAAGACGAACTGTTACGTTGGCGAATATTGGCAGTGATGGAGAAGAATGGGCGCTGCTAAATCTTCTTGCTCAAGACGCGCTACTCATGAATAAATATGGAACTGATCAGGTGCGTAGGAAAACTATGAACACATTCGATCATGAGACTGGTGGTGGTGATAAAGTGAGGCTGGCGGTCCGTGTACTTTCCAGAAAAACAAATTTAATTAAAACAAAAGAAAAGGATAGTTTTATAAATACGATTGATAAAAAGATATGTTTTTCCTTTTTACGTAAAGGAATACCATATATAGATTCCCTACGAGACTACGTTCAGCGCGTGACGTTTTACTTCTTTGTGATTGGCTTATGTTTTGTGGCGTCATTAAAAATTTATGAATGAAATAAATGCGTCAATGATTGCTTTTTAAATGAAACAGAATGCAATAAAAAAGATTTGAGAATTTAAAAAAAAAAAAAAATCAGAAGTAGAGAAAATGTATTTAGAGATTAAATTGTAGATTTATTTTTTTTTTTTTAATTTATTTTTTTCATGAAGGTTTGAAAATTTAAGATTGGCGATATTTTTAAAATATTTACGAAAAACGTAAAATATTTTTAGACAAAAATATTTTATTAATTTTCCAAATTAACAAAAAAAAAAGTAGATGACTTCACCAATTTTCTTCATTTTTTTATTTTCTTTTTCAAATACCCACTTTTCAAAATCAGGTGGGATATCACATCTTCCGCATGGCTGCTCCTTTTTGAAAATGTCCAATCTGCGCTCAGATTCTTCAATACCCACAGAGCCGCCCATTTATCGGTTAGGAAATTAATTACAGTTCATGTATGTTCTCTAACAGGGACACAGTTTTTAATTCAGAGTTGTCTTCTAAACTAGTTGTCAACCATAACTAAAAAGTTAAAAGTTGCCTTATTTAACCCATAGCCGGGGGAAAATCTGAGCAAACATCAAATTTGTTTTTTCTACTCTCCAACCTCTTTCTCTCACAGGCGGGATGTGGCAAACCTCTCGCTGCTCTACCGTTACTTCAACGGAAAGTGCTCGGACGAACTATTATGCCACTTACACTTTACCAAACCACACTTATTCCATCGGTGAGAAATAAGTTCCACTCGAACAGCTTCTTTCCATGAACCATTGCTCTATGGAACCGACTCCCAAGAGGATGTTTTCCCCTATTACTACAATCTTAACCTGTTCAAAGGCTACGGTTAACAGTCATCTTCCACGCATATAGACACAAATGGCCTCCTAACGTAACCCTCTATTTTGAGTGGCTCCCGAGCCTAGTAAAGGGTGAACCTTACCGTGAAAAAGAAAGATGCCTTCTAGTGTGTGTGTATGTGTGTGCATATACGCATTCCCTCTAAGTGATGACAACATTCATTTCATAGAGTTTAGATTTTTTTTATCTATTCGCCAAATCGACGAAGTATGTTTCCCATTAATTTCTTTTTAAAGTGTTTATGCTTTCTCAACCTACCCGTTCACCTCAATTTGAACAACTTTTTTTTTATCATTCATCCACGCATTTCAGTGTAGAGAAAACATTGTCCAACCACATTTGGCAAATATTCGGTTTTGCCATATACCCAAACACAAAGCATTTTTTCATTTTAAACAAACTTCGTAATAACTGGGTATGAATTGGGCCTGAAAAATATAGTGATACTAGGAACAATCCATCACCAGGCCAGATTCGGATCTGGCCAGACTCAAATTATACAGAATGGGATAGACCTCCCGTTCGAATCACGATCGGATAAACCTCCCGTTCGAATCACGATCGGATAAACCCCCCGTTCGAATCACGATCGGATAAACCTCCCGTTCGAATCACGATCGGATAAATCTCCCGTTCGAATTACGATCGGATAAACCCCCCGTTCGAATTACGATCGGATAAACCTCCCGTTCGAATCACGATCGGATAAACCTCCCGTTCGAATCACGATCGGATAAACCTCCCGTTCGAATTACGATCGGATAAACCTCCCGTTCGAATTAGACAATATATCACAATACCGCTGGTTGTGGAATTGCGGGTAACTTGCCAACGAGGATTGTATCAATACAAATTAAGATCTGAGAAATGGATACGACTTCAAATACTATTTTTGGATGGGTAATATTTCTAAATTTTGGGGTCATATTTCGTATATGTCGGAGATGAGTGTGTGAGTGAGTGAGTGCGTGTGAGTGAGTGTGTAGACGTATAGAAGACAGCAAACAACAATTGAAACGATTTGCTTTTTTTTTGTTGCCATCCATGCCACTTCGCTTTACGTCGACCAAAGCCAGATGCCCGAAGTTTGAAAGACGACTTGCGGTAGTCAAAAATTAGCCGAGAACTGCAATAAATTAAACTCGCTGCTTAGTCAATGTGCACGGATTCTCTTTGTTTTTCTTGTTTTTACAGACATGAGCAGGCATCTTTGTTTTCTCTTTGAGCCTCTATTTTGAAGCTGATGTCGCAATTAAAAAGACAAAAAACAAATGACTTGCAGGAACGGAAAGAACACTAGTTTTCTGATAAAGAACAAACACGAAATTCTATTAACTTTCACGTCAGTCTCTGTTTCATCTCGAAAAGATTCAATATAGACATTAACAAAAGTAGAAGTAAAAACAAAATAGCGGACGAGAGATAATGAAGCGGCAGTCTTTTCTACCAAATAAAAGTGCCGGTCTAACAGATGAGAGTATAAACGGAGTTCTTGGGAAGCGAAATTGTTTCATATCCGGGGTAACAATTAGGCTTGGGTAGAGTATAACTTCCTTTCCTAAAATATGTATATTACAGTATCCACAGATAATCTATGTGCAGTGTCCTGAAGGGACAGGGGAGATAACGGTTCTCCACAACATCCTGTCCTTTGTTCATCTTAAAAAAACTGACTTCTTGTTATATCTCCTAAATTTTGTTCCGCTATCCATTTACTCATGCACCGAAAGAACACACACGTGTATGTGTGTAGGGGGGGGGTCATATCTCTCTCTTTTTATATATATATATATATATATATATATATATATGTGTGTGTGTGTTTTTTTCTGATATTTATTTTTTTTTCGGCTCTTTTTAAAAACAAATTTTTAAACAAAACAAAAAAACACTCTTAGCCTGACGATTGCATCTAGCATGAAACAGCCTGTCGCCTCTAAGTGTTGACTTCAATGTTCATTTTTATATTTACATACGGTCTATTGAGCACTTTAGACCATAAATATAGCACACCTTAATTATTATCATTATATATATATATATATATATATATATATATATATATTGCTTAAGTATGATTCATATAAGAAAGTGTGTTCCAATAACTTGGAGCGATTTTAAATGTGAATTAAGTTTAAGAGTGATTTTTTTCTTTCAGATTTAACAACTTAAATCTTTGAGAATTTCAACCACGGACAGATTAACGATCAAACAACTTGTTAAAGTTATCGAAGCCTATCACGAAAATGGACGTTAAAACAGAAATGCATTTCGCGCATTTTTTGCTCAACATAATCGACCAACCGAGAATACAATTGGAAGCGATGTAACGTTGTAGGGGAGAGGTTCAATTCCTGTTCGAGATGACGACTAGTGGTGTCTGGATTTTCGGGCATATTCTCGTGCACTGCAGCTATGTTTTCAGCTGAACGGCGTACACGAGCATGCAGTGGTGTTTTCACATCTGTCACCGACCCAGTTTGTTTGAATTTACGAACAATTTTTCCAGTTGCACTCTTGAAACTTTAACACGTTGTTTGATTGTTAATCTTTCCATGGTCGAAATTGCCAAAGACTTAAGCTGTAAAATATGAAAGAAAACGAAAATAATCACCAGGCGCTTAAACTTAATTCACATTTAAAGTCTGTCCAAGTTATTGAAACAATATATATATATATATATATATTTCGGCAGCAATTTTTCATAAATGCATGTTTCATTAAATAATACAGACAAGTTTTGTCTATTTATTTTGAGTAAGTTCCTTTCGTATTGTCTGATAAGCTTAATCACATTATCGTTGAAAGACGAAAGGAAAACAGCAGATTGACACATGTTTGAATCCAATCTAAGCTTTCGGCTTACATAAGCCATTACCAAAGATGACAATTTTAATAAATCAAAACACATATACGAAACCACAATAATGGCCCGCCGTTGCTGTTTGAATAAGCTCAAATTAACGACAAACTCTTATTTACGAGCCAAGGAAGCGAAAAACGCGTCGTAGGTCGTAACGTCACACATGACCACGCGAGAATGAAAACGAGAAGTATTAAGTATGGAATGTTTCTTATCGGACAATACGAAAGGATTGAGAACAAGAGTAACGAGTCATGTTTGAGGAAAGGATATAGGGAGGGACAGGGAACAAGATCATGGGGTCAGATTGGATTCAAACATGTGTCAATATGGTGTTTTCCTTTCGTCTTTCAACGATAATGTGATAAAGCTTATACGAAAGGAACTTACTTAAAATAGACAAAACTTGTCTATATTATTTAATGAAACATGCATTAATATATATATATATATATATATATATATATATATATATATATATATATATATTTCTTCTGTTATATAGATATAGTAAACAAGTTAAAAAAATTCAATTTTTGACGTTCTCGTTCTTCTATAATTATTTTTTTTTTTTTTATTTCACAAATTTTTCATCAGGCTACTATATATATATATATATATATATATATATATATATAGAGAGAGAGAGAGAGAGAGAGAGAGAGAAGAAAGGTAGAGAAATTAAAGATAGAGAATACTGGGAATATAAGGAAACAAGAAAATTATGAAAAGAAAAAACATCCTACGCCTACACATAGATGTAAGTGAACGCATACATACACGATCAAAAAGAAAAAAAATACTCAACTTAACACCAATAAAAAAGCCCATAATTTCTTTTTCTTAATATAAAAATAACGAAAATGAGAAAATCAGACAATTGCTGATATCTCCTGACGAGTGAACAGAACGATTACACAAAAGATCGTCTACGAAACTGAGTAGGTGCTGAATATCAAACAGCCTAGTGACACACAGACATTTCTTTTGAAGTAATCCACCCTAAGCAAGCAAGGGGTTACGGGGGATTGAGAACAAGAGTAAAGAGTCATGTTTGAGGAAAGGATATAGGAACGGACAGGGAACAAGATCAGGTGGTTAGATGCCGTGAAAATACTTGTAGAAGAAAGGGGGAAGCCACGACGTCTGTGAGATAGCGATTGTAGACTGGATGCTAGATCAGGACCTATATGAGTGAATATATATATATATATATATATATATATATATATATATATATATATATATATATAACGTAAATCATTCAAACGAAAAACAAATACTGAAGCTAATTATATGGCAAGAATACATAAATTGAATACGCACTACATTATTTATATATATATATATATATATATATATATGAATAAATATAGTCTTAAAGTGTGCTATATTTATGGGATAAAGTGCTCAATATCAGAGATAGAGCGTGTGTAAATATAAAAGTGGACATGGAAGTCAGCACTTAGAGGCGACCGTGTTTCATGCTAGTGCAATCGTCAGGCAAAAATGCTGACTTCCATGTCCACTTTTATATTTATAGATATATATATATATATATAAATATAAAAGTGGACATGGAAGTCAGCACTTAGAGGCGACAGTCTGTTTCATGCTAGTGCAATCGTCAGGCGACGATTGCACTAGCATGAAACAGACTGTCGCCTCTAAGTGCTGACTTCCATGTCCACTTTTATATTTACACACGCTCTATCTCTGATATTGAGCACTTTATCCCATAAATATAGCACACTTTAAGACTATATTTCTGCATATATATATATATATATATATATATATATATATATATATGTGTGTGTGTGTGTACATGTGCGTGTGCCTGCACATGTGTCTGTGCGTGCGTGTGTGTACGTGTACATGTGCGTACGTGTACATGTGCGTCCGTGTATATTGTGCGTACGTGTATATGTGCGTACGTGTACGTGTACATGTGTGTGTGCGCTCGCGCGTATATATATGTGCGTGTGTATATGTATGTGTTTGTATGTGTGCATGTGTGTATGTATGTGTGCGTATGTGTATATGTGTGTGCATGAGTGTGTATGTGTATGTGTATAATAGTCAATAGAAAGATGGTGACTATTAGAGAGGGACATTTTATCTGATATCTTTTTTTTTAACGTCGAAAAATGGTCCTATCAATATAAAGGATTTGTCAGAAAAAAGATGCAGCAATTTTAATTAAACAATTCATATACGAAATATTAATTTAAACTGTTTCTGCCTAGGTTTCTTAGAATTTAATTCTCTTAAAAGAGAAATAAACTGAGTTGTAAAAGGGAGAAAGAAAAAGAAAAGAAAGAAACGGACAAAAGTAAAAGGCATATCCTTTTAAATACCTTCGTTCCTCTTTCGTCACAAAATAAATGACGCAGTTCGCCATGTTTTAATG
The DNA here is from genome assembly GCA_964036315.1 of Acanthosepion esculentum. Classification (NCBI taxonomy): domain Eukaryota; kingdom Metazoa; phylum Mollusca; class Cephalopoda; order Sepiida; family Sepiidae; genus Acanthosepion; species Acanthosepion esculentum. Next base: position 55,391,173 of record OZ038516.1, read on the forward strand.
AAAGTGTGAATAAAAGAATCGTTCCGCACGAACGAACAAGATCCGAAGAGAATAGAACGGAATTCCAAGCGGCTGAGGGCGAGGTTTCGTAGTAGGCAGGGGGGAAAATAGGGCGGGGGTAAAAAAAATTGAATGGTTCAACTAGTGAGTGACGTCGAAAGTGTTGCACGCAAGAAATCCATTTTATTCTCTTATTGACGTGATTTACCTTGTGTCACGATCGATGACGACTTAACTTTGCAACAAAAAAAAAAGACAAAATATAAAAGAAAATAATCGAATTCGACAGAGAATATAAGTTCAACTATAATAAATTCTATTCTGTATTTTGAATTTACCTTATATGGCACATAACTGACTGGATGTGCAATTACAGGGTGCCCAATAAAAAATTGAGGTTGAAAAACCTTAAAACAAAACAAACCAAATCAATCCTGAGAACTCGGAGAGCCGAGTTCGAATTCCAGTCGAGTTCGTTAGATTCACTAATGCACAAATAATCTTGGGAAAGGAAAAGTATGAATCCATTTCTCATCCCCTCAGATATGGGTTAAATAGCTGGTCAAACTGGATATTTCAGACTTGGTTGGTAACCAGTCTCCAGCAGAAAAAATGGCAACCTACTGCGGGAAAAAATCTGCCTTGTCTGTCATGTATCGAAAGATATATGATCGCCCAACCGTGTATCACGTATGGCAGATAACTGACTGACTGTGCAACTACAGGGTGCCCAGTAAAAAAAAAAAAAAAAAAAAAAAAAAAAAGCGTTAAATTTAGAAAGACGTGAGACGACCGTTGAAAAATGGTGGCAGCTGCTGTGACTGAAAAATTCAGGAAGAATTTCTGCACATTTCGTCAATCCCTGTGTCGGATGTTCTTCTATGAAAAGCACGATAACTTGACGCTCAAAAGCAATGACATGTTTAGCTATACGAGAAAAAAAGAACGAAAGACAGAATCTTTAAATGACGAGTTACAGAATCGAGCAGCCATTAATCAAACGTAAAAGACCCAGGGTTAAGTAATTACGCCAGAGTCAGTCGGTCGGTCGATTGGTTGGTTGTTTTATGGCATATCAAAACCTCAGTGGGTCATTTAATGCCAACAACATTTTTCAAATAGATTTATAGCGATAGTTTGGTCAAAAAAAAAAAATAGAGAAAAAAAAAAAGGTGTATATGTATACATATATATTTGAACCATTTTTCAATTACTCATATTTTTGAAGAGGATAAATAAAAAATTCCAGGCTGTAAGTTCACATTTTAGCAAAAAACAAAAACTGTACTTTCATCTACATTGTTTTATCTCATGACAATTACTTTGCGTATTGCTGATCATTTTTCCCCCGAAAAATTATTGCTGGTAATAATTTTTTTTATTTTTTTTTTTTATTACAAAATATTTCTTATATTAAATCCTATTTTTACACAAGTTCGGTTGTTAACTAATTGCCCATAGCTAGGACTCTAACAGGTGCTACCACCCTGAGTCAGGGTGGATCTGGAAACACCTGCAATTAAGGTGGTTCCACGCTCCTCAAAACCTCCTGATTAAAACCTTGCTACTAGACGTAGTTTATCGTCTTACCCAGGACGCGGGTGTAGTTTGTCATACTCAGGACATTACCTTTGGGAACCTCGAGCGGTGTAATGGTTAGCAAGCTTGTCTCGCTAGGACAATTACGATTTAGTAGTGAGTCCGATCCTCACTGGGTGCCCCTTAATTTCGGCCTTGTGCCATATCTAAGCTACGCTTGGAAAATCGCTACTCAGGACATTACCTTATATGGATACAAAAAAAAAACATTTAAGATGACCAATCATATTTGTTCAATGGCTTCGGCACCTCAACGTGGTGTCATGGGTAGCAAGCTTGTCTCGCTAGAACAATTACGACTCTGTAAAAAAGAAAAAATCCTAAGAAACAAGGAAAATCAAGTGAACTATCACGTGATATCTATCTTCCTGTATGGCAGTGAGTGCTGGACAGGACGATCTTCTGGGAGATGAAGAAAAGGCAAACAGAAATCGCGTTCTACAGAAAGATGCTGAGGATGACATTGAGAACATGTGAACAAAGACGAAGTTTTTAGCAAGGGTGAGGTTTTAGAGAAAATGGAAACTAAAAGAAAACTTATACTTAACATCAAGAAGAGGCAGTTGAAATGTCTACAGAAGGATGCTGAGGATACCATGGACCGAACATGTGAGCAAGGGTGAGGTTTTAGAGAAAATGGAAACAAAAAGGAAAGTTATACTTAACAGCAGGAAGAGACGGTTGATATTTCTAAGAGACGTAATGAGGAAGGAGGGCTTAGAAAATCTGATACTCACAAGCAAGAGAGACAGGAAAATAACACATAATATATATAGTAAGCTTCAGTTAATCGATGGCGGAACAGGATTTAGGTGAAATAAACTGAGTTGTGAGTTCGATACTCACTGAGTACTCCATGCTTTTGTCCTTGTGCCACATTTATGCTACACTTAGTAAATTGCTGAGTTTTCCAAAAATGTACTGCTGGTAATAATTTTTACAAAATTCCCATATTGTTTCAACGGTTGAAAATGAATCCAAAGTCAGCAAGAGATTTGGCGCTGTGTTTACACAGTTGAAAATCCTGTAAGTAATCTCTGCGTTCATTCCTGACTAACGGTCATGGCTCTCCACAATTTCCTGTCCTTTGTAGAAATATTGTCCTTTTGTCATCTCTCCTACGTCCTCTTCCGCCATCCATTTACTCAGCCTAGTTCTTCTATGTGCCGTGTCCATTCAGGTAGTTAGTGATCATGGCTGTCCACAATTTCCTGTTCTGTGTAGCTCTTCATAAATGTTGTCCTTTTGTCGTCGCTCCTAAGACCTGTTCTACCATCCAGTTTCTCAAGCTCTCTAGGTAGGTTATACACTTTCCTGACCCTCTCGCCTTCAGTATGGCATGTGAGTATCAAATTTTCAAAACCCACTTTCCTCATGGACCCTAGAAATTTCAACAGTCTCTTTCTGATGTTACGGATGTGTTCTTTTTATTTCTATTTTATCTGAAGTTTTGTCATTACCAGCGAATTATATTCTCAGCATACTTCTGTAGAACAATAAGTTGTTTCAAGTCACTTATTCATGTGAGATGAGCTTGTCCAGCATACACTGCCATATAGGACGATTGAAATTACGTAACAGTTCAGTTCTATTTGTTTTTAAAGAATTCTTTTGTTAAAATCTTGCTTAGCTTTTGGAAAGCATCTTCCACTATATTAATGCGATTTCGAATTTCAATGTCGCACTTTCAGTCGTACACGCAAGCCATGAGTAAAAATTTATAAAAAAAAAAATTTTATGCTATACTATTCGTTCGTGCAGAAAATGAAGCCAAGCGAAAGAAGAGTGATGTATTGGCAAAGACAGGCATGTGATTAGAATTATATATATATATATATATATATATATATATATATATATATATATATATATCTCCAAGTATAGGATTGGTGTATACAGAATAAATTCCAATAACCAAAACATACTATTCTTATAAGAGTGCTCAATACAGAGTAGAGCAAATATAATTATTTATTCGAAATTTATAAAAGAATTGTTATAAAATCACTACAAAAATAGCCATTTTGTTTCAACACTTCTGGTGTCTTATCAAGTGATGGTGTTGACTGTAGAATAAAGGGTATTAAAAGGTTCAAATCGACCAAACGCTGTTACATAAGCTGCAATAACCAATCAAAATACAAGTATATGAGAATTCAAAAAAAAAAAACTTAATGAAACTTGGTAAAAATAATTAATGCCTTAATATTAGGATTAGACTAAAATAAAAATCATTCTACTTATAACATAAAATTGAGAACAGAAGTGTTGAAACAAAATAGCTGTTTTTGTAGTGATTTTATAACATATTTACGTTATAATTTTCGAATAAATTATATATATCTATGTGTGTGTGTGTGTGTGTGTGTGTATGTGTGGTTCCCACACAAACAAATATTCACATCATTTAAAATGTAAACATCTGAGCAACTTCATGACCCAGGCAAACAAAAATGAAATAGGCTTCATGTTGAACAATGAAAGAGGATTTATCAAAATTCGAACAAGGTATGCCAAAAGATGTAGAGTTTATAACCGATTTAATAAATGTTCAATATTCTCACTGCCTGTGACACGTCAAGTCTGGAGTCCAGTTCCTGCCAAACTCGCAGTAGCATGTCTTGCGCAACATCATCCACACAAAACTAAGTAGCGGAAACCAGTAACATTAGAGTTGTTTTACTAATCTGTCTATATTCCCCCCACCCCCCCAAAAAACTGGGATAGGCGGGTACAAGAGGAGAAGGAAGACAACAACACTCAGAAGACAGTCTGCCTACCTTATGTGAAAGGGTTATCAGAGAAAATACAAAGGATCTGCGGTCCAGATAACATCAGGACAACCTTCAAAAGCTTGACGACACTTCGCAGATATCTCTCCCGAGTAAGACACACCATAGAGGAGAACTAAAGACTGTGTGTACGCTATCCCGTGCAGCTGTGGAAAGAAATATAAAGGAGAGACCACCCCCCGCTTAAGGTGAGGCTTCAAGAACACCAGAAAGCTCTAACACGAGGGGGAAGTGGAAAAATCAGGTGTGGCTGACCACATATGGAGAGAGAAGGAAGATCACCGCCCTAAGTAGGATCAGGTTGAGATCATAGACAAGGAACACCATTGGAAAATTCGTAAACTTAAGGAATAAGCACATATGCTCGGCCACAAAAATCTCCTGAGCCGTCCAAGTATAGAAATAAATACAATATGGGAACCAGTAATAAGGAGTGCCAGAGAAAAGCGATAATAACAACAAAGTTGTAATATGAGCTCTGGTAAAAACATGTGGTGATAACAGGAAAAAATTGCAACATGAGCACTGGTAAAAATGGTTGATGAAGACATTAGGTTTATAATACCCAGAAATTCATACACAGATGCCCTCAAGGACACATGGCACAGTGGATGAAGGCGTTGGTTAGATCCAGTGACAGGACCCAAAGAGTGCGAGTTCAATACCCGGTTAAGGCAGTTTTGCCAACTTTCAGAGTGAAATTAACAGGAGATAACTGACATCCATTAAATATGGCACGTGGAACTAGAACAGCGAGCGAAATAAAGGGTTCCGTTCGACATTGCAACCACCTTAAGAAGGCCGAAACGTTGTACAGTGTAACCCGGGTGTAAGAGACTTATTCTCCGGTCCCGACAACTCTTACATCCGGGTTACACTGAAAATAAACATTTGATATAAAACATATAAACAAGAATGATGTAAATAATGTGTTTTACTTACGTTCCGTTTAAAATGACTGACAAGATACTGCGGTTTAGTTTCATATTAAATTTTTCTCCGATCATTTTTTTTTCTTTTCTTGACAAATTATGTCAAAATTCTTTAAATGTCCCATAGCGCTTCCGCTTATTCTTTTAGAAAAGAGGATTAGATTTTGACTTTTAACGAAATGTAGGGATTTTTTTATGGACGTATTTAGAGTTAGGATTTATTTTACAACCACGGTCAGTAAAAATCCAGAA
>OZ038516.1:55401747-55476747 GCA_964036315.1 Acanthosepion esculentum
TTGCTATTGAGACAATAGACTTGGGAACTGATGACATCGGGCAGATTTACGGATTTATTCATAAAACAAATTTATTTTCTTTGCTCTCATTATGTGGCGCGTCCATTTAGGACGTAGGCGATCATGGCTCAACACAACTTCCTACCCCTTGTAGCTCTTAATAAACTGTCTTTCTGTTATTTCTTCTAAGCCCTGGTTCGCCATCCATTTACTCAAGCTCATCAAGTAGGTTATGCTGATTTTCTAAGCGTAGATCAGATGTGGCACTTAGCAACTAGTGAGTATCGAACTTAGTTATAACTGTTCTAGCAATTAACCATTACACCACGTCGAGGTACCCCTAATCAAGTATGTTAGGCGTTGTTTTCCACTGTCCCTCTTGCCCTCTGTCCCATGAGGGTTAGATTTTCCAAGTCCTCATTCCTCATTATATGTCGCAGGAACCTAAGCTATCACTTCCTAGAGTATTATTTTCGTTTTTGTTTCCATTTTCTCTAAAACCCCGTCGTTGCTGACATGTTCGGTCCATGGTATCCTCAGCATCCTTCTGTAGAAATTTCAACTGTCTCTTCCTGATGTTAAGTATAAGTTTCCTTTTTGTTTCCATTTTCTCTAAAACCCCGTCGTTGCTCACATGTTCGGTCCATGGTATCCTCAGCATCCTTCTGTAGAAATTTCAACTTTTTCTTCCTGATGTTAAGTATAAGTTTCCTTTTTGTTTCCATTTTCTCTAAAACCTCACCCTTGCTCACATGTTCGGTCCATGGTATCCCCAGCATCCTTCTGTAGAAATTTCAACTGTCTCTTCCTGATGTTAAGTATACGTTTCCTTTTTGTTTCCATTTTCTCTAAAACCTCATCTTTGCTCACATCTTCAGTCCATGGTATCCTCAGCATCCTTCTGTAGACATTTCAACTGCCTCTTCTTGATGTTAAGTATAAGTTTTCTTTTAGTTTCCATTTTCTCTAAAACCTCACCCTTGCTAAAAACTTCGTCTTTGTTCACATGTTCTCAATGTCATCCTCAGCATCTTTCTGTAGAACGCGATTTCTGTTTGTAAGCATTCACTAGATATCACATAGCAGTTTAGTAACCTTTCCCTTGTTTCTAACAGAATTCTCCTATTTCTTAATACTCTACTCTCTAGTTTTAGAATGCTTCCTTGGCTATCTCAATACGACGTCTTCGGATTTCGGTGCCACATTCTCCAAGATATTTATAATTTCGCACTTTTTTGATTTTGGTTTTTCCAATTTGCAATTCGCACTGGACAGGTAATGAACTAGAAAGAAAAAAAATGTTTAATGCTCGTTAACCATTACACCACGTCGCGTTGCCCCTCAAGTTCATCAAGTATGTTATCCGTTGTCCTGTAGCCCGCTGTCCTGTGAGTTTCAAATTTGCCAAGTCCACCTTCCTCATATGTCCCAGGTACCTAACCTATCACTTCCTGATTTTAAGTATCAGTTTCCTTTTTGTTTCCATTTTCTCTAAAACCTCACATGTTCGGTCCATGGTATCCTCAGCATCCTTCTGTAGAAATTTCAACTGTCGCTTCCTGATGTTAAGTATAAGTTTCCTTTTTGTTTCCATTTTCTCTAAAACTTCGTCGTTGGTATATAATGCAAGTGGATCCTAATAATATAAAATATTAAAACTGATCCAAAAAAAGAGCTCAATGCATTTATTATTAGAGAGCAAATAATACGTAATAAAATACAAATCCCCTCATATGGGGGATAAGCTTCTCTCAACTGACGAAAAATAAAATTTGTCAGTCTTATTCAACCGAGTTCGTGTCGAAATTAGAATTTTAACTGGGAAAGCTACAAAAATTATATAAGGAAAGGATAACATGTCAACCAATAGATTTTTTTTTTAAATGCCAATCTATTTTAGCTTTTCCTAAATAGCTCTGCAAATTCAATTTTGTATTGGGCACTTTTCTATTATCTATACCTTTTAGGCGCGGCTGTTTTCAGTCTTCCTTTATATATATACATACATATATATATATATATATATATATATATATATATATATATATATATATATATGAAGAAATATAGTCTTAAGATGTGCTATATTTATGGGATAAAGTGCTCAATATCAGAGATAGCGCGTGTGTAAATATAAAAGTGAACATACAACACGACAGTGTTTCATGCTAGATGCAATCGTCGTGGCCTGACGATTGCATCTAGCATGAAACAGACTGTCGCCTCTAAGTGTTGACTTCTATGTTCACTTATATATATATATATATATATATATATGCGCGTGAGGTTTTATGACGCAAAAATGGAAAGTTTCACTATACACAGGTAATATATTTCAGGAACTGTTAAAATTCATGCAAGAAATTCTGGGGTGGCCGTATACACGAAGTCTGTTGTGTAAACTATATATATATATATATATATATATATATAAGACTTTTTTGTTATAGAAACCTGATTTTATCGAGATTGGTACAACAGCAAATATCACTGGTAAATAGAAAGAAAAAATATAAGATTGATTTGTTTCCTACGGCCCATAAATATTTTGCAGGTTATTTAAAGCCATAATTTCTTTTTTAGATAATGATGTAATGATACAAATCTTAGTAATTAACCGATAGCATGGGAAGAAAATGTGGATTCATATATTTTCCAAAGGTATATAATCGTAAATGTATATACCAAACCGAAATGGAAATTGGATCTCAGCTCTTTGATTAATAATTCAGAGCCATCATCCATTACACCACCCATACATCCGAGCTTAGAGCACTTCGTATTCCCAAGCGGTTACCCATCTAGGTAATGACCAGGCTCGACGTTGCTTAATGCACACAGAAAATAGAACGTCAGAGAAAGCAAACGTTTTGACAGATATAAATACAGCTATTGACAGAAACACTGGAGGAACGTTTTTCTTTCGTTTTTTTTAAATTTTCGAATTCATTTAACTACACAACATTTCGCTTTTATTTATCATCAATTGCCTTGATAAAGTCAAATGGCGAAACGCGTCGACATGGACTAAGTACTGTTTCATTCAATTTGTCTTCTCTACAGATTTATTCCGAGAAATTTCACACAGAAGCACATATCTTATGATAGCAAAAGCGTGAAACCCAGAGTCACAAACTCGTATCCATACGACTGAATATATATATATATATTATATATATATATATATATAGTGAACAGTCAAAAATTACATAAATATTCTCTACAAAAAACCAAATGCACCTTAACTACAAAAAAGATGAATCTTCACTTATTATAAATATTATAAAGAAATACACTACCCCAATTAACCCGAATGAAAAAAGAATCAAATTATCTACTACAAAAAATTTAAAACAGCTAACATTATCTTAAACAATAACAACACACCCACAAAGTCAAAATTACAACGAACGAACATTATCTATGAGTTCAAATCCCCCTTAAGGAACTGTGTCCCTGATCAAACCGGACTCATAATTACATCGGCCACACTACTACATGCCTATCCAGACGCCTTTTGATACACCTATCTGAACACAGCTCTGTTAGAACATATTTAAATACATACTTACCAGACTACATCCGAAACATACTAGTAGAAATTACAAACGTAATAACCTCATCCACATGTAAAAATAATGGAACCCTTAATAATAAAAAAGAAAAGGCCAATATTTAATAATATTAACTACGAACACGGCCATAATGTGCTAACTATGTTCGCAAAATAAAACATCTCTATAACACTAAAAATGTAAAAACAACCCACACACCGAGTTAAATTGAAAAATTAAAATCATCCTTAATAATAGCTAAAAGTATAGCCGAAAGCGCTCGGAATTATACAACGTTTGGACAGTGTCTACACACTGTGTGCCCAAAAAGAAAACACTTGTTCGAACACAAGAAAAATTAAATGAACTGCTTAAACATAGTACCTTGTCTGACGTCTTTAATGAAACATGCATAATATATATATATATATATATATATATATATATATATATATATATATAACGTTCAGGATATGCAAAGATTGATCGGTCTGTCTATTTAAGAATTAAATAAACAACGAAAAGTCTCACTCCGGGGCTGAGATTGAAAGCAATCTGTCAACAATGGCCGAATGTTTCTTTCTTATCTAATCCTCTATTCAATTTCAAGTTGAAATCGTCACAACGAAGTGAATAAAAAAACGAATTGAAAATCGTTCAATGGGCCGAAAAGAGAAGTTTTGTCGCTTGGATAAAAAGGAGGTTGTAAAAAAAAGGGGGCGAGAGTCAGTCGAATTGTAATCTTCTGCCTTTGTTAAGAATAAACTGGTTTATTTAGAAGCGCTCTCTTAAGATTGGAGAGTTTATTGGGGGGATTAATTTATTGTGTTCGAGGCTTATCGGACAATGAGAGACACGGAGGACATTAAGTGTAATGTATGCAAGAAATCGCGATGAATTCTTTTGTATGCTTGCGCTAATACTGTTTAAAAAAACTGTACAAATGTAAGTACAAGGCTCGGGGTTCACTTGAGGTAGAGGGTTATGTTAAAAAGGCAGTATATACGGATAGGAGTGAGACGGTAACAGTTAAGCCTAAAAATGAACAGGTTAAGATATTAGTGATTGGGGAAACATCCCCTTGGGAGTCGGTTCCACAGCGCAGTGGTTCACGGGAAGAAACTGTCCGATTAAACCTTACTTCTCAGCGACGGAATACGATGGAAATATGGGTGGGGTTTGTTACTTTTTAAGTGGTATCGCGCGTCCTAGTCATGAACGTTAGACATGCAAGGAATGTTGTTTGTCCAGGCACTTTGCATGGTGCTGGTAGCGATAGAGCAATGACAGGCTCGCCATACGCTGCCTGTGTGAGAGAGTTTAGAGGGTGGAAAATAATTCTTCTCCACTAAGGACTGAGACGCATTTGAACTATCAAGACTGGAACGTGAGGAACGGTCATCTTAGGTCCAAATATATCAATATTACTCCATTTTCGACTTGATCTGTCTCATTAAGGTATAGGATAGAATGATGAGTCATCTACTTGAGTGAGAGAGAGAGAGACATACATACAGAGAGAGAGACATACATACAGAGACACAGAGAGAGAGAGACACACACACATACAGAGAGAGAGACACACACACACACAGAGAGAGACACACACATACAGAGAGAGACACACACACACATACAGAGAGAGAGACACACACACAGAGAGAGACACACACACACATACATAGAGACAGAGAGAGACATACATACATAGAGACAGAATGACAGAGACATACATACATACAGAGGCATACATAGAGAGAGAGGCATACAGACAGTCAGAGACACAGACAGACAGAGACACAGACAGACAGAGACACAGACAGACAGAGACACAGACAGACAGAGACACAGACAGACAGAGACAGACAGACAGAGACACAGACAGACAGAGACACAGACAGACAGAGACACAGACAGACAGAGACACAGACAGACAGAGACACAGACAGACAGAGACACAGACAGACAGAGACACAGACAGACAGAGACACAGACAGACAGACAGACAGAGACACAGACAGACAGAGACACAGACAGACAGACAGAGACACAGACAGACAGACAGAGACACAGACAGACAGACAGACAGCCAGAGACAGAGCCACAGACAGACAGCCAGAGACACAGACAGACAGCCAGCCAGAGACAGAGACACAGACAGCCAGAGACACAGACAGAGAATCTCCAGGTAAGATGAGAACGAACAGAGGACAATTCCAACGTTCATAATTTAAAAGAGGCCTCAATACAAAGTAGAAAAACACTCTTTATTTTAGGATATTACATCGGAAAACACTTAAAAATCGATACACAATTTAAACCTTTCTGGGAAATAATTTTTGCTTTTTCCCTTAGTTTAAATTTGACGTAGATCCTATTTGACTGGTCGATCTAAGCAAAGCGCACAAACCTTATAAGCCCTCTTTTCGTTTATATATAAAGCAATAAATTAAAACAGGAACTCAACTTGAAAAATGGAATGCTTCTTTTCTACTTACTAGTCCTATTATCTACAAAGTGTATCGCTTTTAATTCAAACCCAGATGTTCAGCGACATATCACGCATAACACACTATACCCCGGCAAAGCTATTGTTCGAATATTATCGAAGATCGTTCCGTAAATCACTCGGAGTCAACTGAGCTCATTTCAGAAACGCATGTCGCCGTTTTTATCACTTAAACCTTATTTTTAGTTCCTACCCATATCCGAGTCGTCAACCGGTTTCTATTTGTAAACAAAATATTTATTATCCTCGACCAGTCTGTAGATTCGAGAAAACTTATTAAAAAATATATATATGCGCCCTCCGACAGGATCCGAACCCGCGTCGACCTTGAACAGGGGAAACCGTCGTTAAATACGACGTGCTTTTTTCCGACTTGAAGGATATAGACGATAAAAAGCTGTCGTATTAACAAACAAACAAAACAAAAAATCGATTAATTCTTTAGAAACTGCTTTGTTTACGTTTGGATACGAATCTGAACAGATACAGTGTAACCCGGATATAAGAGACCCTGATATAAGAGATTTTCTCTGGTCCCAAATTAGAGCCGGTGTTAATATATATATATATATATATATATATATATATATATATATATAATAGACCAAACCCGGATATAAGAGACTTCTTCTCCGGTCCCAAATTAGAGCCTGTGTTAATGTATATAAAATAGACCAAACCCGGATATTTATATCCGGGTTACACTGTGTGTGTATATATATATATATATATATATATATATATATATACAGTGTAATTTGGATATAAGAGACCCGGATATAAGAGACTTTATCTGGTCCCAAATTAGAGTGTGTTAATGTATATATAATAGACCAAACCCGGATATAAGAGACTTCTTCTCCGGTCCCGACAACACTTATATCCGGGTTACATTGTATAAAGTTTCGAGAGTTGTGAAGAATTTCGCTTAAAAGCACTATTCAGCATTGCTTGATTGGCAATGTTCTTCGTGGCTGAGTCTGTCTAAGCAGGTCGAATCCTGTTGCTCCTACCACGCATGTTCGAATACTACCGGAGGACGGATCATTTTCTTTAAGATTATTCGAAAGTTAAGTCCGGTAGACAATCATATACTGTTTCAAACGGAACGTCTACTGAAATATGGGTATCCACTAAAAATAAAATTTAAGTAAAAAAAAATCTGTAGAATGAATAAATATAAAATCCATTACTTCTTTAAGCATTGCTTTGTTTACGTTTAGATACGAAAATATGTAGATATGAAATCTCCAGAATTTATGACAAGAGGAATTTTGTTTCAAGGCAGTATACACCTTGCTTGATTGGTAATGTCATTATTGCTGAGTCGGTATAGAGTACCTCGGATCTAACAACGGTTTCTCCGACCAAAGGGTCGCAGGTTCGAATCCTATCAGAGAGCGTATATTTTTTATTTAATAAGTTTTCTAGAATATTCAAAGGCCGGTAGGCGTTAATATACTGCTTCAAAATAAATTGGGAGCGTCTACTCAAATATGAGTATCTACTAAAGTAATGGTTAAATCAGAAGAATTCGTCAGATTAATAAATAAACAAATCTTTTATTTTAAAAAAATTTTTTTTTTTTTTTTAGATATTTCTCCTGTCGGTGAAAGTTCAAATGTTGGTTGATTCCGTTGCGTCCATTTTGTGTTAATGCCCTTGGCAAACATTAATAAAACTTCTTCCAGCTATCCGTTAAATAACTAAGCAGACAAGTCTCGCTTCGGTTAGCAACCAATTTAGCTGAAGGAAGACCTTCTCGGGTAGTGTTTTTTTTTTATGAAGTACTTGCATTAAATTTGGCTATTAGTCCGGGGAAGTAAAAATCCGTGACAAAAGCTAGATGGTCGTAGGAAGCCTTTGGGGCTCACTGTGCATCAGTTAGATGTTATAAGTTCTTCCAAAAACTGTGACTGGGTCTATACAAGTCTTTACCACAATAATCAAATCATATGTGTGGTTAATCTAATGGATCAGTAAGAAACTGTACAGCTAGGCTCCCATATGTTTAAATTGATGGAATATATATATATATATATATATATATATATATTTTCTCAGAGTTAAGATTTTGGTAAATATACCTGTTAAAATGAGATATCAGTGTTATTTTCATTTTTACGTAATTTAGGCGACAATTTATCCGTCCCACCCCGTATAAATGCAAGCAGTTTGAAAACTATCAGTACAAGAAACGAACAATTTAAAAGTATATATTCAAAGCGACCTGTTAATATAAATATATATATATATATATATGATTAAGTAATTCATTGAGTCTGAAAGAAACCTCAACAGAATGCAGAAAGCACTGGACGGCCGTTTCATCCTATATTTGGGACTCATCAGCAGTGCGCATCCAGTACCGAGAATTGAAAACCTGACAGTTGAGTTATCAAGCAAACGTCATACCAACTACTCCAACGGGCCTCGGATCAGACTCAATATAGCGCCGCTCGCTCACATATTCCGTGGTGGAACTCAACTGAAACATTAGAAGCCGGATCAAGCAATGATATACACATCCAGTGCTTTCTGCATTCTGTTGAGGTTTCTTTCAGACTCAATGAATTAATTATAATTATCAAATCCTCCTAACAATTTCTATCATATATATATATATATATATATATATATATATATATATATATAAAGGTTCACCAAATTCACTATAATTGAGAGAATAGAAAAGTCCAGAGCAGATAACTTTAGAAAGATTTTAGAGTTCCATGAAAATAAGTGGATACGTTTAAAAACGGACTATCCAGTCGGGCTTAACCATAAAGTTAATATAGATAGCATTAATATATAACCCTACAAATCAAACATACCCACATTTCTCAAACACACAAGACAAACATGCTTACGGAACTGTTGAGGCCTCACACTTATAAACACATCCGCACATCATACTCACTCACTCCATAATGAGCCAAGAAACTGTACGTCTAGGCACTCATACGTTGAAATTGATGGAATATTATAACATTTTTAAAGACATTTTTCTATGTTTATACGTTCTTTTTATAGTTACAAATATTTAAGTAAATGCTCTGCTTATAATAAACAGTATTTACGGGCCTGAATGTCCGAGAAATTTTCATAGGAAATATGCGTCCTCCAACAGGAATCGAACCTGTGTCCTATACGGAACCATCATATAGCCTAACGTGCCTTTACCGATTGGGCCACAGAGGAGCGTTCGGTTAGCAAGGTCGATACGACAGTTCCGTATAGGAAGATGTTAAGTCACACAAGAAGTGTGTCACTTGATTGATGTTGTAGACAGCAACTCGAATCTAGTATCGTAAATTAATTGTTTTATTAATCCACTCTTTAATCAATCCATTCTTGAGTAGGTTTTAGCAATTATATATATATATATATATATATATATATATATATATTTACAATAATGTTCACCCTATAAAAAACCCACACAAGGTAGATTTTTCCGGAGTAAGAGGCACAGAGCTTGGCGATATGTTAAGATAAAATGGCAAAATAAAGTTACATTACGTCAGTGGGAAATGACTGATTCCGAGATGGCAGATTAAGACCAATAAAATTGCAGATTCTTTTTGGGATTAAATTTAGTATCTACTTTTGATCGCCTCCGTTGCCCATTCCGTTTAACAAGTGGCACACAAAAAAGCAAAAAAAAAGGGGATAGCAAAAAAGAAAAAGAAAAAAGAAAAAGAAAAAAAAGAGGAAAAAAGAAAAAAAAGAGGAAAAAAGAAAAAAAAGAGGAAAAAAGAAAAAAAAAGAGGAAAAAAGAAAAAAAAAGAGGAAAAAAGAAAAAAAAAGAGGAAAAAAGAAAAAAAAGAGGAAAAAAGAAAAAAAAGAGGAAAAAAGAAAAAAAAGAGGAAAAAAGAAAAAAAAGAGGAAAAAAGAAAAAAAAGAGGAAAAAAAGAAAAAAAAGGAAAAAAGGAAAAATAAAGGGAAAATAAAGGAAAAATAAAGGGAAAATAAAGGAAAATAAAGGAAAAAAAGATAAAGGAAAAAAAGATAAAGGAAAAAAAAATCATTGCAAATATCTGTATCACACGCGCTCTCCCCACATTATCCGATATTTCCAAACACATCCTCTTCTTCAAAACTGGTTAAACAATACTTTTCTTACTTACCGTTATTAGCGTAGATTTTCAGTGTAGGTCTGTATAATCCGTATGTAATGATGATCGTAACAGAGTTAAAAAATACATCCAATTTGTTGATAAAAATTCATTGTCTTGTTCTATCTGGAACAAAAAAAAAATCAAAATTAAAAACAAAATCATCCTCCGAAGTTTAAAGCGATATGAATAAAGTAGCTTTCGATTTGAATACTTGTTAAATATAAGGTTATTTTTATGGACGGTGATTTAATCAATTTGGCCACAGAAACTAAAGCTTTTCTTTCTTTTATTGCTTTTCTTATATGAAGGCGATTAAGGCTGAATTTTGTGTGCGTGTTCCGGTTTTACACCAGCAGAACAAAACTGTCTTGTCCATAACACTATAAAGATTTACGAAAATTAGGTGTGTCACAAGGGCGTAAGTATCGAGCACCCAGTGAGGTTCGAACTCATTCAGTCGTAATTGGTCTTGCACGACAAACCTGCTAACCATTACACCACATCGAAGTGCTCCCTAACTGTAGAGATTTAATAAGTCTAGCTTAAATGTGTCACAAGGCCGAAAGTATGGAGCACCCAGTGAATATTGAACTCTTCAGTAAATAGTAATTGATCTAGTGAGACAAGCTTACTAACTATTACACCATGTCGAAATGTCCGTTTGAACCGCTCTATAACGAACTATCAATCATATAATAAGGCTCACCCTTTAAAAGGACCCATGAGCCACTCGAGGTAGATTAAGTAGTACGGATTATGCGGATTTGTGGGGGGAAGATAACGTGTTAACGCTAGCCTTGAACAGGTTAAGATTGTAATGCCCTTTTTGCCTTCAGTGTGTCCTCCGAGTATCACATTCTCATACAACTAAAACTTCTGGGCTTTCTTCCCTCGAGCATCGCAAGCAGTTTAACCGGAGGTGTCTGTCCATTTAAAACAATGAAATTAACATCTAACGGCCTAGATCAATAATCGAACATTTTTCTTTAAGCTTTTCACCCCAGGCAAGGCTGGAAGCCACTAGCACGCAAGGGGTTACAGAGGATTTGGAGCGAGAGCAAATAGGAGTGTTAGAGGAAAGGATGTGGAGAAGGATAGAGGATAGATCAAGGCAACTGGAGATGTCGATTGACGTTACACTTGAATAGTTGGAGATCATAGTCATCAGGGAAGCAGGAATGAGGAAGGGAGTTCCATAGGCGTGAGGTGCGAGATATGAAGCTATTGGAGTAGAAGAGATGTCTACATTTAACAGTTTCAACACTGAAAGGGTGGGAACGGAATGCCAGCCTCGTAGGACGCTTGAATTCATGGAGCCTGGGAACCAGCGATAGCAGCTCATCGGAGCAATTACCATGGAAGTATTTATAAAAGAGAGAGAGAGAGAGGCGACGTTGCGTCTGTGAGAGAGAGAGAGAGAGAGAGAGAGAGACTGCAAACGAGAAGCCAGATCAGGACCGAAAATATTGTGGCGTACTTACATGTGTCTGTCACACTCTTTATCATAATGTGCTACATATATTTATATTTATTTATTGTATTCATTAATTTATTTTTTACAAGTTTTTAAAAATACTGTCTGTATATTATATTTTACTTCAAATATTACTGTAAGTATTTTGAGAAAAAGCATATTTCAGTATATAAAAAAAAACTTAAGCTTTTACGATATGAAAAATCTTTCAATTTCACACCTAATGATCATTATCTTAAAGGGATGAACTAGCTTTTATTTTATTGTTAAATACGAATTTAAATAATTAGGTGCTACTTTTTATCCAAATACACTCAAATATTTTAATTTGAATTTCAATAAACAAATATTGAATTAAGAAAACTTAACTTTAAATTTAGATTTAGTAATTTAATCACTTGAAATTCAGTGGTAATTATTAGTCCTATTCTAACTTTAATACTGCTAATTAAAATACTTATAATGTAGCTTGTTACTATTTTTACTTTACTTTTTCGGTGAAATATCCGTCGGCCAAATTTCCGGCCATGACCAAGATCATAGAATGCATGACTAAGTTTGCGTAACTTGTGGTACGGGATATAGAGAGCAAATGTTTCAAATAACGAGTCAACTTGATAAATCTGAATATTAAATAGGTTCAGATGGCTTCCGTCTTCGAGAGAGCACAGTAAATAAATACAACCTGTTCCTGGGATATACCCCCTTGAGAAAGCTATTCTCTGTAACATTAAGAAAGGAGAATGTAGCAAAAGACGAAAGACGTGGATTTAAGTATTGAGAATTTAATTGAACTGCTCGCTATTGACGGAGAAATGTGTAAGCGTTTTTTGATTTATTTTTATTTTTTAAATTCGAGATTAAAACTAGCTTAATGCATTCTAGTACACACAGTTTGGAGATTATCTCAGATAAAGGATAAAAGATATTCATTTGGGGTATTAACGAAATCAGTAATTGTGCAATCAAGCGTAATCCTATTTTAGATAACTATATTCAATAATGGCCGCCACTTGTTCGTTTTAAAGCCGCTGGGACACGGATTTTCAGAGATATGGCAAAGAAAAGTT
Source organism: Acanthosepion esculentum (assembly GCA_964036315.1). NCBI lineage: Eukaryota > Metazoa > Mollusca > Cephalopoda > Sepiida > Sepiidae > Acanthosepion > Acanthosepion esculentum. The sequence continues at coordinate 55,414,476 of OZ038516.1, forward strand.
AACAAGCTCACAGATGAAGGAATTAAAATAAAAAGAAGAGATAACATTTAAAATAAATTTGAAAAGAATATCTTAAATGTATTTCGTTCATTGTTTTTGGGGTGTTTTTTTTTTTTCTAATTAGTTTTCTAAGATTTAATATACGAAGTGGTAGACAGGATAATGTTTGGATCATTTATTAGATCTTAAAACTCGTCAGATTCACGGCGATTCAAGATGGACGTAGACTGATGCGCATTATTATTAGCAGCGTACCCGTCAAAAACATAAGTGCATAAATACACACTCTACCTAGCCGTTCTCCAGCCATTGACCAACAGAAAGCCTCGATGAATTTTAACGCAGTTGTGATAAATCACTGTGTGTCAGGGCCATCTATTTTCTCCACTTCTTTCTGGACTTAGAGGTTCTCAGAAAAAGTTTTGTCTAAGCCGTGATTCCCAACATAGGGTGCACGACCCACGGGAGGGAGGGATTCGAGAAAGAGGTACCCACGGTAATTTTTTTTTTTTTTTAGTGTGTGTGTGGGGGAAAGTTAATACATACGGTGCATATACGGCATGCATACAAAATATTTGTGCGTATATATATATATATATATATATATTTTGATACATGTTTCATTAAATAATATAGACAACTTTTGTCTATTTATTTTAAGTTCCTTTCATATTGTTTGATAAGCTTAATAACATGAAAGACGAAAGGAAATCACCATACTGATGCATGTTTAAATCCAATCTATGCTTCCGGCTTACATAAGCCATTATCAAAGATGACAATTACATTTCAATATATCAAACAATATACGGACGAAACAATTATGATAGTTTGTTTTTGGTGCATGAAAAATTTCAAAGCAACGACAAACTCGTGTATACGAGACGCGGAAGCGAAAATCGCGTCGCAGCTCGTGACGTCAAGCATGACCACGCGAGAGTGAAAACGAGAAGTATTAAGTATGGGAAGACGTTGGTATAAAGCAATGGCTTCTGTTATCAATTATAGGCATTTAAGAATGAAAAACAAAACTAAAAATTCTTGTAGCTATATACATAAAACAGTTGAAACGTAACCTTTACAAAATAAACTTCGAAATCTCCACAAAGATTCTTAAATGTATATATATATATATATATATGAAATGAAGATGTTAAGTTTAATATCAGTAGACATATTAAAATACTAAAGCAAAGAATAAAAAGGGAAGCAACGGGTTTCGCTCCCGCTCTTCAGGCTTCTACGGGAGATTTTAATGTAATTAAAAAACAGAATATGCAATGAAAACGGAAATGAGTGTGAGGGGGAGAAAAAAAATTGGAGCTAGAGGCAAATGACAGCGAGCCCCAACAGACACTCACGCTGTTTACACAGGGAGGGCCCCCTCACACTCATTTACACCGCATCGGGGTACCCAAATATATATTTTTTAATATTTAATTATGAATTTAAAACTTAAAATAATTTTTACTCTTTAGTTATTGATAAAAATTTTCCCTATTTCATTTTGTTGATAAATTTTAAATTTTGGGTTAATTTCAAACGTGAACTGTAAAATATATCTATTTTTTAAATTAACCGCAATATCCCAATATTTGTCAATTTATTCATCCATTTCATTCCTCACGCCCCTGCTTCCACACTTGCTTCCTGATATCTTTTCTATTTTTTTTCTTTGTCTCATTTCCTGTGAGATGACATTAAATAGGTTTGGTCCTTACCCCTATCCCTTACTCTTAAGTATTTTAATAAAAATAGATTTATCTCTCTCTTCCTTCTCTAATTTCGACTATATCTGTTGTCGTCCTCCTCATCTTCGCTCTGTCAACTTACACCAACTTACAACTACCTCTCAAAAGTGTTTAAAAACAAGACGTGAATTTTAAACCATTTTTATGCTTGGAAATGTGATTTGAAGAACCAGGGGAAAAATCACCTTTATGGGGAAATAAACTCTAATCATTGGACCCTTGAGTTTGTTTTCTTATATATATATATATATATTATAATATTTGTAGTTTTTAAAAATATGATTCCTTCGCTACATAAGTGTTCTCATGTTTCAAAAGCGAAAGCTTAGACCCCTAACATAATTTTTGAAGTTATGTAGAGTTAAGGTGTCTGGACCCGCTTCCTTGTCAAGCGAGAATTTGGGAATTTGAAAATAAAGCTAAATACTAAGGAACACCGGATTATCTACCTAACGTGTTCTTTCCTATTTTTCTGCACACACACACACATATATATATATATATATATGTATAAGTAATTCATCGAGTCTAGAAGAAACCTCAGCAGAATGCAGAAAGCACTGGGCGGCCGTTCCATCCTAATTTTGGGACTCATCAGCAGAGCATATCGTAACTGTTCGGGTTGCAATTCTCGGTAGTGGGTGCGCACGGCTGATTAGTTCCAAATTTAGGTCGAAACAGTCGTCCAGTGCTTTCTGCATTCTATTGAGGTTTCTTCTAGGCATGATTTTACTTAATTAGAATTATATCTGAAATCCTCATTAATTTCTATCAATTAATATATAATTTCTTCCTCAGTACTTCAACTGTCTTTTCGTTCATTTATTTTTTTTTCATGGATGCGATATTCTTTGGAAGCTTGTTTAGACCAAAGAAATGTCTTTTAGGTTTCCTCCCCGTGAATAGCACTTTACTTTTTGAATTATATATATGTAGCTTGTACATTATTTTAATAGATACAATTTATTTAAGTAAATGATCTGTTTTTTTTTTTGTTTTTTTTAATAAGCAGTATTAATTACATTGACCGGCCTGAATGTTCGAGAAAATTCTGAGAAAATATGTGCTTCTCCGACAGACCTGTAACTCCCTTGAGAACCGTATGATCTAATGTGCTGTTAACTATTCAACTACAAAGAAGCGTCTGCTGAGCAAGGGTTACCGTTCTATCGGAGAGGAACATTTTCTACGAAATTTCTTCAATATTCAGGCCGGCAAATGTAATTATCAATGTTCATTTAAAAAAAGAAAAAAAGAATTTACTTAAATTGTATCTATTAAAATAACGTATAAACAGAAAATATAATTATCGCATTCAAACCATTTTATTACATATATATCACAAAGAAAATGTCCGGAGTTTTATATATATATATATATATATATATATATATATATATAGTGGGGGGGAACATTCGTACACATTCAAATTTTTAATTTAGTGCATTTCCAACTAATGAATAAACGTACTTTTCATATAATTAAATGTACACAGATGCATAATCAATAAATATGCATAGAAAACAGAAAAAATGATTTAATAGAAATAATTCCCATTTATTTATTTTCATGGGTGAAAAAAATATTCGTACAGTGCAAATTTCAGATGTTAAAGATGTTCTGATGTGTTTTTAAATGGCTTTAATACTCTAGATTATTCAAGTGGAGTATTCTAGAATGTTTTAATATTATTATCAGTAGTTATTTTAGCCTAAAATTACAAACAGAACATTCTGAAACTGATATTCGTGCAAGAAGGTTTTCATCATGGCAAGAGGTAAAGAATTGACAAATTCGCAAAATGAACAGATTGTTCATCTCTGGAAAGAAGGTAAAATTACAGGAAAATCTCAGACAACCTGAATATTCCATTAACTATCATTAGTTCATTTATTGCAAGCTATAAACACTCTAAACTGTTGAAAATCAAAGAACAGGTGCTCCACGGAAGATTTCACAAGATCTTCGGGGAGAAAATACGTCAAATTAAACAAAATCGAATGGTTACTCGTCAAGAGTTGCTGGATATGTTTTCATCAGGAATCTGTCACTAAACCTACATAAGCAATGTAATCCATCGGAACAAACTAAAAAAAAAAAAAAATCAAGTTCCCCTCGGAAAACTCCATTGCTATTGAAAGAAAAGAGACAGATGCCAGGTTGGGAACATAAGGATAAGGAAAAAATCATTTTGGAAAGAGTATTATGGTGAGACAAAACGAAAATTGAGTTGTTTGGATGCAATTCTACATATGTATGAAGGAATGATGGCGACGCTTTCAAAGAAAAGAACACAGTTCCAATGGTGAAATTTCGTGGTGGCAGCATCAAGGTTTGGAGATTTTGGTACTGACAACATATCAGGAATATATGGTAGAATGAATGCCGAAACATATTTTGGAAGCAAATTTAATGATTTCAGTTGAAAATCTTGAACTTCAACTGATTGAATCTTCCAACAAGATAATGATCATAAGCACACTGCAAAATCTACAAAGAAATGGTTTGCTGAAAATAATGTAAATATCCTGAAATGGCCAAGTCAGTCTCCAGATTTAAACCCAATCGAGAATCTCTGACGTTATTTGAAAATCCAAATCCAATCGAGAGATCTAAACAAACATCCCGGATCTGAATACCATATGCGAAGAAGGATGAAACAAAATATTAAAATTTGCAAATTTGAGAACTACAAGAGGTTGGTTGCTGTAGAAGTGAAAATGGCTATTCTACAAATTACTAAATGAAAATTATGTATTTTTTGTATTGCACGAATACTTTTTCCACACATTAAAATGGATAAATGGGATTTATTTCTATTAAATCATTTTTTTGTTGTTTTCTATGCATATTTTGTTATTATGCATCAGTGTACAGTTAATTATATGAAAAGTGTGTTTATTCATTAGTTGGAAATACAGTAAAATAAATTTATTTGTTTTACCCAATATATATATATATATATATATATATATATATATATAGTTGGATTCGTTGTTGTCGCTTTGATCTTAAAATCAGATAATGCTTATATATAAGATGGATAGATAGACAAGAGGAGTTTTTTTTTATCCCAACAACAATGATATAAATAGGCACATAATATTTCCTGCCACCTCCATCAGTCAGCATCGAAAATGACTTGTCCAACGCCAACCTAAAAGTCATCAGCATCACATCTAAAAGAATACGAAATAGTTCGCACCCAGAGAGATAGCAACAACAAGACGGAGGCAGGAATATACAGAATAGACTGTAGAAAATACTCAATGGGATTATATATATATATATATATATATATATATATACACACACATACCTACACAAACGCATCTCTATCTCTATATCTCTATCTCTCTATCTATCTCTATATCTCTATATATCTATCTATCTATCTCTCTCTATATATCTGTGTGCGTGTGTGTGCGCGTTGCACGCACGTCCATATATCTATCATTGTGCGTGTGATTTGTCTGTGCCCTCGAAATTCTATTCATCTTGCGCTTGGCAAAGACATCAAGTGATGATAACCCATGCGCTTTTCTAACTTTTCCTGAATCGCCATTTTTTTTTTTTTTCTCTTTCCACTAGACTTGCAACTTGGTCATTCGCCACTGGATAGCTACGGGCCATCATTACAGTGCGAGAAATCAACGCACTCGCCATTAAGTCACTACCCGAGGGCTTGCTGCATACACCGGCATAAGAGGATAACCTACAGATAGGACGGGGGAGTAGAATAGTACATTAAAAACAAAAGGTGATGGTAAATTGGGAGGGGGCACATTTATAAGGGATCCGTTATTGAAAGAACTTAGCAAATTGTAATCTATGTGAAAAAGTAAACATTTGTTTTGAGGAAAAAAGAATCGAACTAGACAAACAGCATTTGCACACGCCCTATCGTAATATTTTACGATACCGCGTATACAAATGCTCCACCCTTTACCTGAAGACGGTCGCGAGACCAGAAACACGTGTTGTAAAATTATGAAAAATAAAGGATAATATTAAAAAAAAATCCACATTAAAACCAAAAACGTTTGTGGTACCTCTCTTCTTTTTAATATACACACTTTTCTCTCGTTGGAACCACTATAACCTCTTCTTTATATATATATATATATATATATATATATATATAAACAGACAACGAGATGAGGTATTATGTACACTATTTACATTGTTCAGACTATCGTTCTCATCTTTGTTGCCATATTTATCACAACGTTTCGTCCATTGTACGCTCCGGTTTTCTTCAGGTGGTTGGAATGTCGAACTGAACCCTTTATTTCGCTCGCTGGGGTAGAATGTTCTAGTTCCACGTGCCATGTCTTATGGATGTCAGTTGTTAATTCTCGTCTCCAAGTTCTCCGCTGCCTTAACCAGGTATTGAACTCACACCCCTTGGATCCTGTCACTGGATCTAACTAACTCCTTTATCCACTGTGGCATGTGTCCTCAAGCCGTTCTTAGCTTAGTATATATCCCAATGTTAAATAGGTTTTGTCATTATTTTCTCCCGAAATTAATGCAACTATACGAAGCTTAGAACGGCTCATGACCAAACAAGACATTCGTTGTCTGTTATATTTAAAACTATATATTTGAATAATGATCTGCTGCCTCATATATATATAGAGAGAGAGAGCGAGGGAGAGAGTGGAGAGAGAGGGAGAGGAGAGAGAGAGGGAGAGAGAGGAGAGAGAGGGAGAGAGAGGAGAGAGAGGGAGAGAGAGGAGAGAGGGGAGAGGGAGAGAGAGGAGAGAGAGAGAGGAGAGAGAGGAGAGGAGAGAGAGGAGAGAGAGAGGGGGAGAGAGAGGGGGAGTGAGAGGGGGAGTGAGAGAGGGAGAGAGAGTGGAGTGAGAGAGGGAGAGAGAGTGGAGTGAGAGAGGGAGAGAGAGTGGAGTGAGAGAGGGAGAGAGAGTGGAGTGAGAGAGGGAGAGAGTGGAGTGAGAGAGGGAGAGAGTGGAGTGAGAGAGGGAGAGAGTGGAGTGAGAGTGGAGTGAGAGAGGAGAGAGTGGAGTGAGAGAGAGAGAGAGGAGAGAGTGGAGTGAGAGAGAGAGGGAGAGAGGAGAGAGTGGAGAGAGAGAGAGAGAGAGGAGAGAGTGGAGAGAGAGAGAGGAGAGAGTGGAGAGAGAGGGAGAGGGGAGAGTGGAGAGAGAGGGAGAGGAGAGAGTGGAGAGAGAGGGAGAGGAGAGAGTGGAGAGAGAGGGAGAGGAGAGAGTGGAGAGAGAGAGAGGGGAGAGAGGGGAGAGAGGGGAGAGAGAGATGGGAGATGGGAGAGAGATATGGGAGATGGGAGAGAGAGATGGGAGATGGGAGAGAGAGATGGGAGATGGGAGAGAGAGATGGGAGATGGGAGAGAGAGATGGGAGATGGGAGAGAGAGATGGGAGATGGGAGAGAGAGATGGGAGATGGGAGAGAGAGATGGGAGATGGGAGAGAGAGATGGGAGATGGGAGAGAGAGATGGGAGATGGGAGAGAGAGATGGGAGATGGGAGAGAGAGAGATGGGAGATGGGAGAGAGAGAGATGGGAGATGGGAGAGAGAGAGATGGGAGATGGGAGAGAGAGAGATGGGAGATGGGAGAGGGGAGATGGGAGATGGGAGAGGGGAGATGGGAGAGAGAGAGAGGGGAGATGGGAGAGAGAGAGAGAGGGGAGATGGGAGAGAGAGATGGGAGATGGGAGAGAGAGATGGAATCCCCACTTTCACAGTTTTTCTTCTATTACACCCCTCTCTAGAGCGTTCATACATTTCCCTCTCACACTCGTTTCCCACTCCCGCACATACACTCACTAAAATTCTGTTTTTTTATACCCGGGGTTATATTTTCCGTTTCCTTTTTGAATTTGTAGGTCTGATGAATTGGATCGTGATTACGATTCCGATGTAATAAATTATAACCATGGAGTATTACAGTTTGAGCCTTTTATATTATATTCTTACTCTGTCCTGGACATTGAGTTCTACCTGGATTCTATCCTCTTGGGAATTTATATATGTTTTTATTGAGACAGGTTTCATTGAATAACGCTTCAGGGGAGGGGTCACTAAGATGATGTCGAGGGTTTTCTTATTCTTTTTAAAGAAATAAGTATTAAAACTAGTAATACAAACTTTGTGCAGTATTCATAAATTTATTAAGGGTTGGTTTCAATTTTTTACAATGAAAACATGTTGCCAATATGTACGCCATTTAAGTTACATATTCCAGCATTTTACGACACTGTCATCAACTGGAATTTTAAATGTAGACTTTTGAGAAAGCAAAAAGAAATAGCCAGTGACAAATTACACATTCCCAATACGTCTATACTTTTTCAGGAAAATAATAAACTAAAAATACTTGAAGCTATTTATACAGTGTAACCCGGATATAAGAGACTTCTTCTCTGGTCCCGACAACTCTTATATCCGGGTTACACTGTATTAAAGAAAGGATTATTATGAAAATAAACATGTCTATTAATTATCTCCCCTTGAGAGTAGATTCCACAAAGCAGCGGTTCTTGAGACGAAACTACACAAGTAGAATTTTTTTTTTTCGCCAAAAATGTATTTCTGGCAATATCTCACCCCCACAAAAAAATATGTTGTTGGTAAAATTTTTTCCAAGAATGTATTGCTGGTATTAAGCCCTGTTTTTATAAGCTCATAGCGTTTTGACCCCTTTTGGAGGGTTAACTATTTGCCCATAGCTGGGACCCTGACAGGTGCTACCACCCCGGATCAGAGTAGACCTGGGAACACCAATAAGGAGGTGGTTCAACGCTCCTCAAAACCTTCTGATTAAAAGCCTTGCAGTCGGATGTAGTTTATCGTCTTACCCAGGACGGACAGAGGTTGAAGTATCTGGAAAATGTTTTACAAGATAAAATGTGACCCCGAAATGTCAAGATGCATCCGAATAGAAAAAGGCGCCTTTCAAATATCTAAATGCGTTGTTGAAAACAGGAAGGTTTCTTTAGAAACAGATTGCCTAACTGCTATGTAAGCACCAATCTTCTTATATAGTTATCGAATACATGGCTATTTCTTCAAATGAAAAGGACTTCACGCAACAGGTTTCGTTCTACAGAAGGATACTGAGAATACCATAAACAGAGTATGTAAGCAACGAGGAAGTTTTAAGGAAAATCGAAACAAAAGTACACATACTTAGAGAGTGTTAAAATTTCCAGGAAACATTATGAGGAAAGACGGCTTTGAGAATTTGACACTCGCAGAACAATAAGAATTAAGCTACTTTGGCGCAAAGAAGACTTAAGAGCTGTCTAATCATTCGCTAAGTACTTTGTGATCGCGGAACCATCACTAGCTTCGTCTACCTAATTTTAGACCCAAAGATTGTATGAACCAGTGGAATGGTTTTCAAAGAAGTTTCCCCTAATGGTGCTGTTACCTGCTTCTTCCAAGGACAATGTTATTAATAAATTACTTTCTCGATAAATCGAACAAAGTAAGAATCGAACCCTGGTCTTATGATCGAAAAGCTGGCGCTCTAAAAATTACAGCCACTTTTTGATTATATTATCAGCAAAGTACCATGGCGGACGTATCTAGGATTAAGACTGAACATTTTCTAAGTACCGTATATACTTGTGTATAACGGCGGTTTCATGTATAATGCTACCCCTGAAAATTTTTTTTTTTTGGAGGGGGCTTGAATTTTAACCCCTCCAGAAAAGAATTACCTATTTATAGTGCACCCTGTCGCAGACAATGCAAGACTTTCACCTGAGAATAATGTGACACCATATATTTTGCGTAAAATTCCGACCATAAAAACACGCCCTATATTCAAGTGGGTAGGTGGAGCTTTACAACCCAGGAAGACAGTCCATCTCGTAGAAGGAAAAGACTATAGAAGTAAATCCAGATATAAAACGCGGAGTGGATCCCCGAAAACAGTTGGCTGTCAACACAACATTACGGCAACTTCTGCAGGCCAAGATGTTCCCTATTACTTAAGCTATTGTCGATACAACAGAGATATATACCATCGCACACGCTTGCACCCCGGAGAGGTCACTACCGTTTCACCCGCAAATGACTGGATTTTGACCACCTACTTTTACTTTTATCCCGTAAGATAAACGAATGCTCTAGTACAGAGTGCGATAAATAAATGTCTCAATGACGCAAAGGTGAAAATAACGCCGACATTTTAAAATGTATATTTACCAAAATTACACAAAAATATCTTGAAATGCTAAAGAGTAAATTTAATCAATAAAATCGGCATTAGCTTCAACCACGGCCTCTGAACGACTCCGGAATCTCCTGCAACTCTTCTGGATGGCTCCCTTGTTTAAGATAGTGAATGCTGACAAAATCCTTGTTTTCAATTCATCTTTCGTGTTACAAGGAGTTTTGTTGGTCTCTTGCCCAACTGCAAACCAAACATGGTGACAAACGGGCAGAAATACCTAGATTATAAGCTGTACACAACCATGTCAAGATCATTGGCAAAAAGTTCGAACCTTGTGAACTGGTGCTCCAGAATCACAAAAAACTCTACCAAATAACAGAAACCCTATCACTTGAGGAGCAGCAACAGATACAGTGGATGGTACATGCAACTCGAAGGGCAAATAATGACAATCAAGATGTTGACATTACACACCACTTTAAAGAAAAGGTTAGGAAGGAAACATCTATCAATACTGGAAAGAGCGATAACAGCTACTGGACTTGAGCAACAGGTTCTCTTTAAATAAAAAAAATACTCTTGAGAGAAATATCTTAATTTCAACCGAAAGCTGTAGTGGCTGCTCGGTCAATGAATGCCAAATGTTTCCTTGTAAGGAAACAGTTAATATCATTAACAATAATGGGAATTCCGAATTGAACCTTTTATTTAATCTACGGTGCTTCAGTTCAGAATTCCCTGTAGGTTATCCTGATCGCTATACATCTGACGAAGACCGGAGGGTACAAGGCCGAAACGTTGTGAGAACAAAAAAGATGAGGACAACTGTCCTGATGTAACAGTGTTAATAATGATAGCTCCTCATGCCAGAAATTCAGACAAATTTTCGTAGTATTTTTTTCTTTTCTATACACAACTGCGAGAAGGAAGAACCCACCATTATCCCCGCCAAGCTAAAAAGCCGTACGATTCCACTTGATTCCGCATATCACGAGAGCTGAGGGCTATTTGTTGCTATTTTAGGGATGCCAAACGCCCGCCACAGGCTAAATGTTTTTCACAGGAACATAAATTTTTGGAAGAACATCATCAGTGGTTCTTTAGAAATTGCTAAGCGTGATCTCATGAATTTCTGTGCTGGAGTGAAAAGGCGACCAAATAAAATTAATTCATTTTTTATGCCTTATCAATACTTTACAGGTTATTTAAATCCAAAGAATATTTTTTGATTGTAAGAATTATTTGGAAATAATAGTTTATTGATACAATTTATACTAATTAATAGTAATTAATAATTAATTATTATAGCCCTTGAAAGAGGAGTCGTACCTTTCTCAACGGTATCTGCGCGTAAGAGAATGTAACTGACCCAATAAAAATTGGAACTTGGCTCTCTGATTAACAGATATCCGTTACACCACCCTTACATGCAAGTGGTGCCCCATCTAGGTACCGATCAGACTCGACATAGGATAACTTCAGGTTATGGTTCAGATATATATGTATACATACACACCTTTTTTTTCTTTCTTTTTTTTTTAAAACCAAACTATCGCTATGAATATTTCAAAAATTTTGTTGACATTAAATGACCCACTGAGGTTTTGATATGCCATGAAACTAAACAAACCAACCAACCAATTATGGCTAGTGTTCAACGCGCTCTCAGGTTTTTGAAGACATCACCATTTTGAAGATTGGAGCACAATTTTACAACAATATTGATAATTGCATTGACTGGCGCCGTAACTGTGGTTTGCCAGCAGTCAGTATGGACTGCATTGCTTGCAATAGCCGTTGTAGGAAACAAACCTATTCGAGATCGGTGAACAACAGGATTTGGAGCTGTGCACGTAAAGCTTGGAGGGGTGCGAAAGTTTAATAGCGTCATAGTTGTTTTTTTTTATAATTAGCATTAGAGTAAGGCCATTATTTACATTCAAGGAAATCTGTACATATCAATTTTAAAAAAATGAAGGTATTAGGCCTAACTGACTTGCATATATACATTGTGCGATGGGTAAATTGTCGCCATTATATTTATTTTTTTTTAATTTCGCGCATGCGCGTTGTTTATTTTTTTAACTTGTTGACTGCAAGATATAATAGTGTAAGCTGGCTACCGGCTGTAAGAAAAAGAGCTCCATGAACAATTCACTTCACCAGAAATTTGCAAAAGGCATGCTGTACTGCTTGGCATTGGTGCCGGAAGCGCCAATACGAACATTTAAGAGTGAGTGTCAATCTGAAGACAGTGCAGAGGATATGGAAAGAGTCGGAGGAGCCTAATAGGGATTACGAAGGTGTTTAGGGTGATCACTAATGGTGATATTATGCCTCCATTCATTTCTATCTATTGCTGGTAATAGTGTTTTTTTTTTTTTTTCCTTCAAACATCTATTGCTGGTAATAGTGTTTTTTTTTTTTTTTCCTTCAAACATCTATTGCTGGTAATAGTGTTTTTTTTTTTTTTTCCTTCAAACATCTATTGCTGGTAATAGTGTTTTTTTTTTTTTTTCCTTCAAACATCTATTGCTGGTAATAGTGTTTTTTTTTTTTTTTTCCTTCAAACATCTATTGCTGGTAATAGTGTTTTTTTTTTTTTTTCCTTCAAACATCTATTGCTGGTAATAGTGTTTTTTTTTTTTTTTTCCTTCAAACATCTATTGCTGGTAATAGTGTTTTTTTTTTTTTTTTCCTTCAAACATCTATTGCTGGTAATAGTGTTTTTTTTTTTTTTTTCCTTCAAACATCTATTGCTGGTAATAGTGTTTTTTTTTTTTTTTCCTTCAAACATCTATTGCTGGTAATAGTGTTTTTTTTTTTTTTCCTTCAAACATCTATTGCTGGTAATAGTGTTTTTTTTTTTTTTTCCTTCAAACATCTATTGCTGGTAATAGTGTTTTTTTTTTTTTTTCCTTCAAACATCTATTGCTGGTAATAGTGTTTTTTTTTTTTTTTCCTTCAAACATCTATTGCTGGTAATAGTGTTTTTTTTTTTTTTTCCTTCAAACATCTATTGCTGGTAATAGTGTTTTTTTTTTTTTTTTCCTTCAAACATCTATTGCTGGTAATAGTGTTTTTTTTTTTTTTTTTCCTTCAAACATCTATTGCTGGTAATAGTGTTTTTTTTTTTCCTTCAAACATCTATTGCTGGTAATAGTGTTTTTTTTTTTTCCTTCAAACATCTATTGCTGGTAATAGTGTTTTTTTTTTTTCCTTCAAACATCTATTGCTGGTAATAGTGTTTTTTTTTTTTCCTTCAAACATCTATTGCTGGTAATAGTGTTTTTTTTTTTTTCCTTCAAACATCTATTGCTGGTAATAGTGTTTTTTTTTTTCCTTCAAACATCTATTGCTGGTAATAGTGTTTTTTTTTTCCTTCAAACATCTATTGCTGGTAATAGTGTTTTTTTTTTTCCTTCAAACATCTATTGCTGGTAATAGTGTTTTTTTTTTCCTTCAAACATCTATTGCTGGTAATAGTGTTTTTTTTTTCCTTCAAACATCTATTGCTGGTAATAGTCTTTTTTTTTCCTTCAAACATCTATTGCTGGTAATAGTCTTTTTTTTTCCTTCAAACATCTATTGCTGGTAATAATCTTTTTTCTTCGAAAATCTATTGCTGATAATTTTTTTTTTTACACAAAGTATTCCAGGTATTAAAACCCATTTTTATTCCAGGTATTAAAACCCATTTTTATTACAGTTTCGGGTGTAACTATTTGTCCATATCTGGGACCCTAAAAGGGTGCTAGCACCACCAGTCAGGGTGGACCTGGGAACACCAGCAATTAAGAAGTGGTTCCACGCTCTGCAAAACCTGATCAGATGCCTTGCTGCTGGACGTAGTTTATCGTCTTACTCAGGATGCGGATGTAGTTTATCGTCATACCCAGGACGGGATTGTAAGTTGGAAAATGTTTGAAAAGGCAAAGTCTTATAACAACCACAACAATATTTGCAACCTCTGCCAACAAGAAAAATTAGTGATTATGACATTTACGGACCCAAAGAACCTTTTGAACCAGAAATCCGACGACTTGCATATTAGAAAATTCCTCTTAAGCATATGAGGCCACATAAAAATTACATGTCAATTATCCCCCCACTGATACATTTATAAAATCCTTGATTTTCTTCTTCCCACCCCACTTCGCCTTCACATCCTCCTCCTCCCTTTCTATTACACTCAACGTCGTCTTTTTTTTTAATACAGTGTTCATTACTTTGTGTTTTTTTTTAAATAAATAAAAAAAAATGATGCGTTAAGAGATCATTTGACAAACATCGTCCGAGGATACCATAAGGTTGAAACCAAGATATTTTAAAATATATAAAATTTAAAAATCTGGCGGCCAGTTGAATCCACTAACTTGGTTTCAACGTTACGGTATACACAGGTGATTTACACATACGACAAAGCGAACCGATAAAAAGATATAGAAATCAAACAGTTTATAAAAAAAATAAATATCAAAAGGAGAAACAGTTTAAAAATAATTAAGGTCAACTGTTAAAAATATTTAAAGGGAAATACTCAACAATATTTGAATTGGACCATTTAAAACCTATTTATGAGGGACCATTTAAAAAATAATGAAATATATAAAGTGAATCATTTCAATATATATATATATATATATATATATATATATATATATATATATATATATTATAAATTAATAGATTTAAAATATGGTTTTACCGCTACACAGTGATAACCATGTTTCAGAAATGGAAGCTAAAGCCCCTGAATTTAATTTTGTTATTAAACCAAATACATTAGTTCCATTTCCTCATCAAGCGAATTAAATTTACATAGAGCACTATTGTGTAAAAATAAAAATATCTATAAGAACACCGGATTTTATATCTTACTGTTCTTTCCTTTTTATTTATATATACATATATATATTTAAATAAAAACAGACCACTTTAAGGTACCATATACTAAATTATTTCACCACAGCCCTTTTAAAGGACCGCGGATCATCAGATTTTATTTCCAAAGGTTGAAACGAAACATGAAAAGAAATTTACACATTTATGACGGGCAGTAATAAGTATATGTAAATTAATGAAGTGAGGAAGTGAAGGGGGAGAGACATGATTGAGTTGGATGTAACATTTCTATTCTTTCAAATTGTTTGAGGAAATCCAGACATTGACACATTAAATCGGTTAACTTAACGGAAGTTATATATTGATATGGGAGGGGGATTGGACAAAAAGGCATAATAGGGAAAAAGTTATGATAAAGTGTCATTAACTTTCTTTGGAATGGACGCTGTTGTTTTGCTTTACTTTGAGAGTTCATAAATATTATAATTATATATATATATATATATATATATATATATATATGTTTATACATTCTTTTTTTATAGATACACATATTTAAGTAAATGCCCTGTTTATAACAAACAATATTAAAGATCGAAGAATACGCCACAAAATTTAAATATATTATAAACATTGCCATATATTACGAGATATATTATAATCTATACGATTAATAAGAGGTCTTTTGCTTTTAATATGTAATGCCTCTAAGATTTTAAGGCGTCTAATGTCTGTATGTTTATCTATAATTTTAGTATTTTCTACAAGTATTTTACGTATATCAGATTGCGTAAGCGAAACAGTATGTGACTTAATATGTTGTTTAATGGAGCTAGTATTATTTAGATGCAGAGTCAATCTTCTGGAGAGCCGGGTGGTTGTAAATCCAATATATGTATGTGGATTAGAAGAGCATTCTTCCATGGGACATTTAAACTCATACACAACATTGGTTCTGTCAACAACTGCAGCAACTGGAAAATGGTTATTACTCATTATCAGGTTAGAGGTTTTAAATTTACTATAATATATATTAAGTTTTAAGGCCTTGTTGGAATCAACAGGAAACACATTATGGTGTATTATAGACTTAAGGGCCTTTTCATCCATGCTGTATTGTCTATGCATTTGTCCTCTGTAAAAGAGGTTAATTGCGGATAATTTTCGGGGTGTATCTCTTGTTAGGTCTGAGAAGTATCTATCAAATTCATTATCAACTAGATAGTTAGGAAAACCGTTATTAATAAGAGTTTGCTTGATGTTAGTCAATTGTTTATGAAATATTTTATTGGTAGAAGAGATAAGTTTTGCTCTAGTAACTAGGTTAGAAATTATTGACCGTTTATATTTAATGGGGCATTCACTAAGATAGTTGAGGGTGCAATTGTTATCACTTGTAGGTTTTTTGTATGCAGAAGTGGTAAAAGTGTCATGACTAGTATCTATTAAAACATCTAAAAAAGGGATCTTATTATCTTTAGTTAGTTCATGTGTAAAATTAAGTACTGAATTATTTTTAAAGGCTTGTTGCAAAAAGGTTAATTCATCAAAATTTTTAGCAAGTATAAGGATATCATCAACATAACGGAGGTATATGCTAGGTGTTTCAATAATACCAAAAATGTTATCTTCAAGATGTGACATATAAAAATTGCTAAATGTTGGACCAGGGACAGATCCCATAGAGACGCCGAACACCTGTAAATAAATATTATTAAGGTGGTCATAGAAAGGAACCTGTGTAGTGCAGATTAAAAGGATTTTTTTGAGTATATTCGGATTAATTTTAAGAGGTTGCATAAGAGGGCTGTTATAGATGTAATTAGTAATTATATCAATAGTTTCAATGACGGGGACGTTAGTAAATAGACTTTCCACGTCAAGGGAAGCTAGTATTCCATTATTCAGTTTATGAGAACGTAAGGTTTTTATTAACTCATGAGTAGAGTTAATATTATATATCGATCTTTTGGCTTGTGTATTGGAAATCTTTTTCACGCTGTCACATGATAAAAATCTACGCCATGCACGCGATATAACATCATCGCGTCTTTTGAATTTAAAAGGATTTTAACGTTTTTAGTTTGTAAAAAAGTAGCAACATGATTACGCTACAAGATAATTGGCAAATGTTTGTTTATAAAAAAAAATTTTGACTAAAAATATTGACCCTGAAGATGAACAATGATGTTCGAAAGCGCTAGGTCATCGTATGGACAATACATATTTCGAAACTATTTTCAAATAAAAAGTCTCATTAGAGAATATGAGAAAATTCAAAAGAAAATATGTAAGACTACGTTGTCTTTAACATTCAACACTACATGTTTGAAAGAAAAGTTACTGCCAAATTACACACACACACACACATATATATATATATATATATATATATATATATATATATAAGGCTGACACTTTAATAAGAAATAACAAAAACAATAAAAGCTTTTTTTATCAATATTTAAGGTAGGTTTTTTGGTTGAATCATTGTAAGGCGACAAATACCTTCAATCAGAAAATAACCGATCGAAAAAGCAAAAATTTAAACTCTCGGGAATATAGATACAAAATATTAACATGTAGCAAAGACGCCCATAATCCTTTGTGTAAACCGATGTTTCATTATTCGAAACGAGTCTCCCACCAACCGAGACAGTTAGCGTTGGTTTACAGGGGTGGTGGAAAAGATGGAAAAATCCTTGAAGGTCTTTTGTTGAAAGGTGAAGGTGTAGGAGTCATTTTCGCATAGGTGGAAAGGATAAGGAACACACAGGAGATAAAACCAGGCTATTTTCATTTGAAGACACGAATGTATAACACTGACAACTGGATTTTCAGTATGTCTTGATAATTAAGCTGGGAACAATCGCTTCGCAGCTGACAGCTGGGCTGAGAATCCGGAATCGGCTTTAGCCCTTGTCAACGACTAATGATCGATCTTAGCGAAGGGGGAATTTCACGCCTCTGTAATTTTTCTTACATGCTGTTACAGTGTGTGTGGTGGTCCGTGTAATTCTCCTGGAATGGACTCTAGTTGTTAACCTGAGAATTCGGATCGTCTTTTCCTCCAAGACCAACCCAGTCCAATCCACCCACCAAGTCGATCCATCGAAAAGAGCCTTGAAGCCTTAAGCAGGACTGTCACCAACCGACCCTCGCCCTCGTGCATCGCACACCGTGCTTCGGTCAAAGAAATAGATATACACTCCTTGTGAGCGATGGATGCAGTTTTCAAAGATGTCCAGCATTTGGTTTAAGCTCATTAAGGAATGTGAGACTGAATAAAGTGGGGAGCTATGGGCAGGGAGCATCGAAATGGGCATGGAAGAGAATAAAACGAGGTAAAAATTTGAAAAAAACTATTTCTATTACAAAGATGGAAGAAGAGAGGTAGACAGATATTAAGACGCTACATATATACGCGGTTACATATGTGCCACGCTTCGTGATGTTTTTTTCAGTTATACCAGAAATTGCGGGTCAGTGCCGAGAAAGAAAAAAATCGAATGCTGATTTTATAGGCAGGTCATAGCTGCCGTCTTCCTATTTCGATCGCAGTTGTGTAACAGGTTTTTATTAAGTTCAGTATAAAATTAGGCCGAATCATAAATAATTTCTCTTTTGGTTTTATTAATTTTGTTCTTCAAAAAATAAAGTCCAATTATATTTTATTTAAGTCTATATTGTAAAGTTCAATTGTTTGGTGAAACGTAAGGTAGAAGACTATAAATGGCAACTATTAACATTTAAAACGGAATTCAAGTCTAGAGTTAACCGCTAACTTATCCTCGTACCCATATGAACTACCCCAGTCGGGTCTAACCTTCATGGCCAGGACTCGCCATGCCACTTACATAGTAGTAAACCACCCATATTCTTTTCGTCTTCCATCCGCGAAAAGTAAGATCCACTCGAAGAGCTTCTTCCCCCGAACGTTTCCCTGATCACTACAATCTTAACCTGTTCAAGAACTAACCGTTATCGTACACTCGTACCCGTACAAACTATCCCATAACGTAATCCTCTCTACTTCAAGTGGCTCTCGGGCCTTATACAGGGTGAATTTTGCTCTATGCATTTATTGCAATTAAATCTAAGGGCTTGGCAAACATGGACAAACGTGCACCACAATAAGACCTAGTGTCAAAAGGTCTGGAAATTGTGGAGAGCCATGATCGTCATCGTTCATCACAAAGAAGAAGAATGCTGTGATTCTCAACGTGTGTGGTAACACTTCGTAAAAGGCGCATTGAATTCTCAAGGGGGTAGTAAATGTTCAAGGAAATTATGGGAGGCGCTATACTTTGAAAAGGCAGTAAGACGATTTTACACTTTCCACCCTGATTGGGCTAAGGTACAGTTTTTTAAAAGATCACTTCTACCTGCCGCATGCTAAGGCTCCATTGTGGGGATTTTTTAAGTCCAACTGTTTGGGGAAAAGGAAGGTAGAAAAACAATAATAGCAACTATTAGCATTTGTGATGATGTATTATGTACACCATTTACATTATTCGGACTATTATCCTCATCTTTATCGCCATATTTATTACAAAGTCTCGGCCGTTGTACGCTCCGGCCTTCTTCCGGTGGTTGGAATGTCGAACTGAACCCTTTATTCCGCTCACAGGGGTAGACTGTTCTAGTTCCACGTGTCATGTTTAATGGATGTCAGTTATCAGTTATCTCCTGTTAATTTCCCTCTGAATGTTCTCCACTGCCTTAACCGTGTATTGTACTCACACTGTTCGGGTCCTGTCACTGGATCTAACCAACGTCTTTATCCACTGTGCCATATGTCCTTAAAGCCGGAACGTACAACGGCCGAAACGGTGTAATAAATATGGTGACAAAGATTAGGACAATAGTCCGAATAATGTAAATAGTGTACATAATACCTCATCTCAGAAATATAGACAGATACAGAGTTAGGACTTATTAACAGTTTCGGTAACACGTCCAGTCAGCTTCGAAAGTGGGAGACGACCGCTACGAAAGAAGGAAAATATACTGCTACTACGGCCATTGGAAAATAGTTAGGAGACTGACACTTTAATAAGAAATAACAAAAACAATAAAAGATTTTTTATCAATATTTAAGGTAGGTTTTTTGGTTGAATCATTGTAAGGCGACAAATACCTTCAATCAGAAAATAACCGATCGAAAAAGCAAAACGGAAAATTGGAAAATTATGGATTTTAACCCCACAATGGAGCCTTAGCATGCGGCAGGTCGAAATGATCTTTTAAGAAACTGTACCTTAGCCCAATCAGGGTGGAAAGTGTAAAATCGTCTTACTGCCTTTTCAAAGTATAGCGCCTCCCATAATTTCCTTGAACATTTACTACCGCCTTGAGAATTCTGCTACTACGGCCTTTGGATAATTATTTTGCTTTTTATATCTCTCTTCGAATACACAAATTTTGACTTTCGATCTATCAGATGGCGTCAAATGCAACTCATTTCAATAAATTTTCTGTGAAGACAAAATATAATGAAAGATATTTTTGTCAAGATTACAGTTGAATTTTCTCACTTCTCCCAACCCCCATTGACTTTCGCCGAGATAAGTGCACAAAGTTTCTGCAATATTCACCAATTTTGCAAAGATTCATGGGCATTTTATCAGGCAGAGCTCATAGGCACATTGAGTAAAATTCCTCAGGTTTTGATCTGAAGAGGTTATCTACGAATTCATCAATCCGGTTTTCATTAGAGAAGGTTTTTTTTTTTTTTAAAGCGTGTTGTAGCGATCAAATAAAAAAAAATAAAAAATAAAAAAAAAAGATAATAGTTTCTAAGTAGAAAGTCAAATAAATATGGCGGCTGGAATACAGCTGACCAAGCGAGTTTCAAATTACATAATTTTGTTCGGAGATAAACAGGGTGGTCCATTAGTCTTGTCACCACTACATAATTTTTTATTTCAAAGGTCTGACACGAAAATGATGGCGTTCATCTAGGCCGCCTTGATATATGACAGCATCAATGAAAGTGAATAAACTGAATCCAGTACATGTGCTTTGTATTGATATATTACTTGTTCTATTGTTATTACTTTTCGGTAGGGAGTGACGAGACTTTCAGACCACACTGTACTATGGCAAAGTAATGAGAAATGTGTTTAATACAAAAGTGACCCTTCAATTTTTCAATTCTTTCATTTGATTACATATAAGGATATTTTGTAATTTCGTCTATGAATCTACAGGGTGGTCCGTAAGTCTTGTCACCACTACATAATTTTCTATTTCAAAGGTCTGACACGAAAATGATGGCGTTCATCTAGGTCTTATCGATGTTTGACAGCATCAATGAAAGTGATGAAACTGAATCCAGTACATGTGCTTTGTATTATCGTATTATTTGTCCTCTTGTTTTCATTATTATTTGTTAGGGGTTAACAAGTCTTTCAGACCACCCTGTACTTTAAACGATGTTAGGTACTTTTCTTTTTTTTCTTTTTTTAATTCAATTTGTTCTTTACTTTTGCGAGATTTGGATACATATCGTTTACTTTGAACTTGCGAGAATAATTTTGATATATAGACACAGAGTGGTCCGAAAGTCTTGTCACCCCTGCATAATATAATTTTTCTATTTCAGATGGCTGACACGAAAATGACGGCGTTCATACAGACATTCTCGATGTGTGACAGTGTCAATGAAAGGGAATAAACTGAATCCACTACATGTGCTTTGTATTACTGTATTACTTATTCTATTGTTCTCATTACTTTTTGGTAGGGGGTGACAAGACTTTCGAACCACACCATTTGATTACCTATAACGATATTTTGTAATTTCATCTATGAATCTACAGGGTGGTCCGAATGTCTTGTTACCCCTACATAATTTTCTTTTTCAGAGGTCTGAAAAAAACACTGTACTATAGTCAAGAAATGGGGGATGTGTTTAATACTAAAGAACAATACAAAAATAATCCCTCACGTTTTATCATCTTTTATTTAATTACCTATAACGATATTTTGTAATTTCATCAATGAATCTACAGGGTGGTCCGAAAGTCTTGTCACCCCTACAAAACAACTTCCTTTTTCAGAGGTCTGACATGGTGTTCATAAAGACATTCTCGGTATGACAGACATTGTCAATGAAAGTGAATAAACTGGATCCAGCACATGTGCTTTGTATTACCGGATTACTTGTATTTCTATTAATTTCGTTACTTTTTTTTTTTTTGGTAGGGTGACAAGACTTTCGGACCACCTTGTATTATGGCCAAGAAATGGGGGATGTTTTCTTCTGGTAATTGAACTCGAAAATGAAGAAATTGCCCTTTATATAAGGATATTTTGTAATTTCGTCTATGAATCTACAGGGTGGTCCGTAAGTCTTGTCACCACTACATAATTTTCTATTTCAAAGGTCTGACACGAAAATGATGGCGTTCATATAGACCTTCTCGATGTGTGACAACGTTAGTGAAAGTGAATAAACTGAATCCAGTACATGTGCTTTGTATAACTGGATTACTTGTTCTACTACTCTTCTAGACGGATTGCATTCTTAAAATATTTTACCTTTATGTTAAAAATTTATTAAATGTAGTTTACATACAAGGTGGTCTGAAAGTCTTGTCACCCGTACATGATATAATTTTCTATTTCAGCGCTTTGTGGGGGTATTATCAAGGAGAGAGATTCACCTGAACGATACCAGAATACCCATCAGTTTGTATGACGCCGTTCGGAGAGCTTTTGCAACAATCAACAAAGGACATCTTCATAAAATATCACAGGACATGGCTGCACATTATTTTGTGCCACGAAAATGATGGTCTTCATACAGACCTTCATGACGTGTGGTAGCGCCACTGAAAGTGAATAAACTGAATCCAGTACATCTGCTTTGTATTACTTGATTTTCTATTATTCTCATTACTTTTTGGTAGGGGGTAACAAGACCAGTATATAAAAAAACAAAAAACTCTAATGTGTTTGCATGCACACATATATCGATCTCTCTATATCTATCTATCTATATATATATATATATATAGATAAAGATATCACCTTAATAATCATTTACTACTAGATGTAAACTTATATTTGAGAAAAAGTTTCTAGTGTTTTAAATCTAAATTCTATAAATGTTTTTTAATCGACTATTTAACATTAAATCCCCAAAATGTTCGTAATAAGGTTTTTTTAAAAAAACTTTAACATATAATTAAATTGCTTAGACTGTTTAAACAAAAAAATTTGCGAAATCTCAAAGTAAAGAAAAAAACAACGCCTATTCCAATGGAAGTCAATGACACTTTATTACAACTTCTCTTTTTTTTCTCTCTTTTTCTTTTTATGCTTTTGGTATATCCCCCTCCCATATCAAGATATAACATCCGTTAACAGATTTAAAGTGTCACTGTCTAGATTTCAACGAAAATTTAAATTTGAAACAATAGAAATGTTACATCTAACTCAATGCTGTCTCTCTACCCCCTACACTGCCCCCACTTCGTTAATTTCCTTATTATTGCCTGTCGTAAATGTGTAAATTTATTTTCATTTTTTCATTTCAACATTTGGAAATAAATCTGATGATCTACTGTCCTTTGAAAGGGCTGTGGTGAAATAATTTATTATATGGAACCTTAAAGCAATCTGTTTTTATTTAAATTATTAGCTCTGATTTACATTGAGCTCTCTGGATTTTATCCTCATTGGGTCTACCCATACGGATTACCTAGTCTTTCGTAAACTATATATATATATATATATATATATATATATATACGTTAACAAAACAGTGTTCGAGTTATTAACTATATATATATATTAATAAATATACATATTATCCCTCACCGACAGCACAACTCGTAGCTTCTTGCACAACGCAATCTTCCTGAAAAATGCTCTCGGAAATACCCAGTGTCATAAGACAAAATAGGTCATAGACTGGTTTATTAATATAAAGGAATGAATGAATGTACATTCATCCAATTCGATATTTGTGAATTTTACTCGTCCATCACCGAGAATCTGCTAATGTCTGTTGTAAAACTAGCAAACAAAAATAATTCCATTAGCGACTGCGAAATAAATGTCATAAATCAGGCACAAAAACCTATACTATTCCATAATAGTTATGTGTAGACCAAAAGAAGTGACCCCGGATTTACTATTGCTATAAGAGCATTTGATTCAGCGACGACGTGTGAATTAGTTGGAACCTTATTTTGGTGACAGATTTTTTGCATTAAGGTAGTAACCTCCACATTTTCGGCATAAATTTTCGATACCTAAGGTTTAAGATGAAATTTTAAAAAAGAAATGCATTCTTGAAGATTTCATTTTAGCTTTATTAATTGAATCCTGAAGGATTAAATTTATTATTTCCAGTCAGTAAAATATTCTGGTGCATTTCCGATAGAAATTATATAGATTGGAATCTCAAATTTTTTATCGATTTCTTAACATTTTCTTAAAAGCGGCCATTTTCTTAATTTTTAAGAAATTTGTAAACAAATTTCTCGGGTTTAAAAATCTTTAAAAATTAAATTATAGATTTTTTGACGCATTATTTTTGTAAAATTAGAGTTATAGTTAAATTAATCTGATTTCAAATAAATATTACTTATGGCATTGAAAAAACAATATACGAGGGTCATTCAATAAATAAGGTGAAATTTTCGATACAAGGACTTCTAAGTACTGCAATATTTGACTACGGTAGGCCTATTAGTATTACTCAGAAGCTTGGGTCGCATTATATACAGGCTATTTGAAAACAATCAGGTTTTTCGAAAAAAGATTCAGGTGACGTACTCTCCATGAAGTCGGCTTATACACGAGTATATACGATTTGTTTTCAAAGTTGTTTTAATAAGCAACTTAGACATAATAAACATCCATCATAAATATCTTTATACCGTATACGTTTCAATTGTGTTCCTTATTCTATCAAACAAAAGTACGATTTCTAAATCTTCGTATCAAACATTTTAAAGTAAGTGTTATTCTCACCTTTTGGAGTAGCTTTGTACAAAGAAAAATGCAGTTCATTTATTTGCTATAAAATATGTCTAGTGTGATGCCTAGTCTTTGACTACAGTAGGGGCCTACTAGTGTTGTTAGTCAGAATCTGGGTTAGAATAGTTATAGGGGTTGCACTGTACATGAAGTAGGCTTATACACGAGTACATTCGGTTTTGATATACAGTGGAGTCGACTAATACACGAAGCGTATAATGAAGATATGATATATATATATATATATATATATATATATATATATAAACGGTGAAATAATTAGGTAAATTATTAAGAATTAAAATATAATCAAAAACAATTATCGTTCGAAATAACATTAAAAATACAGTATATACTCTCGTATCATATACATGAAGTAGACTTATATACATATAGCATATATATAGTACATACGATTTTGTTTAACGTTGTTTTAATAAGCAACTTTGACTTAATAAATATCTATCATAAATATCTTTATACAATGCATGTTTCAATTGAGTTCCTTATTCTATCAAACAAAAGTACGGTTTCTAGAACTTCGTATCATATTTTACATTAAGTGGTTTTTTTTTCACCATTTTAGCGTGCCTATGTCCTCACCCTCAAAAAATAAAAAGAATGAATACAATTTATTTGACTAAAATGTATGTCTAGTATGGTACTCAGTACTGCAATATTTGACTATGGTAGGCCTATTAGTATTTCTCGGAAGTCTTATTATACACAGGCTATATGCAAACAATCAGGCTTTTAAAACAAAATTCAGAAGTCTTACTATACATCAAGTCGACTTATACACGATTATATACGCTATATTCTCTTCTATCTTAATTATTGACATTTAATTATTTACTTTATATTAGACGCTGATATGACAAATCTGACCTTTATAAAACATACTTTATTCTAGGTACCTCCAATGAATTTTCGATACCTAAGTTTTAAAATTAAATTTCAAAAATGCAAAAGCATTCCTGGAGATTTCATTCTAGTTTTAACTGAAAGCTAAATTTATTATTTATTATTTCCATTAAGTAAAATATTCTGGTGCATTTCCGATAGAAATTATATCGATTGGAATCTCAAATTTAATTTCGATTTCTTAATATTTTCTTAAAAGCGGCCATTTTCTTAATTTTAAGAAATTTGTAACTAAAACAATTTTATCGATCTTAAAACTCTTTCACAAAAATATATTTCTGGCACGTTATTTGAGTAAAGTTAGAAAATTTAAAGTTAAATTAATCTGATTTGAAATAAATATTATTTATAGCAGAAAAAATATACAATCATTTCTTAACGATGGGTCCTATCTCTTTTGAAGTATCGGTAAGTTTTCGAGGTAATAACAGGTCTTACGGATGAGCAGAATTGACAAATTTATGAAATATAAGTGAATGCACTAATTTTGGTTTTTAAATACCCAGTAATTTTTACAAATGAGCATTTTCCGCAATTATCTAATATTTTATAGACTTTCGATGATAATTTATATTACATTAAGCATAAAGTAAAATACTATAAAATTTTTAATTAATTTCTCTAAAGGCACAAAACACTTTGATTACGTGACATTTTCATAATAATGTCACGTTTAGCCTTCCATAGATGAAAAAAAGAGAAAAAATGAAAAAAAAAAAATGAAAAAAAAAATTTATAGAATAGTAAAACTACGTTTATTAATCTTTTCATTTTTGGATTCGTAAATTTCGTTTCCATTTAATTACGATATTACATTCAGGAAATAACCCAATACAGTATTTTACACGATTTTTAAACTATTATAAATTATATTTTAAAAAAAAAAAAGAAAAAAGGAAAAAAAATTCTTGTAAAAATTCATTATTCATCGGAAAAATTTTATTTCTTCAGACAATAGTGTACTTAATATAATTTATTTACAAAATCAATTAAAAACTTTTCTAATGTCATTGTTTTATTGCTCGTATTTTTTTTAGTTCAAAGGAGATTTTCAGTTAGAATAGTGAAAATTTTCTAAAAAAAAAAAATAAAATAAAAAAAATTCATTCATTTAAGTCCTGAAAATTCCACTAAAATCTGACAATTACTTGATTTTTATAAGAATTTACAAATTAATATTTTCAACGGAAAAAGCGCAAAATAGTCATTGTAATTATTACGCCACCCCGAGGACGTAAGATTTTAACCCAAATTTCGAACGTTTTAGAAAGGATTAAAAAAAATTACAAAAAAAAAAAATACTTTGGTCTTTCATCTTAATATTTTGACGATAAAACACTATTTTTATTAAGTTTGTGGCCTTTTTCATTACGCCATGCTGTTTTCCACGAAAAAAGTGGAGGTACCTAAATTAAGGACACCGGACTTTAGGTAATATAAAATACAAAAGCTCTCCAAATATTTCTGGCAATTAAAGAACGATCGCAATTCTTTCATCAACTGGGATATTATAGCAGGAATCAAATCTTATAACGGGTAAGGACATAGATGTAACTTACGTCTTGTTGAAAAATTGCTTATTCTAAAACACTCTACCCTAGCTTATTACACAAGAGAAACGAATTGGTTACATGGAGACATAAAAATAAATCTGCGTAAATACGTTGATACAGATACATTTTAAATATAAATTACGGTTTATTTTTACGATAAATTAAGGTTGTTTTTTTTATTTTATAGAAAATGATCAAGTAATCTCTTTAAATAGAAATCTAGACCGAGTAATCTCTTTAAATAGAAATTTAGATCGAGTAATCTCTTTAAATAGAAATTTAGACAGCGTTTGTTATTTAGAATCATCCAGTTAAGTACCATACGTGATACACATTTGGGCGATCATGTCTCTTGATTCTGGACTGACCAGGCAGAAGATTTTCTCGCGGTAGGTTGTCGTTTATTTAAAATTAAGTGTTAAAACATACAATAAAAATAGGTAGCTTCATGAGATTGCTAAAAAAGAGCATAGCATGACGAAAAAGACGCCGAACTTGATGAAAAGAAAATTTTATCGACAAATGATTGTTATTAAGAGGAAGGATCAAAGTATTTTTTTACATTTTTTAATCGTTCCTAGCACGTCCAACATTTTCGTTAAAAATCTTTTTTTTTTTGTCACAAAAATTGACAGATAATCATGTCAACCATTTTTTACCATTTTATAAAAAAAATGAAAATCTCATTTTGAAATTCTTTTAAAAATAAATTATCTTTTCAAAACTTATTTTAAGAAAATTAGAAATTATGTTTAAAATATTTTGAAACAAGCATTACTTAGTTTCTGCGCCGTAAAGATGTAGTTTTAAAAAGAAAAAGCAGGTCATAACATTTCGCGTCAGTTGCCAAGTGATGAATGACAATTCCATCAAGTATTATTTTAATTTATTTATAATAAGACTTACGAATGAGATTAAATTTCATAAGAAAGGTATCTAATTAATTTATTTTATGAAATTTTATCAGAAGTGTACATAAAATACTATACTTTTGTGTACATCTATTACATTTTACCGTGTTATTTGTATTTCCATTCATTTTATTATTAATTTTCATATTTCATTTATGGAAAAAATGCCATAACAGATTAATATAAAAATCATATAAATTTCATAAGATGATACTTTTAGGTACCCTTCTCAGTTGAAATTGAAAAATCAAATAAACTTCTCCACACGTGTTTCGCAAAATTAAAGGCCTTAACAGCGGAGAACAATGCTTAACTCAAATAACGTAACTTAATTGTATTCTGGTTGGTTTTCCGTACTTTACAATTAGAGCCCGATTATAAACAAAATTACATTTCTTAATTACTGCGGATCTTCTGATTAGTCAAAACGATACAATTTACAACGCACTAAAAAAGATCTATCTCATAAGGACACTTACAAAACCTAATGCGGCTTTTAACTAATTTTATATTTTAACAACTTAAATGTAAAAATCTATTATAATTAAAAAATAACAATTGTATTAAAAATTCATATTTCATCGAAAAATTTTTTTTGCTTTCAAAAAATATTGTCCATATTCATAAAAACAAATAAAAGCATTTGAAATTAAATATATTTGTTTTATTGAGTTTTGTATGTTACAATTCAGAGCTGATTTTCAGGTAGGGGGGATCCAATTAAAAAAACAAAAAACAAAAAAAAACATGATTTGCATTCTTCAAAGCCCTGTGCTTTTAACTATTGTAATCACTAAACCTGACGCGATCGAATTTCTAGCGTTTTCATAAAATTAGTTAGAGGTGGTGTAATAAATATTAAAAAATATTTCTACCATGACTTTAAAACATTTATAATAATTTCGATCATCTGT
Source organism: Acanthosepion esculentum (assembly GCA_964036315.1). Classification (NCBI taxonomy): domain Eukaryota; kingdom Metazoa; phylum Mollusca; class Cephalopoda; order Sepiida; family Sepiidae; genus Acanthosepion; species Acanthosepion esculentum. The sequence goes on from OZ038516.1 coordinate 55,443,529, forward strand.
GAATACTTTCTGAAAGTTTCATTAACATTCGACAATTATTTTTATTTTTGCAAGATTTTCTAAATTAATGTGTGTCATACAAAAAAAAAAAACCTGCTAAAACTAGTTCCGGTTATACGGAGAGAAACAAGGATTTTTAAATGAAAATTCAGATTGTTCTAAAAAGGAAATTTTTTTTTAAATAATTAAAACAAACTTTGATCTTAATAAATATTTAGACGATAAAATTTTGTTTTCGTCAAGTTTGGCGTCTTTTTCATCATGCTATGCTCTTTTTTTTTAGCGATGTCGTGGAGGTACCTATTTTAATTTGTGCCCAATCGCACTATAGTGTTATAAACACTTATTTTTCTGTTTTTTTTTTTTTTTCATTAATTATGATCTATCAAATGATCTCACAAATCTAACAAATCAATGAGTAGACTTTGTAATTTTTTTTTTTACATTTCTTTGCTTATCGAATTCAGTAAGTAAATTCGATATTTTGCATGTGGTGATTACTAATTAGAGTTCTGGCTTAAACAGATTTTCCATTCAGTGTATATAATACAAAAAATACCAAATAGAAAGACTTTAAAATATTTACTAAAATATCTCGTCTGCCTCATATTTGTCCGTGTTTGTTATGTTGATAGAAGTAAAATATTGGCGTGTTTTATAAGCTTCATTACGAACACTAGTAAATGACCTATGAGCTAATATCCATGTGTAATTTTTAATTTAGGTCTCCTTTATAACATATGCTACAGTAAGGCAGGTCGATTTCTGAACAGTGAGATTACCCTCAATTTTAAAGTTGGGGTTTGATTTAGTAATAATGCCCGTGTGCATTGCTTCTCCATATACAATTTATAAACCGTCAGTAAATTATAAATTTTATAAGGCTGTGATAGAAGATTTTCACTGATCACCGGAATGGAAAACAGTAACGATTTGGGAAAAAAATGTTATTTTTCATAACATTTTTTTCCAAATCGTTACTGTTTTCCATTCCGGTGATCAGTGAAAATCTTCTATCACAGCCTTATAAAATTTATAATTTACTGACGGTTTATAAATTGTATATGGAGAAGCAATGCACACGGGCATTATTACTAAATCATTGTTTAATTAAATAAGACTTATACGGATTTATAGTGGAAAATGTGGCTATATTACGATGCAATACAGTATACAGTGCAGTAGTTTATAAAACATTCTTTTAATTTGTGTTCAGCAGTACTATAGTTTATAGTCTGTAATCTATACACTTTTATTTCGTTTTTTTATTAATTATGAACTATCAAATAATCTAAGAAATCTTGTTTAACGAGTAGAATTTTTTGCACTTTTTTTTATCAAATTAAAAAAAAAAAAAAAAAATCGATATTTTACTAGTAGTAATTCATAATTAGAATTCTGGTTTGAATAGATTTTTCATTCGATGTATGTAACAACTTTATTGGATTTCTTGAAATAGTCAAATTTTGAAGTCAGTTTGTAAGCAAAAACCTGCGGAAATTCTATATTTCTGTACATTTTACAGACGATATTTGAGCCTAAATGTTCAAAATTAGGTAAAAGAGATGAACCTCTTTTTTTTGGTCGTACTTATCTCTTCAAAACTCCAGAATTTACAGAGTGCAATCTTCAATTTATAAAATAAAAAAATCAACCCGAAGTAAACCTAAAAATGACAAACGAGGTTAGAGATTCCTGGTAAATATTGTTGCCTAAATAGGCGGGAAAAGCGACTACCGGACGCTATTTTAAGAGCCAAAAACGTTTAAATATGAATTTAAATATTTATCAATGTAATTGGTCTTAAGTATAGTTAGTGAACGGTACCACACTACGCAAGCGACAAAAATGCTGATGCCACGTAATAAAATGTTCTTAAAACATTCCAAGTCATTTCAAGTTTAAATTAAGGCCCTATTAAACTTTCGCACCTCCGCTGCTTGCCGTCATTCAACAATGGACTGCCCCCAGGTACGATAGTCTGGAAACGGTTCTGTTTGATATTGTAAATTATAATTAAATTTAAATTAAAAATATAAATCTCGAGAAAAAAAATGTTTGTAAAATGTAAAAAAAAAAAATACCTACAATTTTGTCAGGTAAACTTTAATTTACTGGCTAATTAATATCAAATTCGTGAAAAAATCACCATTTTTTTTAACTTAAACTAAAATTGCTGTAGTGTAGATATGTTCAAGCGTTATTTGCATTTATTTGCCTTAAATAAGAAGAAATTAGACAAGGCCAGTTTAATTGGGGGCCAATACACGTGTGTTGTATTATGTAGCAGCAAAAATAATCCATTGTATGCGGTCCATATACCAGTCCAGACTGTCGTACCTGGGGAAACCAATTGCTGAATGACAGGAAGGATGGTTGGTGGGGTGTAATAGCACCAAATTAAAACAAAACTAATGTCTAAATTAAAATCAGTTTATTACCTTTCCTCATATTAAAATAATATATACGCACATTTCAAACCGACTATTAAATATGTAAGGTATATTAACTTTTTCATTATTATTAAAAGTTAAAAGGTGGGAAAAGTAAAGCGTTTCAGAATGTTCAACATTGTTTCAATATGTCTGACTTCAAATTATGTATGAAAAATTGCATACAAATATGAAAAAACAGTTTCATTTTTATACTTGTATGCAATTCTTAAAAGGTAACTTGAAGTCAGACATGCCGTTTAAATATTGGTATCTTTTTTTCTGTCAATTCACCAAAATAAAATAAAAAATTGTATTTACTAAAATTCACATCAATTTCCTCCCAGACCGGTTGGGCTGACCTTTGCGATCGTCCCTAATGTGGGCGTCTAGGTTACCCTATTTCTAAGTGTGGGGTCATTGTCCGCGCTCACTCTGATAAACACGCAAAAAAAATTATATATATATATATATATATATATATATATATATATATATTGTAAAAACTTCCTTGTAAGTACCTCGAATATCATCCGTACTTACGAAATGTGAAGAACTCCCTGATTAAGTTTTCATTCTGAGGGTTGCAGTTTTTGCGAGGCAAGCTAAACAAATTTTCATTTAATTTTTTTTTTTTTACCCTTTACAAAGCGCGGAGGTCACTCGAGCTAGAGGGTTACGTTTGGAGGCCGTTTGTGTGTTTAAGAGTGGAAGATAACGGTTAACCCTAGCCTTGAACAGGTTGTAGTGATCGGGCAAACATCCTGTTGGAAGTTGGTTTCACAGGGCAATAGTTCGCGGAAAGAAGCTGTTCGTATACGAAGGGAATGTGAGTTGTTTGCTACTATGCAAGTGGCATAGCGTGTTTGAATTGGCGAGACCAGGGAATATAGTAAGCCAATGAACTTTTCTTGGCGTGAATTAGTATTTGCGATAGGGATTTACTTGGCCTACCACAGGGCCAGGATGTGACACAAAGTCGGGGTTTTATGTGGGAAGGGAGGGGGAGTGACCAGAGTTTTCACTCGGGCTGCTGGTCTTTAGCTTTAGCTGGTCTTAGCTTGTCCAAGCTGGTCATAGCTAGACGTAGCCGCGATACTACCAGCGCAGGGACGAATCCCTGCGACCGGCCTGTATCAGTGATCGAATCCCAGCCTAAAGGCGATCATTCAGCGAGTAATCTGTTATCTGAGAACAGATACTACACTTTGATCTTAGCCGAAAGGCCGAGAAGCGATGAATTAGTATTTGCGATAAGTAACTTTACAATTCTGGGGGTTGAATTAAAAGAAGACATTTTGTTAAACATTTCAAAATACTGTCATTTATCTCTTTTTAAAACGTGCTCTTCTCTAAAAGTTGCAATATTTACATCAATAATTTTGTTTATTATCATTACTATTTAGAATTATCTACCTTTATTTTAGGTTTGACTTGCGTATGGGGGGCGTTCAACTTACAATGAATTTGCATTGTAAACTGAACTGCCTCTTAAAAGTCCGAAAATAAAAATGGTATTCATTATCTGGAGAGATTAATAATAAGAGAATATTTAAAAACACTAATGTAATGAGTAGAAAACATCGCATTACTTAAGGAATTCAGTTCTAAGAAACGATCTTACCTATTGACTTCGTTTACTCCACAGTTCCAATATCCGTTTGAACGTCATGGAGCCGCAACAATTGAATGACGTCATTACAGGAAAAAAAAAAAGAGCAATAGCAGTGCTGTAAATTTGTTTTATCTGTTACCAAAAGAAATAACTAACCTATTGTATACTTTTGGTATCGGCTAAAGTTATGCCTTAGAAGAGTCCATTGCCAAATTAGGGGGTGGATAGGAATCAGATTATTTTACAATGATCTTTTTGGGTAGTGGGGCAGTTTTTGCATTTGACAATCTATTTATTCATTTTTGTTTTTACTTCAGATCGAACATCGCAACAATTATTAATATCATTGTTGTTGTAATTGTTGTTCTGACTATTATTATTATTATTATTATTATTACTACTACTATTACTACTACTACTACTACTACTAGCTAAACATATGTTAAAACATAGACAGGCCATGAAAAGGGGGTGGGGCACCTCGACATAGGTTAATGGTTTGCGAGGCTAGATTGGTTGACCATCACTAGTGAGTTTGATCCTCAATAGGTGACCCATAAAAATCGGCTTTAAAAAATGCAATAAGGGTTAACACGTGGCAAAATCATCCAACATAAGAGGGGGAAGATTATATTGCGTCAATATTCTTAATCACTGTTAAGCCATTACATTTGCAGAGATATTTTTAAATTTTTTTTCAAAATAATGCCGTAAAGAAGGACATTGTCTTCGTGTCGTAACACGGCTTCAAATTAACAAGGATATTGGGGCAGTTTTATAGGAGAGGAAATATTCCCACAGTTGCATAACAATTCTTATGTCTAGTGTATAAATTTTCATCTGTTTAGTGTATTACATTTATTGTTTAATGTATAACAACTGTTATATTTAGTGTATAACATTTATGTTTAGTATATAAATGTTCTTTTGTTTAGTGTATAACATTTGTTTTGTGTATAACAATTGTCATGTTTAATGCATAAATTTGCTATGCTTAGTGTATAAAATTTGTTTTATTTAGTGTATAAACTTTCATATATTTAGTGTATAAATTTTGTTATCTTCATGTATAAAAACTGTTATGTCTTCTGTATAGCAATTTTAATATTTAGTGCATAAAATATATTTTGTTAAGTGTATAAATTTTGATATGTTTATGGTATAAATTTTTATATGTTTAGTGTATAAATATTGATAATTTTATTGTATACATTTTCATACGTGTAATGTATAAATTTTTTTTTTAAATTTGTATAAATGTGTTAGCGTATAAACCTTCATATATTTAGTCTATAAATTTTGTTTCATTTAGCGTATAAACTTTTATATATTTAGTGTATAAATTTTGTTATCTTCATTGTATAAAAACTGTTATGTCTTCTGTATAGCAATTTCTATGTTTAGTGCATAAAATGTATTTTGTTTAGTGTATAAATATTCATATCTTTAGTGTATAAATATTGATAATTTTATTGTGTACATTTTCATACGTTTAATGTATAAATTTTGTTTTATTTAGCGTATAAACCTTCATATATTTAGTCTATAAACTTTGTTTTATTTAGCGTATAAACCTTCATATATTTAGTCTATAAACTTTGTTTTATTTAGCGTATAAACCTTCATATATTTAGTCTATAAATTTTGTTTTATTTAGCGTATAAACATTTATATATTTAGTGTATAAATTTTGCTATCTTGTTTGTATAAAAACTGTTATGTTTTCTGTATAGCAATTTCTATATTTAGTACATAAAATGTATTTTGTTTAATGTATACATTTTTATATGTTTATTGTATAAAATTTGCTATGTCTTATGTATAGCAATTGTTATGTTTAGTGTATAGATTTTGATATGTTTAGTATATAAAAATTTGTTTTATTTAATGTATAATCTTGCATATATTTAGTGTATAAATTTTGTTATCGCTATTGTATAATAACTCATGTTTTCTGTATAGCAATTGTTACATTTAGTGCATAAAATGTATTTTTTAACTGTATAAACTTTAATATGATTAGTGTATAAAATGTGTTATGCTTTATGTATGACAGTTGCTATGTTTAGTGTATAAATTTTCATATGTTTAATGTATAAAATATGTTAACTTTAATTTATAAGTATTCATATGATTAGTTGCTACATTGGTAAAGAAAAAAGAAATAGAAGATAAACTTTGTGATTCAAGATGAATTTGCAGAAAAAAAAAACCTTCAATTTCTGATAAGAGATTTAAAAGGAAAATAATTATTTAAATATAGCAACGTCTCAGTGTCTTGGTACGACCAGAAAACAGAAATGTCATTGCATGCCAGAGTCTGTTTTATAGATAACAACCTATAGATTTCTAAAAATAAAAGAAAAAAAAAGAAATAAAAAATAATCTTTTTTAAAATAAAATAGTTTATTAATTCCAAACTAAGGACCATAAGTTTAAAAAGAAACATTTAAGTAACCTAATTTTCATTTAAAATAGTGTCAGCCTTCGATTAAAAGCTATATAAGAGTATCTAAATTACGCACGATGTACCATCAAAGATATACAGCGAATTTCAACCAAAAATGGAAAAAAAAGTACTTTATTAACTTTCGTGATATGTTGAATTTGAAGAAGAAATTTCTGATAGATTAAAATAATAATAAAAATCCAAGAAAAAGGGACAATATCACCCTGTCGTTGTTAGTAGGTCTAACTAATAGGGAAACTACCTATCCACTGTTGCAGTTGCTTCCTCGAAAACATCTGCGTTTCTTCAACACCCAGAGAGCTATCCTGTGATGTATGCTGCAACTACGTTGAGCCAATCTTAGTTGCAGTTTCTTGCAGATATTACGAGATCATTATCATTATTTGAACAAAGCCATTTCCCTCAAACGCTCGGTCACGATGACTTACGCCTTTCTCACAGCTGAAACCTCGCAGGCCACTCGCTGCTCTATTGCTATTTCCAGAGAGAGAGAGAGAGAGAGAGAGAGAGAGAGAGAGAGAGAGCCCTCTGACGGACTACATTCCTTAGTTCAATCAGGTCTAACCTTCACGGCCAAGACCCCTTATGCCACGCCCGTTGTTGCGAGCCACACTTTTTCCCTTCGTATTTCATTAGTAAGGTGTAAGTGCCACTCGAACAAGTCCTTTTTCACGAACCGCTGTTCTGTGGAACCGACTCACAAGAGGATATTTTCCTTGATCATTACAATCTTAACATGTTCAAGTCTCGGATTAACTGTTAGCCTCCCAACATATCCCTATGAACTGTGCCTATTAATCTGTAAACCTATTGGCTATTGGGCCTTGTAAATAATGAACATCATTGTAAAACAAACAAAAATATCACACACACACACAAAAGAAATCGACGCCTTCTGAACAGTTACTAAGAAATAGTAGAGATATATTTGACCCCGCACTAAGTCAGGTTTTTAACGTGGGTACCCGAGTGTTTTCCTCTCGAGTTGCTGGTCTAAGCTGGTCTTAGCTTGTCCAAGCTGGTCAGAGCTCGTCTAAGCTAGTCACAGGTCGGTCTTAGCTGGTCAGAGCTCGTCTAAGCTAGTCATAGCAGGTCTAAGCTAGTCATAGCAGGTCTTAGCTGGTCAGAGCTCGTCTAAGCTTGTCATAGGTCTTAGCTGGTCAGAGCTCGTCTAAGCTAGTCATAGCAGGTCTTAGCTGATCAGAGCTCGTCTAAGCTAGTCATAGAAAGTCTTAGCTGGTCAGAGCTCGTCTAAGCTAGTCTTAGCTGGCCAGAGCTCGTCTAAGCTAGTCATAGAAAGTCTTAGCTGGTCAGAGCTCGTCTAAATTTGTCATAGCAGGCCTTAGATAGTCAAAGCTCGTCTAAGCTAATAGCAGGTCTTAGCTGGTCAGAGCTCGTCTAAGCTAATAGCAGGTCTTAGCTGGTCAGAGCTCGTCTAACTAGTCACAGTAACTACTCACAGCTGGTCATAGCTTGTCTAATACCTGACAAGGTAAGTATATACAAGGCCGAAAGTATGGGGATCCGAATGAGGTTCGAACTCACTATCCAGTTCTAGCGAGACAAGCTTGCTAAACATTACACCATGTCGAAGTGCCCACAGTTACTACGAAATAGTAGAGGGTGATTGAAAAGCAACTCCCTATTTTATGTATGATAGACTCTCCCGTCTAACTATAATTTTTACAAGACGGGAGAGTCCATCATACATAGAATAGGGATTTACTTTTCAATCACCTTGTAGAAGTATTCCTCACCCCCATAAAACTTATCTTCTCACACAAGGATGCACAAGAACAGTTCATTCTACACAATATCACCCACAAGCTTGGACAAGCTAAGACCATCGGCCAGGGTGGAAAACACTCGGGTTCCCACATTAAAAACCTGACTCAGTGCGGGGTCAAGTATATCTCTACTATTTCATAGTAACTGTTCAGAAGGAGTCGATGTTTTGGGGGTTTTTTTTGCGTATTGTTTGTTTGTTTGTTTGTTTGTTTTACAATGATGTCCATTACGGCCACATCACGTTGAAACATTGGTTCTCGTACGATCACCAAAGTTAAGCAAAATCGAGCCTGGTCAGTACCTAAATGGGTGACCGCTCGGGAAGACCAAATACCGCTTGGGAATACTAAATTCCGTAAGCTTGGAATGTGAGGGTAGTATAATAATACTTAAGGAGACATCACGTTGTAACACCGAAGTTAAGCAACGTCGATCCTGGTCAGTTCCTATATAGGTGACTGATTGGCAGTACCAGGTGCGGTAAGCTTAGAATGTGAGGGTGGCATATTGAGCTTATGCAACATCACATTGTATCTCCGGTTTCCGTACGGTCACTGAAGTTAAGCAACGTTGAGTCTGGTCATTACCTAAATGGGTTACCGCTTAGGAATAACAGATGCTGTAAGCTTGGATGCGCAGGTTGTGTAATAGATAAGGGTTCGGAATTGTTAATCGGAGAGCCGAGTTCTAATTCCCGTTGGGTTCGTCATATTCATTTATGCACAGATACCGTTGAGAAAGGTATGAATCCATCTCTTCTCCCCAAACTATGGGCTAATTAGTAATATTTGTATCACTAAATTATTATTATCTTCCCCCACACACAAACCTCAAAAATTCTTCAAATGTAAAATTATTTAAAAAATAAGCACAACTATTTGGTTCAGCTGTAATATGGTTTAACAGGCATTTTCCATCGATGGGATATTTTCTTCGACAAATCGACCATGGTGAGATTCGAACCCGGGTCTCATAATGAGAACGCTAATATTCTAAATACTATTTCACGTACCCGTAATACGACCAGAAAAATCAAGATATCGTTGTGTTCTAGGGTCAGCTTTAGGGTGGGGTAAAATTATTATTATTCTTCCATTTCCGCTGTTACATTTCTTGCCTGGCATTTGTCCCGAAATAATTGCTACATTTCTAAATAAAATAAAATAAAACAAATAAAAGATAAACTTATTGAAAATTAAATACTTTATTAACTCGATCCTTAGAATGATTAATTTTGAGAAACATTTAAAAAAACAAAAAAACTAATTTATTACACTGAAGCATTTCAGAGTTACATAAATGCTGTTTGACAGCCGATTTCCACGAATTTCTAATTCATCATCAGAGTTGTCTCAGATGGAAGAAAAAAAAAAGCTTTCTCCGCCTGCGGCAGAACTCGTAAAACTGTAAAATATCAGTCAATAAGCGTTTTCATGGGCAGACGCATCTCCGCGGGTGGCCCAGGCTTTCTGGGAGATGGCTAATTTTATCGAGTCGCCATCTCTAGAATGGTTGCCAACCGAGGCTATAAAACGCTGTTTCTCCTGTTATTTAACCCATATACGGGGGAGAAGAAATGGATTCATACTTTTTCCAAGAATATTAGAAACTTTATAATTCGACGGGCAGAATATTATATACTTTATAATTCAACGTGAAAAATTTCTAGACTTCACAATTATGATGGACAGAATTTTTAGATGGACAGAATTTCAAGACGTCATAATACGACGGGGGAATTTGTAGAATCACTAATTCGACAGGCAGAATATATAGACTTCACTGTACGACAGACAGAATTTCTACCCTTCACAATTTGACAGCTAGAATTTCCCGACTTTATAATTCGGCAGCTAGAATTTCTAAACTTCATAATTCCACGGGCAGAATTTCTAAACTTCACAATTCGACGGGCAGAATTTCTAGACTTCATAATTCGGCGGGCAGAATTTCTAGACTTTATAATTCGACGGGCAGAATTTCTAGACTTCATAATTCGGCGAGCAGAATTTCTAGACTTCATAATTCGGCAAGCAGAATTTCTAGACTTCATAATTCGATGGGCTGAATTTCTAGATTTGGCAATTCAGCAGCTACAGTTTATAGACATTATAATTTGGCAGTTAAAATTTCCAGTCATTATAATTCGATTGGTAAAATATTCTAGACTTTATAATTCGACTGGCAGAATATTAGGAACTTTATAATTCGACGGGCAAAATTTCTAGACTTAATAAGATAGTTCCGTTTAAAAATTCCCAGAGATTTACTATGTATAGCAAAAACACCCGAAGAAAGTCCTTATCATACTGGTTTGGGTTTAATATGGACTCCATACACATTCCTATGTGATGAAGCAAAATTACCCAGTTCGTAGACGCCATGTTGTAAAGGTATCTCGGGATAGTTCGTTTTTAGTTGCAATATGTGCTGTCCTAAAGTTGTCATCTCCAGAATAAAAGCACATCTGTTTCAATTTTAGCTCATGTTTGTCTCTGATCACAGAGTTAAACAGTAGGGTAGACTTGGCTATGTAGCCTTAGTAACTAGTCTAGTAAAAGGAAAACTCTTGAGTTCAAAACCGGTTAGATGTGGGAATAACCTCACCGCTTCGTAAGAACTGCTTGATACGGAAACCTCGCGTGGTGAAGCTGTGGTCATAGCGTGGTGAGGATGTGGCCTTATACTCCCCAGAGAATTTATAAGTTCAATGACTACTACATTTGTCCGATAACATAGATAAAGCCGTTCTAAATGATGAAAAACCGATGTTTGGGCAAACATTGATAACAACAAATTATAATGTTGGTCACTGGTTAAAGAAATCCTGCACCTACCGTGATATGGGCCTCTTGCGTAATCCTGTAGAAAAGAATTCGCTTTTTACTGGTTGAGTAATCCGCGAACAGATACTACACTTTGATCTTAGCCTTGGGATTTACTTGACCTCCCACATGGCCAGGTTGTGACACAAGGTCGGAGTTTAACGTGGGAAGGGAGGGGGAATGGACCCGAGTTTTCACCCGGGTCGCAGTGCTTTGGCTTTAGCTAGTCATAGCTGGTCTTTGGCTGGTCTTAGCTGGTCATAGCTTGTCCAAGCTGGTCAGAGCTGGTCTTAGCTAGTCAGACGTAGCCACGATACTACCAGCGCAGGGACCAATCCCCGCCGCCGGCCTGTATCGGAGAAGGAATCCCGGCCCCATAGGCGATCATTCAGCGAGCAATCTGCGAACAGATACTACACTTTGATCTTAGCCTTGGGATTTACTTGACCTCCCACATGGCCAGGTTGTGACACAAGGTCGGAGTTTAACGTGGGAAGGGGAGGGGGAATGGACCCGAGTTTTCACCCGGGTCGCAGTGCTTTGGCTTTAGCTAGTCATAGCTGGTCTTGGCTGGTCATAGCTTGTCCAAGCTGGTCAGAGCTGGTCATAGCTAGTCAGACGTAGCCACGATACTACCAGCGCAGGGACGAATCCCCGCCGCCGGCCTGTATCGGAGAAGGAATCCCGGCCCCATAGGCGATCATTCAGCGAGTAATCCGCGAACAGATACTACACGGGATTTACTTGACCTCCCACACGGTCAGGTTGTGACACAAGGTCGGAGTTTAACGTGGGAAGGGAGGGGGAATGGACCCGAGTTTTCACCCGGGTCGCAGTGCTTTGGCTTTAGCTAGTCATAGCTGGTCTTGGCTGGTCTTGGCTGGTCTTAGCTGGTCATAGCTTGTCCAAGCTGGTCAGAGCTGGTCATAGCTAGTCAGACGTAGCCACGATACCACCAGCGCAGGGACGAATCCCCGCTGCCGGCCCGTATCGGAGAGGGAATCCCGGCCCCATAGGCGATCATTCAGTGAGTAATCCGCGAACAGATACTACACTTTGATCTTAGCCTTGGGATTTACTTGACCTCCCACATGGCCAGGTTGTGACACAAGGTCGGAGTTTAACGTGGGAAGGGAGGGGGAATGGACCCGAGTTTTCACCCGGGTCGCAGTGCTTTGGCTTTAGCTAGTCATAGCTGGTCTTGGCTGGTCATAGCTTGTCCAAGCTGGTCAGAGCTGGTCATAGCTAGTCAGACGTAGCCACGATACTACCAGCGCAGGGACGAATCCCCGCCGCCGGCCTGTATCGGAGAAGGAATCCCGGCCCCATAGGCGATCATTCAGCGAGTAATCCGCGAACAGATACTACACGGGATTTACTTGACCTCCCACACGGTCAGGTTGTGACACAAGGTCGGAGTTTAACGTGGGAAGGGAGGGGGAATGGACCCGAGTTTTCACCCGGGTCGCAGTGCTTTGGCTTTAGCTAGTCATAGCTGGTCTTGGCTGGTCTTGGCTGGTCTTAGCTGGTCATAGCTTGTCCAAGCTGGTCAGAGCTGGTCATAGCTAGTCAGACGTAGCCACGATACCACCAGCGCAGGGACGAATCCCCGCTGCCGGCCCGTATCGGAGAGGGAATCCCGGCCCCATAGGCGATCATTCAGTGAGTAATCCGCGAACAGATACTACACTTTGATCTTAGCCTTGGGATTTACTTGACCTCCCACATGGCCAGGTTGTGACACAAGGTCGGAGTTTAACGTGGGAAGGGAGGGGGAATGGACCCGAGTTTTCACCCGGGTCGCAGTGCTTTGGCTTTAGCTAGTCATAGCTGGTCTTGGCTGGTCATAGCTTGTCCAAGCTGGTCATAGCTAGTCAGACTTAGCCACGATACTACCAGCGCAGGGACGAATCCCTGCCGCCGGCCTGTATCGGAGAAGGAATCCCGGCCCCATAGGCGATCATTCAGAGAGTAATCTGCGAACAGATACTACACTTTGATCTTAGCCTTGGGATTTACTTGACCTCCCACAAGGCCAGGTTGTGACACAAGGTCGGAGTTTAACGTGGGAAGGGAGGGGGAATGGACCCGAGCTTTCACCCGGGTCGCAGTGCTTTGGCTTTAGCTAGTCATAGCTGGTCTTGGCTGGTCTTAGCTGGTCATAGCTTGTCCAAGCTGGTCATAGCTAGTCAGACTTAGCCACGATACTACCAGCGCAGGGACGAATCCCTGCCGCCGGCCTGTATCGGAGAAGGAATCCCGGCCCCATAGGCGATCATTCAGAGAGTAATCTGCGAACAGATACTACACTTTGATCTTAGCCTTGGGGCCGATTTCGGCTTCCTTCTCAGTGAATTTCTTCTTCGCGTTAAAGTTATACACTTCTGCCTTTTCTCTCCTTACGCCCTTTCTTTCTTTTTTCATTATTAATTTTCTTTTCTCTTTACTTCTCCTTTTTTCATTTTTCTCTTCCTTTTTCCATTTTCATTATTTTTCTTTTTTTAACTCTTTATTATTTTTATTTGGTTTTTTTTTTTTTCCTTTTTTTAAAACCATTCACTTCCCCTTTTTCTTCTTTTTCATTTTTCTTTTGTATTATTTTCTTTTTTATTTTGGTTTGTCATTTATTTTTTTTCATTTTTTCATTTGTAATATTTTTTGAAAATTTTTTTTAAATAATTTTTTTTTTTAAATAATTTAAAATCTTTTTTTTAAATAATTTTTTAAACATTTCTTTTTAAATATTTTTTTTGTAATTTCTTCATGGTGTATTATTTCTTCACACTTTTTAAATAAAATTTTCTTCTTCATATGGTATCTTTATTTTTTCTTCTACAGGGAGTCCCACAGAAAAACGGGAAATTTGGTACAGTTTATTTAATTGTTGGAATTTGTGTCACAGTTACTTGAAACAAAAGCAAAGGACAGAAATTTAGTAGCTTAAAACAGAACAAAAACACAGATGTTCAACTATGAACGAATGATTGTAATATTTAAGTAGAAATTTACTAAGCTTCACTTCACAAATATGGGATCCCCAATGAGAATTGAACTCAGTAGTTATGGTCAAATAAACTAGATTGCTAACCATTCTCTCACATGCCTAGTGCAAATATTTAATTTTGCAATTCTATCAAAATTCATGTTAGTCTGTATTGTAATATATTCAACTAGAATAATACCCATAAAAATTGACGAGTTTATTTATATAGTGATTGACAGTTCTATCTACAGTATAGCAAATGCTATTGCTAAATGTTATCTTACAATCTAAAATAATTTGATCTTATCATTAAAAGTAACATTTTATGTGTATATATATATATATATATGTATATGTATGTATGTATGTATGTATAAGTGAATGCACTGTTTTTAATTAAACAATATTAATTACATGTTCGAAAAATGTCGTAGAAATTATGCGTTCTCCGACAGGAATCGAACCTGTATTCCTATACGGAAACTGTCATTTTATCTAACGTGCTATAGCATTTAGCAATAGATAAACGTCCGGTTAGCAAATTCCGAATTACTGTAAATAAACAAAATCTTCGACGACTTTTTTTTGAGGGATCATATCTGCTTATGAAGTGTATGGCAATGACAACATATAATGAAATTTAATATATTTAAATATATTTAAATATATTTAAATATAGCCATTAATTTCATAATGTCTAGGTACTATAAAGTCTTTGCTTAATTTCATAAAGTCTAGGTACTATAAAGTCTACGCTTAAATTCATAATGTCACAATCAAAGAACTGCGCCAAAAAAAAACAGAAATCACATCTCTTTAGGATTCTCAACTGCAGCAACAACTAAAATGAATACGAAATGGAACTTGAAAATAACAGCATCATCAAGATATCACACTACTTAAAAACCTCAATTAGTACCCGAGAGGCGATAACAGATACGAGACTCGGGAAACCTATTTTCTTGAAAAACTGTTTTGGGAGAAATATTTTATAAACTTCAACCGACAGTAGCGCATTCTGCTTGGTCAATGAATTCCAAATGTTACTGTTGTGGCCTGTTTAGGGGCCAGAAAGAAAGACACGGAAGACGAAGGTAGGTTGGACAAGTATTGAAGTAACTGATATATACAAAGCAAGAGAAGTGTACGTCCGAACGGCAGGTTAACACTGCGTCTACGGCATGCTCCTCCCACTGCTCCTTAGTTAGTCTTTATGAGAGGAGGAAGAGTTCATTCTACTGTAGGAGGGTTTACCACAACAGTTTCCTTATAAGGAAACAATTAGTATAACTATTAAAATATCAGACTACGGTAAGTTTACTTAGTATTTCTCTTCATATAATTCAGTATTTTCGATAATATCAGTAAAAATCCCTTTTGGTGGTAATAATTTCTAAAAATCCCTGTATCAATAAAAAAAAAACGGTGTATATCTAATACCTCCACGAAAACTACAATAGGTGCAAAGAGTAAGAACAATATTACTGTAAGATAGAATATGTTTCCACTACATAAAATATTTT
Organism: Acanthosepion esculentum; assembly: GCA_964036315.1. Lineage (NCBI taxonomy): Eukaryota > Metazoa > Mollusca > Cephalopoda > Sepiida > Sepiidae > Acanthosepion > Acanthosepion esculentum. The sequence continues at coordinate 55,459,165 of OZ038516.1, forward strand.
TTTTTCATGATCACTGCCATTGGTTATTGATTTTCGTTAGCGATGAATGAGAGTTTGGACAAGGCTGTCCGGAGCGTGGGTTGCCGCGAACACCATTGTTTAAACTGCTGAAATGCGCTGCCTAATGTGCTCACATACAGCATTTAGTTTTCGTAAAATTTAGCGAGCTTCGATGAATGGAAATGAATGCAATTTTTATGCCCCAATGTCAAACTTTTTGCTCCCTAAGGACATGCCTGAATGCTGTTTTGCCAGGCTGGCAGTCAGATGCTACCTGTCAGAAAACAAAAAAAATTAACATGGGTTACGGCCAAGAAGTTTCAAACGCTTTTGACATAGCATATACAGTGTAACCCGGATATAAGAGAGTTGTCGGGACCGGAGAAGAAGTCTTTTATATCCGGGTTTCTCTTATATCCGGGTTTGGTCTATTTTGTTTTATTAACACAGGCTCTATTTTGGGACCAGAGAAAATCTATCTTATATCCGTTTTTCTCTTATATCCGGGTTACACTGTATAATAACCGCCACTGACATCGTGGGTCGACATATTAAATAGGAGGTATTACATTCGGAACAACCGTCACACACACACACACACACACACAGACACACACACACACACACACACACACACATATATATATATATATATATATATATATATATATATGTACTGGAAAAATTTAATATATGATGAAATATAGTTTTAAAGAATGCATTTAAAGCATATATTTTTGGGTAAAAGTGCTCAATAGTGGAAACTGAGGTCAACGTCGAGTGGTGACAGTTTGTTTCATCAGTCATATATATATATATATATATATATATATATATATATATATATACAGTGTAACCTGGATATAAGAGAGTTGTCGGGACCGGATAAGAAGTATCTTATATCCGGGTTTCTCTTATATCCGGGTTTGGTCTATTATATATACATTAACACAGGCTCTAATTTGGGACCAGAGACATTCTCTCTTATATCCGGGTTTCTCTTATATCAGGGTTTGGTCTATTATATATACATTAACACAGGCTCTAATTTGGGACCAGATAAAATCTCTCATATATCCGGGTTTCTCTCATATCCGGGTTTGGTCTATTATATACACATTAACACAGGCTCTAATTTGGGACCAGCGAAAATCTCTCTTATATCCGGGTTTCTCTTTTATCCGGGTTTGGTCTATTATATATACATTAACACAGGCTCTAATTTGGGACCAGAGACATTCTCTCTTATATCCGGGTTTCTCTTATATCCGGGTTTGGTCTATTATATATACATTAACACAGGCTCTAATTTGGGACCAGAGAAAATCTATGTTATATCCGGGTTTCTCTTATATCAGGGTCTCTTATATCCGGGTTACACTGTGTATGTATATATATATATATATATATATATATATATATATGAGAGCGAAAGTGAGATAAAGACAGAGGCAGGCCGATGAAAGAAATTTGAGAGTTAATAATAATAATAATAATAATAATAATGATGATCATTATATATTATTGAACGTTTTTGACGGAATAGGACCCTGACAAAAAAAAAAAATTAAAATCGGAATTTTTGGATACGCCTGTGTTCTTTCTCAAAGAGAAATAAAATGAAGTTGGAATTTTTTTTACGGAGGTATTTATTTGTGGTTGTTGTGTTATATTAATGATGAAATGTAGCAGTTTTGGTCTAGTTGTCTGGCCGATTAAGAGTGTTGAGGGTTTGCAAATGGTTTTTTCTTATATATATATATATATATATATATATATATATATATATATATATATATATATAATGTGTGTGTGTGTGTGTAATGTATATATATATATATAATATAATAGATATAATATAGATACATAATTTACATATAAAATAATATATATATGATATATATATATAAAATATATATATATATAATGTGTGTGTGTGTGTGTAATGTATATATATATAATATAATAGATATAATATAGATACATAATTTACATATAAAATAATATATATATGATATATATATAAAATATATATATATATATATATATAATGTGTGTGTGTGTAATGTATATATATATAATATAATAGATATAATATAGATACATAATTTACATATAAAATAATATATATATGATATATATATAAAATATATAATATATATAATATATGTATAATATATATAATATAATATATAAATATGTAATATATATAATATATATATAATACATAAAAATATATATAATATATATATGATATAATATATATAATATATATATAATATATATATATAATACATATATATATATATAATATGTATATAATGCAACTGGGAAAATACATGAAAATTATGAGAATTATACGTGTTTTTTCAGGTTAGCAAAACATCTGTCAAAAGTCGCAGGAGCTAACTGGAGCTACATGTTCAATAAATTAAGAAAAATTCAAGTGACTATCTGGTTAACTATATAGGGTGTTTAATTTTTGTTGGAACTTGTCGGTTTGATTGTTGCTTAAAACAAAACACCCTATGTGCTAATAGCAGATAATAGACTTGATAGAAAATCTGTCAGATATAAAACTGTCCAACACCGAAATGGAAGCCCTTAGCTTTGGTTCGCCACCGGGATCCAAAATGGAGATACTATAATTAAGAACCATAGAAAGGTCGACACGAAATTTACGAAAGGCTTCACGCAATGATTGATTACTGCCACTCTCGGACCAAACAACGAAAGAACTCCCACAGAGACACTTAACACATTAAGAAACCTAGCCAAAAATAAAGAAATTTCCATCAACTCCCAGGACAAGCAAAGTGGAACCGGAACAGAGAGAAAGAAAAAAAAACTACTCAACAATACTAACATATATGAGAAAATAGTTGAACGATATATATAAGAGATTTTTTATGTTTATACATTCTTTTTATAGAGACAAATATTTAAGTAAATGCTCTGTTTATGATAAACAGTATTTAACAACATTTACCGGCCTGAATGTTCGAGAAATCTTCATAGAAAATATTCGTCCTCCGGCGGGAATCGAACCTGTGTCCTATACGGAGGCAGTTATATATTCTGGCGGGCTTTACCGATTGAGCCACAAAGGATCGTTTCAGTAAGCAACGTCGATTTTACTGGTTTTAAAATACAATTGTCCATGATTTTCTCTCGTACTAAATCGGTAAAGCATGTCAGGCTCTATGACGATTCCGTATAGGATACAGGTTCGATTCCTGTCCAAAAATGACTTTAAATAATTGTCGGACTTTGTCCATTTTATAACATATATATATATATATATATATATATATATATATATATATATATATATATATATATATATATATATATATATATATATATATATATATATAATGTAAAATTTTGTATTTGAGTAACAACTCTTATTTATACAAGTTTCATTAAAGACGACTGGGAAGGTACTCTCTCTCTCTCTCTCTCTCTCTCTATATATATATATATATATATATATATATATATATATATATATATATATTCGACTATCCCGTCGAATTCGACGTATGAGGGTCAAGCAGTTCAGTTCCTAGAAACTGTGAGCCCGACGCCGACACATGAGATTTGATTATAGTGGTGAAGTTTTCGTGCAGGACCATCCACACTTTTTTGAAGGGACGAATACAGAGACCTGGGGCACTGAGTGCCACAAGTTCCCCCAACGGCCCTCCGCGGGTTTTGAATACAGAGTTGTCCTTGTCCTAGACCAGTTGCCATCCAAGGCTATAGAACCCAGTCTGTCCTGCTATTTACCCATAGTTGGAGGGAGAAGAATAGGATTCACAACATTCCCAATGGTATTAGCACGTAAGTGAATGTAATGGATTCGACTGGAATTTGAACTTGGCTCTGTGTGTGTGTGTGTGCGTGTGTGTGTATGAAAGACGTGACTTACACACACATATAAGAGTAACGCATTAATAGCAGTAGGAGGCGATATATACATATACATATACATACATATATATATATATATATATATATATATATATATATATATATGTGTGTGTGTGTGTGTGTGTGTGTGTGTGTGTGTGTGTGTGTGTGTGTGTGTGTGTAATATATCATATATATTATTATTTATACATTATATGGGCGGTGCTTTTTAGAAAGCGCTCAATATCAGAAATAGAGCTACCATATTTGGTTGGATTGATGTGAGTTTGTGACCCTGGTTTTCATGCTTTTGCGATCGTCAGACAAACATATATATATATATATATATATATATATATATATATATATATATATATATATGTATATATATATGTATATATATGTATATATATGTATATATATATATATAGATATATATATATATATATATATATATATATATATATATATATAGATATATATATATATGGATGAATTCATAATTCAGTTACCATGCAAAGAAATTTAAAGTTCTATCCGAAACTGTGTCTAGGATTTCATTTGGAATTTTCAGATATCGGTGTGAGTAAAATCTGTTAAATTTGCTCGCAAAGTATAAAGCCATTCAATAGTAGTTTTTCTTATTCTTATGCCGTGTCTCCTTAGGACTTAGGCGATTATGGCCCTCCACAATTTCCTGTCCCTTGCAGCTCTTAAGAAATTTTATTTTTTTGCTCTTTCTTCTGAAGTCTATTTTTCCATCTATTTACTCAAGCCTATCAAGTATTTTATTCGCTGTTTCCCGCTGTCTCTCTTTCCTTCAATCTGTCCCGTGGGCATCAGATTTTCCAAGCCTTCTTTTCTCATTGCGTACCCCTGAAATTTCTCTTCCTGATGTTAAGTATCAGTTCCCTATTTGTAACATTTTTCTCAAAAACCTCGTCGCTGCTCACATGTTCGGTCCATGGTATCCTCAGCATCCTTCTGTAGAACTACATTTCTATTGCTTCAGCTCTCATCTTCGTCCCTGAGGTGATTGTCACTCATATCGGAGGACATAAATCGCGAAACATTCAGGACTATTTTCTTTGTTTCTAACGAAGAATTAGGAAAGAATAAAGAAAACCGACTGGCGTGTTAATCTCCCGAAAATATTCGCCTTGGAATTTCACACACTGGTCCCAACGACCCTTTCAGGACAGAGCAGAATTGACGTGATATCTAAAAGTATTTAAGGGGGAATTATCTCTCTCAGTTTATTCATATCTATCTGTTCATACCGATCTATCTACCTATGGGTTATAACACCTTCGCTCTCTAAATTGTTCCCCGCCCTAGGTATGACGATAAACTACATCCGCGTCCTGGGTAAGACGATCAACTACGTCCAGCAGCAATGCTTCTGATCAGGAGGTTTTGAGAAGCGTGGAGCCACCTCTTAATTGCTGGTGTTCCCAGGTCCACTCTGACCCGGGGTGGTAGCACCTGTTAAGGTCCCAGCTATGGGTAAATAGTTTACACCCAAACTGGGATCAAAACACTATGAAAGTGTAAAAATAGGTTTTAATACCAGAAATACTTTGTAAAATTTGTTACCAGCAATGAATTTTTGAAGAAAAAATATTACCAGCAATACATTTTTGGAAAAAAAATATTAACAGCAATAAAAATTTTGTCGGCTTAAATAACCCATTAAGGTTGATATGCCGTAAACCAAAGCAAACTCTAAATTGTTCTAGTAATTCACGAGTGGTGGCAAGTCGGACAATATGTAAAGAAATTTGGAGAGACTTTGAGAGTCTGGAGTAATTGTTAGTTCTCTATAGGGCAGGGGTTCTTAAACTAGGGGTGCGATATTGTTTTCTAGGGGGTACGAGGATAGTGAATCATTAGGGTTTTTTTGTCAAGGAAACTCTAGAACAGTGTTTGGAGATCTGATATAAAAGTTTACATTGCAGAAAATTTGCCATTTGCTGCCATTATTATTGTGTAATTTTATCTTTTTGCGAAATATGAAAATAATCTGTTTTTCTCATGCATTATTTTGTTGTTAGTTATGTGAATAAAGATTACAGGAATACAACGATTTTGTTATTTACACAGGAGATTAATATTGTTTTTCATCAATTCTGAAAGGGGGTGCGAGAATTAGTTGGTGGTTTCAAAGGACTGCGAACAAGGAAAAAAGTTAAGGTTCACTGCTGTAGAGATAGATATCTCTGAGAATATTTGATACTGAAAGCAATTTACGATTCTTACGATGTGATATACAATAATGACCTTGAAGAACCTCAGCTGTTCAAGAAGTATAAAGAGCCCTTGCACTTTCAATAAAACAATAGTGGAATATAACACTATTATTTAAAATGTTCTATTCAACCGGGTTAGACATAAAAAGACATAAAAAAACATCTAGGCAAAATAATAATAATAATAATAATAAATAAAAACAAAAAAAAAAACACTGTACTGTGACTTTCTATTTCGCGTCTCAAGCGATCTTCAAACTATATGTCCTTACTCTTTCTGCTTGTTCTAGATGTTTAATATTTTACTAATGTTCACCAAATACAAGTCCCAAGAGACACTTAAGGCTTGGTTCCCTATATTCGCTTACACGCAAGTACAGTTGGGAAAAGTATGCATCTACGTCTTACAGCATCTATGGGCTAAATATGTAATCATTACTACCACAACCAAAGAAATTCTTACAATCTAAAAAAAATATTTTCTGGCTTTAAATAACCCGCAAAGGGTTGATAAACCGTAGAAAACGAATCGATCGATCGATATATCAGAATGTTAATAACTTTCTAAAACTGTCAACAAATATATCTTAAGATAATCTATTTTTGTTACCATGCTATCTGGTTTCAGATGATATAGATGCGCACGTGACTGAAAAAATATACCAAATGAATACCAAACACTTACGTAACATCGTAAAACATTCCGTCCAAAAGATGAAAGGCGAGGCAATGCTCTTTTCAAGTGTAAAAGGTTTGACCTCGTCTCGTGAAAAGGTATCTTTTTCCCCATAACTGGAATCGAACCAGAGAATGCCGTCTCCGAGTTTACAAAGTTTGATATGCAGCAATATATATATATATATATATATATATATATATATATATATATATATATATATATATATATATATATATATATATATATATATATATATATATATATATATATATATATATCTCAATCAATCCAGGTTTACAGCGACGTTAGAACATGTCTCATTTCGTGAGCCTTTGGGCTTTCTACTGTCAAGAATTTTAAATAGATCTCGCATCAAATATATATTTTACTATCAACAACCGTTTCCAAAGGCACACGTGTTGCATCTCATTCTAAATAAGGGCGTGACTCCGCCTACATTTTTCTTAAAATAAAATTAAATGTTTCTATGAAATTGTTTACAAAAGAAATACACGTAAATAGATTTGCATACGCAAGTAAGACGAAGGCGTTTGCATATTTTAAGCGCTATAAAATAATAAAGAAAAATAAACGAGAAAAAAAAACAATAAAGTCCTTTTTTTATACGTCACAAACTAAGAGTGACGTCACAATATGTCTGCCTCAGTTCGTGTTTCATTTTGCGTTCAATGAATTAAAAACGATAAATAAAAAGAAAAAGAAAGAAGAAAAGGGAAATATAATAAAATACAAAAATAAAAATAGCGAATTGATTATCATTTAAATTACTACATTCGCCCTATATCTCATTTTATAAAGAACACATCGTTTTTCTTTGACTTACCGACTGCTACAACACCCTCCATCTTTGTTTTTAATCGGCTGATACCGACGAGTACAAACGTCAGAGATATTTCAAAAGAGAGTCGCTTGCGTACGCAACAGTGACGCTTCCAGAAATATGGTTTTTGTTTTAAATAGAATGATACAATGGGAAATAAAAGGTACTTCTCAGGTGAACGAATAAATGAAAATATATTTACGCCTCCGAAAAGAAGGAGAAAAAAACTTACATTAAAAAAAAAACTAAATGGCGTGAATATTTATTTTCAACATAATCTCTTCCCTTTTCAATGCAATTAATTCAGAGATATATATTAATCTGATCCCTGTACATCTCCCTTCATGAATGGAAAAAATTCACAGCGAGATTACGAAAGAGTTTTTGTTATTTTTTTTTATATTCGAAAGCTGAGGCAACCAAGGCGACTTGGGAGCCAAATCTAAATATTTGGAAACGCCTTCAGTGCGATATTGCCTGAGTGGCCTGCGCTACCCGACGTGAAGTTGAGCTGATTTTTATCGGTGCCAACATTAAAAATTATACCGAATTAGCGGAGGTGCCTACTTCAAAATTTATGCCGAATTGGCGGAGGTACCTATTATTAATTATTATTATTAGTTTTATGTAAAAGACACTTTTGCTGACGTTTCCTTGATATCTTCTTGGTGTGAAGTAAGAAAAGTGAAAGGTAATTTTTAAAAACAAAGAGAAAATAGAAAATAGAAAATAAACGACATGAAGAACTAAGAAAGATTACCCCGTCAGTTTCTTTGTTCTTTCCTGGGTATGACGATTAACTGCATCCGGCAACACATCCTTTAATCGCAAGATTGGAGATGTTGGAGAACGTAGAACAACTACTTAACTGCTCTAGATCTACTTTGAACTGGAGTGGTAGCACCAGTTAGGGTCCCAGCTATGGACAAATAGTGAAGCCCCAAACAAAATTCAACAGTATTTTTTATCATAAAATTTTCAACAATACATTTTTTTATTGTAAAATTACTAACAATGCATTTTTATAGTAAAATTACCAGCAATACGTTTTATATTAAAATTACCAGCAATACATCTTTATAGTAAAGTTACCAGCAATACATTTTATAGCAATATTCCCAGCAATACATTTTATATTAAAATTACCATCAATATATTTTATGGTAAAATTACCAGCGATATATATTTATATTAAAGTTATCAGTAATAGATTTGTATACTAAAATTACCAACAATACATTTCTATAGTAAAATTACCAATAATAAATTTTATAGTAAAATTAGCAACAATACATTTTTATAGTAAAATTACCAACAATACATTTTTATAGTGAAGTTGCCATTAATACAATTTTATACTAAAATTACTAACAATACAATTTTATAGGAAAGTTTCCAGCAATACATTTTTATAGCAAAATTATCAACAATATATTTTTATAGTAAAATTACCAACAGTACATTTTTTATAATGAAATTAAATCAATACATTTTTGTAGTGTAATTAGCAGCAGTGGCTTTTTTGTTAAATTACCAACAATACATTTTATCATCTAGAGCCTATATATCTAAAAAAAACATACGTTTACCTTGAAAGTATACATTTATGTAGAAAGTATCTATAGTTGAAGGGATAAAAATGCGTTGAAAATATTTAGATTTCGACATATTTTCAACTTCATTTTTTGGAACTGTTTTACACAAGAACTTTGACACACTTCAAATTAATTCTTGATTTACGTATATATATTTTAGCTGTAAATATTTTACCTATAAAGGTTGTTATGCCGCTAGCCAAAATAAAGTAACCAACCTTAGTCCCTTCATAAATACAGGACTATGTCGATTTGATTGCGAGGAAGGACGGAAAAGACATATCGGAGACGCTGCTTGGTTTCAATGACAAAAAGAAAGAAAGAAAGATCAGCAAACAGACGCACAGCAAAAAAAAGAAAGAAAGACCGGAACAGAATGAAAGAAAGAAAGCGTAAGACAGATTCAAAGGAAGAAAGAAAGAAAGAAAGAAAGAGGAAGAAAGAGAATGAGCGAAGATAGAGAAGGCGATAACGAATTTTTTTAAATCTTCTCATTTTTACCCTCTTACTTCTTTCAATAATGATATAAATTCATGTTTATGGTTGTTATTGCAATACTGACTTGGATTTTTGGGATGAGGTGTTATTATTATTTCATTACGTTGTTATCACAACGTTTCGGCCAGTGTACCCACCGACCTTCCTCGGGTTTATATCGATTTGTGTGACCTACAGGTAATTCTGGTTAAAGTTGTTAAGCTCAAATACTTAACGATGCACCAAGGCGATTTCCACGGTTTTTTTATAGTTGTACCAATGTAAAGGATATTATGCAATAATTATCTTAAAAATTATGAGGCATCAGAGAATTCAAATCGGAAATCAATGAAATTGTCACGGGTATTGTCATTATAATACTAAGAAGAAGAAAAAGTAGAGATTTGTTTGTTTGTTTGTTTGTTTGTTTGGGGTTTTATGGCATATCAACCACTATGGGTCATTTAATGCCAGATCCAGTATTTACTAGATATATCAAAAACGTATAGTTGGCAACATCATTGTTTCAAAAACGTATAGCTGGCAACATCATTGTTTCAAAAGCGTATAGCTGGCAACATCATCGTTTCCAAAACGTATAGCTGGCAACATCATTGTTTCCCATCACATTTTAGGGGTAAGGTGTTAGTATATTTAGTGTAGGGTTTGGGAGGGAAAGTTAATTGTAAGTTGTAGTTGTTTTGGGATGGGTTAGATGTGATGGGGCATGACATGAGCAGCCGATTGATCGGATCGACGGCCTTTTGGTTGGACGCGGATGTAGTTTATCGTCATGCCCAGGACGCGGATGTAGTTTATCGTCATACCCAAGACGTAAAAAGTAGAGAAGAAGAAGAAAAAGAAGAAAAACAGAAGAAAGCTGTTGCTATTTTCCTCTAATACTTCATGTGAAAATATAATTAAAAAACCGACTCTGTGAACAAAAAAATAGATTTCTTTTCACTTTTATCTATAAATTGACTTGCCTGCTGGTCAGTGTTTTAGTTCAACATTTCCACACACTTCAATCAACTTGACCATTTCTCCAATTATTTCTTTTTGTTGACTTGGTAAAGAATACCTTCTGCAATTGAAATTTTCGACGAAAAACACTTCATTTTTTGGAACTGTTTTAAACAAGAACTTTGACACACTTCAAATTAATTCTTGATTTATATGTATATATTTTAACTGTAAATATTTTTTTTACTAATTGTCCTAGAAAAATGTTTTGAAACCAGACACTTTTAAGATATTTTCTTGGCGCATAAAAAGAAATATTTTGTACAGTGCTTTATAAATATGTAATTCACTGTGAATATTTGTAAATAAAAGTTTTCATTTATTGATTCCATTCAGTTCGCCTGTTATATTCTTTCTTTTCATTCTTGATTCTTTTTTCTCTTCTCGTCTGTTTTTATACTGAAAAAAAATTCCTATACCCTTTATACTCGTTAAAACTTCTAAGACAGATCTTAATAACCTAATTTACTTTGCTCACTTTTTTCGGTCATGCAAAGTTTTTCTTATTGGCAAATATTAGCACCAGTTCTATTATTATTATCATCATCATCATCATTATTATTATTATTATCATTATTATTATTATTATTATTATTGATTCATTTCCTTTAGTTTCTGTTGTAGACTCACTTCTTTCGGGGTCCCAACCAGAGAACTAAGGTCAGAAATAGCGTCATGACATTTTCCACTGAGCAACTGAAAACACACACAAACACACACACACTCACACACACATATTTTACATAGATAAAGGCCTTTGTAAGATGTGGGCAGTACACGTGAGAATATTTTTTTCTATTTCTTTAAGACATGGGCTACCAGGAATCCCTTCATTGAGTCAAATGGAATCTTTTTCCAATCAATCCGAGGGCTCCAACTACAACTCGTATTGTTGATGTCCTCATATGCCACATTTTTGAGATTTCGATTTCAAGGTCCTTTTATTTTGATTATTACTTTTTATTATTATTATTATTATTATTATTATTATTATTATTATTATTATTATTATTTCCTTTCATTTCTGGTGTATACTTATTTCTTTCCAGGTCCTGACCAGAGACCTAAGGTCAGAAATGGCATCATGACATTTTCCACTGAGCAGTTTGAACAAAAAAAATCATACATATTTTACATAGATAAAACCCTTATTAACACTTCCAACCGATTAAAATCCCAAGCCATGAGAGCCATGAGTGCTCTAGCATCAGGCTATTTATGATTATTATTTTTTTTATTTCCTTTGATTTCCGGTGTGCACTCACTTCTTTCCGGGTCCCGACCAGAGACCTAAGGTCAGAGATGGCATCGTGATATTTTTCACCGTATAATTTTGAAGAAAAAAAATCACATATTTTACATAGATAAAGCCCTTCGTGAGGTGTGGGCTGCACTTGTGAGTAGACTTGTATTTCTTTAAAGCATGGGCTACCAGGAATCCTTTCACTGAGTCTATTGGAATCTTTTTCTAATCAATCCGAGGGCTCCAACTACAACTCGTATTGTTGATGTCCTCATATGCCACATTTTTGAGATTTCGATTAAAAGGTTCTTGTATTTTGATAGCTTTTTGAAGATCTTCAAAGATACATTGCAGTCTGCAGGGACTGCCATAGCAATAAGGAGGCACTTTTTTTGTCTTTGTGGTCTCTGATCACGATGTCTGGGTCATTAGCTTTGCTTTTTTATCTCTGTGTGTATTTTAAAGTCATTATTATTATTATTATTATTATTATTATTATTATTATTATTATTATTATTATTATCTAGTCGTAAACTGTCGTATCACTGAGGGCAAAAAGATCAAATTTAAAATCTAAATCCTTAGTTCATTTAAAGTAATACATTTATTAGACAGTATATCCCTTTTAAATGAAGAAGGGGCCGTCAGAATTGCGTCAAAGGACCGGCTTATACGATTTTCCTATTACCCAGAGGTTGTTGCCAGGCAGAAACGGAATCTAATCTTAGTGACGAGATATATATTTCAATTTTATCCGAGTACTTTTCCGTGTACGCATGTATATTCTAATTTAAAGATAGAGCTAAAAATATCTATAAAAATATAATTGAAAAAATATTTATAAAAAAAATATTGAAATATCTATTATGTTTTTTTGTTTTTTTTTATCTATAATGCATAAAGAAAAAACGAAAATTCATTTATATTGAATACGTCAGCATTTATGGAACTCTTTTTAGCCGTACGGAATTCCTGAACTCAAAAATAATCCAATAACAATACAATAAGGACAATTTATCATTGTGACGTCTTCCCCTATATTTAGAAACAGGAACCGCTAAAAATAGCAATGACACTTTTCCTGTTGATTTAGTCTGGAAATGCGTTCAGGCATTGTAAGGAACGAATCGGTGTTGACATTGAGATTCTAGACAATCGATGTGGGTCGACGACAGCGCGGTTTTCTTTATCAATGGGAGTCGCACTTCACTGAATAAAGCGAGACGATGTAGCATGACGTAGTTGATTACGTCACAGGAAGAAGGGCGCTGGTAGAATTTACATCAGCAAAATAAACAGAACGTCATAAATTGTTTCCATTACATCAATCTGTTTTTCTATTCAGATCTTCATTAGCCATTGTATTAATTTAATTCTATTGCGATCTATTATCCATCTATGACAGACAGTTCATATTTAACTATCTAAAAACGCTTTGTATCTACCTATCTCGCAGTCTGTACATATCTATTTAGATATCTCACATTTCATTATATATATTTGTCTCTCTCTCTCTCTCTCTCTCTCTCTCTCTCTATATATATATATATATATATATATATATATATATATATATATACATATCTATCTATCTATCTATCTATCTATTTATCTATCTACCTATTCCTTCCATTTCCTTATCTATCTATCTATCTATCTATCTCTTCCATTTCCTTATCTATCTATCTATCTATCTATCTATCTATCTATCTATTTATCTATCTATCTATTTATCTATCTGTCTGTCTATCTCTTCCATTTCCTTATCTATCTATCTATCTATCTATCTATCTCTTCCATTTCCTTATCTATCTATCTATCTATCTATCTATCTATCTATCTATCTATCTATCTATCTCTTCCATTTCCTTATCTATCTATCTATCTATCTATCTATCTATCTCTTCCATTTCCTTATCTATCTATCTATCTATCTATCTATCTATCTATCTATCTATCTCTTCCATTTCCTTATCTATCTATCTATCTATCTATCTATCTATCTCTTCCATTTCCTTATCTATCTATCTATCTATCTATCTCTTCCATTTCCTTATCTATCTATCTATCTATCTATCTATCTATCTATCTATCTCTTCCATTTACTTATCTATCTATCTATCTATCTATCTATCTATCTATCTATCTCTTCCATTTCCTTATCTATCTATCTATCTATCTCTTCCATTTACTTATCTATCTATCTATCTATCTATCTATCTATCTATCTATCTATCTATCTATCTATCTATCTATCTCTTCCATTTACTTATCTATCTATCTATCTATCTATCTATCTATCTATCTATCTATCTATCTATCTCTTCCATTTCCTTATCTATCTATCTATCTATCTATCTATCTATCTATCTATCTATCTATCTATCTCTTCCATTTACTTATCTATCTATCTATCTATCTATCTCTTCCATTTCCTTATCTATCTATCTATCTATCTATCTATCTATCTATCTATCTCTTCCATTTACTTATCTATCTATCTATCTATCTATCTATCTATCTCTTCCATTTCCTTATCTATCTATCTATCTATCTCTTCCATTTACTTATCTATCTATCTATCTATCTATCTATCTATCTATCTATCTCTTCCATTTACTTTCTATCTATCTATCTATCTATCTATCTATCTATCTATCTATCTATCTATCTCTTCCATTTACTTATCTATCTATCTATCTATCTATCTATCTATCTCTTCCATTTCCTTATCTATCTATCTATCTATCTATCTATCTCTTCCATTTACTTATCTATCTATCTATCTATCTATCTATCTATCTCTTCCATTTCCTTATCTATCTATCTATCTATCTATCTATCTATCTATCTATCTATCTATCTATCTATCTATCTCTTCCATTTACTTATCTATCTATCTATCTATCTATCTCATTTCCTTATCTATCTATCTATCTATCTATCTATCTATCTATCTATCTATCTATCTATCTATCTCTTCCATTTACTTATCTATCTATCTATCTATCTATCTATCTATCTATCTATCTCTTCCATTTACTTATCTATCTATCTATCTATCTATCTATCTATCTATCTATCTATCTATCTATCTATCTCATTTCCTTATCTATCTATCTATCTATCTATCTATCTATCTATCTATCTATCTATCTATCTCTTCCATTGTCTTATCTATCTATCGCATACTTGGTGCTTGCCATTTATTTATTTATTTATTCCTTCCCCTCATAATTAATCAATTTCAATTATCATTGTGGTCATATTCGATCAATATTTCGTCACTGCCCAATCAATACCCGATCAAAGTTTGCTGCTCAATCGCCAAATGCACCCGTAATTTCTGAATGCTGTTTGTCGACACCATTAGATAGTTCAGTTGGTGCACCACCGTCGTTCACTCTCTAGTTTTCATCTTACTCTATTTAACTACGCTACGTTAATATCAATATTTCAAAATTTTTTCCAAAACATTTATCGCCACGTTTTTTCGCAACATTTATCGCAACATTTATCGCAACATTTTTTCGCAACATTTATCGCAACATTTTTTCGTAACATTTATCGCAACATTTTTTCGCAACATTTATCACAACATTTTTTCGCTACGTTATTTTTCCAGCAGAACGACAATTGTTAGTGAGAGAAAAATATATCCTCACTAGCCTGGCAACAGAAGTGATAACTTCAGCAACTATCAAACTTAATCGATAATTTCCCCTGACATAAATTGCATCGATTATGTCGAATTAATTGCCAGGTCTGCTGCAAGGAAATTTGGTTCAATGTATTGTGATAAACAATTTTTCTCGTCAGAATCTATCTTGTGCCTTTATTAGGTAATCAAACATGAAATGACACATTTTAGTTATTAGGCAATCAAACATGAAATGACACATTTTAGTTATTAGGCAATCAAACATGAAATGACACATTTTAGTTATTAGGCAATCAAACATGAAATGACACATTTTAGTTATTAGGCAATCAAACATGAAATGACACATTTTAGTTATTAGGCAATCAAACATGAAATGACACATTTTAGTTATTAGGCAATCAAACATGAAATGACACATTTTAGTTATTAGGCAATCAAACATAAAATGACACATTTTAGTTATTAGGCAATCAAACATAAAATGATGCATTTTTTTAATTATTACTTAGTTACACATGCAATGGCACAATTTTAGTTATTAGGTAGTCACACATGAAGTGTCGCATTTTTTAGTTATTAGGTTATTATATTCACATGAAATAACGGATTCTTATTAGATTATTACACAGGAAATAACGTAATTTTTGTTTGGTTGTTGATCTGGTCGTCTAATGAAGTAAGCTTCTTAGTATACAAAATAGTCTTCACTTATTCCTGACGCTTTTTCTTTCCAGATAATTTTCCTTTCACTATATTGTGACTCATAAGCCAAATTAAAATGATTACAATGAAACAATGTCGAGTAATCTTACTGTATGAATACAAACTGGGATAAAGAAGTATTTTTGCATCGAATCATTTCACGCGATGAGGAATGGATACTCTTTAACAACAGTAAGCGAGTAGGCCAGGGGTTAGATGCAAGTGAATCACCAAACCAAAACCCAAATCCTCCACCCTTAATGTTTTACTCTATGGTGGCCTTTCAGAGGAGTTATTCATTATTAATTCTTATCTCAAAGGAAAAAAAAACAGCAACCTCGTATTGTGGAGAAATTGAGTGTATGCACGAACTACTGAAAAAGAAACATCCCAGTCTTTTGAATAGAGATGGCCGAATTTTGATGCACGACAACGGACGGCTGCAGGCTTCTCAATCAACTTTCCAAAATCTGTAAAGCCTCATCCTCCATATTCACCTGATATCTATGCTACTGATTATCACTTATTTAAGCATTTTGAGCTTTTTATACGCAATAAGACATTCTCAAATAAGGTAATCGTAGCATTTGAACCGCTTATCTTAGCGTGAGAATTTTTTAAAGATGGGATCAAGAATTTAGAGTCACTTTGCAGAACAATCATTCATGAACATGGTGCCTATGTCAACTAAATAAATTAATTATTTAACATTTCAGAAATGTTTTATTCATTTCCTATAAAGTGTGGTATTGCATGTGTGACAATCTAATCATTTAAGTGAAGACCAATATAACGAAAGAATAGAACGAAACACTATGATTCTTTTTCTTTCTAGATAATTTTCTTTCAATATATAAGTCCAATGAAAATGATTAAAATGAAATAATGTCGAGTAATGTTACTGCATGAGTACAAATGGAAAAAAGAACCAATTTTGCATTGAATCATTACATGCGATGAGAAATGGATACTTTTTGAAAGCAGTAAGCGAGTAGGCCAGTGGTTAGATGCAAGTGAACTACCAAACCAAAACCCAAATCCTCCACCCTTAATGTTAACTCTATGGTGGTCTTTCAAAGGGGTTATTCATTAATCATTCTTGCCTCAAGGGAAAACTATAATAACAACTTCGTGTTGTGGAGAAATTGAGTGTGTGCATGAAAAACTGAAAAAGAAACGTCCTAGTCGCGTGAAT
>OZ038516.1:55479247-55511747 GCA_964036315.1 Acanthosepion esculentum
TATAATAACAATAATAATTATCCTATAATAACAATAACAATTAATGTATAATAACAATAATAATTATTCTATATTAACAATAATAATTATTCTATATTAACAATAATAATTATTCTATAATAACAATAATAATCCCTCTATAATAACAATAACAATTAAACTATAATAACAATAATAATCCCTCTATAATAACAATAACAATTATTCTATATTAACAATAATAATTATTCTATAATAACAATAATAATTATTCTATAATAACAATAATAATTATCCTATAATAACAATAACAATTAATGTATAATAAAAATAATAATTATTCTATATTAACAATAATAATTATTCTATATTAACAATAATAATTATTCTATAATAACAATAATAATCCCTCTATAATAACAATAACAATTATTCTATAATAACAATAATAATCCCTCTATAATAACAGTAACAATTAATCTATATTAACAATAATAATTATTGTATAATAACAATAATAATTATTCTATAATAACAATAACAATTAAACTATAATAACAATAACAATTATACCTATAATGAGAATAATAATAATTCTATAATAACAATAATAATTATTCTATAATAGCAATAACAATTAATCTGTAATAGCAATAATAATTAATTCTATAATAACAACTTGTTAGAAGCCCTTTGAAAAAAAAAGTAAAATCTGTATGTTTTGTAATCATAATTACCACCTAATTTTGGATAAAATCAACCAACATGATGAAACAGCTCGTTTGAAACAGCCATTCGTTAATAATACCATCTCGTCTAATATATTCAGAAAGAGAAGTTAGTTTTAATTTCCCAAATAAATCCATAAAATCAAAATACTTCTTCGGTAGCGGCCATCTTCAGCTTGGTCAATCAGAAAAAGCGTTCAATTAGAATGGAGCAAAAACAGCCTCATCTTTAACTGTAACAGAGTCTGTCTTCTTCAATTACTTTAAAGTACTATCATTAAAAAAAAGTTTTTAAATTAATGCAGTTACTGATATAACAAAAGTAGTCTGTATTTATTAAATCGAAGTTAGCCGAGGACATGAAGGGGTAAAACAGGCAACAGGAAGACCCACTTCAGACGACAATTATTTTTGAGTTTTTGAAATTCAATTTGTCAGTGTGCTACCAGGGATGTAAACAATTGTTAAATTTGATAAAAATTGGTTGAAAGATCAACAAAAAATTAGACAGAAACTAGTAAAAATTGCCATTTTGGCTATTTACGCGGGTTTTCACTATATGGGTGGACTCAAGTTTAATGACTGTTAAACAATCAACTTATTGTTGGCTACTATTGAGTGGAGTTTGTATGAGATTGCGTGAAAACTGAGTAAGTTTTAGATTAAAATTTGTGTTGAAATCGAGTTTTCGTTTTTCGTGGGTTTTCGCTAAACGCAGTGGCGCACAAATAAGATTGAGGTATCACTGAGTTTGTCATGATGTAAGTAACCTACATACCGAATTTGAATGAAATCGGAGGAGAAAAATTGAATTTATCGATTTTTGAGCGGCTTTATCGATTTTTTAAAAAGAATTATCGATTTTTTACACTAAGAACCTACCACTTACATTGTACAATGTATGTGCCAAGTTTGGTCAAAATCGATTGACTTAATCTCGAGTGAAAAGTATTACACAGACATACAGACATCTGTTTTATATATATATATAATTTATTTTTAATCAGTTGAACTGTTGATCACAAAATTGTTATTTTTGTTTCAACCTTGAAGCAACGGTTAGTAATCAGACACATCATTAAAATTGAGTTCCTATTTACTGGGTGCCTCAAAGTTTTGACCTTGTGCCAGACTGAACTAATCTTAGATCGTACCCACTGAAAACAATTCTTGCTGAATTTAAAAAAAAAAATAGTATGTCTCTAAAGTGCGGAATTTAAAGACAATACAACAAACGGATGCATTTAGGACGTCATAAAACTAAAAATAGTAACAGATTTGTCTAAAAATAAGCATCTGTTGACGGAATAAAAATTGTCTACTTTCACTTTCACTATTGTCTTATTTTTACGTTCGCTTAACGATTACGCATGCGCGACTTCAATGGATTTACGCACATTGGAAAGAAGTGTATTCGCGCAAATATACTGAATAAAAAGATTTAAAAAGGGTAGGGAGATTTAATATCTGTTTTGCATTTATTTATTTTCTTTCTTTCTATCAGATGAGGTAAAAAGAAATTTCCGGCACGGAAACACGTGATCCATGACGTGTAGAGAATATTGTTGTTGATAGAATCGGTGTCATTTGTAAGGAAAGTGCAAACATGTTGAATCAATATGTTTATTTTGGGGAAAAGTGAAAGAAGAAGTGAAAGTAGAAAAAAATGATATTAAAATAGTAAAAAAAATAAATAAAGTTTTATTTTAATGAAATTTTGACAAAATTTATGTCGAGTTTAGTCAAATTTTTTTTCGATTGTAGTTGTGATAGAGTTAGTGAGTAGAATAATATATACTTTTTTATTCGTTTGGCATTTAAGCGGGGCCGATTTTCTATTTTGAAATATTTTATGAGCCTTTTGATTCGCATTGAATAACGAGGGTATTGAAGGGTCTTGAAACTAAAGGTTGTTCCAATATCTTGAACCGATTTTAAATGTGAATTAAGTGTAAGCATCTAATGATTTCTTTGATTTTTTTTCAGATTTGGCGGACATTTGGGCGATATTATTTTTCACGCATGATTGCCATTACATAGATAACATGATCCAATCGAGAAATAAATTAATTTTCACTAATAACACTGATTTATTTACTGCTGACTTTGATCAGTTTTAATGAAACGTCCTTATATATAATCCGTCTTAATGAAACACGCTTTACATCTAAATCATTAAAAGACTTAATAAATTAAATAAGAAAACAAACAAACAACAAATCAAAACTTGAAGATGGAATTTACACTATCATTAGCATATAACGATAAACTACATCCGCATCCTGGGTATGACGATAAACTACGTCCGCGTCCTGGGTATGACGATAAACTACGTCCGCGTCCTGGGTGTGACGATAAACTACGTCCGCCTCCTGGGTATGACGATAAACTACGTCTAACAGCAAGGCCTCTGATCAGGAGGTTTTGAGGAGCGTGGAACCACCTCTTAATTGCTGGTGTTCCCAGGTCCACCCTGACCCACGGTGGTAGCACCTGTTAGGGCCTCAGGTATGGGCAAATACTTAACCCTGAAACTGAGGTAAAAAGCAATATAAAAGTGTAAAAATAGGTTTTAATACCAGAAATACTTTGTAAAAAAATAGTAACAGAAATAATTTTTTTTTAAAACTATTACCAGCGATAAGTTTTTGAAAATAATGTTACAAGCTATAAGATTGTGAGGAAAAAATATTTCCAGAAATTGATTTTTGACAAAACAAAAATATTACCATGAAAAAAAAAAGTTGTCGGCATTAAATGACCCATTGAGGTTGATATGCTGTAAGACAAAACAAACCAAACCAAACCAATACTTTGGCACCTCTTGCCGTTTAATCTGTCCTGTGAGTAGCAAATTTTCCGAGCTCTATTTCCTCATTATGTACCCCCAGAAAATTTCAGCTCTCTTCCAGATATTAAATGTAAGTGTCCTTTTTGTAGCCAATTTCTCTAAAAACGCCACCCTTTCTTATATATTCGGTCAATGGTATTATCAGCATTTCTTTCTGTAGAACATCCTGGGTATGGCGGTAAACTATATTTGACAGCAACGCCTCTGATCAGGAGGTTTTGAGGAGCGTGGAGACACCTCTTAATTTCTGGATTTCTCAGGTTCACCCTGACCCCAGGTGGTAGCACCCGTTAAGGTCCCAGATATGGGCGAATAGATAGCCCCAAACTGGAGTCAAAACGTATAAAACTAGAAGAAGGAATTTACACTATCATTAGAACAGATTGCCAGAAAGAATATATTGAAGAAGTTTAAATACAAGATTATATGGACATAATAGAGACATTTTAAAAAACAAAACGCCTTTGACGATCACCGTAATAAAACTGACCACAATTTTGACATAAAAATACTAATCTAATTAAAAAGAGAATATAATTCAGCGAGAGGAAAATGTCTAGAAAGTTATTTAATCGATAGTTCAGCCACAGAAAATTTGCGTCCGTTAATTTGACAATTTACTGTGGTTTTGTTCGGGGAAGATCATCGGAGATTTGTTGTTTATAAACAGTAATTGTTACTTTGTTAACAAGTAGCTTCTCTGTGGCTGAATGGTAATCAGCATATCAGATCAAATGATGTATCCAATTGGGGTTACAAGTTCGATTCCCGTCGGAGAAGCACTTATTTTCTACGCAAAATTCTCGAACATTTATGCCGGTAAATGGAATTAATACTCTGTATTTAAAAAAAAAACCAGAGCCTTTACTTAAATGAATTGTATCTATGAAATAACGTATAAACAGAAAATATATATCATATTTGATTATAATATATATATTATAATCTGTCTTATACAGTGTAACCCGGATGTAAGAGACCCTGATATAAGAAAAACCCGGATATAAGCGAGATTTTCTCTGGTACCAAATTAGAGCCATACTTACCTAAACAAAATAGACCAAACCCGGATATAAGAGACTTCTTCACAACTCTCTTATATCCGGGTTACACTGTATATATATCATATTATAATATATATATTTCATCTATATATCATATTATATACATATATATATATATTTTAGAATTGGACATAGTCCGACAATTTATTTTAAGACATTTATATATATTATGTTTAACGTTCTTTTTATAGATACAAGTATTTAAGCAAATGCTCTGTTTTATAATAAACAGTATTAAATAACATTTACCGGCCTGAATGTCCGAGAAATTTTCATAGAAAATTTTCGCTCTCCGACAGGAATCGAACCTGTATCCTATACGGAACCATCATTTCGCGTGATGTGCCTTAACCTTTCGGCCACAGAGCAGCGTCTGGTTAGCAAGGTCGATTTTACTATCTTTAAACTTAAATCTTCCATGAATCTCTTCTATTCATATCTGCTCTAGCGTATCAAATGTAAACAAATGACGTCATATATTTTAGAATTGGACATATCTATAAAAAGAACGTTAAACATAATATATATAAATGTCTTAAAATAAATTGTCGGACTATGTCCAATTCTAAAATAGGCCGGTAAATGTTATTTAATAGTGTTTATTATAAAACAGAGCATTTGCTTAAATACTTGTATCTATAAAAAGAACGTTAAACATAATATATATAAATGTCTTAAAATAAATATATATATATATATATATGTATATAATATGTAATTTTATAATACATATTAGAATATATATGAGTGTGTATGTGTTTTTTGTATGTGATTGTGTGAGTGAGTGTGTTGTTTTCCAAAGTTTGCTCTAATAGTTACCTGTACTCAACACTGTTTTCCGAAACATTCTCCCCTTTCCACTTATTTACGCACACCGAAACACGAGACGTCAAAGATCCCGTTCGATGACGTCACAACTCACGTGAACTCTACAAAAGAAAAAAAAATGACTTTTTCGTGTTTAAAAGCCAACCGACATTCGTTGAAAAGAAGCATTCTTTAAATCTTTCCTGCTTTGACAATTGGATTTTTTGTTTGCCTTTTTTTCTTTTTCTTTTTTTTTTTTTGTTGAACTTTCAGTCTTGGCACTGAAATCAAAAATAGCACGCGAATCTTTATACGTAAAACAAGGATTTATATTTAGCATAATTGCGTCTAATTTTAGATTTCTGACGTCACTCTTTAAAAACTTCAGGAGGAAGCGAGTTCTTCACGAACATCACGTTAAAAAATGAACCGTGTTAATGTAGTTAATTAATCTTCGTTTGACACAAGGCCACATTCAAAAGCATCTCTGTTCAGCACAAGGCCACAATCAAAATCATCTCTGTTTAGTACAAGGCCGCAGTCAAAAACATCTCTGTTTAGCACAAGGCCACACTCAAAAACATCTCTGTTTAGCAGAAGGCCACAGTCAAAAACATCTCTGTTTAGCACAAGGCCACAGTCAAAAGCATCATTGTGTAGCACAAGGCCGCAGTCAAAAGCATCTCTGTTTAGCACAAGGCTGCAGTTAAAAACATCTCTGTTTAGCAGAAGGCCACAGTCAAAAACATCTGTTTAACACATAGGCCACATTCAAAAACATCTCTGTTTATCACAAGGCCACAGTAAAAACATATCTGTTTAGCACAAGCCCGCAGCCAAAAACATCTCTGTTTAGCACAAGGCCACAGTAAAAATAAAATCAACTTACCAATTGATTGATTCCTTTTGTACGTCATATCAAGGTTTTTTTCAGGTTTGTTTAGCGTCACAAATCATACTTTTTGTTCCATTGGTCGATAGAAAATCTGTATTTGCTATATCCGGTGTCTTATGGAGGTGGGTTATATCGTGGGGCCGAGTGGTTAGAACGTTCGCATTCTGACCATGAGACCCGTGTTCGAATCGCACTATGGTCGATTTGTCAGGAAGCAGACTTCCTGATGTAATCGTAGAGGAGGGTTTGGTCCCAATGTGCGTCACCTTTGGAAAGTGCCTAAAAACCATAGTACGTGTTGACATTGAGAGTGAATTTGGGTAGAGAGAACCCTTGGGGGCTGTCGATAGCTGTACTAACACGAAGTCACAAGTCATCGTGGCCGAGGGCTTGAGCGTGTTGGCCTTGTTCAAACTGTTGATCGTACTAGATAAGACACTCTCTTCCAGAAACTGTAAGTAAGGTTTGGTCAGCATAGTTGCAGTATAAACCACAGGTAGGCTGTGGATATTGAATAACACAAATGCATCTGAGCAAGCGCCTGCAATAGGGATTAGCTAGCCGCCGTTGTAGACGAGTATCCTCGAATACGAATGGGTATCTATACTATAGTGTGTGGGCGAACCCCACATCTTAGTCTTAAATTTTACCTGGATTGGATTTGTAGAGATTGCATTTGCATTGAAATCCTGGAGAACAACATCTTTTTTTCAAAACCGTTACTCAACCAATTCAAGGCCCAAGAGCCACCCAAGAGTTTACTAAAAGAGGACGCAGAAGGACGGTTTAAGAGTTGCATATTGCGAAAATATGTAGGATAGATAACAACTGACCCTAGATTTTAAGAGGTGATCGGGGAAGTAAAAAATCGGGAGTATGTTCCACAAAGTAAAAGTTCTTGGAAAGAAGCTGTGGAACTTCCTCCCCATCCACACGAAAGGATAGAAGGTGTGTGCGCAGGTCCTGGCGGGTCCTGGCTGTGAAGTTCTTGTTTTTAAAAAAAGCTGTGTCGTCTACAAGTATTTTCACGGCAACTGCTCCGACAAGCTACTTCCGCTGGTTCCCAGACTGCATGAATTTAAGCGAGCTACTAGGTTGGCATCTCGGTCCCACCCTCTCACTGGCGAAACATTTAAACAAAGACGTCTCTTCTACTCCAACAGATTCTTCTCTCGCACTTCCCGATATTGGAACTCCTTTCCTCTTACTTCCTTCCCTGATAGCTATAATCTTCAAATGTTCAAGTATAATGTCAATCGACATCTTCTGATGCCTTGATCTTGTTCCCCATCATTCGCGTTATCCTTTCCTCAAACACCACTTTTTACTTATGCCCTCACCCTCTGTAACACATTGCGTGCTAGTGCTACTACCGCCTTGTTTGGGCTAAAAATGCTTAAATAGATAAATACAAATGACTTTAAACCTCATGCTCGATTTACACGATCAAGTTGCTGGTAATAAACGTCTGTGGTAATTCAAACATGTTCAACAAGCATGTAATGGACAAGAGATTTCATATTCCACGAGTCAGAAAAACAAAGATATCCGTACACTGGGTCCTGGTTGTGGGGTTAGTTTGTGGTATTTTCATTTGGGGAGACCACTATATTTTTTTCATTTTCTGCTGAAATGCAAAACCCAGTTTTCATCACAAAAAAAGGTGATGTGAAAATGAAAACTCAGTTTCCCTGCATGATTTTCATTATTCGGACGGTTATCCTCATCCTCATTGCCATATTCACAGCGCTTCGGCCGTTGTACGAAATAACAATCACCTGAAGAAGGCCGAAGCGTACAGCGGCCGAAACGTTGTGAATATGGCAACGAAGAAGAGGAAAACAGTCCGAATAATGTAAATAATGTAAGTAAACATAATACCTCATATCAGAGATATAGACAGGTATATAGAGAAACATAGAGATAAAGGACGGGGCGTAAAACGGCCGGAGCGTACAACGGCTAAAACGTTGTGAATATGGCAGTGTAGGTGAGGATAACAGTCCGAATAATGTAAATAATGAAAGTAATCATAATACCCGATCTCATAGAGATAGGCAGATATATAAAGATAAAGGCCGGGGCGTACAACAACTTAAACGTTGTGAATATGGCAGTGAAGATGAGGATAACAGTCGGAATAATGTAAATAATGCAAGTAATGATAATACCCAAAGATATAGTCAGGTTTTCAAGTATACTGTATTTATGGGATAAAGTGCTCAATATGAGAGATAGACTATATGTAAATATAAATATAAAAGTGAACAGTGAAGCCACTCCCGCCAAAATAACCGCCAGAATGGATTACCCACAATGCACCACTGAACCATATATATAAATAGTCGAGAAAAAATCCAACACTCGCGGCCTGTTGATTGCGTCTATCATGAGAAAGCCTGTCGCCTCTGAGTGTTGACTTCAATGTTCACTTTTAAATATATATATATATATATATATGTAAAAGGAGAAAAAATGGAGTATGTTTCCACTGTACGTAACATTTAATTTAAAAGATGTCTCAATACATAGAACAAAATATTATGAATTTGAATTTAGAGTAGGTCACATTCGATTGTTCAGTGACGGCAAAGCGCACAAGTCTAGTTCTTTCTTAAGTTTTCTGCTTTTTGAAATCAAATTGGTCTTTCACTCGGCAGTAGTTTACATCGACTGAAGAGACACATTTATAGTGCTGAAACATAACTGTAATTGTGTAGCGATTTTTATAGCATGGTTTAATATCCTAAAATAAATATGTTTACGTGCAACGTAACTAGTCACAACACATTACCTTGCATCTAACCATATGGTTCTGTTGTTAATATTTCGTTCTTTCCCGTGGTACAATGTCATAGAACCGCATCATGGATTTGCGACCGGCGTTTGCAATTCCGCGACCGTCATCGTCGCATCGCATTCTTCTATATAACCATATCAGGGTATCATTTTTGATGGTGAATAGCTTTGTTTCAATGTCCATCTAACGACTCTGATTATGGCTCACGTCAGTCGAAAGTTTAGATTGAGGAACAGCATAGTAAAAATATCCAAATGTTGCACAATTTTTGTTTTTATTATCACCCAAAATTAAAGCGGCCCATGATCAAACATAATAGACATTCGTTGTCTGTTATAATTACCAATATATGTTTGAATAATTATCTGCTGCCCCTATACAATATATATATATATATATATATATATATATATATATATATATATATGTCATCCACAGACAGACTGTCTCGCTGTTTCACAGCTCATCAGTGTGGCTAGATGTCTGGTTGCTTCTAGCTAGGATCGAAACCCGACTGAATTGGCGTGAGTCGGAACTTCTACCAATATATATATATATATATATATATATATATATATATATATATATATATATATATATATATATATATATATATATATAAAATATATATATATATATATATATGCATCATATATATATATATATATATATATATATATATATATATATATATGCATCATATATATATATATATATATATATATGTATATGCATCATATATATATATATGCATCTTATATATATATATATATGCATCACATATATATATATATATATATATATATATATATATATATATATATATATATATATATATATAATGCAATGAGAACGAAAGTAATATATAAATTCTAACGTTCACAGCATTAATCCAAAAGAGGGCTCGATACCGATATTAAAGCGATAATTATTTATTATAATTTTATCATATCGAAAACTTTTTTCGGTTTTCATAGAAACATTTGATACACTAAGAGCAGATATGAATAGAAGAGATTCATGGAAGATTTAAGTTTAAAGATAGTAATAAAGACAATTTTCTATGAAAATTTCTCGGACATTCAGGACGGTAAATGTTATTTAATACTGTTTATTATAAAACAGAGCATTTGCTTAAATACTTGTATCTATAAAAAGAACGTTAAACATATGAAAAATGTCTTTAATAAATTGTCGGACTATGTCCAATTCAAAAATGTATGACGTCATTTGTTTACATTTGATACACTAAGAACAGATATGAATAGAAGAGATTCATGGAAGATTTAAGTTTAAAGATAGTAAAATCGACCTTGCTAACCAGACGCTTCTCTGTGGCCGAAAGATTAAGGCACGTCACGTCACGCGAAATGACGGTTCCGTATAGGATACCGGTTCGATTCCTGTCCGAGAACGAAAATTTTCTATGAAAATTTCTCGGACATTCAGGCCGGTAAATGTTATTTAATACTGTTTATTATAAACAGAGCATTTGCTTAAATACTTGTATCTATAAAAAGAACGTTAAACATATCAAAAATGTCTTTAATATATATATATATATATATATATGATAACTGAAATGGACTATGTCCGACAATTATTTAAATATATTTACTGATGATATGTTCTTTTTAAAAATACATTAAGTAAAAGGTCTGTTTATAATAAGAGTATTGAGTACGTTTACCGGCATGAATTTTCCGACATGCTATACAATTTATTTACGGAGGCAACGCCAGGTTACCAAAGTTTTTAAACAACAAATTTCCCATGGTTTTTCTCGAACTATCATATCCTATCGAATCGTATCTTAACATAACCAAATGACAATATAACTTTGATCTTATTAAGGAATTCTAGGCAATATTTTAAGCATGGTCGAATAGTAGACTTATATATATTAAATATAACAAATATATTGTATATGTTATATTATATATAATATATATATTATATATCGTATATATTATATTATGTAATATATATATATATACTGTATATATTAATATATAAAATATATTTATTATTTTATATATAATACATATTGTATATATTATATTATATTATATATATGTGTGTATATATATATATATATATATATATATATATATATATATATATATATTGTATTCTATATATATCTTATCCTTACCTATTTATATATCTATCAATATCTTATCTATATCTTTTTCCTTATCTATTTTCCTATCTATTATCATTATCTCTCACATTTCTTTATCTATCTATCTATCTATCTATCTATTTATCTATCTATCTATCTCTTTTCCTTTTCTTTTCTTTATCTCTCTATTTTCTATCTATCACTTTTCCCTATCTATCATTTTCCCTTATATATCACTTATCTATATAGCTATATATCTATCACTTTTCCTTACCTATCTCTTTTCCTTGTATAATTACTTTTCCTTATCTACCTGTCTATATATCGATCACTTTTCCTTATCTATCTGTCTAGATATAGATCACTTTTGCTGATTTGTCTATCTATCTATCACTTTTCCTGATCTATCTATCTATCTATCTATCACTTTTCCTGATCTATCTATCTATCTATCTATCTATCTATCTATCTATCTATCTATCTATCTATCTATCTATCTATCTATCTATCTCTTTCGTTATCTATCTATCTATCTATCTATCTATCTATCTATCTATCTCTTTCGTTATCTATCTATCTATCTATCTATCTATTTATCTCTTTCGTTATCTATCTGTCTATTACTGTTCTTTATCTATCTCAAATCAAATAGAAATTGAAAATCCGAAAAACAAGCATTTTACAATTTAGAGAGTTCTGGGTAATTACTGAAAATTTTCGAACGTTCACGTGCTTACTGAACTTAATTTATTAGTATATTTTATTGTGTGAGAAATTTCAAAAGGTACCAAAAATAATTTACGATATTGAAAATAAATAGTACACCTGTGCGGTTTCTTTAAATATACAGGAACAATGGCTGAGTTATTTACGCTCAGACAAATAGAAAAAGAGCAATACAGATGCAAAAAGAAGGCATAAAAGAATAAAATATAAAGGAATAAAGGCCCCCATATCATACAATAAGCTGCTATTTTCTATGTTTACATCTGACAATTCTCCCTAAATATCCGCCTCTTCCATTCCTTCACGCACACTGAAACTCTCGACGTCAAAGATCTCGTCGGTGACGTCACGTCGCACGTGAACTTATGCCGGATATCGCCTTTCATCCAGAAGAGAGAGAGAGAGAAAGAAAAAAAAAAAAGACATATTCACTTTTAAAATCAGTCAGACATTTATTGAAAAGACGCTGTTTTTCGTCATCATTAGAGAGTTTACGTAGATATGTGATAACAGACAAAGCACACAGACGCATTTATATATTTTATTTGCTTATTGACATTGAACTTTAATGACGAAAATAGATTACAAAGGTTTCTACGTAAAATCTTTAATGTATACTTAGCCGGAAGGAGAGAATTTTTAAGTTCGTGACACCAAACAATAAAATTTGATGCTATACAATTACTTAATATTGGAAACAGGTTCGAATTATTCCCTTCGTAGGGATAAATTACTTCCAAATATATATATATATATATATATATATATATATATATATATATATACATATATATATATATATATATATATATATATATATATATATATATATATATATATATATATATATATATATATGTATACAGGGTGTCCATAAAGTTCGTGTGCACTTTAAAAAAATTATAACTTTATTTGTATTTGCGATAGAAATAACTTGTAAAAAGGATTAGAAACAAGTAAATCTATATTTTTCAAGGTTTTATTGAAATTTTATTTAAGTTTCCACATGTCCGCCATCATTAGCAATACAAAGGGTAATACGATTATATATGTATGCATACATACATATATATATGTATATATACATATATATATATATGTATATATGTATGTATATATATATATATGTATGCATACATACATATATATATGTATATATACATATATATATATATGTATATATACATATATATATATGTATATATATATGTATATATATATACATATATATATTCATATATATATATATACATATATATATATGTATATATATATGTATATATATATATATGTATATATATATATATGAATATATATATATATGTATACATATATACATATATGTAGATATACATATCTGTATATATATATATGTAGATATATATATATATATATATATGTATATATACATATGTATGTATATATATATATATACATATGTATGCATATGTATGCATATATATATATATATATATATATATATATATATATATATATATATCAATTGATCATTAGAAGGGATAATTCCAAGAAGGATATAAATCCACAGAATTCAGTGTAAGAACAGAGCAATATAATAATGAGTTAATGAATAGAGAATCCTTAAAAATCCACAGATCAGGTGGAAATAAATTTATTTCATGGTACTCATGTCCATCACCTTAGACCAGTTTTCATTAACAAATGGAGTTTAATTTATTCAGAAAAAACCACAGTCTCAATATAAGTTTTTTTCGGGGGAAAGAGAAATAGAGATAGGCATCGTGTGGGAGAGGAAAAAAGAGTGAGAGAGGTAAAGAAATGAAAAGAATTGAAAAGAGGAAATTAAACATAGTGGACAGGGTCACCCAGAAAATACTTTTTCTTCCGGGACGTGAAAAGTAAAAACAAAACAAAAAAAAAGTGTGGGTGAGTGGAGTCATCTTATTCAAAATAGATACATCGAAATTGTCTAGTCATTTTAAGCAACAAAACCATCATCATGGAATAAAAAAATTTCTTACCACCTGATGGATATTTAAGGATTCTGTATTCATTGTATATATATATATATATATATATATATATATATATATATATATATATATATATATATATATATATATAATACATTCATTTATTAGTCAATATTCAAAGAACTTAATAATAAAAACATAAGAATTTAGCTGAAATATTTGTACAATAGCCGTCAATACGAACAGATAGGTAAATTTCTATCTATTCGTATCTATCTGTCAGTCCTCTATTTATCTAACTCACTCTGTTAATATACATCTATCTCGGTCTGTTCACATCTATATACACCCTTGTGCAAATTAATTGAAACAAACGCTATAGTTTTCATTCTGTCACCATACGGTCAGTTTTAGACCCACTAGAGTGTTAGGGTGTAATCGATTTCAATTTTTCCCTCAGATTAGGTCATGTGCAGTAATATGAATCTATTTTCGGGTTGTATGATGAAATTTCTTTGGCCTTGAAAAATACTGCGTCATCCGTGATTGCATCAGGTATTTATCACGCCCAGCCACTATTGTCTCGACGGCCGATTAGTTGTCCTACGGCCATTTTTGCGATGGACGTTATTCCAAGGAAGCATATTATAATTATTAATTATTATAACTAAATAACTGTCTGACTTAATCCATTTCATAATATATATATATATATATATATATATATATATATATATATATATATATATATATATATATATATATATATATATATATACTAATGATACAGTATGGTAATCCGTATAGAATTTCCAGGAGGATATGTGTTATGGTCCAAGGTAGAACCAATGAAGAATAACTCGAACACAGGTATAGAATAACACAGATATATTACAAACAGAAATATATACAGAGATGTAGAAGTATTACTAATGAGTATCAGATTTGGTTATAGTGAACTATGTTGTCTCGACAACTATCACTATTCCAATGTCTTACAATAATCGAAAAATTACAATAAAATTCTTGACTCCGTCTGACTCTGAACTCTGAACTCTGCTCCCTCTTGAGGCGCAGTATTTATGATGTCCGGTATAGTCCGGTATAGTCCATTATTATTATGGGTAAGTTCCCATAACAATATGGAATCAGGGAGAGCTTTATGTTAAATGACAGAGCACAATTATTATTAACTAAGTGACTAAGGATTTTAAGTGTTTGATATTCTTTAATTAATTGATTAATAATAATAATAATAATAATAATAATAATATATATAGGGTGACCAAAAAAAAACGGGAATTTTTGAAGTGCGTATTGCCAGACATGAGCATGTGGCAACACTGCGAGACAGTGACCTTGAGCAAGTAAACATTTCGCCATTTTAGGAACGAGAATGAAATTCACAGTATCGCAGCTGAGATGTTGCAGCAGTCAATGAGGAATCTCAACAGCAGATTTCAAGAATGCATTCGTACAGGAGGACGCCATCTACAGGACGTAATCTAAAAAAAAATGAAAATTCCATCATTGTTTCTTAAATGGCATGTTTTAAGGTTTCAATTAATATGAATTAAATATTTTTCTTCCATCACTCTTGGTTTTATTGGATTGTTAAAAAGTTCCCGTTTTTTGGGTCACCCTATATATATATATATATATATATATATATATATATATATAACGTTTCTTATATATGTATATATAAAAATATATTTTAAATATACACTTTTACCTCGTTGAAACAAGAATAATCTCTCCCCCATATATATATATATATATATATATATATATATATATATATATATATATACGCACGCACACACACACACACACACACACACACACATACACACACACATATATATAAAGGTTAAGGCACGTCATGCGAAATGACGGTTCCATATATATATATATATATATATATATATATATATATATATATATATATATATATATGAGGGGGAGATTATTATTGTTTCAACGAGAGAAAAGTGTATATTTTAAAGAGAGAAAACATTGCGTACATTTTTGTTTATAATGTGGATTTCTTTTTATATACTTTATTCTGTATATTTTGCTACACGCGTTTCGGGCCTTGTGACCATCATCAGGTGAAGAATGTTTATTTTCATATATTATTTAAAGGAATGCATTTTTTATTTCCTATGTTGAATATTTTAACCATTGTCCTTTGTGTGTAATTGTAGTTATCTGAATCCATTTTGGACTGGTCGAAAAATGTTCCTATCCCTGAGGGGTCATAAAACCATTAATTTTTTAGAGAAAGGGAAAGATTGGAGCATGCCTCTGTTCTTATCTTTTTTTTCTTTGTCTCCGTGCACCTTTTCAGTCTTTTCTCTAATCTTGTGTATTGCGTGTGTGTTTTAGTGAAGGCAATAAAGCCACTAAGACGCATAAGTTTTCTGAGCGTGAAAGGATACGAGAAGAAGAAAAACATTATTAAGGACAGGGTTAGGGTTAGAACAAAGAAAATCGCAAGAAGTAAGAATATGGAAAATGAATTAATACTTAAATTCACTATTTTTCTTTGAAACAAATATCTGGAAAAGATATTGGATGGTTAAGGGAGCATTTTTAATGCTTTAATTTCTCTGTTGTTGGCGTCCATGAAATTCGCTAATCGAACTGGGGAGAAGCGAGTTTAATTTTACTTTAAATTTTATTTGAAAATATCTAAATTTTTATTTTAAAATATCTAAAATCCTTATTTAAGGACGTAAAATAAATTTTCTCTTTTTATGGATAAGCCTTTTTTTATCCTGTGACCCGTAAGGGTCGTAGGGGCAGCATGTATAATTCAGCCGCATTAGAAGTGGTGTTTCTTGGGTAATATAGCCTGGCAGAGCCCAGCCTTCTCCAGGCTGGATTTGGATTCAGAGTTCTTTCTTTCTCCTAGACCGGTTGCCAACCAAGGCTATACAACCCAGTCTGTCCTGCTATTTACTCAGAGGAGATGAGGATTCATACATTTCCCAAGGGTTTTAGCACGTAAGTGAATGTAATAGTTTATTATACGTCAATTAAGACCAAAATTTAAATTCAAAATGATATTTATAATATTTAAAATACGTTGTTTTAGAAGAGCCGCTAAGGTACCCTAATAGATACCATTTATTTCTTTGACAATGAAAGCGAATTTTAAACCACGCACACACCGACGCGTAACACTTAATTTCTGTCTGCTGGATTTCAAGAAATTTTCAACGTCAGAGAACTTGTCGATGACGTCATGTGGCACGTGAACGTATAGCGGATCTTTTCTTTTCATCCAGAACTAAAATAAAAGTCGCACTCACGTTTAAATATAGACATTCATTGAAAAGACAACTTTTCTCGTCATCGTTCGTGAGTTTAAATCGGCACAATAGTCTGTACACGCACACATACGCACACACATATATATATATAATTATTTATTGACATTGAACTAGATCGCAAACGTTTTTTTCACAAATTAAAAGTTTTTTTTTTTTATATTTAACATCATGGAGTCTATTGTTACATCGCTGACGTCAGAGTAATGCTCTAAATTACAGCACAATAACGAAAAGGGGCGCGAATTTCGTTGTTTGTTTTTTTAAACCAGAAGACTTTTCTAAATTCTAAATTAATAAAATAAACAAGGTTAATACTATATACAACACAATTTCGTGTATTAGTCGATGCTGAAATTTTTTAACATTTAGTCAAAATTTAGAGGAATTTAATACGAGAAGGATTGCGACTAAAGGTAAATTTCAAACTTTACTTGATCGGCGAGGCTACTCCATCAGCGGAAGACTTTTCTAAATATAATACATCATGAATAAGTTGAAAATTATATGCCACACTATTCCGCGTATTAGTCTATGTTGAAAATGTAATCATTTAGGCAGAATTTAGACAATTTAATACGATTAGGATTTTGCTTAAAGGCACTTTTCAAACTTTGCTTGATCGGTGAGGCTACTCCGTCAGCGGAATATTTTTCTGAATTAATAGATCATAAACTAAGTTAATACTAGATACCACAAAATTTTGTGTATTAGTCGATGCTGGAAATTTTAAGCATTTATTCAAAATCTAGAGGAATTTAATACAAGTAGAAAATCGCTTAAAGGCACTTTTCAAATTTAACTTGATCGGCGAGGCTACTTAGTGAGCGGAAGACGTTTCTAAATTAATAGATCATAAATAAGTTTAAATTATATACCACACAGTTTTGTGTATTAGTCAATGCTGAAAAATGTAAACATTTAAGCAAAATTTACTTGATCGGCGAGGCTACCCCGTAGCCAAATAGGTTAACGCAAGAGTATCCGCTAAAAATGTTTACGTTAGAATACGAAACTGAGAAAATATGTCAGAGAAAAATCTATGTTTGAAGGCACTTTTTATTTTTGCTCTAAAAATCACCCTGTATATATATATATATATATATATATATATATATAAAATTGAACATAGAAGTCAACACTTAGAGGTGACAGTCTGTTTCATGCTAGACGCAATCGTCAGGCCATGAGTGCTGTTATTTTTCTCGGCTATTTATATATACAGGTCAGTGGTGCATTGTGGGTTGTTTACTTTGGCGGTTATTTTACCGGAAGTCGTTTATTTATTTATTTGTGTTAAATTATTTTGTTTGTTTTTATTTTTTTTATTTCTTTTCTTATATATTTATTTTTTTATTTTTATTTTAATAGGTGTTTTTATTAACGTGTTAAAAATTTGTTTATATAATTTGCTTATATATGTCTATGTTCACTTTTATATTTACACACGCTCTATCTCTGATATTTAGCACTTTATCCAATAAATACAGCACACCTTAAGACTATATTTCTTCATATATATATATATATATATATATATATATATATATATATATATATATTAAAAATTCTTCTTACTGAATTTTATAAAAACTGGTTTAAAGCATTAATGGCCACCGAAATATCCACTATTAATCATAAAAATTCAAATGAAATTTGGTACATTTTTTTTTTAATATCATATCCTTCAGGATGTAGGCGATCATGGCTTCACTCAGATATTATTTCTTTGGTGTCTTGCCTCCTTAGAAAACATAGTGGAGTGGTTTCCTGTTGGCTTTTCAACGTTTCAATTTTTAAAAATATTTAGGAGTTAAATAGAAAAGTCGGCAAGGTTTTTGTAAGCGTTCTGGGATTGCAAAGGAAATATTTGTCGCAGATGACT
This sequence comes from Acanthosepion esculentum, assembly GCA_964036315.1. Lineage (NCBI taxonomy): Eukaryota > Metazoa > Mollusca > Cephalopoda > Sepiida > Sepiidae > Acanthosepion > Acanthosepion esculentum. The sequence goes on from OZ038516.1 coordinate 55,498,401, forward strand.
TCCACAAAAGCAGAGAACAAATCACTGTAAGTTACGACTCGAATATCGGGGGCAGGTACTATGTCACAAAATCCCGTAACCAGTCTGAAAAAATAACTCACTCTACGACCAACGCATTAGCCGAAATACACGAATTTTCTTCCTCCCTCTTTTCCATTCGTCGACAACTGGGAGAGGACGCCCAATTTTAGCATATCAAAATTCTTTTATGACGACTTTTGCGACTGATTTGTTTCGAATTTAAATATTCCGTCTTCAGCATGTTATGCGGAATACGTATCCCCCCCTTTTTGTAGGCAATTTTCTTTTTCGCTAAATTTTCCAGCGTAGGATACACGCAACACGCTGTCACTTGGTTTGACGAGGTAAGTCGCCGTTTTCTTCACTATAGTTTTCTATCCCTGACCGCTTTTTTTTTATTTAACTCGTAGCTGGAAGAAGAGGGAACGGAATCATTCCTTTCCGAAAAGTATTTGTGCTATAGTCAAAATATCAGAGAAGACTGGAACTTGAACACGGCTCGCTGATTTCAATTCACGTGTCGATATCCGTTGCACAATTCGCGTGGTATAAATTATAGACTTTTTAAAATGTGCTGTTATAGACTTAAAAAATGATAGGCTTTAAAAATCCAATATTCATTATAGGCCTTTAAAAATTCAGCTATAAATTAATGGCTTAAAAAATCCAGTAGAAATTATTGTCTTGAAAAAAACAAATCCAGCATTAATTATAGGCTTTTTGTAAAATACGGTGTTTTCCTCTTAATCTGGTATTAATTATAGGCTTTAAAATGGTACTAATTATAGGCTTAAAACGAATATTAAATATGGGTTTTAAAGAAAAAATCCGTTAGAAGTTATGGGTTTTAAAATATTGTTATTATTTATAGGCTTATACAAATCCGGTAATAATTATATGCCTTTAACGTTTGCTGTGAATTATGGATTTTAAAATATTTGGTAATAATTATAGGCTTTAAAATATATAAGCCATTTAACAAAATAGTATTAATTATAGATCATTTAGCTAGATTATTTGGTATTAATTATAGACTTTAAAAAAATCCGGTATTAGTTATAAGCTTTAAATATCTTTATTAATTGTAAGATTTATGAAAAGCTGGTATTAATTATAGGCTTTTAAAATACCCGCATTAATTATAGGCTTTTAAAACATTTAGTATTAAAGGCTTAAAAATAATCCGGTATTAATTATAGGCTTTAAAAATCGGGTTTTAATTATAGTTTTTTTAAAATCCCGTATTAATTTATGATTTTAAAAAATGGTAATAACTATAAGCTTTTTTAACAAAGTAGTATTAATTATAGATTTTTAAAATATCCAGTATTAATTATAGGCTTTTTTTTTTTTAAATCCGGTATTAACTATAGACTTTAAGAATTCTATATTAATTATAGGCTTAAAAAATCTTTGGTGTTAATTATAGGCTTTTGAAAAAGATATTGGTATTACTTACAGGGATTTAAAAACATTCTCTATTAATTATAGATTTCTACCTGTAACATGTTAATACCTTCCGCCTCAGAAATCGGACGGCACACATTGTTTAAAAGTTATGCAATTGCACAGTTTATCACCGAGGAGGAGTGTGAACCCGACGTGTTATATAAATTAACCATCGAAGACTCAGAAATTAATGCACTTTCTATATATTTTCGCCTTAATTCTCTCTTTTAATGAAACCTACACTCTGAGATCAAACTATAGTCAATTATCACGATGAACGACAAAATCATTGTGCGTTGTTTTGTGCCTACACCTTTTGACAATTCCATAAAATAGGGAGTCTATGGTTGTTCTGTTAAAATACGTGTTTCATTGATGGCATTTTATGCATATTAATTGATTAATTTCATTTAATATTCAAGTGGATAGGTCTGGTTTGGTTTGTTTTACGGTATATCAACCTCAATAGGTTATTTAATGCCGATAATTTTTTTTATTGCTAGTAATTTATTTTTTTTTTTATTGCTAGTAATTTATTTTCCAAAATGTATTGTTAGTGATTTTCTTTTTCAAAACATATTGTTGGTAATATTTTTTTTCAAAATAGGACATCTGCCAACAGTTAAGAGGGTGTGTAGCTTAGTACAATAAATTTTTATTAATTTGCTTGGAAAAATTAAAATTTTTATTATTTGTCATACAAAATACTCCCTCTATTTTAAAAACAATTTAATGATTAAAATAGAAAATACTTATTTAATACAAATGCAATATTGTTTTTTGTATATCTTTTCTTTAAGTTTATATATATATATATATATATATATATATATATATATATATATATATATATTTCATTTTGATAAAATGTAATGGACGGGAGTAACACTGTCAATATAAACACACTAAGCGAGAGTAGGGTTTGTAAATCTCGATTAAAAATGTTAGCGATAACAAAAGCAATATTAACTAATGTGAATTCTAGTATTCAACAACTTGCAATTAAGCACATGTCCTTATTAAATTTCAATGTATATTCGATTTTAAACTTATCGCTATAATTTTGGTCCTCGTTATCTAAAATGTTGGGCATAATCTCTAAATTGTCATTAGACGAAATTTCCTCTCGTCATTTGCGTCATTCTTGGATACGCCAACATTATAAGCTTTGCCATTATTTTCCGGACCGTGACGCTACACGGCAAACAAAGGGACTACAGCTTACAGTTCATTCTTACGAAAGGGGCTCGTTTCTGATGAGGTCATAGTTCTAAATCAAGACGACGTCTTTCCCCGTGAGACGTCATTCGAGGGAAAGCTGACGTTAACATGTCACTTCTTCAAGAATTTCTATTCGCACGAATATACAGCGACGACAAGGCGCATATGAGGGTGTTTGGGTGGGGGTTAATGTACTGCTTTGTATCACAGACTCTTTTTTTTTTTTTTCGAACGAATTCCGGTGTACGTCATGTGATCTGTGACGTCACTCTAAAGAGTTCAACGCGAAGACTTATCGGTAAATAGGAAAATATATTACAACGGAATCAGGCTTAGTGTGGAAAGCTACAATACAATGGTGTCACGAATAATAAAAGTAATTGTAATAATAATAATAATAATAATAAGAAGAAGAAGAAGAAGAAGAAGAATATTAATAGTAGTAGTAATAGTTGTAGTAGTAGTAGTAGTATCCATTTATAAAGGAAGCAAATGAATTCAAAAGGGAATTTCAAGTAGGTGAAGAAGTGCAAATGAAATATTATACACCCTTGTGCAAATTAATTGGAGCAAGACGAATAATTCCGTTATTATTTAAGTTTTTTCGCATTTTTCCAATGAAAACTGTCAGCATAGAACTTACGGTGGCATGTAGCTAGATCAACTAATTGCTTTATCAAATACTTGTGCTTTGCTAATTATTTTCGATTACATTTTCTGGTAAGTCTAACATGCGACATGCAGGCCCACCGGTGTGTGGACACGCCCTGATGCCCATGAACCAAATCCCAGCTATGGGTTAAATAATCACCTACACCTTGTGCAAATTAATTATACAGGAAGATGTGGAGAGCCATAATCACCTACATCCTCGCGCAAATTAATTATACAGGAAGATGTGGAGAGCCATAATCACCTACACCATGTGCAAATTAATTATACAGGAAGATGTGGAGAGCCATAATCACGTACATCTTGCGCAAATTAATTATACAGGAAGATGTGGAGAGCTATAATCATCTACACCCTTGTGCAAATTAATTGAAACAAAATGAAATATTCCGTTATTATTTACTTTTTTTTTCGTATTTTTCCAATGAAACTGTCAGCTTAGAACTTACGCCGACATTTAGGTAGATCAACTAATTGCTTTATTAAATACTTGTGCTTTGCTAATTATTTTCGATTACATATTCTGGTATGTCTAATTCTTTTTTTAAAGCTTTTCACCCCAAGCAAGGCTGGAAGCCACTAGCACGCAAGGGGTTACAGAAGGTTTGGAGGAAGAGCAGATAGGAGTGGTAAAGGAAAGGATGTGGAGAAAGATAGTGGATTGATCAAGGCAAGGAGGTTACAGAAGATTTGGAGCGAGAGCAGATAGGAATGAAAGGGGAAAGGATGTGTAGAAGGGAAGTGGATAGATCAAGGCAACTGGAGATGTCGATTGACGCTACACTTAAATAGTTTGAGATTATATTTGTCAGGGAAACAGGAATAAGGAAGGGAGTTCCACAGGCGAGAAGTGCGAGACATGAAGCTATTGGAGTAGAAGAGATGACTATATCCTTTTCAACGGTGAAGGGGTGGGAACGGGATCCCAGCCTCATAGGACGCTTAAATTCATAAGGCCTGGGAACCAGTGAAAGCAGCTCATCGGAGCAATTACCGTGAAAGTATTTGTAAAAAAGACAGAGCGAGGCAACGGCGCGTCTGTGAGAGACTGCAGACGAGATGACAGATCAGGGCCAATTACGTTGCATATCCGTCTCTGGATCTTATCAAGAACCGTGAGACAGACAGCAGGGGCTCCAGACCATATATGACAGCAATACTCCATGCAAGGGTGAATATCTTCGTTGTAGGTGTTGTAACACACTTGTGCAAATTAAATGGAGCAAAACGAATAATTCCGTTATTATTTTCTTTATTTTTCATATTTTTCCTGTGAAACATTACCCAGTGCACATGTTAGTACTTTGTATGACCATTCCACAAAGTCGTTCCCTGCAGATTGACCACAAATTCTTGATTGGACGTAAATCGGGAGTGTTTCCGGGCCAGTCTATAGTACTTTTATTTGCTCGCTGGTAAGGCTTGCCAGTGTGTTCGTGCAGCGTTACAATTTTCGTATGCTTCCTTGGAATAACGTCCATCGCAAACAATGGCCGTGGGACAACTAATCGACAGTCGAGACAATAGTATCTGAGCATGATAAAAATCTATATGCAATCACGGATGACGCAATATTTTTCAAGACCAAATAAATTTCATCATACACCCCGAAAATAGGTTTATATTATTGCAAATAACCTAATCTGAGGAAAAAATAGAAATCGATTATACATTGTCACTCCAGTGGGTATAAACTGACCATAAGGTGAAAAAAAGGAAACTAAAGCGGTTGTTTCAATTACGATGCACAAGGGAATTGGGAGTTAAATTCGGTGCAAACCGTTGAGGGGTGCCTCAACACGAAATAACAAGTCATCGTGACTGAGGGTTATGGAATACTCGTCTTGTTCAAACTTTGTCACGTCAGACGATGGGTTTTTCTCAGAAATTGTATCTAACGTCTGCTCACCATAGTTGCGGCATAAACCAGAGGCTAGCTCAGCCGCTGTTGAATAAACAGAAATGTACCAGAGCAGGTGTCTGCAACAGGGATCATCCAGCCACCTTAGTGGACGATTGCTCTTGTAAATAAGTAGCCGGCCACAGACATACGTACAAACAGAGATTTTTGTTCAGATTTTGTATAAATTTAAATTGTTACAATTTGTGTCAACCCTTAAAATGGACCCACCACAAGAAAAGTCATTTTGTGTACCGGAATTTGCGAAGTGAAAGTTTAAAATAATAAACTTTGAACCTTTTCCTATGTAGTAATATGTTGAAAGTATTTCTGTCTCTTAGTATTTCGTTTTGAGTAACTTTGCACATTATACACTACGGGAAAAATGTTTGGGTCCGCTCTGTATTTCTTTAAATAAACCAACTTAAAATATTTTTGTATTGTTGGCATACGGATCCAAATTTGAACTTTTTGTTAGTAATATGATCCTGGAGAAAGACTGAGAAATAAAAGCAAATACACTGTAGTTTGTGAAATCTTATCATTTAATTAAAAGAGAATACAAAAATATCTCATTTTAAGGTGTTTTTAAAGTAATGCCGAGGAAACCAATTTTTATTTTATTTTAGTGTGTATAAAGAATCTATCCAAATTCCACATGAAATTTGTTAATACTACATAATAAAAAAATAAAAGACTTAGTCAATACTAAACAAAACAATGAGCTAAAACCTGAAGGAGGTTTGGTTTGTTTTGTTTTACGCCATATCAACCTCAATGGTTTATTTAATGGCGTAAAATATTTATAATATATTGCTGGTATTTTTTAACTCCAAGAAATCTATTTCTGGTAATATTTTCTTTTCAAAAATCTATTTCTGGTAATATTTTCTTTTCAAAAATCTATTTCTGGTAATATTTTCTTTTCAAAAATCTATTTCTGGTAATATTTTCTTTTCAAAAATCTATTTCAGGTAATATTTTCTTTTCAAAAATCTATTGCTGGTAACATTTTATCTTCAAAAATGGTAATTTTTTTCTTCAAAAATGGTAATTTTTCTTCAAAAATGGTAACATTTTTTCTTCAAAAATGGTAATTTTTTTCTTCAAAAATGGTAATTTTTCTTCAAAAATGGTAATTTTTTTCTTCAAAAATGGTAATTTTTTTTCTTCAAAAATGGTAATTTTTTTCTTCAAAAATGGTAATTATTCTTCAAAAATGGTAATTTTTTTCTTCAAAAATGGTAATTTTTTTTCTTCAAAAATGGTAATTTTTTTCTTCAAAAATGGTAATTTTTCTTCAAAAATGGTAATTTTTTTCTTCAAAAATGGTAATTTTTTTTCTTCAAAAATGGTAATTTTTTTCTTCAAAAATGGTAATTTTTCTTCAAAAATGGTAATTTTTTTCTTCAAAAATGGTAATTTTTTTTCTTCAAAAATGGTAATTTTTTTCTTCAAAAATGGTAATTTTTCTTCAAAAATGGTAATTTTTCTTCAAAAATGGTAATTTTTCTTCAAAAATGGTAATTTTTTTTCTTCAAATATGTATAGCTGGTAATATTTTTACCCCAAAATGTATTGCTTGTAATATATATTTTTAACGTATTGCTGGTAATAATTTTTCTTCTAAAATTTCTTGCTGGTAATAATTTTTTACAAAGTATTTCTGGTATTAAAACCTATTCTTACACTTTCATAGTGTATTGATCCAAGTTTGGTGGTTAACTATTTGCCCATAGCTGGGACCCTAACACGTGCTACCATCCCGGGTCAGCGTGAACCTGGGAACACCAGCAATTAAAAGGTGGTTTCAAGCTCCTCAAAACCTCCTGATCAGAGGCCTTACTGTTGGACGTATTTGATCGTCTTACCCAGGACGCGGATGTAGTTTATCGTCATACATAGGTCGGGGAAGAATTTAGAGAGCGAAGGTGTTATAACCCATAGGTAGATAGATCGGTATGAACAGATAGATATGAATAAACTGAGATAGATAATTCCCCCTTAAATCCTTTTAGATATCACGTCAATTCTGCTCTGTCCTGAAAGGGTCATCCGTTAGAAACAAAGAAAAGAGTCCTGAATGTTTCGCGATTTATGTCCTCCGATATGAGTGACAATCACCTCAAGGACGAAGATGAGAGCTGAAGCAATAGAAATGTAGTTCTACAGAAGGATGCTGAGGATACCATGGACCGAACATGTGAGCAGCGACGAGGTTTTTGAGAAAATTGTAACAAATAGGGAACTGATACTTAACATCAGGAAGAGAAATTTCAGGGGTACGCAATGAGAAAAGAAGGCTTGGAAAATCTAATGCCCACGGGACAGATTGAAGGAAAGAGAGACAGCGGGAAACAGCGAATAAAATACTTGATAGGCGTGAGTAAATGGATGGAAAAATAGACTTTAGAAGAAAGAGCAAAAAATATATAGATATAGATATAGTTTATCGTCATACTTAGGACGGCCTGAAAAGGAGATTTCTATATCGCCTGTAACAATTGTCGCAAAAATACATAGAAGAGACCTCAAGGAATCTAAATAAAAGATTATATGAACACAAAAGGGACATCTTACAAATCAATACGTCAAATGTATTGGTTGCCCACCGTAACGAGACTCATCACAATTTTGACATTAAAAATGCTACTCACATCAAAGGATGAAATAATTCACTAGAGAGTGCCTTAATAGCAAGGTCATCTACAGTAAATTTGTGCCTTGGTTCTTATAACATTTCATCATTCCAGGCAGATCTTTTAACATCACAGTGTGGAATTCATTCTTACAAAAGTGAGGGAAAGGAAAAGAAAAAAAAAACACTTAAATGAATTCGGCTGGTTATATATATGATACCCAGCTCTTTCGTACGAATGTGTAATCTTAACAACATAATTCAAATTTAATCTGATGAAGTCCTGAAAGACGAAACGCGTCACAAGTAGGCTTTTTATGCTTTGTCATACAATTTTCCTAATACTGTTATTGATGTAAGTATTGTGATCTCATATATATATATATATATATATATATATATATATATATATATATATATATATATATTATTATTATTTAACAATATACATTTGAATATTTTAAAACATTTTTATGTTTATACATTCATTTTTCTAGATACAAATATTTAAGTAAATTCTCCGTTTATAATAAACAGTATTAACAACATTTACCGGCCTCAATGTCCGAGAAATTGTCATAGAAAATATGCGTCCTCCGACGGGAATCGAACCTGTATCCTGTACGGAACCGTCATATAGCATGACATGATTTTTACCGATTGAGCCACAGAGGGGCGTTTCGGTTAGCAAGGTCGATTTTAGGGTTTTTCAACCACAATTCTCCATGATTCTCTCACATACATTCATATCTGCTCGATGCGTATCCAAATGTAAACAAATGACTTCACACATTATGAAATGGACAAAGTCCGACAACTATTTTTAAGACATTTTTAAGTTTATACATTCTTTTTACTGATAAACATAAAAATGTCTTTAAAATAATTGCCGGACTTTGTCCATTTCATAATAAATATATATATATATATATATATATATATAGTCATCCACAGACAGACTGTTTCGCTGTATCACAGCTCATCATCGAAACCCAACTGAATTAGTGTCAGTCGGGGATTCTACCACTAAGCCGTTGGCGCACTGCAGGGATGAATGAGAATTTAAGCGTATTTATTTTTAGATAAACACACAGTGACAGAGAGAACTCGATTTGTGTGTGTGTATATATATATATATATGTATATATATATATATATATATATATATATATATATATATATATATATATATATATATATATATATGTACGTATGCAGGTGTGCAGTGAAATAGAAAAGAACACGTTAGGTAGGTAATCCGGTGTTCCTTAATATTTAGCTTTATTTTCAAAAGGACAGTGCTCCATACAGAAGTAGAGCTTATATTATAATAATGTTTTTAATTTTTAAACATATGATTCCTCCGCTACATAAGAGTTCTCATGTTTAAATTCTCGCTTGACAAGGAAGCGGGTCCAGACACCTTAACTCTACATAACTTAAAAAATTATGTTAGGGGTCTCGGCTCTCGCTTTTGAAACATGAGAACTCTTATGTAGCGGAGGAATCATATTTTTAAAAACTAAATATATTATTATAATATATATATATATATATATATATATATATATATATATATATATATATATGTATATGTATATATTTATGTATATATATATATAATATATATATATATTATATATATATATATGTATATATATATGTATATATATATAACATATATATATAATATATATTTATATAATATATATATATAATATATATATATATAATATATATATATATATATATAATTATTTATTTAAAAATTATAACATAAATATATTATAAAATCAGTACAAAAAATCCATTTTGTTTCAACACATCTGGTGTCTTATCAAGCGCTGATGTTGAATGTAGAATAAATGGTTTTAAAAGGTTCAAATTAATTAATTAACGGAAAAGCTGTTACATAAGCTGGAATAACCAATCAAAATACAAGTATACGAGAATTCAAAAAACTTGAAAACATCCTTCTTCAGGACATAGTTATTAAAACATAATTAAAAATTATTCAAGTCAACATAAAAAGACGATAGACATAAGAAAAATCAAAACAAAATAACTGAATTTTAAGATCAGCGTTCCGTTTTGCAATGCGATCACGTGGGCGTCACGTGGGAGATGTTGTGAAAACGTATTCCTAAAAATAGAGTTTACTATAAAAGAAAGAATTTTACTTGAAACTAAAGTTTATAAGTACGTTTGACCAGCATTAATCTTGCCAGAAAAGGAGAAATATTGAACAAGCTGGATCTAGTATTTACCGTGCGCGAGATAGATATTATGCCTGCCTCATAAATCCGCCATAAAAGATTTTTATTATGAATATATCTCAAAACCTTCACAGATCTTAAAATTCAGTTATTTTGTCTTGATTATTCTTATGTCTATCGTCTTTTTATGTTGACTTGAATATCGTTTAATTATTTTTTAATAACTATGTCCTGAAAAAGGTCTACTAGACCGAAACGTCTGACGTCGACATTGAAACATTAAAACAGTAAACTTGCATATTCGGATTTTGTTTTTTCATATTTTTCCGCAATTATATATATATATATATATATATATATATATATATATATATATATATATATATATATATATATATATATATATATATGAAGAGAGAGATAGAGAAAATATAAGATTTACAAAAGTACCTGGTGTTTTTTTATATTTATATGTAATATGTATAATACATGCAAGTTTACAGAGAATAATTAAAATTGTTTTACTTTCATATGGGTTTTTTTTAGAAACAATCTTTTTAACTGGTTTCTCTATGTAGCTTTAAGAAGTTTATAATTTTTTATCAGTGACCACGTGCTATCGCCTAAATTTGGAATAAAAGAAAAAAACAACTGGTTTTATCTGTCGCTTATGGTGAGGAAAAAAATAATATAATCTCTTTTGAGGGACGTAACTCTGGTTTGTACAATGAGCTGAGTCTTGGTTTAAATTTAGTGGCGAAAAATGTTTCTTCGTTAATTTGCTTTAGTTCAGTGGTCTTGTAGTCGCATTGGTATAATAGGGAAATATTAAAGTTTGGCAGAGTTCATCCTCCACATTTCCCTGTATGTTGGCCAAGTTAATTCTTCTCGTGTGTGGATTCCTAATTTGCTGGCGGTGAACTGTCATCATTTGACGGAGTGTCCGGCCATTTTGACCAATGTAATATTTGTGGTAATCTTTGCATATATGAAGTTCTTTGTGTTGCGCGAGAAGTTACTTTGAATTTTGAATTTGGGTGCGTCTTCGAAGTGAAATTCGTGGTCTTCTAATAGGTAGCTGCATACTGCACAGTTGTGTGGGTAGCATGATTTCACCTTGGGCCCTTTTTTTTAAAGCATTTCATCCCAAGCAAGGCGGGAAGCCACTAGCACGCAAGGGGTTACAGAAGATTTGGAGCGAGAGCAGATAGGAGGGGTAAAGGAGAGGATGGAGAAAGAGAAAGATGGATCGATCAAGGCAAGGGGGTTACAGAAGATTTGGAGCGAGAGCAGATAGGAATGAAAGGTGAAAGGATGTGGAGAAGGGAAGTGGATAGATCAAGGCAACTGGAGATGTCGATTGACGTTACACTTAAATAGTTGGAGATTGTATTTGTCAGGGAAACAGGAATAAGGAAGGGAGTTCCACAGGCGAGATGTGCGAGACATGAAGCTATTGGAGTAGAAGAGACGTCTACATCTAACAGTTTCAACGGTGAAGGGGTGGGAACGGGATGCCAGCCTCGTAGAACGTTTAAATTCACAAGGCCTAGGGACAAGCGAAAGCAGCTCCTCGGAGCAATTACCGTGAAAGTATTTGTAAAAAAGACAGAGCGAGGCAACGTCGCGTCTGTGATATATATATATATATATATATATATATATATATATATATATATATATATATATATATATATATATTATTAAATAGACAAAGTTCGACAATTATTTTTTAAAGACGTTTTTTAATGTTTATACGTTCTTTTTATAGATACAAATATTTAAGTAAATACTTTGTTTATAATAAACAGTATTAACATTTACTGGCCTGAATGTGCGAGAAATTTTCCCTGGGATAGACTGTTCTAATTCCATGTTCACTTTTATATTTACACACGCTCTATCTCTGATATTGAGCACTTTATCCCATAAATATAGCACATTTTAAGACTATATTTCTTCATATATATATATATATATATATATATATATATATATATATATATATATATATATATATATATATATATATATAAATAAATGACAATAAGAAAACAGTAACTGTTGACGCGTTTCGTCCGATGCGGACTTTTTCAAAGCAAGAAACGAAATGAATTTAATTAAACAAAGAAAATTAATAAAAACAAAAAACAGAGTGTTCTTAGCAACGGGAATGTAGGAAACGCTATTTTCATTTTGTTAACTGAAAATGACGTCAGTTAATGTCACGCGTGGAGAATATTTCTACTGGTGCGACTAGCCAATCCCTATTGCAGACACTTGCTCAGGCACATTTGTGTTTATTCAACACCCACAGAGCTCACATGAAGTTTACACTGCAACTCTGCTGAGCAGACCTTAGTTACAGTTTTCGAGCGTGTTATCTGAACAAGGCCAGCAAGCTCAAGCCCCCGGCCACGATGACTTGCGACTTCTTGCTGGCACAGCTATCGACGGCTCGCAAGGGTTCTGTCTACCCAATTTAACTCACAAGGTGTGGGCCAACCCGTTTTCAGGCAATTTCCAAAGGTACCACACGTTGGGATAGTCCCTCTAGTACGAAAACATCAGGAAGTGTCCTTTCTGACAAATCTATCATGTCGAGATTCGAACCCGGGTCTCATGGTCAGAATGCGAAAGCTCTACCCCATTGACCCATTTTTATTAACAGATATTTAACAGGTAAATGCTTATCTTTAAATATTTAATAAAATTTAACAAGTAAATGCTTATATATGAATATTTAACGCAATTTAACAGGTAAATGCTTATCTTTAAATATTTAATAAAATTTAACAAGTAAATGCTTATATATGAATATTTAACACAATTTATCAGGTAAATGCTTATATTTAACACAATTTAACAGGTTGATACTTATATTTAAATATTTAACACAATTTAACAGGTAAATGCTTATATTTAAATATTTAACACAATTTATCAGGTAAATGCTTATATTTAAATATTTAACACAATTTATCAGGTAAATGCTTATATTTAAATATTTAACACAATTTATCAGGTAAATACTTATATTTAAATATTTAACACAATTTAACAGGTAAATGCTTATATTTAAATATTTAACACAATTTATCAGGTAAATGCTTATATTTAAATATTTAACACAATTTATCAGGTAAATGCTTATATTTAAATATTTAACAGAATATAACAGGTAAATGCTTATATTTAAATATTTAACACAATTTATCAGGTAAATGCTT
>OZ038516.1:55516747-55521747 GCA_964036315.1 Acanthosepion esculentum
TGATTTAGTTTTTATACAATTTCTCATGTGATTTAATATTTTTTCTTTTCAGATAATGAATTATATAAAAAAAAATGACCAACAGTTCTTTTTATCCGAACGCTTTCGGCTATACATTTAGCCATTTTCAAGGTCGAAATATATTAACCGTTAACAAGAAATAGATTGTTGTATGTATGTATTTATATAATGTTTTCATTTTCAAAACGCGGTCAAGATATTGTGTCCATGTTCAAATTTGATGTTATTGAGTGTTTTTTTTTATTACTAATAAGGCTTCAATTAATTTTTCCCTTTTTCTTCTGTTGTCAACAAGTATGTTACGAATAGGGTTCGGTAGGACTCCATGAATATTTAAATGAGATCTAATTAAGCTATGGTCAGAAAGGTGTAGTGTGAGTCTTCGTGTCAAACATGTTGTAGTGGGTGCTATATAATTATTTACGAATTTTGATTAATCAGGTACACAATTCCATTAACGGACATTTAAATTCGTAAATAATATTTGTCCTATTTAATTTTGTTCTAAGAGGTGAATTATTGTTTTTAGCTATAAGGTGATTTTAAATTTTTTGTAATAAATAATTAATCTAATTTTTTGCTATTGTCAACTGGCGTTGTCCATTTTTTAGTAATATTCCTAATTCTAGTTTCATCTTGTTTGTAAATTTCCTCCATTTGATTTTTATAAAAAAATATTAATGTTATTATTTATGTTTCTTTTCTCGTCGTTGCTATTAGACACCTTAGAATAAATAAGCATTTGAATTAAATTAAATATACAAGCCTATATATGCTATAAAATGACAATTGGAAAATCTTAGATTTTGCCGACGCGTTTCTTCTTCCGAATTTTTCAAGGCAAAAATGAAATCGCAATATCTCTGTTGTTATAGTTACATTAAAATCCAAGTTTAAAAAGATAGTCGCTTCTGCCCAAGCCTTTTTTGGGTTTAATGTAAATTACCTTTATATTAAGAGATTTTATTTTTTTCCATGTCGACATTACAGTTAAATTCCCAGATCAATTCTGTAGACAAGACAGATTGGTGTATATATATATATATATATATATATATATATATATATATATATATATACTCTTGAACTCTGAATTCAAAACATGCGGAGGTTCGTTTGGGGACCTTGTGGCACTGTATTCGTCCCTTCAAAAAGTGTGGATGGCCCTGCACAAAGCCTTCACCAATATAATCAAATCTCATGTGTCGGCGTCGGGCTCTCAGTTTCTAGGAACTGATTTGCTTGACCCTCATACGTCGAATTCGACGGGAGAGTCGATGATATATATATATATATATATATATACATGTCAACGAACTTGGCTTCATCATGAATAGACAAATAAAAAATGCAACGCATAAGGAGGGTAATGGTATTGCGTATGGGAAGTGTTGAATTGTCCGAGAAACTCCACCCTCTGCTCCCGCTGGTACAAAAGTAATGAACAACATTCCTGTAACTGGGGTTATCGAGTTGGCCAGTGATACAAGAAGGAGGACAGTTCCGACTGAAACTTGCGAGATTCGGGGAGGACCTCATAGCAAATTCATAATCTTACTTTGATGCCCTGACAGAATGGAGATATGGATAAAGAGAATTGACATCGATTGCCCAGTGGAACTGTTGCAGAAAAAAAAAACTCTTGGGAATGTTGAGAACTATCCGGAAAGTGATGAACCCTTAGAATCAGATGAAAATGTCATAACATCTAGCGATCTTGGTTGTGGCTTACTATTCATACATTGATTACCACATATTAAGATCTAATTTCAGTAATGACTAACTTCGTATACGTCTTAATAATAATAATAATAATAATAATAATAATCTAACCGTACGAAACAAGCTGATGTAGACAAACTCCGTACCTCTCATTGGTTACATAGTGCAGGGTTAAAAGCTGGAACCGAAGTTGTTTATTTTTGCTGTACATGACCAATTCTTGCTATCTAGAAATTACCAAGCACTCATACTGAAAAATTGTGTTAACCCGAAATTTAGATTCTGTGATAAATATCCAGAAAAAATCGACCATTTTGCGTCAGATTGCACAGTGTCAGCACCAACTGAATATAAATCACAGAATGATAGAGTAGGCCAATATCTGCACTGGAAAATATGCAACTTTTACTGGAAGGAAACTGCAAGAGACCCAGATCTGGGCTTTTAGAGAGCCACTGAAATGGACCAATTCGAATTGTATTTTCTCGAAGAAAAAAATTTGCAGCTTTTTTCTTGAAAAAACTGTTTATAATAATAATAATAATAATAATAATAATAATAATAATAATAATAATCAAAGCTAATCATCCAGACATCGGGATTAGAGACCGCAAACACTTAAGACTGCCTCCTTATTGGTATGGCAGTCTCTGCAGACTGTAATATACATCTTTGAAGATCTTCCAAAAAACTATCAAAATACAAGGACATTGAAATCGAGATCTCAAAAATATAGCACATGAGGATATTAACAGTTGTCGTTGGAGTCCGCAGGTCAATTGGAAAAAATGTACCTTTGAAGATATTCGAAAAACTGTCAAAATACAAGGACCTTGAAATAGAAATCTCAAAAATGTGGCACATGGGAACATCAACAATTCCTGTTGTCGTTGGAGCCCTTGGACTGGTTGGAAAAGATTCCAGTAGGCTGATTGAAGGGATCCCTGGAAGTCCATGCCTCAAAGAGATACAAAAAATTGCTCTGACAAGTACAGCCCACACTTTACGAAGGGCTTTATCTTTGTAATTTTTTTAAAATTTCTTTTTTATTGTTTATTTTTTTCTTTGCAGTGGAAAGTGTCATGATGCCATTTCTAACCTTAGGTCCCTGGGCGGGACCCGGAAATAAATGTGTAAACGCCAGATATTAAAGGAAATAAAAATAATAATAATAATAATAATAATAACAACAACAAAGACAAAAAAAATAATCTATGATAATAATTGAAAATTTCAACACTCAAGGTTTTGCAAATTCACGAAGGTCGCCATTATGCAAGTTATGCATTTTGCACTTGGTATGGCGACTGGCAGACGGGTGGTGACATAGAAAATGGACATTGATTGACCAATGGTAAAAAGGAATCCTCTCTGGAAACACAAGAATAATCCGACAAATAATGAACAGTTAGAGTCAGCACAAAACCGCATGATATCCAAAGCTGCTGGCTGTGGACCGCTATCCATGCATTATCAGATATCAAGATCTTATCTAAGAAATACTGACATCATAATCATCTTAATAATAATAGTGTAGAATATGCTTTGTAGTTACCGCCGGTATAAATGTAAATATATATATGATATATCCTAATATATTATAATATCAAACTCCTTGTAGGGCCACTCTTAGCGACAAGGTTGAAAACGTGGATCCAGACTAAGAGCGACAACCCTCAAAGACCGCAAAGATGGAACAAACGGATGATGCTTACAGCAAATCTAAACGGTTGAACCAGTGGATGAAGGGGGCTACACATCACGGACATGCTACAGAAGGCGTCACTCGAAATGATAACACATTCAGTGGCAGTCAGTTGCAATTTCATAACTGGATTCTGCATGTCTCTTTCCGTATTTGCCGCAGATGAAGGCCAGAAAATCAAAGTGCGTCGGTCACTTCCTGGTAAGTTGAGGTCCACCTTAAACAAATTCATGTTATCAGCATTTTCTTCTACTCTGATTTTCTTTCATCTCCAACCAACTCTTGCAAAGCCAAACGACGATAGTGAATGGATGACTGGAGCAAGTTTGGGTGAAACTGGAAGTTTCTGCTCCTGAACCTGTAGGTTGGTGGCGATTTTAGTCATCAATGCCATCATGAAGGAAGCGGTCAGAAAAGAAGAAATTAAATTCTTGGATACGAGATAAAAGCCGAAGACGATTAGAATATCAATAATAAAACGGAATAATGGTCTATAGATGTCGAAAGGAAAGAAACTTTGAAGTAAAACTGTTATCGTACGACGTACAATAATAAAACACTTCGAAATGAAAGAAACTTTAACGTAAATCTGTCATCGTACAACTTACAACCCTTCCACCAATAATAAAACGGAATAATGGTCTATAGATGTCGAAATGAAAGAAACTTTGAAGTAAAACTGTTATCGTACTACGTACAAACCCTTCCAACAATAATAAAACGGAATAATGGTCTATAGATGTCGAAATGAAAGAAACTTTAAAGTAAAACTGTTATCGTACGACGTACAATAATAAAACACTTCGAAATGAAAGAAACTTTAACGTAAATCTGTCATCGTACAACTTACAACCCTTCCACCAATAATAAAACGGAATAATGGTCTATAGATGTCGAAATGAAAGAAACTTTGAAGTAAAACTGTTATCGTACTACGTACAAACCCTTCCAACAATAATAAAACGGAATAATGGTCTATAGATGTCGAAATGAAAGAAACTTTAAAGTAAAACTGTTATCGTACTACGTACAATAATAAAACACTTCGAAATGAAAGAAACTTTAACGTAAATCTGTCATCGTACAACTTACAACCCTTCCACCAATAATAAAACGGAATAATGGTCTATAGATGTCGAAATGAAAGAAACTTTGAAGTAAAACTGTTATCGTACTACGTACAAACCCTTCCAACAATAATAAAACGGAATAATGGTCTATAGATGTCGAAATGAAAGAAACTTTAAAGTAAAACTGTTATCGTACTACGTACAATAATAAAACACTTCGAAATGAAAGAAACTTTAACGTAAATCTGTCATCGTAAAACTTACAACCCTTCCACCAATAATAAAACGGAATAATGGTCTATAGATGTCGAAATGAAAGAAACTTTGAAGTAAATCTGTAAAAAAATATAATAATATATATTTGCGACAACTATTTATATATTTTTCAGTTTAACCAACAAAAATGACCAAGCATACTTACCTTGCATTTACTAAAAATATTTTTTTTTTGTTAAAGACATCCCGATTTTCCAAGATTTTTT
>OZ038516.1:55529247-55569247 GCA_964036315.1 Acanthosepion esculentum
AGTGTCAAAAATCATTTCTTCCTAAATGAACTTTGGACAATTTTTGGTGGAATTTCCTCATCATCCGAGAAGAATTATTCGTAATTTAGAAAAGGCATGGTGATCAATAAAATTAATCGACACAAAATATCTGTTGCCTTTAATATCATTTACCAATATATATATATATATATATATATATATATATATATATATATATATATATATATATATATATATATATATATATATCAAGGATGTGGTGCAGTTCAATTTACATTACATGAATCATTCATAGGTTCGGGGTTAATGTAATATATTAAATTTGTTTGCGAAGATGGATTCTCGCCATTTATATCATTAACTTCACTATCTGCTTTTTGTATGAATGATTCATGTAATGTAAATTGAACTGCACCACATACTTGATATTAAAATAACTGATCCGATGTGCAACTTTCAGTTAATAACTGTGACATTCCTCTAATTATTGAAAAATTTAGTTCATGCCATATTGACTGGAAAAGCTACCAGTACAATATAATTCTCCTATTACCATATTAGTACAAAAACGCACAATCTTAAAATTTAATAATTCGACCTCAGCGTTGCGACCGCACGCTCCAAAATTTCTTACACATTCCCCTCCATAAACTGAGTGAATGTTTCTAGCCGCTTCGGCTGCTGAGTTTCCACTCTTGAACTCATAAAGCATTATGTGCCTCAAATGACTCTTGGGTACTTCCATGTTAGCAGGGTTTTAATCAAACAAAATTTAATTTTATTGTTCTCTGAAATAAAATTTGATCGGTTTAAATGCATCTAAACATAAAAATAATGTTCAGCTCCATTAGACATTATAAAATACTCTTTAAATTTCGTTCATTTTAATAAAAATTTAAAATTCGGACAGAACTTATGGGATGTCCTCATATATATATATATATATATATATATATATATATATATATATATATATATATATATATATATATATATATATAGTTGATAATTATACCTATTTTTCTTTCATCGGCAGCATGGCTTAGATTTTCATACACAACGCAATCTTCATATATATATATATAATCATTTATTTGAATATTACAACATAAATATGTTATAAAATCACGACAGAAATAGCCATTTTGTTTCAACACTTGTGGTGTCTTATCAAGTGATGATGTAGAATATAGAATAAATGGTTTTAAAAGTTTCAAATTAATTAACGATCTATATATATATATATGATGAAAATGTGGAAAAGACAAAGCAAAATCCGAATATGTGAGTTTACTGTTTTTATTTTGTTTTTGTTTTTGTTATTCTGTCGACGTCAGACGTTTCGGTCAAATAGACCTTCTTCGGGACATGGTTAATGGAGACATATTTATATTAGTTTAACTTAAATCTAATATAAATATGTCTCCATTAACCATGTCCCGAAGAAGGTCTATTTGACCGAAACGTCTGACGTCGACAGAATAACAAAAACAAAAACAAAATAAAAACAGTAAACTCACATATTCGGATTTTGCTTTGTCTTTTCCACATTTTCATCATACCGTCGGATCTACATCCACACATTTGCTTACATATATATATATATATATATATATATATATATATATATATATATATATATATATATATATATATATATATATAGTTGCATATTTATGCAGCAATCCTTCATTTATGCATGCTTCATTAAAAACGAC
Source organism: Acanthosepion esculentum (assembly GCA_964036315.1). NCBI lineage: Eukaryota > Metazoa > Mollusca > Cephalopoda > Sepiida > Sepiidae > Acanthosepion > Acanthosepion esculentum. The sequence continues at coordinate 55,530,948 of OZ038516.1, forward strand.
AGACAAGGTACTACGGTTAAGCTTTTTATTTAATTTTTCTTGTGTTCAAACAAGAGCTTTCTTTTCCGGACAAATAGTGTGTAAAAACCGTCCAAATGTTTTACAGTTCCGAGCGCTTTCGGCTATACATTTAGCCATTATCAAGGATGATTCGATTTTTAGCTTAATTGAGTGCGTGCATTATGTGTATGTCTTAGTGTGTATTAGGGATGTTTTAATTTCCGAATACGGTTAGCACATTGTGGCCTTGTTCGTAGTTAATATTGTTAAGAGCTGGCTTTTCCTTTTTATTATTAAAGCTTCCATTATTTTTAATCTTTTTTTTACAGGTATATGATATAATGGAATAACCAGTCACCCCATGAATGATTACACTATAGGTAACAAGTACCTATAAACTCAACCGTCTGCGAGAGACAGGCGAGTGAAGAGCGAGACGACGCATGCATTTCCGACCTTCCAATTAGTCGTACTTACGACTAGATTAACCTGTGTGTCTAACTGTACCGTATTTCATACTGTACTTGTTGTATACAATAAACCTTTCTTCTAGATTCCTGGTGTTATGTGTTTATTCCCTTAGCACGGAATATAACAATATATATGTGTGTTTGTCTGTGTAAAAATTAAGATGTAAATAAAATATATCTGTAAAAAAACATTATGAATAAAAACAAAAGGAAAACCAACGCGTTTCGTCCTCTGATGAATTTTATTAAAAGAAAAATAATAACTTACTTATACGGAAAGTTTATGAAAATGTCACTATTGAATCCTGACAACATTTTAAGCTTCGCAACGGATTTTTTCAAATACCTCCTTGCTAAAAAAAAAAAACATTCCTTTCCCCACCCAGCATACATGGCCATAAAAATATTAGAAAAATAAAAGACAATGGTTAAATCAACAACTTCTATTATTTAAAATAAATAAATTTGCATAAATAATTTATCAAATTGAAAAGGAAATAATAATTACGTTAATAAAAAAGTAAATAAATAAATATATTTCAACAGATAAGAAAATAAAAAAATTCAGCAACACCATTTTCTTATTCTCGTCTATTAAATCCCTTACCATAGTTTACCTTGACTTTCACAGTCAGCCGTAAGAGTATTCTCAGCGTTGTTAAATTTTAAAATCCTAATATATGTTTGTTTCTGTTTATATATAAAAAAGAGTGTTCCAATAACTTGAACCGATTTTAAATGTCAATTAATTTTAAGCATCTAATGATTTCTTTTTCTTTTTCATTCAGATTTAACAACTTAAATCTTTGAGAATTTCAACCATGGGAAGATTAACAATCATACAACATGTTAAAGTTATCGAAGTCTATTACGAAAATGGACGTTCAAATTTATAAATATACAGCCCAAAGATTCCGTTAGCAAAAAAAAACTTGTTCGAACACAAGTAAAATGAAATAAATATCTTACTCGTAGTACCTTGTCTGTTGTTTCTTTTTTAATGAAACATGCATATATATATATATATATTTGAATTTGACAATGTGCGACAATTTATTTTAAAGACATTTATGATATGTTTAACGTTCTTTTTATAGATAAAAGTATTTAAGCAAATGCTCTGTTTTTATAATAAACAGTATTAAATAACATTTACCGGCCTGAATGTCCGAGAAATTTTCATAGAAAAATGTCTTTATTACTATCTTTAAACTTAAATCTTCCATGAATCTCTTCTATTCATATCTGCTCTTAGTGTATCAAATGTTTCTATGAAAATTTCTCGGACATTCAGGCCGGTAAATGTTATTTAATACTGTTTATTATAAAAACAGAGCATTTACTTAAATACTTGTATCTATAAAAAGAACGTTAAACATATCATAAATGTCTTTAAAATATATATATATATACATATATATATATATATATATATATATATATATATATATATATATATATATATATATATATATATATATATATATATATTAGGCACTGTTACATAAGAACATGTAAATATGGAAATAATATATATATATAGGGCGTTCCAATAACTTGGATCGATTTTAAATGTGAATTAATTTTAAGTGTCTAATGAAATTTTCTTTTTCTTTCAGATTTAACAACTTAAGTCTTTGGAAATTTCAACCAAGGAAATTTCAACCAAGGAAATCCTCTTGAGGGTCTCTTCCACTGGGCAGTGGTTGGCGGGAAGAAGCTGTTCGAGTGAAACTTATCAAAGAAATACGAAGGGAATGAAGGTGTTTTTTTTATTATATAAATAGCATTTCGTGTCCTAACCGTGAACGTTAGACCTGGTGGAAGAAAGGAGTTTGTTTCAGCACTTTCCATAGAAGTTTCGATAGAGCAGTGAAAGGCTTGCCACATCCCGATTGTGAGAGAGAGGTTCGATGGTGGAAAATAATTTTTGGCCTGATATAACTTTTGTAAATTTCGAAGAATCAGGGTGCCGACCATTTTACCTAGATCTTTAGCGATGACTCGTATATAGGAGTTCCACTTGAGGCCAGGTGTTCGTTTTAAGTTCAATAGTCTCTGAAGGCACGGTGCCTCCCCAAGGGTATATCTATCCGTTGATCGTGACTGGCGGTTGTTTGGAGTCCAATCAGTACTGAAATAGCGACAGAGGTACCTTCCTAAAGCTAAGCAAAGTATCAAGAAACAGGGAAAATTTGTTTGAAACAAAGAAAAGGGTAAACTTTTAGGTAGTATCAGTCCTTCTGAATGATGGGCAATGTCCTCGCAGAGGAAGAAGCGACTTGAAACAACAGAAAATGTGTTTCTGCAGACGGACGCCGAGGTTACAATACACTGAACATGCAAACAACGAAGACATTTTAAATAAAAAACGAAAAGGATATTTATACTGAAAATCAGAGAGACAGATAAAAATGTGTGGGGCGCATGAGGACGGCTTGTGGAATGCGACACTCATAGGACATATTAAAGTCAAGAGGGACAAGGGAAAACAGAGATTTCCACTAGCGAGAAAAGAAACTGTCAACATAGAACTTACGGTTATATCTAGCCAATTCAACGGTAAACTGATGAGGCTCTGTTGCCAATCTAGTACTTCGCATAAATTCATAAAGTTTACGAACCATAGTGAAGGCTTCACCCGAATAATTACTATGAAATTATTTATAGAAGTGACACGGGCAAGTTACATTGCGGCGCTGGGAAAGTGACTGAAGCCGAGATGCCAGGTCAGCACCAATAATATAGCTTATATCAAGAATCACTAAATATAAAGCAAGAGAACCGGACAATATGCGGTAGCAATATTCAAACGAATGGTAAACTTATAAATATGTATAATAGTTTCTGGAGGAAAAAATTTCTATCACGACACCAATTTTCTTTGCAGTAGACCTAGAAATGGATCCACTATAGTTTTTCCACTTTATGTCGGCCGAGAATGTTAGCCCGAAAAGGCGCAACGAGTCCCTCTCCTGGAGGTTAGCATCAGCCATATTGATGGAAGGCAGAAAAGGGTCTCTCAGGCGTTACAAGTCATTCCTTGCTCCAGTTAACAACAGATTGTAGATAATTTTTTAGATCAGCTGGAAATTTGACCTTATCCAAGATGAAGATTTTTATAAATTTAAACCAAAAGTAGCAGTCTGACGAATGTTTCCTTATAAGGAATAGGCTAATATTTCCTTTACGTTTAGAAATGAGGAGAAATGGAACTACACTTTGATCCTAACCCCTGGGCCAGCTAGTGAACAAAAGCGTAACTGGAGTAACACTGGCTGCTTGATCAATGAACGACGAATGTTTCCTTATAAGGAAACGACTAATATCAACATTAGAAATGAGAACAGATACCACACTTTGATCCTAGACCGAGGAGCAGAAAGTGAAGAAACGCGTAAATTGTGTGAGTATTTACTCATTCCACAACGGTGAGAGGGTAAGGCACAAGGCCGGCTTGCAGTGGGGATCCGAGGCGCGTGCCCATGGACCAAGGTCCCAAATTACCGAGTCGTCGCCCTAAAGAAAGTGAGAAGAAAATTATAACGACTGTAGAACTGGCTGCGGAATCAGTTCATACCGAATTTTTCCTTATAAGGAAACGTCAGATATATCTATTACCATTTTAGTAAAAGGTAATTACTTTCCGGATGCAATCATATAAATAAAATGCTTATGGCACGTAGATACACAATAAGACCTATTGCATTTTTAGATACATCAGAACGCGAATAAATAATGAGGTCTCGATTTATAAACGTAAACAAATGGGTTTAGGGATACAGAATGCGATGAGGAATGCTGTGATGAGGCATACGTTCCTCTCAACGGAATTAAAAGGAGGCAAAGCTCGACGTCAGCGATTCAATTTCAAAAGCTGCCATCTTTTTTTTGTTTTAAAAAGCGGAATTGCGTACCAAGTAAAAGAATAAAACACGAACGCACACATGATATGCGTGTTTGTGTGTGTGTGTGTGTGTGTGTGTGTCGAGAGAGAGAGAGAGAGAGAGAGAAAGAGACGAGAAAAGGCAATCAATTGTGTAAAAATCTCACTTATTTGCGATAGATGAAAGGCATCTATGTGCTCATTTCCTCTTTATGGGGGACAGTTGCCATTTATATATCTATTTGTCTCTAAATCTGTTCACATCTATCTATCTATCTATCTTGCTATCTATTTATCTATCATAGTCATTCATATATGTCAGTCTTACTATCGTAGTCGGTTCATATATATTAGTCGTTCATATCTATCTATCTATCTATCTATCTGATTCTCATCTATCTATCTATTTGATTCTGTTCTCATCTATCTATCTATCTATCTATCTATCTATCTATCTGATTCTGTTCTCATCTATCTATCTATTTGATTCTGTTCTCATCTATCTATCTATCTATCTATCTATCTATCTATCTATCTATCTGATTCTGTTCTCATCTATCTATCTATTTGATTCTGTTCTCATCTATCTATCTATCTATCTATCTATCTATCTATCTATCTATCTATCTATCTGATTCTGTTCTCATCTATCTATCTATTTGATTCTGTTCTCATCTATCTATCTATCTATCTATCTATCTATCTATCTATCTGATTCTGTTCTCATCTATCTATCTATTTGATTCTGTTCTCATCTATCTATCTATCTATCTATCTATCTATCTATCTATCTATCTATCTATCTGATTCTGTTCTCATCTATCTATCTATTTGATTCTGTTCTCATCTATCTATCTATCTATCTATCTATCTATCTATCTATCTATCTATCTATCTATCTGTCTATCTATCTGATTCTGTTCTCATCTATCTATCTATTTGATTCTGTTCTCATCTATCTATCTATCTATCTATCTATCTATCTATCTATCTATCTATCTATCTGATTCTGTTCTCATCTATCTATCTATTTGATTCTGTTCTCATCTATCTATCTATCTATCTATCTATCTATCTATCTATCTATCTATCTGATTCTGTTCTCATCTATCTATCTATTTGATTCTGTTCTCATCTATCTATCTATCTATCTATCTATCTATCTATCTATCTATCTGATTCTGTTCTCATCTATCTATCTATTTGATTCTGTTCTCATCTATCTATCTATCTATCTATCTATCTATCTATCTATCTATCTATCTATCTGATTCTGTTCTCATCTATCTATCTATTTGATTCTGTTCTCATCTATCTATCTATCTATCTATCTATCTATCTATCTATCTATCTATCTATCTGATTCTGTTCTCATCTATCTATCTATCTATCTATCTATCTATCTATCTATCTATCTGATTCTGTTCTCATCTATCTATCTATCTGATTCTGTTCTCATCTATCTCTCTCTCTATCTATCTATCTATCTATCTGATTCTGTTCTCATCTATCTATCTATCTATCTCTCTATCTCTCTCTCTCTCTCTATCTATCTATCTATCTATCATCTACAGAATTAATATTATCTCTTAATAGGAACAACCGATAAGTTTTTTTAATGTGACACTTGATAACCTTTAAGAAAATTAACTTCAAGCTTCGTGTTAGTAAAAAAAAGTGGGGGGGGCCGACATGAATCGATTTCGTTATCTTGACATTTCCGTGCCATTTTCATTCCCTTTGGAATTAATTTGCATTATTCTTTTAATCTTTAATTATGAGGAATAAGTACGAAGACATTTTAAAAATGGCCGCCAACGTCGGCGATAACGACGTCATATACAGTGTCATTGTTTTTGTTGCCATCTTCTCCGGCTTTTAGATACACTCTGCAACATCTCTTCTCAGTTTAATTGTGTGATTCTGCATTTTAAAAACGATGTCACTAACTGAATGTAATTTGCTGACGTCGACGAAAGAAAAGAAGGGGACACAAAAAGAAAGAGAACAGAAGAAAGAAAAAAGACAAAGAACGTAAGAAAGAAAGAAAGAAAGAAAGAAAGAAAGAGAAGGCAAGAATGAAATCAGACATAAGATAGAAAGAGAACACAGGAATGAAAGAAAGAAAGAAAGAAAGAAAGAAAGAAAGAAAGAAGACAAATAACGTAAGAAAGAGGGAAACAAATTACGTAAGAAAGAAAGACAGGTACCGTAAGAAAGAAAGAAAGAAAGAAAGAGAATGTAAGAAAGAAAGAAAGAGAATGTAAGAAAGAGACAAATACATATAATGTAAGAAATATAGAAAGAGAATATTAGAAAGAAAGAGAAATAAAAGAAAGAAAGAAAAAAGAACAAAGAATGGGAACATAAGAAAGAAAGAAAGAAAACATAAGAAAGAAAAAAGACAAAGAATGTAAGAAAGAGAACGTAAGAAAGATGCCGCAAGAAAGAAAGAAAGAAAGAAAGCGAACATAACAAAAAAGAAAGAAAAAGACAAATAACGTAAGAAAGAAAGAGAACGTAAGAAAGAAAGAAAGAAATAAAGAAAGAAAAAAGACAAATAACGAAAGAAAGACAGATACCGCAAGAAAGAAAGACAGAAAGAAAGAAAGAAAAAAGACAAAGAAAGGAAGAAAGACAGATACCACAAGAAAGAAAGAAAGAAAGAAGACAAATAACGCAAGAAAGAAGGAGAACGTAAGAAAGACAGATACCGCAAGAAAGAAAGAAAGAAAGATAGAAAGAAAGAAAGAAAGAAAGAAAAAGACAAATAACGTAAGAAAGACAGATACCGCAATTAACAAAGAAAGAAAGAACGAAAGAAAGAAAGAAATAAAGAAAGAACGAAAGAAAGAAAGAACGAAAGAAAGAAAGAAAAACAAATAACGTAAGAAAGAAGGAGAACGTAAAAAGACAAATACAGCAAGAAAGAAAAAAAGAAAGAAAAAATTAAGAAAGAAAAAGAATGTATGAAAGAAAAAGACAAATAACGTAAGAAATAAAGAATGAAAAAAGAAAGAAAGAAAGAAAGAAAAAGACAAATAACGTAAGAAAGACAGATACCGCAAGTAAAAAGAAAGAAAGAACGAAAGAAAGAAAGAACGAAATAAAGAACGAAAGAACGAAAGAAAGAAAGAAAGAAAGAAAGAACGAAAGAAAATAAGAAAGAAAGAAAGAAAGAAAGCGAAAAAAAAAAACAAATAACGTAAGAAAGAAGGAGAACGTAAAAAAGACAGATACCCCAAGAAAGAAAAAAGAAAGAAAGAAAAAAATGTAAGAAAGAAAAAGGACATAAGAAATAAAGAGAACATAAGAAACAAAGAAAAAAGTCAAATAACGTAAGAAAGAAAGAGAGCGTGAGAAAGAAAGAGAACGTAAGAAAGAAAGAGAACGTAAGAAAGAAGGAGGGTAGATTTCAAACAGAATGCAATCGATAGATAATAAACCGATTATGATATATCGAAAGACGTGTAATGTACCGGTGGGTAGAAGCTCCAATACTATTTATATTATTATAATTTCAACGTCCAGGATTCAAGTAACAACAAAACTCCAAATGTGAATCAACAAGTATATATTGAAATAACATACAAGGACAAAACAATGCAATAAAATTGTATTCAATGTATAGATTAAGGGAAAGAAGTTGCTCCCCTTTAAATGTATTTTGATTTGTAATTGATTGTTCGAAGAAAGTTCTCTTGAGAGAAAAATGTTCAGGAATCAATATTAGAACAAGCTCTGTTTGTTAGAATAGATAACACAAGAATACAATTGATCAAAAAGGTGTGTTGTGTTAGAGAAATTAACAGAGTCCTGTTGATTGAGCTTGGCTAAGTCACAGAGAGAAATGTAGATTTATATTACAAAATTCTGTGTCTGTGTGTGCGTTTGAAATGTTGTGAGCAAGATCGTAGATTTGTGTAGACGGGAGAATTTTTCTGGATTTTACTGGCGACTTGTGAAAAAGTCATCTCTTTTAAGGAAAAAGGATATGCTCCCACAGAAGCGTGGGAAAAGTTAATCTTGCATTAAAAATATGTGATTGGTTAAAAATTAACCAATCACAAATGTTCGATAATACAGATATCAATATTATTGAACATTTGTGGTGCATTTTGGAGCGACAAGTTAGGAGCCGCTATCCTCCACCATCGTGTCATAAAGAGCTGGTGCAGGTATTAATGGAAGAATGGCTGAAAATTCCTCTGGATGAAGTCTGGAAGCTGTATGATTCCATTCCTAGACGTATTAAAGCTGTATGTGAGGCTAAAGGAGGACCAACTCCATATTAAATAAATTTTCTTTGAATTTAACATGTGTTTCAATTATTTTGTCCAACCGTGTAGACCTAAATGAACACAGTGTGTTCTTGCACGTTTACTCTTGTTAATTTAAAATAGATAGATAGATAGATAGATAGATAGATAGATAGATAATGAACAGACTGGGATAAAAAGACCTAAATGAACACAGTGTATTCTTGCACGTTTACTTTTGTTAATTTAAGATAGATAGATAGATAGATAGATAGATAGATAGATAGATAATGAACGAACCGACATAGATAATGAACGGACCGACATAGATAATGAACAGAGTTAGATAGATAGATAGATATGAAGGGACCGAGATATATATATATATATATATATATATATATATATATATATATATATATATATATGAAGAAATATAGTCTTAAAGTGTGCTATATTTATGGGATAAAGTGCTCAATATCAGAGATAGAGCGTCTGTAAATATAAAAGTGGACATGGAAGTCAGCACTTAGAGGCGACAGTCTGTTTCATGCTAGTGCAATCGTCAGGCGACTAGTGCTGTTATTTTTCTCGGCTATTTATATATATGGGTCAGTGGTGCATTATGGGTAGTCTATTTTGGCGGTTACTTTTACCGGAAGTCGCTTATTTGTTTATTTATTTATGTCAAATTATTTTGCTACGTTTTTTTGTTTGTTTGTTTTTTATTTTTTTTTTTAATTTATTTTTATTTTTTATCTTATATATTTATTTATTTATTTATTTTTTATTTTGATCGGTGTTTTTTGTTAACGTAGGAAAAATTTGTTTATATAGCTTATTGTTGGTAGTCTATTATGGCGACCATTTACCGGAAGTCCGTTGTTTGCTTATTTATTTGGGTCAAATTGTTTTGCTTGTTTTTATTTATTTTCATTTTTATTTTTTATCTTGTATATTTGTTTATTTGTCATTGATTAAATCTATTTGTTGAATTTTGGGGTGGGATGTTGTGGTTTGTTCTTACTATTATTTTTTTGGTCGGAACAGTTTTTAATTTATCTATTTGGGTTGATTATCTTTATTTGTTTTTTCTAAACGGCTAGTTTATCGTAATCGGTTGTTAGTTTATTTATATATTTGTATGTATTTAGATCAATTTATTATACGATTTTTAAGTAACGTAGTATATTATCTTTTATTCATTTTTTATTTTTTATCGTTATATAACAGTTATAACTTTCGTCCGTTCTTTTGTTTTGATTTTAATTCGCATATTCTAACAGGTGTGGTTTTGTAATTTGTTTGGAGTAATTTATTTTGCTTATTTTATTGTTGTTTTGTTTGTTTATATATTTATTTATTTTTCTATTTTAAGTTACGTAGTTAAAAAAGTTTTTCATGTATGCATTTTGAGATTAGCTCGGATCTTTTATTTAATAATTTATTTTGATCTGGGAAGGTAATGATAGCTATTTTTTCCTCCAAGCAAAGTTTGCAAGTTTTTGATAGGTTGTTGTAGGCTGATAATTTTTTCCTTATTTTCCAAGATATTTTTGGTGTGGTGTGTGTTTTGTTTTTTATTTCCCAGATATACTTAGAAAGCATTGTACTGTAAGGCATATTTACTATTTGTGAAAGACATTTTGTGTACATAATTTCTTTGTTTCCATGGTCCTTCGGTTACACCTATGTATACTTTTTCTTCATTATCTGCTGATTTTATCGTGGCTTGGTAGATTACGTTGTTTTGTAAACAATTACCGTTTAAGGGACATTTGTTTTTTATTCTGCAGTTGCACGTGGGTTTAATTTGTTCGTGTGGTTTGTTAATAATTTTCCTGTTGTGCTTTTTTATTATTTGTGCCATGTTCTCGGTGCAACTGTAGCTGATTTTTACTGTGTTTTTGTTGAATATTTTGTGTAGGATGCTTGTTTCCGGGAAGTGTTTCTGTAAAAGTTTGAAGAATATTTTTCCTATGTTTGTTTTTACGTTTTTGCTGTACGGTAGGTTGAACCATATGATATTTCTTTTCCTGTTGGTCTTTTTTGTGTTCTGTGGTGAGTATGTGAGTGTTGCTGGGAGTCCGCTATCTTTTAGGGCTGTTTGATAGTCTTTCTTAGCTTTGTTAAATATAGATTCATCGGAAGAATTGTCGGAAAGCCTGCGGTTAATCGATTTTGGTATCTGTTTGATTATAGAAGGCGGGTGGTTGGAGTATATGTGTATGTACTGTGGTTTATCATTCGGTTTTCTGTATGGTTTCTGTGTGTGTATATATATATATATATATATATATATATATATATATATATATATATATATATATATATATATAGATAGATAGATAGATAGATATGAAGGGACTGAGATAGATAGATAGATAGATAGATAGATAGATAGATAGATAGATAGATAATTAACAGACTGGGATAAATAGACGTAAATGAACACAGTGTATTCTTGCACGTTAACTCTTGTTAATTTAACCGCAGGTAAAATTCGTTGGATAATTTGATATCGAATACAAGTCATTTTTTTACCACATCAGTCACATTTACAAAGAGGAACTCTCATTAGAACAATTGGCAGAGAAATATTATTTAGCAAAGACACAAGGAGGGCATGTAACGGCGATGTTTAAATTACTAAAGTCGAGTTGCCAGATGAGAACTGATAACATAAGAGACCCTTGTTTTGGTTTTATAAAGAATCTAAAGATATATAACAGGAGCAGCAGACGAGATTAGCAGCAATATTCGTTTTAGTTTGGTTTGGTTTACGGTATATAAATCTCAATGGGTGGTTTAATGCTGACAAAATGTTTACAATAGATTGGTTTGGTTTATTTTGTTTTACGGCATATCAACCTCAATGGGTTATTTAATTCCGACAAGATTTTTATTGCTGGTAATATTTTTACAGAAATGTATTGCTGGTAATATTTCTTTCTTTCAAAAATGTATTGCTGGCAATTTTTTTCAGAAATATATTGCTGGTAAAAAAATTAAAAAAAAAAAAACTATTGCTGGTAATAATGTATAGCTGACAATAATTTTTCCTTCAAAAATTCATTGCTGGTAATATTTTTTTTACAAAACATAATTGCTGGTAATAGAACCTATTTTTATAAGTTTTGAGACCAGATTGGTATGTTAACTATTTGCGCATATCTGGGACCCTAACAGATGCTACCACCACGGTAAACCTGGTAAAACCAGCAATTAAGAGTTGGTTCCAAACACCTTAAAACATCCTGATGAGAGGCCTTGCTGCTCGGCGTAGTTTATCGTCATACCCAGGATGGAGCAATATTCGGTGCGTTCAGATTGATTTCTCTACCTTAATCCCTATCCTACCTACCTAGCCACCTACCTATAGTAAGAATTTGTCTTTTCTCATCACAGGGAAATATCACGCATGAAAATCTATTTTCCTTTCTTTTTATCCAATTATTCACCCCTTAGATTTTCTTTAAAGAAAATATAAAAAGAATATCTTGTTTTCTATCTCGGTGCCAAGGTCGCACTGACCCGCGTTAAATGAAGTCTAAAATTCGTAGATTATGTAAAGCGGGTGCGGTTAATTTGGAGCGGGTGAGTAAGCGGTAAAAGACAGTTTGGGAGATGTGAAGAACGTGGTGGTTTTGTTTTCAAAGAGAAAAAAAGTGTGCAAGATTCAGAAAAGAGGCAAGAAAAGAAGAAAGAAAAGAAGAAAAATACTTAAGAAAAGAAAAGAGAAAAGAAAAGAAGAAAAATACATAAGAAAAGAAAAGAGAAAAGAGGAAAGAAAAAAATAAAAATGCATAAGAAAAGAAAAGAGAAAAGAGGAAAGAAAAGAAGAAAAATGCATAAGAAAAGAAAAGAGGAATGAGGAAAGAAAAGAAGAAACATACTTAAGAAAAGAAAAGAGAAAAGAGGAAAGAAAAGAGGAAAAATACATATAAAGAGAAAAGAGGAAAGAAAAGAAGAAAAATACATATGAAAAGAAAAGAGGAAAGAAAAGAAGAAAAAATGCATGAGAAAAGAAAAGAGAAAAGAGGAAAGAAAAGAAGAAACATACTTAAGAAAAGAAAAGAGAAAAGAGGAAAGAAAAGAGGAAAAATAGATATAAAGAGAAAAGAGGAAAGAAAAGAAGAAAAAATGCATGAGAAAAGAAAAGAGAAAAGAGGAAAGAAAAGAAGAAAAAATGCATAAGAAAAGAAAAGAGAAAAGAGGAAAGAAAAGAAGAAAAAATGCATAAGAAAAGAAAAGAGAAAAGAGGAAAGAAAAGAAGAAAAATACATATGAAAAGAAAAGAGAAAAGAGGAAAGAAAAGAAGAAAAATACATATGAAAAGAAAAGAGAAATGAGGAAAGAAAAGAAGAAAAAATGCATAAGAAAAGAAAAGAGAAAAGACGAAAGAAAAGAAGAAAAAATGCATAAGAAAAGAAAAGAGAAAAGAGGAAAGAAAAGAAGAAAAAATGCATAACAAAAGAAAAGTGAAAAGAGGAAAGAAAAGAAGAAAAATACATATGAAAAGAAAAGAGAAAAGAGGAAAGAAAAGAAGAAAAATACATATGAAAAGAAAAGAGAAAAGAGGAAAGAAAAGAAGAAAAATACATATGAAAAGAAAAGAGAAAAGAGGAAAGAAAAGAAGAAAAAATGCATGAGAAAAGAAAAGAGAAAAGAGGAAAGAAAAGAAGAAAAATACATATGAAAAGAAAAGAGAAAAGAGGAAAGAAAAGAAGAAAAATACATATGAAAAGAAAAGAGAAAAGAGGAAAGAAAAGAAGAAAAATGCATATGAAAAGAAAAGAGAAAAGAGGAAAGAAAAGAAGAAAAATACATATGAAAAGAAAAGAGAAAAGAGGAAAGAAAAGAAGGAAAAGGCATAAGAAAAGAAAAGAGAAAAGAGGAAAGAAAAAAAGAAAAATACATATGAAAAGAAAAGAGAAAAGAGGAAAGAAAAGAAGAAAAATGCATAAGAAAAGAAAAGAGAAAAGAGGAAAGAAAAGAAGGAAAAGGCATAAGAAAAGAAAAGAGGAAAGAAAAGAAGAAAAATACATATGAAAAGAAAAGAGAAAAGAGGAAAGAAAAGAAGAAAAAATGCATCAGAAAAGAAAAGAGAAAAGAGGAAAGAAAAGAAGAAAAAATGCATAAGAAAAGAAAAGAGAAAAGAGGAAAGAAAAGAAGAAAAATACATGTGAAAAGAAAAGAGAAAAGAGGAAAGAAAAGAAGAAAAATACATATGAAAAGAAAAGAGAAAAGAGGAACGAAAAGAAGAAAAAATGCATAAGAAAAGAAAAGAGAAAAGAGGAAAGAAAAGAAGAAAAAATGCATAAGAAAAGAAAAGAGAAAAGAGGAAAGAAAAGAAGAAAAATGCATAAGAAAAGAAAAGAGAGAAGAGGAAAGAAAAGAAGAAAAATACATATGAAAAGAAAAGAGAAAAGAGGAAAGAAAAGAAGAAAAAATGCATAAGAAAAGAAAAGAGAAAAGAGGAAAGAAAAGAAGAAAAAATGCATAAGAAAAGAAAAGAGAAAAGAGGAAAGAAAAGAAGAAAAATACATATAAAAAGAAAAGAGAAAAGAGGAAAGAAAAGAAGAAAAATGCATATGAAAAGAAAAGAGAAAAGAGGAAAGAAAAGAAGAAAAATACATATGAAAAGAAAAGAGAAAAGAGGAAAGAAAAGAAGAAAAATACATATGAAAAGAAAAGAGAAAAGAGGAAAGAAAAGAAGAAAAAATGCATAAGAAAAGAAAAGAGAAAATAGGAAAGAAAAGAAGAAAAAATGCATAAGAAAAGAAAAGAGAAAAGAGGAAAGAAAAGAAGAAAAATACATATGAAAAGAAAAGAGAAATGAGGAAAGAAAAGAAGAAAAAATGCATAAGAAAAGAAAAGAGAAAAGAGGAAAGAAAAGAAGAAAAATACATATGAAAAGAAAAGAGAAAAGAGGAAAGAAAAGAAGAAAAAATGCATAAGAAAAGAAAAGAGAAAAGAGGAAAGAAAAGAAGAAAAAATGCATAAGAAAAGAAAAGAGAAAAGAGGAAAGAAAAGAAGAAAAATACATGGGAAAAGAAAAGAGAAAAGAGGAAAGAAAAGAAGAAAAATACATATGAAAAGAAAAGAGAAAAGAGGAACGAAAAGAAGAAAAAATGCATAAGAAAAGAAAAGAGAAAAGAGGAAAGAAAAGAAGAAAAAATGCATAAGAAAAGAAAAGAGAAAAGAGGAAAGAAAAGAAGAAAAATGCATAAGAAAAGAAAAGAGAGAAGAGGAAAGAAAAGAAGAAAAATACATATGAAAAGAAAAGAGAAAAGAGGAAAGAAAAGAAGAAAAAATGCATAAGAAAAGAAAAGAGAAAAGAGGAAAGAAAAGAAGAAAAAATGCATAAGAAAAGAAAAGAGAAAAGAGGAAAGAAAAAAGAAAAATGCATAAGAAAAGAAAAGAGAAAAGAGGAAAGAAAAGAAGAAAAATAAATATGAAAAGAAAAGAGAAAAGAGGAAAGAAAAGAAGAAAAAATGCATAAGAAAAGAAAAGAGAAAAGAGGAAAGAAAAGAAGAAAAAATGCATAAGAAAAGAAAAGAGAAAAGAGGAAAGAAAAGAAGAAAAATACATATGAAAAGAAAAGAGAAAAGAGGAAAGAAAAGAAGAAAAAATGCATAAGAAAAGAAAAGAGAAAAGAGGAAAGAAAAGAAGAAAAAATACATATGAAAAGAAAAGAGAAAAGAGGAAAGAAAAGAAGAAAAATACATGTGAAAAGAAAAGAGAAAAGAGGAAAGAAAAGAAGAAAAATACATATGAAAAGAAAAGAGAAAAGAGGAAAGAAAAGAAGAAAAAATGCATAAGAAAAGAAAAGAGAAAAGAGGAAAGAAAAGAAGAAAATATGCATAAGAAAAGAAAAGAGAAAAGAGGAAAGAAAAGAAGAAAAAATGCATAAGAAAAGGAAATTGAAAAGAGGAAAGAAAAGAAGAAAAATACATATGAAAAGAAAAGAGAAAAGAGGAAAGAAAAGAAGAAAAATACATATGAAAAGAAAAGAGAAAAGAGGAAAGAAAAGAAGAAAAATACATATGAAAAGAAAAGATAAAAGAGGAAAGAAAAGAAGGAAAAGGCATAAGAAAAGAAAAGAGAAAAGAGGAAAGAAAAGAAGAAAAATACATATGAAAAGAAAAGAGAAATGAGGAAAGAAAAGAAGAAAAATACATATAAAAAGAAAAGAGAAAAGAGGAAAGAAAAGAAGAAAAATACATATGAAAAGAAAAGAGAAAAGAGGAAAGAAAAGAAAAAAAATACATATGAAAAGAAAAGAGAAAAGAGGAAAGAAAAGTAGAAAAATGCATAAGAAAAGAAAAGAGAAAAGAGGAAAGAAAAGAAGAAAAATACATATGAAAAGAAAAGAGAAAAGAGGAAAGAAAAGAAGAAAATACATATGAAAAGAAAAGAGAAAAGAGGAAAGAAAAGAAGAAAAATGCATAAGAAAAGAAAAGAGAAAAGAGGAAAGAAAAGAAGAAAAATACATATGAAAAGAAAAGAGAAATGAGGAAAGAAAAGAAGAAAAATACTTAAGAAAAGAAAAGAGAAAAGAGAAAAGAAAAGAAGAAAAATACATAAGAAAAGAAAAGAGAAAAGAGGAAAGAAAAGAAGAAAAATACTTAAGAAAAGAAAAGAGAAAAGAGGAAAGAAAAGAAGAAAAAATGCATGAGAAAAGAAAAGAGAAAAGAGGAAAGAAAAAAAGAAAAATGCATAAGAAAAGAAAAGAGAAAAGAGGAAAGAAAAGAAGAAAAATACATATGAAAAGAAAAGATAAAAGAGGAAAGAAAAGAAGAAAAAATGCATAAGAAAAGAAAAGAGAAAAGAGGAAAGAAAAGAAGAAAAAATGCATAAGAAAAGAAAAGAGAAAAGAAGAAAGAAAAAAAGAAAAATGCATAAGAAAAGAAAAGAGAAAAGAGGAAAGAAAAGAAGAAAAATACATATGAAAAGAAAAGAGAAAAGAGGAAAGAAAAGAAGAAAAAATGCATAAGAAAAGAAAAGAGAAAAGAGGAAAGAAAAGAAGAAAAAATGCATAAGAAAAGAAAAGAGAAAAGAGGAAAGAAAAGAAGAAAAATACATATGAAAAGAAAAGAGAAAAGAGGAAAGAAAAGAAGAAAAAATGCATAAGAAAAGAAAAGAGAAAAGAGGAAAGAAAAGAAGAAAAAATACATATGAAAAGAAAAGAGAAAAGAGGAAAGAAAAGAAGAAAAATACATGTGAAAAGAAAAGAGAAAAGAGGAAAGAAAAGAACAAAAATACATATGAAAAGAAAAGAGAAAAGAGGAAAGAAAAGAAGAAAAAATGCATAAGAAAAGAAAAGAGAAAAGAGGAAAGAAAAGAAGAAAAAATGCATAAGAAAAGAAAAGAGAAAAGAGGAAAGAAAAGAAGAAAAAATGCATAAGAAAAGGAAATTGAAAAGAGGAAAGAAAAGAAGAAAAATACATATGAAAAGAAAAGAGAAAAGAGGAAAGAAAAGAAGAAAAATACATATGAAAAGAAAAGAGAAAAGAGGAAAGAAAAGAAGAAAAATACATATGAAAAGAAAAGAGAAAAGAGGAAAGAAAAGAAGGAAAAGGCATAAGAAAAGAAAAGAGAAAAGAGGAAAAAGAAGAAAAATACATATGAAAAGAAAAGAGAAATGAGGAAAGAAAAGAAGAAAAATACATATGAAAAGAAAAGAGGAAAGAAAAGAAGAAAAATACATATGAAAAGAAAAGAGAAAAGAGGAAAGAAAAGAAAAAAAATACATATGAAAAGAAAAGAGAAAAGAGGAAAGAAAAGAAGAAAAATACATATGAAAAGAAAAGAGAAAAGAGGAAAGAAAAGAAGAAAAATGCATAAGAAAAGAAAAGAGAAAAGAGGAAAGAAAAGAAGAAAAATACATATGAAAAGAAAAGAGAAATGAGGAAAGAAAAGAAGAAAAATACTTAAGAAAAGAAAAGAGAAAAGAGAAAAGAAAAGAAGAAAAATACATAAGAAAAGAAAAGAGAAAAGAGGAAAGAAAAGAAGAAAAATACTTAAGAAAAGAAAAGAGAAAAGAGGAAAGAAAAGAAGAAAAATGCATAAGAAAAGAAAAGAGAAAAGAGGAAAGAAAAGAAGAAAAATACTTAAGGAAAGAAAAGAGAAAAGAGAAAAGAGGAAAGAAAAGAAGAAAAATGCATAAGAAAAGAGAAGAGAAAAGAGGAAAGAAAAAAGAAAAGAAACAAAGTATAAAGTTAAAAGCGATAAAAATGTTTTTGAAAACTCGAAAGAAGGAAGGAAAGTGATGGCGAGAGTGTAAAGGATGGACGAACTAATGAACGAACGAGAACCTAAGAAGGAAAGAAAGAAATAGAACTTAACAATGAAAGGGGAGGCAAGAAGGAAAGAAAGAGAACATAAGAAAGAGAAGGCAAGAACGAAAGAAAGAACGAGGACGCACGATAAAAAGAACGATAGAAAGACAGAATGAAAGAATGAATGAGCACGTAACAAACAAAGAGAACGTAAAGAAAGAAAGAAAAAAGAAATAGAACGCAAGAAAGAAAGAAAAGAAAGAAAGAAACAGAACCTAAGAAAGAAAGAAAGAAAAAAGAAAAAGAACGTAAGAAAGAAAGAGAACGTAAAAAAGACAGATACCGCAAGAAAGAAAGAAAAAAGAAGAGATTGCAAGAAATAAAAAAGAAGAGATTGAAAGAAAGAAAAAAGAAGAGATTGTAAGAAAGAAAAAAGAAGAGATTGCAAGAAAGAAAAAAAGAAGAGATTGAAAGAAATAAAAAAAGAAGAGATTGAAAGAAAGAAAAAAGAAGAGATTGTAAGAAAGAAAAAAGAAGAGATTGCAAGAAAGAAAAAAAGAAGAGATTGAAAGAAAGAAAAAAGAAGAGATTGAAAGAAAGAAAGAAAGAAAGAAAGAAGGAAAGAAAAAAGAAGAGATTGCAAGAAATAAAAAAAGAAGAATTGAAAGAAAGAAAAAAGAAGAGATTATAAGAAAGAAAAAAGAAGAGATTGCAAGAAAGAAAAAAAGAAGAGATTGAAAGAAAGAAAAAAGAAGAGATTGAAAGAAAGAAAGAAAGAAGGAAAGAAAAAAGAAGAGATTGCAAGAAAGAAAAAAAGAAGAAATTGAAAGAAAAAAAAAAGAAGAGATTGCAAGAAAGAAAAAAAGAAGAGATTGTAAGAAAGAAAAAAGAAGAGATTGCAAGAAAGAAAAAAAGAAGAGATTGAAAGAAAGAAAAAAGAAGAGATTGCAAGAAAGAAAAAAAGAAGAGATTGTAAGAAAGAAAAAAGAAGAGTTGGAAAGAAAGAAAAAAAAGAAGAGATTGAAAGAAAGAAAAAAGAAGAGATTGTAAGAAAGAAAAAAGAAGAGATTGTAAGAAAGAAAAAAAAGAAGAGATTGAAAGAAAGAAAGAGAACGTTAGAAAGAAAGAAAGAAAGAAAGAAAGAGAATTTAAGAAAGAAAGAGGACATAAGAAAGAAAAAGAACATAAAAAAGAAAGAAAGACAAATAACATAGGAAACAAAATAAAGAAATTACTTAAGAAAGAAAACGTAAGAGAGAAAAAAGAACAAAGAAAAAAAGAGAATGTAAGAAAGAAAGCAACCGTTAAAAAGAAAGAAATGCAGATAACGTAGGTAATATTGAAGAGAATATAAGAAAGAAAGAGAACATAAAGAAAGAGAGAGGAGAAAAAAGAAAACGAGAATATAAGAAAGAAAGAAAGAGAAAGAAAGAAAGAAAGAGAAGATAAGAAAGAAAGAAAGAAAGAAAGAGAAAATAAGAAAGAAAGAAAGATAAAATAAGAAAGAAAGAAAGAAAGAGAAGATAAGATAAGAAAGGAACCAAAACAAAAAGCAAATGACGTAAGATAGAAAGAAAAATAAATTACGTAAGAAAGAACGAGAACATAAGAAAGAAAGACAGATGCCGTAAGAAAAAAGAAAGAAAGATAACATAAGAAAGGAAGAAAGAAAGAATGAAAGAAAGAAAAAGAATGCAAGAAAGAAAGAGAATGTAATTAAAAAAGAGAATATAAGAAAGAAAGAATACCGATAACCTTAGAAAGATAAAAAGAAAACACAAGCAAGAAACAGAACATGAAGAAAGAAAGAAAAAAGGAAAAAAAAACGCAAAAAAGAAAGAAAGAGGAGATAAGAAAGAAAGAGAACATGAGAAAGGAACAGATGGTAAGAAAGAAAGAGAAAGAAAGGACGTAGAAAAAGCAAGAAAGAAGAGAAGAAATAAAGAAAACAAAAACTACTTTGAGGTAAAAGCACCAAATCTTGGTGTTTAAATTAAGACATCAACCAAATAGACAAGATAAGCAAAGACCGTTAACTAAATAATGTAGACTCTTCGAAAATGGTTATCCGCGAAAAAAATGCCTTCCTTCTATTATTCTTTCTTTCTCCTTTTTAAAATTTATTTATCTGGCGCCGGCAACATCTTTTTATCTTCATTTTTTTTAAACGTTTCAATTATACTTTTAATCATTATTTTCATCTCTTAGTTTTGTTATTTTATTTTTTAGTTTCTAAATAAACAGGTAAGGTAGGTTGGCCAATAGGTAAGTAGTCGAAGGGCGGTGGAGCAGGAAACACGGATTATATTTTTTAATTACCCCACCATACTGCCCTTAAAAGCACCACACAAAAACAGACAATATTTCTGGTTTATGTCAAGCTAAGCAAAAATCAAATGACAAAATTTATTAAGAGCTACAAATGACAGGAAATTGTGGAGGGCCATGATCGCCAACGTCCTGAAAGGACACGGCACATAAAATACGAAGAACTAAGCTGAGTAAATGAATGGCGGTACAGGGTTTTGGAGAGATAACAAAAAGACAATATTTATGAAAAGCTACAAGGGACAGGAAATTGTGGAGAGCCATGATCGTCAACGCCCTGAAAGAACACAGCACATAAAAGATGAAGAACTAGGCTGAGTAAATGAATGGTGGTACAGGGTTTAGGAAAGATGACACAAAGACCAAATTTATGAAACGCTACGAAGGACAGGAAATTGTGGAGGGCCATGATCTGCTATGTGCTGATTGGCTACGTCACATAGAAGAAGAAGAAGAAGAAGAAGAAGAAGAAGAAGAAGAAGAAGAAGAAGAAGAAGGAAAAATGAAAACAAAAAGCAAATCTAGAAGAAAACATTTTTTTGTATTTTTTTAAAATCAAATTCACCCCAAGAAAGGTAGTAAAGCCACTAAGACACAAGGGCTACTGGGTGTGGAAGAATTAGAAAACTGAAAGATTACTAACAAGCGAGAACTATAGAAGCGTAATCAGGAAGACAGTGGATAATGATTGACATTGTATTTAAATGTTTGAAGATATGTCAATTGTGTCATGTCTTCTGCAACATTTGTTTCTTCAAACATATATACAATTACTGAGTGATACATTTTTACAGCTTATCAACCCTTTGTAGGTTATTTAAAGCCAGAAAATATTTTTAGATTGTAAAAATTGTTTTTTTAGATAATAATGGTTTATTGATAAAAGTCTTACTAATTAACTCATACCTGGAGGGAGAAGTAGCGGAATCATATCTTTCTCAAGAGTCGTTGAATATAACGTACCCCTCTAGAATTGGAACTCGGCTCTCCGATTAACAATTCAGAACCTTTATCCAGTACACCATCCGTACATCCAAGCTTACAGGAACTGGTATTTCAAAGTGCTCACCCATCAAGTTGCTGACCAGGCTCGACGTTGCCTAACTTCAGTGATCGCAAAAAATCGGTTTGGTTTGGTTTGGTTTACGGTATATCCATCTCAATAGGTTAAATAACTCTTTGAGGTTGATATGCCGACACGATTTTTATAGCTGGTAATTTTTTTTTTTTTCAAAAAAGTAGTGACGAAAGACATGACTTATAATTCAAAACGAGCGTGAACGTGTATTTTTTTTTTTTTTAAGCTTATCACCCCAAGCAAGGCTGGAAGCCACTAGCACGCAAGGGGTTACAGAAGGTTTGGAGAAAGAGCAGATAGGAGTGGTAAAGGAGGGGATGTGGAGAAAGATAGTGGATCGATCAAGGCAAGGGGGTTACAGAAGATTTGGAGCGAGAGCAAATAGGAATGAAAGGTGAAAGGATGTGGAGAAGGGAAGTGGATAGATCAAGGCAACTGGAGATGTCGATTGACGTTACACTTAAATAGTCGGAGATTATATTTGTCAGGGAAACAGGAATAGGGAAGGGAGTTCCACAGGCGAGATGTGCGAGACATGAAGCTATTGGAGTAGAAGAGGCGTCTACATCTAACAGTTTCAACGGTGAAGGGGTGAGAACGGGATGCCAGCCTCGTAGGACGTTTAAATTCATGAGGCCTAGGGATCAGCGAAAGCAGCTCCTCGAAGCAATTACCGTGAAAGTATTTGTAAAAAAGACAGAGCGAGGCAACGTCGCGTCTGTGAGAGAGCGACTGCAAACGAGATGACAGATCAGGGCCAATTCCATTGCATATCCGTCTCTGGATCTTATCAAGAACCCTGAGGCAAACAGCAGGGGCTTCAGAACATATATGGCAGCAATACTCCATGCAAGGGCCAATGGTCGATTTATAGATTTGGAGGATTGATTCCGGGGAGAAAGATTTCCTGGCTCGGCACAAGAATTTCCAAAACAATGTGTTTTTACCGTAAAAAAGACGCTAAATTCCCCATACTAATCTTTGGCCCACTTCTGAAGCAAGAAAGAGATGTTTTTTAACCAAATTTTCGAAACGGATTAAAAAATTTAATGAAATAATAAAATGTTCCCTTGGTGTTTGCTAATAATAACGTAAACTATTTGACGATTACTCTTTGTTTTTATCAAGTTTTGAACCTTTTTTCATACTGCTATGCTCTTTTTTAGCGATTTATTGGAGGTACATATATTATACACAGCTATTTATCAAGCGCATTAGTCGTGCATAGAAATAAATTCAACCAAAACTTCGATTTTGAGAATGCCACACTTATTACAAGAGAAAGTAACTAACGAACATTTCTTGAAAGTGTTGCTATCGAAACTTACCAAAATGTATATCTTCGCCTCGGATTATTTCAAATATCTTCTTTCCTCAACGAAATACTACTTTTCTAAGTCAACATATACGACTATAAAATTTTTGACACTAAAATAACGGTTAAATACCAAATCTGTTATTTTATATATTTAGTATATAAATTAATCTCAAACTAAAATAATAATAACATTAAAAGACTGCAAGAACATTTGTTTATTAGATATTTAATTACGCATGTGGCCTGATGATTGCGAGGGTGACTTCAATGTTCAGTTTTATATTAACATACGCTCTATCTCTGATACTTAGCACTTTGTGCCATAAATATAGCATACCGTAAAACTATATTTCTTCATATATATATATATATGTGTGTGTGTGTGTGTTTGTGTGAGAGTGTTTGTGTGTGTGATTGTGTGTACGTGTGTGTGTGTGTGTGTGTGTCATGGCCCCTGTCCTTTTTGCAATTTTCTTCTCGGTGATGCTGAAATATACATTCACAGACACAGAGAGCGGCGTCAAGTTCCAGTATCGAACAACTGATGGACGCTTCAATCATCTCAGTTTCAAATCCAAAACCCACCTTCGCACACAAATCATCCGTGATTTGTTGTTTGCTGCTGCTCTCGTTGCGACATCCTTTGAGGAGGCCCATCATTTAATAAATCGTTTCTCTGCTGAATGTAAAGCCTTTGGTCTTACACTTAGCATAAAGAAAACTGAAGTAGTGCTCCAACCTTATCTTACTCCCAAGCAATTCCGTGGTGTGAAACAAAAACTAAGTCTACAAATTTCCAGAGAGACCACTGAAAGCAGAAGACAATGTCCTGAACTATGTAAAGTCCTTCACCTATCATGATAGCAAAGTCATCTACAGTGGATCTTTAGATGATGAAATAATCTATCGAATTGCTAAAGCTACCAGTGCTTTCGGCAAACTTCTCCATCGCTTGTGGAATGAGCGGAGTATCCGACTGGATACGAACATTCAGGTTTACAGAGCTGTTGTCCTTGCCATTCTTTTGTACGGCTCAGAGTCGTGGACTCCATACAGGTACCATATACGCAAGCTGGATGTTTTCCATAAGAGCTGTGTGCGTGCCATCTGCGGGGGGTTAGCCTTCAAAACAGGACATCCAATGTAGACCTGTTTAAAAGGTGTTATATTGGAGGACTCGAGACTTTCCTCACACAGTCTTAGTTGCAGTGGTCTGGTCATGTCTTGAGAATGTCGGATGACAGGATACCGAAGGTCCTAATGTACAGCCAGTTAGATCAGGGCTACAGGAATGTAGGACGCCCATGGCTTAGATACAAAGACTAGCTGAAGAGCAACTTGTCAGCTAGCAATATACCTCATAACACTCTCGAGGGCTTAGCCTTGGATAGAGAGGGGATTAACGCGTTTTAGTGGACTCAGCGGTTTTCACTCTGCTAGTCTGAATTTTCTTCAAGAAGCGAGAGCAAGATCTAAATGGACAGCCAATCTAACAGTGATCTCATCCCACAATCCGCACTCTTGCTCCATATGCGGCCTCCTTTGCAAATGACTTGCGGGTCTTAAGTGCCGCTTAAGATTATCGCACAAAATTCATAACTGAATCAGTTGGTTAAGTTGTCAAATTCTCATACGCCGAAACCGACGGGAAGAGTCTATTATTGGGAGGCACGGTGGAGTAATGGATAGCGGCTCGGATTGAGGAATCGGAGAGCCGAGTTCGAATTCCAGTCGAACCATTACATTCACTTATGCGCTAATACCCTTGGGAAAGGTATGAATCCTCTTCTCCGCCCCCCCCCCCCCAGCTGTGGATAAATAACAGGACAGCCCGGGTTCTATAGCCTTGGATAACAACTGGTCTACTGCAGAAAATAATGGCAAACTACTGCGGGGAAAAAATCTGCCTCGTCAGTCACGTATCTAAAGATACATGATCGCCTAAGCGTGTATCACGCATGGCAGATAACTGACTTAGGATGCCCGGAGGAGTAATGGATAACGGCTCGGATTGAGGAATCCATTCGAATCCATTACATTCACTTACGTGCTAATACCCTTGTGAAAGGTATGAACCCTCTTCATAAATATGGGTAAATAGCAGGAGAGACTGGGTTCCATAGCCTAGGATGGCAACTGGTCTACCGCAAAAAGAATTGACAACCTACTGCGGGAAAAAAATCTGCCTCGTCAGTCATGTATCGAAAGACACATGATCGCATAAGCGTTTACCACGCATGGCACATAACTGAATGATATGTACAGGGTGCGATGGATAAATTGTCGCGATTTTATATTTTTTAATTATGCGCAGGTGAATGTTAAAATGAGATGTCAGTGCTGTTTCCATATTCGCGTAATTTAGACGACAATATATTCATCGCAGCCTGCATATTTCGTTTTTAATCATTTCACCCCAAGCAAGGAGGTGACATCAAAACTAAGACACAAGTGTCTACTGTGAGTGAAAGAGAATGAAAAGACTTTAGAAGGAACAGGAACCAATCCTAAGAAAAGAGACAAGGGATAAACATCTACACCTGCGCAAAAAACTAGGGAGGAGTGTGAACCTAGCGATAGGCGAAACTATATTTTCCTACGGAATATTTTGTTTCACCTTTGAAAGTGAAGTCTGAAGATCCAGTGAAAAATAAAGTTCTCTGGTGAAATAAATTATAACAAATGGAGCCTTAAAGTGGTCTGTTTTTCTTTAAATTATATTATATTATATATATATATATATATATATATATATATATATATATATATATATATATATATATATATATATGAACATAGAAGACAATACTTAGAGGCGACAGTCTGTTTCATGCTTGCTGCAATCGTCAGGTCATTGTAATATATATATTACTATTGAATATATTTATATATACATATATATATATACACACACACACATACACATATATACACACACACACACACACACACACATATATATATATATATATATATATATATATATATTACCTTTTTCTTTTTGAATTTGTAGGTCTGATGAATTGGATCGTGAGTATGATTCCAATGTAATAATTTATAACCATGGAATATTAGGGTTTCAGCCTTTTATATGATATTCTTACTCTATCCTGGACATTGAGTTCTACTTTGATTCTATCCACTTGTAAATTGATATATATATATATATATATATATATATATATATATTGACCACTGATATTATTAATATATATATATATATGTGTGTGTGTGTGTGTGTGTGTGTGTGTGTGTGTGTGTGTGTGTGCATCTTGTAAAATTCTTCCACTCATAATTATAGACATGTTTTCACTGTGTATTACATATATGTGTGTACGTTTTTTTTTTTTCATTTTACTCCAGCTTTTAATGGCGTATTGTCAACGTGTACGCATGCGTGCTCGTGTCCTGTGTTAGCGCGTTCAAATTTTCTCAAATTGAAGCTCAACGTAAGTACAAACCATAGCTGATAAAGACATACAATTATAACCGACTCCCGACCGGAAGGTACGCTAAAATGAACATTGTACAGTAATGTAGAAACCCGGGTCGCAATACCATTACTACTGATAATATTATTAATACTAATGCTGCTACTACTACTACTACTAATAATAATAATAATAATAACAGCGGTAATATGTAAATAAAATGCTTATTCAACTGTGTAAATGGCATTTGGGAACCTATTTCTATTTAATATCCTACACAGCTGGCCTATGTTAAACAATTACGCCAACTGTGGGGTTACCGGAAGCTTTCCGGGAATAAAAACACATTCCCGCGTTTCGAGAAACAACGCAGAGATTTCACCGGAAGTAGTCAGACGCGTGTCTTGTGCTCTGAGCATAGCGAGCAAGTACTGCATTTGCAATGAATGCTGGGGGTTTGATTTGATTTTTTGTGTGCGTATGTGTGCGTGCGTATGTGTGTGTGTATGTGCGTATGTGTATGTGTATGTGTTAATTATTTCCAATTCTATTTCTAAGTTATCTGTATTACTTTATTTTTCTTAATGTTTTCCTTTCTTCTCTTTCTGTTTCTTCTTCTTCTTCTTTCGCCCTTTCTCTCTTCCTCTTCGTTCCGTCTCATATTTTTTCCCCTCCAAATTTTGTTTCTATATGCTTTCTTTACAACCTTGTTTGTTGTTATTGTTTCTTCTTCTTCTTCTTCTTCTTCTTCTTCTTCTTCTTCTTCTTCTTCTTCTTCTTCTTCTTCTTCTTCTTCTTCTTCTATGTGACGTAGCCAATCAGCACATAGCCGATCATGGCCCTCCACAATTTCCTGTCCTTCGTAGCGTTTCATAAATTTGGTCTTTGTGTCATCTTCCCTAAACCCTGTACCACCATTCATTTACTCAGCCTAGTTCTTCATCATCTCCTTACTTCTTCTTCCTTTTCTTCTTTATCTCCTTGTTTGTTCTTATTCTTCATGTTTCTTCTTTGTAATTCCTTTTTCTTCTTCATCTCCTTGTTTCGCTATCCTCATCATTATCTCTTTGTTTCTTCTTCTTCTTCTTCTTCTTCTTCTTCTTCTTCTTCTTCTTCTTCTTCTTCTTCTTTATCATCTCCTTGCTTTTTCTTATTGTTTTTCTTCACCTTGTTTGTTGTTCTTGTTTCTTCTTCTTCTTCTTCTTGCTTCTTCTTCCTGTTTCTTCTTCATCTTGTTTCTTCATATTCTTCTTGTTTCCTCTTCTTCTTTATCCCTTTTTCTTTTTCTTCTTCATCTCCTTGTTACTCTATCCTCATCATTATCTCTTTGTTTCTTCTTCTTCTTCTTCTTCTTCTTCATCGCCTTGTTTCTTTTTCTTCTTCTTTTTCTTCTTCATCGCTCTGTTTCTTTTTCATTATTTCCTTGTTTCTTTTTCATCATCTCCTGTCTTTTCTTCATATTCATCATCATCATATCCTTGCTTGTTTTTTCTTCTTCGTCTACTTGTTTCTTCTTCTTCTTCTTCTTCTTCTTCTTCTTCTTCTTCTTCTTCTTCTTCTTCTTCTTCTTCTTCATCATCATCATCTGCTTGTTTTTCTTTTTTTCTTCTTTCATTTATTATTCTTCATATCCTTGTTTTTTTTTCTTCTTCTTCTTCTTCTTCTTCTTCTTCTTCTTCTTCTTCTTCCTTCCTTCCTTCCCTTCTCTTTTTCGTTCTTGCTTCCTCTTTAACATTTGGTGTTGGTAAGAGTCTTGAATTTTGGTCTCTTTCTTCGTTAAATTTCTTTTGTTTTCTTGATTTTTTCTTCGTTATAATTCATTCTTTTAGTTCTTCTTAGTAAGGATCAATTTTGATTTGTCCCCTTCGTTTTCTTTTCCTGTTTTCTTGCTTCTTGGCCATTTTCTGCCACTCTTTCTTGCTTCCTTTCTTATATTTCTGGGAATGTTTTCGTAATTTTTGTACCTACTCAAGCTTTTTTTTAAATTTACATTTTCTCTCCTTTTCTTCTTTGTCATCCTGTCTCCTGTTTCCCGCTTCTTCCTTATTCTAAAGACAATCGCATACATTAAAATAAACAAGTTAAAAGAAACCCCGGAACACAGTCAACAAAAAGGTCAATTTCATGAAAATATAAAGAAAAACACTTATAGAATATAAATAAAAAAACATTTACGAGGAAATTGTTTCGTGTGAGGTTATCACTTTTACTGGAAATGTAAGATAAATTTTATTTGATTTACGACCAGAGAAGACAGTGGGACACTTTAACGAAAATATCTTTATATCAATTTTCTTTTTCTTTTTTTTTTTCCTCTATTTTCAATTCTAATAAATGTAATGGCATTTTGAAGAGGGGAAAGACAAAAAATATATTGTAATTTTCGAAATATCGTAAACAAAGCCAAAGAAATAAAAAAAGATTTTGCTAAATTACATTTAAACTTTCTTTTAGCAAATTGCTACATGTAATTTCCCCTAATCCTTACATTTCAAGAAATAGCGGATATGATTCTTAATATCAGTCCAAGAGAAGATAGCCTGTGTTCTTTAAATGCACTAGATTACCGTATTTAAAGCTGTATAAAACCAGTCATTTCGCATCCAAAATGTCTTCGTATGATAAACAGATGTATCTGTTTGAATATTTGGGATGGGGAGTAATCATTATTTACATTCCTCACCTTTCTTGTTATTATCACCCGATCAACTTTTGCCTGCATTTCTGGGATGAAGATTTAGCATTATTTATATTCAGACTATTATCCTCATCTTTGTTGTTATTATCACATCACCTGATCATTATCGGTCTGATATTCTGGCATGAGGAGTGATCATTATTTAAACTATTTACATTCAGACTATTATCCTCATCTTTTTTGTTATTATCACACGATCACATTCTGTCTGCTTTTCTGGGATGAGGATTTACCATTATTTAATTCAGACTATTATCCTCATCTTTGTTTTTAATATCACCGCTACACCTTCTGTTTGAATTTCTGGGATGAGAAGATAGCATTATTTACATTAGGTTTATTATCTTCATTTTTGTTGTTATTATCACCTGATCACCTTCTACCTGAATTTCTGGCATGAGGAGTGATCATTATTTAAACTATTTGCATTCAGACTATTATCCTCATCTTTGTTGTTATTATCACCTGATCACCTTCTCTCTTTTTTTTTCTGGGATAAGAAGTTATCATTATTTATACTATTTACATTCAGACTGTCTGATTTTCTGGGATGAAGAATTACCACTGTTTAATTCGGAATATTATCCCTATCTTTCTTGTTATTATCACCTGATCACTTTCTGCCTAATTTTCTAGGATGAGGAATTAGCATTATTTACACTATTTACATTCAGATTATTATCCTCATCTTTGTTGTCATTACCACCTGATCACCTTCTGCCTGAATTTGTGGCATGAGGAGTGATCATTATTTACACTATTTACATTACGAGACACAGTGGGTAACGGAATGAGGAATTTGATTTCCAGTCGAATTCATTGCATTCATAGACATGCTAATAATATACACTAGGAAATATATGAATCCATTTCTCCGCCCCCACCCCCACCCCAGCTATGAATAAATAACAGCACCCAGGGTTCAATATGAGAAGGAAAACTGTGAATTCAAACCAAGTGACCCGAAGGCAGGTAATAACAATCTGGCATTATCAGACATCCCCTGATTTCTCTTCCCAGACGTCACGCATTTGTGTACCCTGGGGCTGTACATGAAGGGAGGATGGCGTTATCGCCTTGTTTGGCATGGAATTATTTTTTTTTAAAAATGGTATAATTATGGGTAAAAGTGATCAATATCAGCGATAGAAAGTGAGTAAATATAACAGGGAACACTAAGGAAAACACAGAGTTGCGACAGTCTGTTTCATCTTTGAACGTAATCATCATGGCTGAATATTAAAGTCAAACATGAAACAGACTGTCGCCACTCGGTATTAACCTCACTGTCCACTCCTAATATATATATATATATATATATATATATATTACAAACAATATTTTTGCTTATTTTTAGCATAATCCGTTCATATTCACGAATATTTTTCCATGTATTACAATCTAATGATGCAAGATATACACTGTAATAATGAAGTACTTTCCATCTCTTCCAATATATATAATATAATATCGATAACTACACATAGTTTTTGCCTTACAAGTTGCACCCCCGATGATGATCTCAGAAAGATTTGTGTATTTAGGCAGCAAATTCTCTTTTAGGCATGTCTGGTTAAATAAATTACAAGAATTATGTCTGCTTATTTTTAGCTTAATCCCTTCATGTTCCCGGATATTATTCTGTGTATTACAAGGAAATGATGTAAGAAATGCAATGTAACGGTGGAAAACACTTTTATATCCTAAGTACTTTCCATCTCTTTCTGAGATCACCATCAGGGATACAACTGGGAAGGCAAAAACTATGTGTAGCTATCCATATTATATTATATATATATTGAAGGAGATGGAAAGTACTGATTTTCACTGTTACAGTGCATTTCTTGCATAATTTGGACTGTAATATACGGAAAAATATCCGTGAATATAAACGGATTATGCTAAAATAAAGCAGACATATTATTTTTGATTTATTTAATCAGATATGACTAAACGAGAATTTGCTGCCTAAATACACAAATACATACATACATACTTAGATAGATGTATATCTATCTATCTATCTATCTATCTATCTATCTATCTATATATATATATATATATATATATATATATATATATATATATATATATATATATATATAAAGGGAAGAGGTTATAGTAGTTCCAACGAGAGAAAAGTGTGTATAATTGTTGAAACTTGACTAATGCATGGAATAATAATGCAACACAAAATGTACTTAGAACAAAATGTATTGAAACAAGAAAGTGTACACAATATTTACATATAGTCTTTTGTATATTCCTGGGAAGACCGTTCCTGGAGAATGTGTTGACTAAGTCGCGGTCGGGCAGAGTCTCTAGTTGAATCTCTTGATTCGCCTCTCATGTCTTCCCGGTACCAACCATATTTATATAGTCGGTACTCCACTATGCAAATTAGGTGCATCCTACCACAACAATAATAAAAAGAAGAGAGAAACCGCAAACGTTTTTGTTTGTAATGTGGATTTCTTTAAAAATATATATTATGCTTTATTTTCCATAATTTTGCTACACGGGTTTCCGGTCTCGCGACATTCAGCAGGCAAAGAGTGGATATTTCGACGTATTATTAAAAGGAATTAATGTTTTTCTTATGTTTCTCGATGCTAAATATTTTCTTTTTTGTGAGTTAGTGACCCAAAATCTTTCTTGAGCTGGTAGTGAAAGAATTTTGCGTGAAGAATAATAAAGCAATTAAGACTGGTCCGAGAAAGGGTGAAGAATATATGTATATTTTTATCTTTTAATGAGCTTTGTGTGTTCTTATATATATATATATATATATATATATATATATATATATATATATATATATATATATATATATATATATGTGTGTGTGTGTGTGTGTGTGTGTGTGTGTGTGTGTGTGGGTGTAGGTATATATATATTCTGTTTATATGTTATTTTTATAGATATCATTTATATATATATATATATATTCTGTTTATATGTTATTTTTATAGATATCATTTATATATATATATTCTGTTTATATGTTATTTTTATATATATCATTTATATATATGTATATATATATGTATATATATATATATATATGTGTGTGTGTGTGTGTATGTGTGTGTAGGTATATATATATATATATATATTCTGTTTATATATTATTTTTTATATATCATTTATATATATATATATATTCTGTTTATATGTTATTTTTATAGATATCATTTATATATATATATATTCTGTTTATATGTTATTTTTATAGACATCATTTATATATATATATATATATATATATATATATATATATATATTGATGCATGTTTCGTTATCGTCAGATAAGCTTAATAACATTATCATTAAAAGTGGAAAGAAAATCACCATATTGCCACATATTTTTTAATCCTATCTAAGTTTTCGGCTTACATAATCCATTATCAAAGGTTACAATTGCTTTACAATATATTATACACGGGCAAAACAATAATGATAGTCTGTTTTTGTATGCATGGAAGATTTCCAAGCAAATACAAACTCGTGCATACGAGAGGCTGGAAGCGAAAATCGCACCGCAGCTCTTGACATCACACATGACCACGCGAGTGTGAAAACGAGAAGTATTAAGTATGGAAAGCCGTTGGTATAAACCAATGGCTCCTGTTATCAATTGTTGGCATTTAAGAATATTTGTGGAGATTTCATAGTTTATTTTGTTCAGGTTAGGTTTATCTATCTATCTATCTACCTATCTATCTCTCTCTCTCTCTCTCTCTCTCTCTCTCTCTCTCTCTCTCTATATATATATATATATATATATATATATATATATATATATATATCGACGTAGGTCAACTGCAGCAGAGATTTGTGTGATTGTGTAGCCCACGATCATGTCGAAGGATGCATGTGCATGTGAAACACCTGCGCTACAAACGTTTTTGAATTGGTTACCATTCATGGCTGGTGAACACAATTTTTCTTACTATTTAACCTATTGCTAGAAGGGATTTTGTAATAAAAAGTAGACTATTCTGGGACTCTTGTACGCGTGAGACTCCCAGTTAAAAAAGGCCTCGTGCCCCATTCGGAGCATGGACGTGTTGAATGTGTTAAGGGAAGTTAAGGGAAATGTTAAAAATATGTAGAATATTTTATTTTTTGACACAAATGCAGTTACAATATACTGTAATTTTACGACATAGAGGATCCTTTTTTTACTACAAAAATATAAAAAAAAATTTCTGAGTCTTATCTGCTAATGCATATTGAGGTAAGCGAAGTTTAGGTGTTAAGTTTGAACGTAAGTATGAAAAAAAAAATGGGGAAAGAAAAAATCCTAATTAGAGAGAAGCAAGAAAAGTTACAAACCAAAAGAAGAAAAAAAAATAAGGAAGAGTGATATATATATATATATATATATATATATATATATATATATATTTTAAATTGTAAAAGAAAAAAAATTGGAAAAAAGCTGCTTTGTCTCGTGTAGAGAAAACGATCCCATATTTAGAGCAGTTTTTGTGTTCGCACCCCCAGACATCTGGGTTTTTTTACGGCACGTCAGCTTGAAAGTTAGAAAACTGTAATTAAAAGATTTGTGCGCACTTACCGTATATAATGGTTTATAAGACACCAGGGTTTCGCCCAGAAAATGGCGCAGAAATATCTTCTGGGACTTAGGTGTGAATTTGAAGTTCCTGGATGTTACTGGCAAACAAATATTTACCCAGACGTCATACTTACTAGTAAAAGTACCTAATCCCATTCTATAATAAAATAATATTAAATGTAAATTGGGGAGTGCTTTATATTCGAAGTTGAAGTATCCGTTAGGCTAATGTTTACCCAGATGCCATAGACTCCAAGTACTTGTACCGAGCCTGACTTCATAATTGTTATGGGTCCTTACCTATAACTACAGAATGAACTCTTCCTAACACTATGTGTACTACGCCTCTCAAGAGAGAGAGAGAGAGAGAGGAATGGAGTCGAGCCGATAGTAGTTCACTCCAAACCAGACTGACAGTCATACTAACACCTTCCACAGCTTGTATTATTATTATTCCGTGTAATATATCTTCGTTATTTCTACTCTTGTGTTCGTGTTCTTCTTCCTTGGTCCTAACCTGGACCATAAAAATAATACTGCATTATGAAGTTGTTGTGTCGGAAACCTACCACCCCTCTTGAAGATGAACTTGTCTGCGTCTAAAGACTTTAAATAGCGGCACGTCGAGAGACAGAGGGCGAGCAAGAGAAAGTTCTTGGCTGAGCTAGTTAGAGACTACTCAGGCGATTTCTGTATCTTTTACCAACCTAATAAAACCCTTTTTATTGTTACGTGTTATTTGTCGTTTGTCTCTACAAACCCCAAACCAACATCATAACATAAGTGTAAATAGTAGAGCCCTTTATGCAAACTTTAAGTATCTGGTAGGTTAATGTTTACCCAGATGCCATACACTCCAAGTACTTGTACCGAGCCTCACTCCATAATACTTCATTATTTAGTGTAAATAGTTAAGGCTTTTATGCAAACTTTAAGAATCTGGTAGGTTAATTTTTACCCAGATACCATACATTACCCGGATTTGTAACTAACCACACTACATAATACTGCAGTCAGGGCGCAGTCACTGACTGTGTGCGACTTCTGTCGAACTCTCTGCTTTGGCAGAGAGGAACCAGGACGAAGCATTGCCGAAGGGCAAAGTTTCGTTCGGGGATGTAGATGTAGATGCGGGTTCTAAGGGAATACTTTTGGCCGAACATACGGGCTCGGAGAAACCCACGTTAAATTCGGCCTTGCGCCACATACATTCCTCGGGGTGTGGGGACTGTTAAATATACACTCCATAATACTGCAATATCAAATGTAAATAGGGGAGCATTTTATAATCTAAGTTAAGGTATCACATAGGCTAATGTTTGCTCGGATCTCGTTGACAGCCAGTTATTGTACTTCGCGTAACTCCATGATAGCGTAATGAAATAGAGGAGAGCTTTATATTATATGTTGAGGTATCTGTTAGGTTAATGTTTACCCAGATGACATAGACCACAATAGTTTACTTAACCTAACTCCATATACTGTAATATTAAATATAATTAAGAGGTTTTAATGCAAATTTGAGGTACCTGGTCCGCTAATGTATACCTGGATACTATTGACTCCAATAACTTGTCTAACTGATGATGTTACCTTGTCTAACTGATGATGTTAAAACTTAGGCACACACACACACACACACACACACACACACACACACACACACACACATATATATATATATATATTATTCGGACTATTGTCTGCATCTTTGTCGCTATACAAGGTTTATTACAAGGTTTCGACCGTTGTACGCTCCGGCCTTCTTCATGTGGTTGGAATGTCAAACTGAACCCTTTATTTCGCTCACTCGGGTAGACTGTTCTAGTTCCACGTGCCATGTTTTTTTAATGGATGTCAGTTGTCAGTTATCTCCTGTTAATTCGCCTCTCCAAGTTCTACACTGCCTTAACCAGGTATTGAACTCACACTCTTTAAGTATCCGTTAGGCTAATGTTTACCCAGATGCCATAGACTCCAACTACTTGTACGTAGCCTGACTTCATAATACTGAATTATCAAGTGTAAATAGTTTAGCCCTTTATGCAAACTTTAAGTATCCGTTAGGCTAATGCTTACCCAGATGCCATAGACTGCAAGTACTGGTACTTAGCCTGACTTCGTACCTAACCCTAACCCTCTCCCAGTTTTACACTGCCTTAACCGGGTATTGAACTCACACTCTTTGGGTCCTGTCACTGGATCTAAATAACGCCTTTATTCACTGTGTCATGTATCCTTGACAACTGACATCCATTCAAACATGACACGTGGAACTAGAACAGCCTACCCCAGTCAGCGAAATATAGGATTCAGTTTGACATTCCAACCACCCGAAGAAGGCCGAAACGTTGTAATAAATATGGCGACAAAAATGAGGACAATAGTCCGAATAATGTAAATAGTGTACATAATATCTCATCTCAGAAATATAGACAGATCTATCTATCTATCTATCTATCTATATATATATATATATATATATATATATATATATATATATATATATATATGTATATATATATATGTCTATATATATATATATGTATGTATGCATATATATATATGTATATATATATATATATATATACATATATATATATGTATTAAAACACATCTAGTCCAAGAATTTTTTATACCCCCTCATATATATATATATATATATATATATATATATATATATATATATATATGAGATTGCATAGAGGAAATAATTGTGGAAAAGACCATTTCGAGCAATCTAGGAGAACTTGTAGCACTTAATCTTCCATGGTCTACCAATAATCCCGTTAGTTGGTGCTATTCAGTACTATAATACGAAGACCTCCCACTCTCTCTTTTCTGCTCCGCGATATAGCGACAAAATTAGGGCCTTATCCCAATCAGAATTCTACTTTCCCCGGAAAATCGACTAGTTAATTTCAAACAAACCACGTGGACATCACAAACAGGCACATGTATGCTATAGCGATGTGTATAAATGTTGTTTAAGCTATGTATGCACACATAAATATAGTCTCCTTTCTTTTTTTATTGCGAACTATGTTGTTCTTTATATACAATTATATGCATAAAATTCCTGTAAGTGTTGAATTTCTTTCTCTTGAAAATATTGAATTCCTTTATTTTGAATGTCTTCGTCTTCCTCAGTAATAAGTCGTAATTCCTCCTGCTACAATCCGAAGACCGACAGAAACGTCAATCTTCAAAACCTGAATATTTTTATCACTACTTGTTTGCTTGGATATAGGTTTTGTATAAAGAAACGATTATCTTTTTGTCGTCATAGAGGAATTTATTGCCTATCACTAGCATGGCTGATGCTAACCTCCAAGAAAATAATTAATTCCGTCATCTCGGGTTTATGTTTTTTAGTGACATGTGTCAGGAACCATTTTTTTTACAAGTGCTCATATTGCAATTTTGGCACAGTGGATAAAGGATGTTGGTTAGATCCAGTGACAGGACCCAAAGAGTGTGAGTTCAATACCTGGTTAAGGCAGTGGAGAACTTGGAGAGGGGAATTAACAGGAGATAACTGATAACTGACATCCATTAAATATGGCACGTGGAACTAGAACAGTCTACCCTAGTGAGCGAAATAAAGGATTCTGTTCGACATTCCGACCAGCTGAAGAAGACCGGAGCGTACAACGGCCGAAACCTCGTAATAAATATGGCGACAAAGATGAGGACAATGTAAATATTCGCTATTTTCTGTCCTCCCGAATGATGTCCTTTTGTGGACCTTTCTCTTCAGTAACGTATTCTCGTTTTCTTTCTTTCACTCTCAGTAAATACTTTTGTCTCAGTGACGTTATCGCTTTGCTTTGAGGAAATGATTAAATAATAATAATAATAATAATAACAGAAAAAATAATAACACTACCACTACTACTAATAATAATTGTAATACTACTACTAATAATAGTCATGACAATAATAATAGTAGTAGTAGTAGTAGTAATAATAATAATAATTATTATTATTATTATTATTATTATTATTATTATTATTATTGGCACCCACTGAATATAAAACCCGGCATGACAGAGTGGGCCAATATCTGCACTGGAAAATTTGCAACTCCTATGGGAAGGAAACTGAAAGAAACTGGTATGAACACCACCCAGACCCGGTTACGGAGATAGGACCTGTTACAATTCTATGGGACTACACAATACACACTGACAGAACAATCAAAGCCAACCGCCCAGACATTGTTATTAAAGACCACAAACAAAATAAGTGCCTCCTTATTGATATGGCAGTCCCTGCAGACTGCAATGTATCTTTGAAGATATTCGAAAAACTGTCAAAATACAAGGACCTTGAAATAGATATCTCAAAAATGTGGCACATGGGAACATCAACAATCCCTGTTGTAGTTGGAGCCATTGGACTGGTTGGAAAAGATTCCAGTAGGCTGATTGAAGGGATCCCTGGAAGTCCATGCCTCAAAGAGATACAAAAAATTGTTCTGACAAGTACAGCCCACACTTTACGAAGGGCTTTATCTATGTAATTATTTTTTTATTTTATTTTATTTTTTTTTTTTGCAGTGGAAAGTGTCATGATGCCATTTCTAACCTTAGGTCCCTGGGCGGGACTCGGAAAGAAATGTGTAAACGCCAGATATCAAAGGAAATAATAATAATAATAATAATAATAATAATAATAATAATAATAATAATAATAATAATCAACTGATCATCTTGTATAAAGTTGCACGGTATTGGCAGCCACTGAATATAAAACACGGCATGACAGAGTGTGCCAATATCTGCACTGGAAAATCTGCAACTTATACGGAAAGGAGACTGCAAGAAATTGCTGTGAACACCACTCAGTTACGAAGATAGGACCTGTAACAATTTTATTGAACTTTTACTATACGCACAGACATAACAATCAAAGCTAGCCGCCCAGACATCGTGATTGCAGTCACAATAATAATAATAATAAT
>OZ038516.1:55574247-55594247 GCA_964036315.1 Acanthosepion esculentum
ATATGTACGTACAGTATTCTGAATAGAATAATTATAGTTTCCCTTTATCTTCCAGAGATATAGCGTTACGCTTAGCATTAGCACTTGCACTGGAACTTTTCTTCGAAGCCATTAGCAAAAATGCATTCTAAATCACAGTTGAAATGTAATTGAAAGCACGTCGACGGCAGAGAACAGATGTAAACAAGTCTGACTTCAAAATCATTATTGGAGCAGAAAAAACTCACATGTGGCACTTGTCGCCAGGAATGAATTTGAAACAAGAACATCTGCTAAACATAATTTATTATGTTAACTTTTTTGTTTTTGATGATTTTATGACGGTTCCGTCTAGGATACGGGTTCGATTCCTGTCGAAGGACGCATATTTTCTATGAAAATTTCTCGGACAT
The DNA here is from genome assembly GCA_964036315.1 of Acanthosepion esculentum. Lineage (NCBI taxonomy): Eukaryota > Metazoa > Mollusca > Cephalopoda > Sepiida > Sepiidae > Acanthosepion > Acanthosepion esculentum. The sequence continues at coordinate 55,574,640 of OZ038516.1, forward strand.
TCAGGCCGGTAAATGTTGTTAATACTGTTTATTATAAAACAGAGCATTTCCTTAAATATCTGTATCTATAAAAAAAAGAATGCATAAATATAAAAATTTCTTTACACACACACACACACACACACACACACACACACACACACACATATATATATATATATATATATATATATATATATATATATATATATATATATATATATAAAATAAAGTGTAAAGAGATTTTGTGCAACGCGTTTCATGCTTTAGGACTTCATCGGAATACGTTTCTTTACGTTGATGCGACTAAGCATGCGCACGAACCAGAGACACTGGGAAATTTTATTTAACGATGTCTTTCTTTTAAAAAATGCTTTGGGTATAAAATCTAGCCGATTTGATTTAGATTTTGTTTCTTTTTCACTTTTATTATTAAATATCTCTCATTGTGATAATGGACGATCTGCCAGGAAGAGTGAAACGATGTAAGAGTCTGGGCGCAAATTTACTGTTCATGATCTCGTGATTAAAGCGCTTTCTAAACATGTTGGTCTTAGTGAATTGTTTTCTCTTTTAACTAGAGTAGCATTTTTTAAATCTAATTTCTGGTCAAACTTTATACGTTGAACAACTAATGCAATTTTATGTGTTGTTTTGTAAAATATCCCTTTTATGTTCATATGACCTTTGGTTTAAATTCCATGAGTTTTATCCGATGTATTTCATGTGGTAATAATCAGAGGTAATAAAGTTACTTTCTCCTTCAAGTTTTCGCTCATTATTTTGTTTTAGTTAATTTTTTATTGTTTTACTGGCGATGAATTTTATGTTGCCTTTAGATTAATTATTTTCAATTGTAGTTGTGATAGATGTAATGGGTAGAAAAATGTATTTTTTCGATTTGACACGTCAATATAAAGTTAGTCCGATGAAATCCGAAAAGACAAAACCCGTCACACGAAAACTTTTTCCACTTTGTCATGCATCTCCCTTCCAAATTGTTCTTGATATATAAAAATGGATATATTGTTATCTCATACAGACACACACACGCAAATATATATGTATATATATATATATATATATATATATATATATATATATAGAGAGAGAGAGAGAGAGAGAGAGAAAGAGATAGATAGATAGAGAGAGAAAGAGTGAGAAAGAGATAGATAGATAGAGAGAGAGAGAGAAAGAGAGAGAGATAGAGATAGGTAATAAATATACATACATAAATTTCCAGGGGGATAGAATCCAGGTAGAACTCAGTGTCCAGGACAGAATAAGAATATAATATAAAAGGCTGAAACACTAATATTCCATGGTTATAATTTATTACATTGGAATCGTAATCACGATCCAAATACTCAGATCTACAAATTCAAAATGAAATCAGTTTTTCCAATTTCTCTTTGATTTTGTAGGTCTGATAAATTGGATCGTGATTACAATTCCAATGTAATAAATTATAACCATGGAATATTAGTGTTTGAGCCTTATATATATATATATATATATATATATATATATATATATATATATATATATATATATATATATTTATATATATATATATATATATATTTATATATATATATATATATATAAATATATATATGTGTGTGTGTGTGTGTATGTATGTGTGTGTATGTGTGTGTGTGATTTCAACAATAAAAAATATTAAAAAATTAAAATTTTCAGACACACTGGGTTGTATATTAATGTTTTTTCGTTTTTGTTTTATTATTTCAATTAGATTTCTCGACTAGTTTCAGCCTGTCTGGTCATCATCAGGAGAAAAAAAATCCTGCTTGTTAGTAGCAGTGAACTACAGAAATGAATGACTTTCCGAAGAAAATGAACTTTATCTGTAATTTTGATTTTTTTTTTTTATCGTTAATTTTGGTCAATCCTTGTGTTGGTCAAACGCTTTCTTTTAAGTTGTTTTTAAGATAGAGACTAGGAGATCAATGCGACTCAGAATTCTCTTGTTGGTCATTCTGAAGGTTATATATATATATATATATATATATATATATATATATATATATATATATATATATACTAACTGTTAACAAAAAATAGATTGTTGAATGTATGTATTTATTTAATGTTATCATTTTCAAAACACGGTCAAGATATTGTGTCCATGTTCATAGTTGATATTATTAAGTGTTGCCTTTTTTTGTTTTTATTACTAAGGCTTCCATTATATTATAATTATATAGTCCTTACTGCGACATATTTAACCCGAAGACTCATACTACACCTTTCTGACCATAGCTCAATTAGGTCTCATTTCAGTACCCATGGAGACCTAACGGACCCTATTCGTTAATAGATTAATACTTGTTAATAACAGAAATATAATAGCATCTTCTACATGCTAAAAATAGGCTAAAAGTAAATGAAGCCTTAGTAATAAAAACAAAAAAAACAACACTTAATAATATCAACTATGATCATGGACACAATATATTGACTGAGTTTTTAAAATGAAAACAATATATATATATATATATATATATATAGATAGATAGATAGATAGATAGATAGATAGATAGATAGATAGATAGATATAGATAATATTAGTGGTAAATATACACATACATATGCAATTATATATACACATACATATATGTATAAAAAATAATTCCAAGAGGATAGAATACAGGTAGACCTCAATGTCCAGGACAGAGTAAGGATATAATAAAAGGACTTAAACACTAATATTCCATGGTTAGTGTTTCAGTCCTTTTATTATATATATATATATATATATATATATATATATATATATATATATATATATATATATATATATGTTCCTGTTTTTTGTTACAATTTATAAAACTCTTAAACGCAATATAATTTAGTACTTACCCTATTCCAGTTGAATTTTGACTCATTTTTTACATCGGACAGTGGTAAAATTTCCATTGTATCCGCCTGTAAAAAGAACAAAATTTATTAAGCGTAAACTCCATATTTTTATTTTGGTCTACAGCGCATATCCCTGTTTAGATCCGATTATTTGCATCAGTACCATTCGAATTGTTTTCCATCGAACAGGCAGAGGGTAAAGATGTTCAGTGGGGATTTTCCCGTCGATCCACTGAAACTCTCCTCTGGATCCCAGATAATTTAAGCCAATGTACTCCATGGTTATATGTATGGATGCTGTCCGGTCGTTGATTGATTGACCTCCAGATTTCAGGAATGGACTCATGTTTTTCTTTTCTTTTTTCTTTTTTTGAGTAGGTGTCAATGGACTAAAAATATTTACGATCCGACGCTTGTTTAGTCAAGTATGAAATGCAAAACAAAAAGGGTGAAAGAAGCTAAAAGGCGACGGGTGGAGTCTTAAGTTTTGTGTAGCACATATTTGTAAAAAAGGAAATGACGTAAAAACTTTAAAAAAATGAAGAGGGAATTTAATGAATCGCTTTGAATTAAAAGAAAAATTAAAACAAAACCCTTAAAAATAGAGCAAATATCTTACAAAGAAAAACAAAAAATAGAAAAAAAAAAAGAAAAGGAGAAAGACAAAATACGCAGTGTTAGAAGCCGAACAGTTTTGATTGGTTGTTGGCAAAAATACACGTACTTCCCTCAGCCGAAAGTTTTAAATGGAGTGACGTCACGAGTTGTATATTTAGCCGCCCTTCCCTGAAAATAACTCTCTATTGTTACCTGTGAATAAGCCCGCGTCTTTGCTGAAAAAAATGAGCGCTTAACACTTTTTCTTGAAAGTGAAAGTGAAAGCAGAAAAGGAAGAAACACCATCAGTGACGTCACTGATTTCAAAAGAACTGAAGTCATGTTTTTAATAACATTTATATATTATTTTTTAAGAATGCGTAGATGATGACGTTGGTAGAAATTGTGGCGTTCAGTGTCAGTTTTCGAGATGCGGTTGATAATAATGTTATTAATAAGATAACAAAGAAAGAAAGAAAGAAAGAAAGAAAGAAAGAAATAAAGAATAGACGAGCATGAAGGGAAAGAAAGAAGAAACAGGCCAAACAATAACGAAAAGAAGAATAAATTTTCAGAAAGAAAGAAGAAAAGTCAGGAGAGAAAGAAAGAAAAATGAGACGTGCATGAATGAAAAGTAAGAAAAAAAAAGGAAGAAAGAGAGAGAGAGGGTGAGAGAAAGAAAGAAACGCATAAGACAAACAAAAATAAAGAGGAGAACGATATGAAGAAGAAAGAAAGAAAGAAAGAAAAAAGAAAGAAAAAAGAAAGAAAGGAATGAAAAACAGATGCGCAACAAAAAAGAAAGAGAAAGGCCTGAACAGAAAAATGAAAGAAAGAAAGAAAAAGAAAGAGAAAGAAACACGTAAAGCAAGCAAATATAAAGAAGAGAATGAGGTGATCAAATAGAAAGGAAAAAAGAAGGAAAGAAAAAGAATAAATGGAAAAGAGATACGCAAAAATGAAAGAGAAAAGCTTGAACAAAACGAAAGAAAGAAAGAAAGAAAGAAAGAAAGAAAGAAAGAAAGAATAGACGAGCATGAAGGGAAAGAAAGAAGAAACAGGCCAAACAATAACAAAAAGAAGAATAAATTTTCAGAAAGAAAGAAGAAAAGTCAGGAGAGAAAGAAAGGAAAATGAGACATGCATGAATGAAAAGTAAGGAAAAAAAGGAAGAACTTTAAATAATTAAATTTTACTGTTCATTATTTTCCTTCTTGTTTATTTTGTTCCCATGTGGAAATACTAGGTAAGCTTGATTTATTTGATATTAATATAATATCGAATCTTTAATGGAAGCCATGCAGAAGGATAGAAAATGTATTCAGTAAATAAACAAAAAAAGAAAAAAAGTGTAAGACAAGGATGTGTCTTCTCACCAGACTTATTGAAGCAATCCTAGAAGTCCTACCATAATTCATTATTGGAAGCCACAGATATTCAAAAGACAGTGCAGATAGCAGATGCAAAAAAGGAAACTCCAGAAAAGAAATCGAGACAAAGCTAAACGCAATTTGTAAGAAGACAGATGGTATAGTTGTCAGCAAGAGAAACATCCGGCCTTGCTTGGGGTGAAATGTTTACAATAAAAGTAAATAAAAAGAAAAAAGAAAAGTTTTTTCTTGTCACTGAAGGTAACTCTGATACCTGAAAAATAGTGTATTTGAATTTCATAGTTGTGTTGTCATATCCTGCTATGGCAACAGAAAACAACTTTGAATAAGTTAACAATAAGGATAGTGAAATTAAGAGGCCTTGATAAAGAATGCAGTGGAAAAGGAAGTAATATTAACAATGAAGAAAGCTAAAAGTTAAATCAAACAAAAATGGAGATTAAAAAAAAAAAAAGACCAGATAGGTGAAGTTGTGGCAAAGAAGACTTTCTGAAATCGAAAAAGTTTGAAAATTTCTATAACTAACAAGTCCATCCCTGGAAGCAGAAGAATCCTTAAAACGTTAACTAATGACCCTGCCAAATCATTATCATTGGAAAGCATGAAAGAGTCAACTGATTTGAGAAACGGCTGGACGAAACACATATCCAGGTGAAACATTGTGAAAACAGCTAAAATATTCTGGTCACTTTTTAAAAAATTATTTCACTCCAAGCAGGTCGACAAAGCCACTCGAGAAAGAAAGAAATAAACTTAAGAAAAAAAGAAAGAAGAAAAAGGTATACAAAAAAGAAGTAAAAAGAAAACGGAAGAGAGACGTAAATAAAAAATATGAGAAAGATACGAAAGAAAGAATGAAAGAGAGAGAGAGAGAGAGAGAGAGAGAGAGAAGATGAAAATGTGATAACATTCTCCTGTGTCTACTGTCTGCTTCAGTAGGTAAAAATTTCGAAAAAAAAAGAGAAAACGAAAGACAAACGAGCAGAAAAAATAAAGAAAGAAAGAGAGAGAGAGGGGGGGGAAACACATAAGACAAACAAAAAATAAAGAGGAGAACGATATGAAGAAGAAAGAAAGAAAGAAAGACATGAAAAACAGATGCGCAACAAAAAGAAAGAGAAAGGCCTGAACAGAAAGAAAGAAAGAAAGAAAAAGAAAGAGAAACAAACACATAAAGCAAGCAAATATAGAGAAGTGAATGAGGTGATCGAATAGAAAGAAAAAAAGAAAGAAAAAGAAAAAAGAGAGAAAGAAAAATAATAAATGGAAAACAGATGCGCAAAAATGGAAGAGAAAGGCTTGAACAAAAAGAAAGAAAGAAAGAAAGAAAGAAAGAAAAAATGGAAAACAGATGCGCAACAAAAATGAAAGAGAAAGTCTTGAAGAGAAAGAAAGAATAAAAATGAAAGAAAGAAAAATGAAAATATCCAAGGAAAAGGTATGAACTGAAAGAAAGAAAGATAGAAAGAAAGAAAGAAAGAAAGATAGAAAGAAAGAAAGAAAGTGTGCAACAAGCTTAAATCCATAATCGTGTTTTGTCGATGAAAGGCGGGAAAAATGAAGCTAATATAAAAGGAAATTTAAAAATAGCAAAAAAAGAAAATGTTAAGAGGCTGTGTTGTTGTTTTGTTGGCTTCTAAATTTGCACTTTTTTTTATTCTAAAATATTTTGTTCGTATTTTTTCTTTGAAGTTTCAATCATTTTTTCAACAGACGCCATCTTCAGTTGTTTTCCTCTTCCTTCTTCAAGACGCTTTTTAAAAAAAATAAAAACACTTTCATTATTCTAACATCAAGTAATGAAATATTCTGACTAGTTTCATCGTATTTCTCTATGGTGACTTCTTTTATTAAAGAACAGTTTTTTTTTCAATCGTTACATTAAATTAGAGGGGGAAAATCAAAGACTTTGACTAAGACGCTACACGATCTTATGCATAATTCAGCGAGAGGTCCGCATTTATATGTATATATATATATATATATATATATATATATATATATATATTTGTGTATTTAGGCAGCAATCCTTCTTTTATGCACATTTCATTAAAAACGACTGACAAGGTGCTTTTATTTAGTTTTTTATACAATTTCACATGCGCTCTAAAACTGTTTTTTCTTTTCGGATGATAAATTATATAAAAACTAATTCTAAGAGTTAAAATATAATGCTTGAAAATGGCTAAATGTATAGCCGAAAGCGCTCGGATAAAAAGAACAAAAAAAGAACATAAAAAGAAGGCCGGAGCGTACAACGGCCGAAACGTTATAATAAATATGGCGACAAAGATGAGGACAATAGTCCGAATAATGTAAATAATGTACATAATACCTCATCTCAAAAATATAGACAGATATTGAAGAAGGCCGGAGCGTACAACGGCCGAAAATTTTTAATAAATATGGTGACAAAGATGAGGACAATAGTCACTGATTAATTAGTTTTGTCGAATATTGCTCTCATCTTACTTTCATCTCATCCTTCCATCAGCATGGCTGATGCTAACCTCCAAGAAATGACACGTTGCGCCTTCTCAGGATAACGTCCTCAGCTGACATGATGTGTAAAAACTATACTGAATCCATTGCTAGATCAGCTGCTCGGAAAGTTGATTCCCTCTGACGTGCGAGACAATTTTTTTGTCCATAATTTGCCATATATATCTATAGGTCTATCATTCTTCTATGTTTAGAAAATTGCTGTCATATATGGTTCGGTGCCCCTGCTTTTAACTTGAGCTCCTTGATAAAATTCAAAGAAGAATCAGCAATTTTATTGGTCCTGATCTGGCTGCTCGGCTTGTCACTTACAGACTGCGATAAGGCTGCCTCTCTCTGTCTCTTCTATAAATATTTTCATAGTAATTCTTCGGATGAGCTCTTCGATATAGTATGTAGATATTTTTAATTTAAGTACTAGACTGTCGACGAGATCTCATCGATTTACAGTTGTGCTGGCTAGATGTAACCGTAAATTCTATGCTACCAGTTTCTTTTCTCGCACGTCTCGCTTGTGAAGTAATAAATTCGAAGCTGGTATATGCAATATAAACAGTCATAACTGCTCCTCACAATATATTGGTGAAACTTGCAGAAATATAAAATAAAACTTTAATCTTAAAAAACCACTATCACGCATGGGGTTACAGAAGGTTTGGAGGAAGAGCAGATAGGAGTGGTAAAGGAGAGGATGTGGAGAAAGATAGTGGCAAGGTGGTTACAGAAGATTTGGAGCGAGAGCAGATAGGAATGAAAGGTGAAAGGATGTGGAGAAGGGAAGTGGATAGATCAAGGCAACTGGAGATGTCGATTGACGCTACACTTAAACCGTTGGTGATTGTATTTGTCAGGGAAACAGTAATAGGGAAGGGAGTTCCATAGGCGAGATGTGCGAGACATGAAGCTATTGGAGTAGAAGAGACGTCTACATCTAACAGTTTCAACTGTGTAGGGGGTGGGATCGGGATGCCAGCCTCGTAGGACGTTTAAATTCACGAGGCCTAGGGACAAGCGAAAGCAACTCCTCGGAGCAATTACCGTGAAAGTACTTGTAAAAAAGGCAGAGCGATGCAAAATTGCGTCTGTGAGAGAGCAATGTGCACGCGTTATCAACAACTTTGCAGGCCGCTATCGACAGTGCCTTCAATTAAACGGCGGACATCTGTAGGATGAAGTCTAGGGCTCCTCTTAACATTTTTGTTTCATGTTTGAGACTAAACGTTTAGAGATCTTAAAATGCTAGCCTTTTACCTTCCAAATTTTGAAGCAGCCTGTATTTTGATAATTTCCACCAGAGGAAGAAACGCGTCGACTAAGTTGGTGTATATATATATATATATATATATATATATATATATATATATATATATATATATATGATAGAAATTATTAGGAGGATTTGAGATAATTAAGTAATTCATCGAGTCGAGAAGAAACCATAACAGAATGCAGAAAGCACTGGCTGGCCGTTTCGTCCTATATTTGGAACTCATCAGCAATGCGAATCCACTACCGAAAATTTAAACCCGGACAGTTACGACATCAGGCAAACGTCATACCAACTGTACCAAGGGAACTCGTTGACGAAGAGGTAACGAATTAGACTCGATGTAGCGCCGCTCGATCACATATTCCGTGGTGTAACTCAACTGAATTTACGTTACCCATAGGACTGTGCCCCCACAAACCAATACTACTCTCCACCCAGAGCATTAGAAACCAGTTCAAGCAATAATATACAAGTGATAGAAATTATTAGGAGGATTTGAGATAATATAGATATATACAGTGTAACCCGGATATAAGAGAGTTGTCGGGACCTGAGAATAAGTCTCTTATATCCAGGTTTCTCTTATATCCGGGTTTGGTCTATTTTGTTTTATTAACACAGGCTCTATTTTGGGACCAGAGACAATCTCTCTTATATCCGGGTTTCTTTTATATCAGGGTCTCTTATATCCGGGTTACACTATATATATATATATATATATATATATATATATATATATATATGTAAATGTATATACATATATGTATATATATGTATATGTATATATATACATATGAATGTATATATATATGTAAATATGTATATATATGTATATATGTATTTATTTAGATGTATATATATATATATATATGTATATATTTATATATATATTTATATATATGTATGCATATATATGTATACATATGTATATATATATATGTGTGTATATATGTATATATATGTATATATGCATATATATGTTTATATATATGTAATATATGTATATATGAATAAGTATATATATATGTATATATATGTATAAATATATATGTATATACATGTATATATATGTATATAGATCTATGAATATATATATATATATATATATATATATATATATATATATATATATATATATATCTTTATTAATAAATTTGATATCTTTGGCATGGAATATAGCTCTATTTTTTTATCCGTTGTCAGATTTACCTGACTCAATTTAAATCTCTCACCAAATGCTACAAAGATTTTATAAATAATATATTTCTCCTCGCGTATAGCGACTAGTTTTGTCTCCTGAAATTGATTTTCCTTTCCATGAAGCAGGAATTGAAATGAAATTTTGAGAAGTTCATGCTTCTGCAAATATGAAGCAGCTTGTATCACCGGAAAAAATGTAGATCTGCAGACAATTATATTTACAAGCGGTAAAGAAAGTAAGGAACGACCAACAAAGGAGAATGAAAGATAAATGAAAAGAAAAATTGAAGCAAAACACGAAAGAAAAATTGAAGCAAAACACGAAAGAAAAAAAAGAGAGAAAGCGCAAAAAAATAGAATTAGAAAGAAAACAAAAAAGAATGAAATATAAAGAGAAAGAGAAAAGGGTAGAAAGAAAATGAGAGAAATATGAAGAAAAGAAACAAATCAGAAAAAATGAAGAGAAAAAGGAAAGAAAGAAAGAAAGAAAGAAAGAACGAAAGAAAGAAAGAACATGAAAAAGAAAGAAAAAAGAAAATAGAGTCAGAAGGAAATACAGACACTAGAAAGAAAGAATAACTGACTAGGAGAAAGAAAGAAAGAAAGAAAGAAAGAAAGAAAGAAAGAAAGAAAGAAAGAAAGAAAGAAAGAAAGAAAGAAAGAAAGAAAGAAAGAAAATGAAAAAGAAAGAAAAAGAAAATAGAGAGTGAGAGGAAGAGGAAGTGAGAAAACTAGTCAGAAAGAAATACACAAACTAGAAAGAAAGAATAACTGACTAGGAGAAAGAAAGAAAGAAAGAAAGAAAGAAAGAAAGAAAGAAAGAAAGAAAGAAAGAAAGAAAGAAAAAAAAGAAAGAAAGAAACGAAAGAAAGAAAGAAAGAAAGAAAGACATTAGATAAGAAAGAAAAAGGGAATAGAGAGTGAGAGAAAGAGAGAAAACTAATCAGAAAGAAACACACAAACTAGAAAGAAAAAATAAAGAGTGAGAGACTAGGAGAAAGAAAGAAAGAAAGAAAGAAAGAAAGAAAGAAAGAAAGAAAGAAAGAAAGAAAAGGAAATAAAATCGAGAGTGAATTAAAAATAGTCAGAAAAAAGAAACAAACTAGAAAGAAAGAAAGAAAGAAGAAAATTGAGAGTGAATGGAAGACAGAAAATTTGTCAGAAAGAAAAAAACTAAACTAGAAATAAAGAAAGAAGAATGAGTGACGATGAGAAAGAAAGACAAAGAAAATCGAGATTGAGAAAAAGAGAGAAAACTAGTCAGAAAGAAACTAATAAGAAAGAAAGAAAGAAAGAAAGAACGTATCAGATAGAATGATAGAGGGAGAAAGAAAATAAAGAAAAGGAACTAAAAGAAAGATGCAGTAAATTAAAAGAGAAAAAGTGAAAGAAATAATAAGCATGAATGAAATTCGATGATATGAAGAGGAAAAGAGAGTCTGACCAATTGAAGAAGAAGATGAATTGAGATGAAAGAAAAGCAAAACAAAAATAGAAAACGAAAAGGGCAGATCAAGGTTAGAATATACGAATAATTATGAAAATATTTAGACTGTTAAATTTGCCGAGACTAGAGTGGCACAAGGCCATAAATACGTAGCACTTAGTCAGAATGAAACTTATTTCACAATGTGAAGCAAGGCCAATGAACATTTTATCACAGTGAAGAGTAATTCTGATAAAAAGCTTAACTAAATCTGTTCTAATGACAAATAAGTGAAGATTGCAAGACTAACGAATCGGTTGGTCTCTGATAAGTGGAATTGATTTACCATATATTTCCGTGTATAAGACGACCTTTAAATCACGAAACTCACGCTTATAAATTGAGTGTCGCCTTATAATACAATTCTAATAAAGAAACCTGAAATTCTGAATGATGTTTGTCGGTAGGCTAACGTGGGCCTCGCTGAGATAACGAATAACGTACATAAAAAGATTCACATTATCAAATAAACTGATAATAAATGTAACAAAACTTTTTCTACCTTATATATTACTGGCATAACTTTATAAAAAATTGCCTATTCGAAGAAAAAAATCCATATTAATGAAATCCGTTTGTATCCATCTTTGAAGATCTTTAAAACACCTATCAAAATGCAACGACCTTGGAATCGAAATCTCAAATATGTGGCACATGTTGACATCAATAATTCGAGTTATAGTTGTAGCCTTCATATTAATTGGAAAAAGGTTCCAATCGACTCATTAAACGGATACTTGGTAGCCTATGCCTTAAAGAAATACAAAAATTGAACTGACAAGTTTAGCTCACACATTAGGAAGAGCTTTATCTATGTAAAATGTGTGTGATCTTAGGGTTTTTCGTTTTGTTTTTTTGACAAAAATAATCAGTTTAAAATGTCATGGAGCCTTTGCTGACTTTAGGTCGCTGGTTGGGACCCGGAAAGAAATGTGTATACAACAGATGTCAAAGGTAATAATAATAATAATAATAATAATAATAATAATAATAATTGCCCAGACATTGCGATCAAATACCACAAAAACAAAATATTCTTTTTATTGCTATGGCAGTCCCTGCAGACTGCAATGTATCTATGAAATTCTCCAAAAACTATTAAAAAAAATGATTCCAGTTGTAGCTGGAGCACTCGGATTGTATGGAAAGGTTTCTGATAGACTCATTGAAGGGATTCCTGGAAGCCCCTGCCTTAAAACAATACAAAAAATTATACTCACAAGTAGACCTCACACCTTACGAATAAGCTGAGATTTTTTTTCCCAAAAAAAGTTCGGTAGAAAATATCATGCAGCCAATTCTGACCTTAGGTCTCTGGTCAAGACCCGGAAAGAAATGAGTATACACCAGAAATCAAATAATAACAATAATAATACAAAAGTACAAATCTTTGTCACAAACGACGCTTATCTTGCAAAAAAATGGTTTTACTGGTAATCAACACAAGGAAATGAATGAAACATAGCCAGTGTGAATGGAATGCAACTGAAACTTTAGTATCATAATGGGGTGTACTCATCGTGAATTTTTCCGTTATTTGATTATTTAGTAAGAACAAATAGTCAGTTTAATATAAATCTTGTGGAACTCTCCTGTCGTTCTGTCCATTCCAACGGAGTGGGTCGTTTGTAATTTGCATATATAACTATTTTCATTCGTTCTAAGGACTGATAAGTCGGTGGGCTCTGGATAATTTTTCAGAATATATACCTTAGGATGTTCGTCAAAATTACTTACAGCGTGGTGCAAAAGTCTTGTCACCACTATATAATATAATTTTCTATTTCAGATGACTGACACGAGCTCCTACAGTCTGGAAGAGAAGCAGGGTGTGATAACGCTTTCGTTCTATATATATATATATATATATACACATATATATATATATATATATATATATATATATATATATATATATATATATATATATATATATATATATATATATGTATATATCATAAAGAAACAATTTATCCAAAGAATTAATTAGCAATGTTTGTGATTAATGGCGAAATCACTTCGTTAACAAGGCTTAATGTGGCATAAACTTACTATCAATTCCTTGAATAATAAAATCCTTACATTCAATTTATTTGTCGGATGGAAGACACATGCCAGGTACTTTCAACAATTTCAAATTGTTATCTTCAGGGCGAAATTTTTTCACATACATTAAGACGAAATATGTGTAAACGGATTTTTTTTTATTTTTTTAAATATGCTATTTATTTAAAATACGGTTTAAATGTGTGATGCCTCGACGCTAGAATTTGCGGAGTGATTTCTACAATCATATTAATCACTGCTAATTAATTCTTTGTATAAATTGTTTCTTTATGATATAAAATATAAGCTTCGCACTCTAATATATACATATATATATATAGTCATCCACATACAAGCCTGTATCGCTGTATCACAGATCGTCAGTGTGACTAGGCATCCGATTGCTTCAAGCCGGGATCGAAACCGGACCGATTTGGCATCAGTCGCCGATCCTGCCCCTAAGCTATCAGCGCACGGCAGAGAAAAGGAAATTCTAACGTATTATATACGGATGTATGTAAACGGCAGCAGCCAGAGTGCTCAATTCATTTATTAAGAGCAATGCATTAATAGCGGAGACGACTACTGTTTTGGGATTACCTTTTTCTCAATAGTGCTCGATCGAAATGATGAGAGCGTAACATTTTATCACGAACGACTATACATACATCTCCATCAAGACATTCATTTCTGTAGTTTACTGCTACCAGCAAGCAGAAACATTTTTTCTCCTGATGATGGCCATGTTGGCCGAAACTAGTCGAGGAATCTAAATGAAATAATAATAATAAAAACATAAAAATATTAATCTACAACCCAGTATGTCTGAAGATTTTAATTAATTTTTTTAATAATTTTCATCGTTCAATATATATATATATATATATATATATATATATATATATATATATATATATATATATATATATATATATATATATATATATATATATGTTTGTGTTATATTCCGTGCTAAGGGAATAAATAATAACACCAGGTGGAGAATAGCAGAAAGGTTTATTATACACAAAAAGTACAATATAAAATACGGTACAGTTATACACACAGGCCAGTCTAGTAGTGAGTGCAATTAATTGGAAGGTCGGACGTGATGGCGTCATCTCACTCTCACTCTTCCTCAAGTCTCTCGTAGACAGCTGACATTATAAGTACTTACTACCTATAGTGTAATCATTCATGGGGGTGACTGGTTATTCCATTACATCAATATATATATAGGGTGTCCATAAAGTTCGCGTGCACTTCAAAAAATGTATGCCTTTTTTGTGTTTGCGATAGAAATAATTTGCAAAAAATGTTATAAAGTTTAATGTACCTAGTTTTAAGTATAGCTAAAATAACTAATGTGGTTTCAGGCATTACTGTAAATAAGTTGGCAAATGTTTTCCGTTAACTGCAAAATCGTATTACCCTTTTTATTGCTAATGATGGAGGACATGTGGAAACTTAAATAAAATTTCAATAAAACCTTAAAAAATCCTTTCTAATCCTTTTTACAAATTATTCCTATCGCAAATACAAATAAAGTTATAAATTTCATATATATATATATATATATATATATATATTTATATATAGTCGTTCGTGATTGTTGTGTCTGACATCTTACTGTGGCAATTAAATGTTTTTTTTTTAATTTTTCCTTTGAGCTTCACACATAAATCAATGGGAGGTGTATATCAAGTAGGAATCAGTAGAACTGGGAATTTTTGTAGAAATCATATTGTTTCTCTTTGAATTTGTGATGGAATTGACTTAACTCTTGTTATTACGAACAATGTTTCCGCATTCTATGACTGTTTCCTGCTTTCAACGAGCAGAAAATCCAATGCAGATTTGAGTGTGGTTATTTGTACTCGTTTAAATTCATCTGGTGTTTTTGTTTCCTTTAAAAGACACGATATGCAGGCTGGTAAAAATATCTTAAAACTCAGGTATTTTTGCGAAATATACCCTTGTGCAAATTAATTATACAGGAAGATGTGGAGAGCCATCATCACCTACACCCTTGTGCAATTAATTATACAGGAAGATGTGGAGAGCCATGATCACCTACACACTTTTGCAAATTAATTGTACAGGAAGATGTGGAGAACCATAATCACCTACACCCTTGTGCAATTAATTATACAGGAAGATGTGGAGAGCTATGATCACCTACACCATTCTGCAAATTAATTGTACAGGAAGACGTGGAGAGCCATGATCACCTACACTCTTGTGCAAATTAAGTGAAACAAGACGAATAATTCCATTATTATTTACATTTTTCATATTTTCCAATGAAGCATAACCCAGTACACATGTTAATACTTCGTATGTCCATTCCACCAGGTCGTTCTTTGCAGACTGACCTCAGATTCTCGACTCGATTTAAATCAGGAGTTTCCGATCCAGTCTATAGTACTTTGATTTTCTCACTGGTAAAGCTTGCCATTGTGTTCCTGCTACGTTACAGTTTTTGTACGCTCCCTTGGAGTAACGTCCATCGCAGCAAAGTCCGTAGGACAACTAATCGACAGTTGAGACAATGGTGTCTGGGCGTGATAAAAATCTGATGCAATCACGGATGGTGCAATATTTTTCAAAGATAATTTTTTTTTTTTCATACAACCCGAAAATAGATTCATAATACTGCACACCACCGCAAATGACGTAATCTGAGGTGAAAATAGAAATGGATTATACCCTGTCACTTCAGTGGGTCTAAAATAGACCGGATGGTGAAAGAAAGGAAACTAAAGCGGTTGTTTCAATTAATTTTCACAAGGGTGTAGGTTCATACCTATCGTTATCCGAATTTACAGAGGACATGCCACTTCATCGATGGTAACTCGACAATTCACAATCACTCAGCTTCCTGAATCTTCTCGTTAATGGTGGGAGGTTGACGGGCGACGTGCTCCTTCTTCGTGCGTCACGACTGTCCGACCCCTTTTAAATGTCTAAATCCACTCACACACACTTCCACGCGGTAGTGGACTGTCGCCGTATTGTTTTAAAATCCTCTGAGGAATTTCAGCGTCTGACACATATTCCAACTAGTGAAATCGGATCACTGCTCTTTGTTCCTACTTAGTGCACACTGCCAACAGAGCGGCCATGTTTTCATTGTAACAGCAGCAAGAAAACTGATACTAACTATAAGGACGCATGAGCAGAAAGCTTAGAGATAAACCTAAAGCTATGCTAAAGTGAAAGTGCGGATAATTTTCGACTTAGCGTCGTACTTTCGAAATGCCAGCAAAATGTCAGTGCCAAACGATGACTAAAGTAATCCGGTCAGAGATTTGATTGCGCTTTTCGTTGTTTTGATGCGGGATAAACTATGGCATCTTTCTTTTCCGCCATTTTATTGGCAATTTGTTTCAGTCGCAACTCGTGACAGCCGCGCTAAGTACAAAATGCCGAATTAAATCAGCCAACAATCTTTTATCTTCCAGCAAATTTGCTTTATGGGCAAAAATTGGCACATCGAATTTGACTTTATCGTTGAATAAGAACAGTCAGAACGGCGCGGAAGATAAATACGAGATGAGGAGTGCTTGCAAAGTAGCTCCTCATTTAGACGACTCTTTGAGAACTTTACTCCGTGTTGAAGAAGACAGACATCCTGTCGAAATATTGTCAAACATTGTTAAACACCCGGCCTTCTTTTTCTTAAATCGCGTTCTACTCTCAGTATTGAAAATACTGGAAGAGTTGCGTCACTTTGTTTGTTAATAATAATAATAATAATAATAATAATAATAATAATAATAATAATAATAATAATAATGATGCAATAATAATGGAAAATATGCAAATTCTACGGGAAGGAAACTGAAAGAAACTGGTACGAACACCACCCAGACCCGGTTACGGAGATAGGATCTGTTACAATTCTATGGGACTACACAATACACACTGACAGAACAATCAAAGCCAACCGCCCAGACATTGTTATTAAAGACCACAAACAAAATAAGTGCCTCCTTATTGATATGGCAGTCCCTGCAGACTGCAATATATCTTTGAAGATATTCGAAAAACTGTCAAAATACAAGGACCTTGAAATAGATATCTCAAAAATGTGGCACATGGGAACATCAACCCTGTTGTAGTTGGAGCCCTTGGACTGGTTGAAAAAGATTCCAGTAGGCTGATTGAAGGGATCACTGGAAGTCCATGCCTCAAAGAGATACAAAAAATTGTTCTGACAAATACAGCCCACACTTTACGAAGGGCTTTATCTATGTAATTAGTATTATTATTTTTTTGTTCAGTGGAAAGTGTCATGATGCCATTTCTAACCTTAGGTCCCTTGGCGGGACTCGGAAAGAAATGTGTAAACGCCAGATATCAAAGAAAATAAATAATAATAATAATAATAATAATAATAATAATAATAATAATAAAAATGATTGATGCAACTCTTTTCATATTTTTCAACAGTTATGAAAAGAGCGTGATTTAAGAAGAGGAAAATAAAAATAAAAATAGTGTCTGACAATGTTAAACAATATTTCAACGGATTATCTTTACATATTTTTATACTTGTAAAGAAATTATATAATTTTTACTTCATAAATGTTTTTCCTTTCTTTATCTTTTCTTACATCTCGCTCTTCTCTTAACTGTAATAATAATAATAATAATAATAATAATAATAATTAATAATAATAATAATAATAATAATAATAATAATAATTATATCCCTGCTATAGATTAAATAGCATGGTAGCCAGTCTAAGAGAAGACAAATCTGACTTCTAAGCCGTGGAAAAGAAATGGGGAAACCATACCTTTGCCAAGAAAGCAGAATAATTCGAAGATAATAAAAGAAAAGGAATCTATGAAGAGCCATGATGACCTACGTCCTGAAGGGTCATCCTATTTTATAACCCTAAAAATAATAATAAAGAAAAAGTGAAATAAACGAATTTACCGATTTACCTTTACGGACAACCAACCCTTTCCAGGTTATTTAAAGCCATAAATTTAGATTGTAAGAATATTTGGGATATAGTAATAATTTAGTGAAACAAGTTCTACTAAATAACCGATAGCTGGCTGGGAGAGGTGGGTTCATACCTTTTCCAAAGGTATTTGTGCGTAAGTGAATAGAACGAACCTGACTGGATTGGAACTCAGCTCTCTGATTTCTAATTTAGAGACATTATACATTTCACCACCTGTAGGTCCAAGTATACAGCACCTGAAATTCCGAAGAGGTCACCTCTAGGTAATGACCAGGCTTGGCGTGGAATTATAGGAAAATGGAGAGTAAGAAGGAATAGTGAGGAAAGAAAAACGAAAAAACTAAAAGGAAAGAAAGAGAGAAAGAAAGTAAGGAAGAAAAAAGAAAGACAAAGAATAGAATGAACGTAAGAAACACAAAAGAAAAGAAAGAAAGAAAGAAAGGAAGAAAGGAAGAAAAATTAGAAAAAAGAAATGAAGGAAGAAAGGAAGGAAGGAAGAAGAAAGAAAGTACGAAAGAAAGCAAGAAAAGATGAAGGAAAAAAGAAAAAGAAATAAACAAAAAGTAAGTAAGAAAGAAAGAAAAAGAAAGAAAAAAAGAAAGAAAGAAAGAAAGAAAAAGAAAGAAAGAAAAAGAAAGAAAGAAAGAAAGAAAGAAAGAAAATGGAAAGGACTAAAAATCAATGGGAATAATGAACGTGCGCAAATGAGTAAAATGTAAACGAAAAAGTTTGGCAGGAATATTGAGCCGATAAATGATGCGAAGACAAAAAGAAAACTAAAAAAGGAAGAGAATAAGATAAAGATATGAATATCGGATGAAGGGGGTGGGAAAAAAATGGGAATAATAAGCGGGAGAGTGTAAAAGGAAAATATGAGCTAAAAAGAAAGAAAGTGAAATGAAGAAGAAGAAGAAGAAGAAGAAGAAGAAGAAGAAGAAGAAGAAGAAGAAGAAGAAGAAGAAGAAGAAAAAAAAAAGAAGAATAAGAAAGACTGGCAGACAGAGAAAAGAAGAAGTGAACAGGACACGAAGGAGAAGGAGGAGGAGAAAACAGGGAGAACGAAAAGAAGAGAGAGGAGAGGACAAGAAAAAGAAGAAGAAGAAGAAGGAGGAAGGAAGGAAGGAAGGAAGGAAGGAAGGAAGGAAGGAAGGAAGGAAGGAAGGAAGGACAGGAGGAGGAATATGACGAGAAGGAGGAGGAGAAGATAAGGGAGGAGGGGGACAAGAAGAAGGAGGAGGAGACAGAAAGAGAAGGAAGAGGATAAGAAGTTAA
>OZ038516.1:55599247-55611747 GCA_964036315.1 Acanthosepion esculentum
AATTATATACCAAAACTAGGGAAGGAAAGAAAAAACTCCATCTCCCTAGTTTGGCATTGAATTAATGACCGGCTCCGCGAATAAGGCCAACTAATGGCAATAAGAGGGTGATAATAAAGTCACTATATAGTTCCTTACAACAAAAATGCTAAGCACTGAAGCAGGTGGCTTGAAGTTCGAACAGTAACCAGAATTAATCAGAACCATTTTAATAATAAATTGCTAGGTCTGTTGATTAATTGCTTTGTTTTAATTGCTATCGTAAGTAACTGTATAGTGACGTTATTGCCATCTGTTAATATGGTCAAAATGCTCACCTTCATGTTCAATACAATGCTGAAAAGCTCTCAGCAACAGTTCTACAAACAATTTCACAAATTTCTACATTAATTTCAGGAAATTGCTTCTATTATTCGTTTAGTACCTACCCACAAGAAAAAGTCTCGTAGTTCTAGGCTTGATCATCGTCACGGGAACTCAATTCCTACACATCTTCCTATGAACCTCAACCCCCATCCCACCAAAAACTGAGCGTTACGTTTGACATGCTATATATATATATATATATATATATATATATACATACATATATATATATATATATATATATATATATATATATATATATATATATATATATATATATATATATACCGCCTGTCACAGAAAAATTGTCCAAATCGTGTAACAGCAAAATTGTTCAATTGATAGTTTAAGCTTTGAACCGTTGTATCTTAGAAATGATTAAAGATATCATACTGGAATTCTCCGAGGTTTTTATAACAATATTGGACTTATTTGAACAATAAGAATATATTTAGATCTAAATTCAAATGATGACCCTCTTTCTGTTGTGACTTCCGGATACAGATTTCCCCTTTGGACTTTGAAGATGGAAGCCAGAGTATGAATGTTAGTACCATTACTGAAGGCTTGAATGATCTTTTTCCTCTCAATAATGCTCAGTTGGGAATACATAGTGGGGCTGGCACAAAACAATTTTAACCTGTACTCTTTCTAGCTGAATAACTCAAAGAGTTTTTCACTGATTCTTACAACAAATGGTGTCAAGATGGCTAAACGTCTTATTTGAAAACCTAGCAAAAAAGACGCTCCTGCACATCTTCATTGGTCGAAACGCGTCATAAATAAACTTTTTACACTTTCTCATACAATTTCCTCAATACTGTACTTGACATATATATATATATATATATATATATATATATATATATATATATATATATATATATATATACACTGTAGTTGACATATATATATATATATATATATATATACACTGTACTTGACATATATATATATATATATATATATATATATATATATATATATATATATATATATGTATATATATATATATATATAAATGTTCTGCTTTTATAATCCCTCGAGGACGAATATTTTCTATGAATATTTCTCGCACATTCAGGCCGGTAAATGTTATTTAATACTGTTTATTATAAAAACAGACCATTTACTTAAATACTTGTATCTATAAAAAGAATGTTAATCATAAAAATGTCTTTAAATAATTGTCGGACTTTGTCTATTTCATAATGTGTGACGTCATTTGTTTACTTTTGATACGCCATGAGCAGTTATGAATGTACGTGAGAGATTCATGGAAGATTGAAGTTTATAAGCAGTAAATTCGACCTTGCCAACCGAACGATCCTTAGTAGCCGAAACGGTTAAGGCATGTCAGGCTATATGACGGTCGGGTTCGAATCCTGTCGAGGACGAATATTATCTATGAAAATTTCTCGGACATTATCAGCCGGTAAATGTTATTTAATACTGTTTATTATAAAAACAGGACATTTACTTAAATACTTGTATCTACAAAAAGAATGCTAAACATTAAAATGTCTTTATATATATATATATCGTTCTCTCATATATATATTAGAGAAAGTAAAATTACACTGTTCGTAGGATTTACTTTTAAAAAAGTGCTCAATACAAAGTAGAGCAATACCTTCTTATTAATTTTTTTATAAGATATAATAAAAGACTGTTGAAATCCCTACACAATAACTTTCATGTTTCAATACTATGGTTGTACTTCTTCAGGCGATGGTAAGTACCTGGTGATTAAATCATTTTTAAGGAAACCTCTCTCTTAAAAGGAATTATGAAAATAATAGTCTGAATTAATTTAACTTTGTGGCTCTATCATAGTTTGGATGGGGATCAATCCTTAATGGTGTTGTAATAGTTGTTTTTAAGCCCCTTGTTTTTAATGTCATAATTCCGAGTCTGGAAGGCTTGAGGGACTCGTTTTCTGAACTTTTTAAATGACGTTCTCAGTTGCATTATGTTATTTCCTTGATTTGGGGGAGTACACATTTTTTCAGTTTCTTCATAAGTACGTAACGCAATTTTAAACTCAGTGAAAGTTATTTTTTTTATCTTTTTGTGTTATGACTGTCGTGAATGGTTTGAATGTTGCTGGTAATACCTTTAAAACCATGGCTATTAGCAGCCCATCTGAGATAGTCTCACCTACCATTTTTAAGGCATTTGTAACATTCTCAGCTCGGATAATATAATCTGTTACAGATTCATTTTCTCGTCTCCTTAACGCGGTTAGTTCAGTATATAAAGCAATAATTTTGGGTTCACCTTTTGACAAGTAATGTTCACGCAATATTCTTAAGGCTTGACGTCCGTCGTCCCTGGCTTCTCTCATTATTAAAGACAAACTCCTGTCATCCAGGCATTGTATTAATTCGGCGAACACGGTCGCATTTCTTTCCATAAAATCATCATCTTCTTTCTGGTCATCTTGGCAAAGAATGATGTCGTGAAGTTTTTGTATTCTAAGGTAGCCTAGGAACTTCACTTCCCACAGTTCGTATTTTGACTCGTTTCCGTCAAAATACAGTCGTAATCTGGGCTCGTAACCTTTGTTGACCATGTTCACCATAGTCTATGAATATAGAATATAGCGCAGTACGTAATCTGTTCAATGAAACAACGTTAAAGATTAACACTCACGAGTCAGACACTCTACTGGATCTGACTATATTGCCAATACCACCACCAGCTGTTCCGTAAATCTTCAGTCTTCGATATCAGAGGTAGGCAGTGAATATTCGGAAAAAATCATGGCTGCCTTTATACACGTTGCATTGAATATTTTGAGCCTTCTGATTGGTTAAACTTTCTATTAGTGAACTATAAAATGTGTCAGCTCATTTTAGTTGGCTTACTAGTACATAGAGTACCCAAAAACTGTAACAAAGGCAGTCCGCAGATACTTTTGATTTTTTTTAATAAAATCACCCCAAGTAAGGCGATAATGTCACTAAGACGCAACGGAGTTACTGGGAATGAAAAAATTTAGATGGAGCCAGAAACCCGATTCTAAGCAGGAAAAAAAGGGATACACATTTACTCCTGTTCAAAAGGCCGGTTAGAATTGTGAAATGAATAACAAACTGGTATATTTGATTAATTTACGCGCATTTTATTCTTTAAATAAATGTACATATCCGTTTGTTTTTTCTTTAAAAGCAATCTTCTTTTTTTAAAAAAACAAAAAGAAGGTGCATGTTTTCGTTCGCAGAATACTTAATTCCAGTTAACTCTGTACAAATTTAGGGTCTATTTTAAACTGTCTCGATATTAGGAAATTTTAAAATGATCAAAATCAATATCTTTTATTCTAAAAAATGTCTCACCTTGAAATTCTCGTAAATGATAATATATAAGAATTATCCCCCCGCTAAAGTTTTCCTTTCTTTTTACAAGTGGACCAGTCTTTTTTTATGACGTCCACTACGAGTTATCTTGTGTTTGATATTTTCTGATTTATATTAGGCTGTTATATATAATCATTTTTTTCCCTGAGGTTCTGCAAATAATCTTGAAGACTGATTCTTCGTAGCATTTTGTGCTTCTTAGTAACTCTGGTCATCTTGTGAACCCGTGAAATTTTATTTCTGAGTAACAGCCATACCCAGCTGGTCGATCAGAAAAAGCGTTCAATTAGAATGGAGCAAAAACAGCATCATATTTAGATGTAATAGATTCAGTTCTATCTTCTTCAATTACTTTAAAGTACTTTCATTGAAAAAACATTTTGAATTAATGCAGTTACTGATATAACAGAAGTAGTCTGTATTTATTCAATCGAAGTTAGCTGAGGACATGAAGGGGTAAAACAGGCAACATGAAGACCCACTTCAGATCACAATTATTTTAGAGTTTTTTAAATTCAATTTGTCAGTGTGCTACCAGTTATGTAAAAGAGGATGCATTTATAAAGCAATTGTTAAGTTTGATGAAAATAGGTGAAAAGATCAATGAAAAATAAGAAAGAAACTTGTAAAAATCGCCATTTTTCGCTATTTACGCGGGTTTTCACTGTATGGGTTGACTCAGTTATCAAGTTAAATGATTGTTAATCAACTTATTGTTCGCTACACTTGAGTAATTTTTGTATTAATTTGCTTGAAAATTGAGGGAGATTTTAGTTTAAAATTTGTGTTGAAATCGATTTGTCCTGAAATTAATTTGTCCTGCAATCGATTTTTTTTTCGTGGTTTTTCGCTAAAATCAGGAGTATAAATAAAATATCGCTGAGCTCATCATGATGTAAGTAACCTACATACCGAGGTTGAACGAAATCTGAAGAAAACAAGTTGAATTTATCGATTTTTGATTGGCTTTATCGATTATTTTACGCTACGTTATTTTGCATCTTAGTGGCTTTTTGCCTTGGTTAGAATGTATTGATTAAAAATACTGTGTAAAAACTTGTAAAAGATGAGAAAAAAAGACTACACAAGGAATAAGGTTTGTTAGATCATCCGTTAGATCATAATTAATAAAATCAGAAAATAAAAGTGTATATAACACCATAATACTGCTGGGCACAAATTATAAGATAAAATGTTTTAAATTTACATTCTTTATTTAAAATCACACTAAAACTACTACACTCTTTAACATATTGCATTATAATATAAATAAATTGTTCAGTATAATTTCCCTTTGAAGAAAATGAAGGTCTTATTTGATGGCTCAATAATTTAGTGTTCTGACCAAGTAAATGGTTAAAGGAATAACAAAACAAGTGTTGCAAATCATATATTAAACAGTAAGTACAACAGAAGAGTATTACATGACTAGTGATTGTGTGTCGGTTGACCCAGCGTTCAATCTATTCGACTGTTAATATTTAGCAGACCTCTCACGTGGGATGTATATGGGTCAAGGCCGAGTTTACCGTGGGTTCTCCGAGCCCGTAGGCTCGGCCAAAATTATTCCCGTAGAACACACACAAGCGGGTTCGGATCTGTCTACCTCCCCGGACGAAACAATGCCCTTCGGCACAGCCTCGTCCGGGTTCCTCTCTGCCGACGCAGAAAGTTCGACAGTAACGAACAGTCTGGTCGACTGATAATATTTAACAGTCCCCCACGAGGTTGTATGTGGCACAAGGCCGAGTTTATCGTGAGTTCACCGAGCCCGTAGGCTCGGCCAAAAATATTCCCTTTGAACCCGTCTAAACGGGTTCATGAAACTTTCGGCAAAGCCTCGTCCGAGTTCCTCTCCGCTCGAGGCAGAGTTCGACAGAAATGAACAGTCTGGTCGACTGATAATATTTAACAGCCCCCCCCCAGGGTGTATGTGGCACAAGGCCGGTTTAGCGTGAGTTCTCCGAGCCCGTAGGCTCGGCCAAAAATATTCCCTTTGAACCCGTCTAAACGGGTTCATGAAACTTTCGGCAAAGCCTCGTCCGAGTTCCTCTCCGCTCGAGGCAGAGTTCGACAGAAATGAACAGTCTGGTCGACTGATAATATTTAACAGCCCCCCCCCCCCAGGGTGTATGTGGCACAAGGCCGGTTTAGCGTGAGTTCTCCGAGCCCGTAGGCTCGGCCAAAAATATTCCATTTGAACCCGTAAAAACGGGTTCAGGGCCTGTCTATCTCCCCGGACGAAACTTTGCCCTGCGGCAAAGCTTTGTCCGAGTTCCTCTCCGCCTCGGCGGAGAGTTTGACAGCAATGAACAGTCTGGTCAACTGATCCCCCAAGGCCTTCTCTCTTACTAATCTTATAGTAAGCGGAAGAGTCCAACATAGACTCTTTAAAGGTAGGACACTACACCATTTAGTAATAATATGCTTGTGCCATGTATCTTGCTCATATACTATTTGTAAAGCTTGAATAAATTATAAATTTTATAAGTTTTTCAATGATCACCGCAATGAAATCCTAGCGCAACGATTTTGAACCTATACTTAATCTTTAAACGCGTCTCCTCAAAAAATGTTAATGATTTGTAAAATATTTTGTGTCGTTATCTATCATGTCAAACCCAAACTTTCAAATTGAGTGCAATAATACGGTTCCAAAATTAACCTGCCATATTCCTCATCCGTCCTGAGTATGACGATAAACTACATCCGTATCCTGGGTAAGAGGATAAACTACGTCCGACAGGAAGGCAGCTGATCCGGAGGTTTTGAGGAGCGTGGAAACACCTCTTAATTGCTGGTGTTCCCAGGTCCACCCTGACCTAGGGAGGTAGCACTTGTTACGGTCCAAGCTATGGGCAAATAGTTGACCCCCAACTTGACTCAAAAGATTATAAAAGTGCAAAAATAGGTTTTAATATCAGAAATATTTTGTAAAAAATTATTAAGAGCAATAAAGTTTTGAAAAATAGAAAATATTAGCAGCAACAAAAATCTTGGCAGTAAATAACCCATTGAAGTTGATATGCCGTAAAACAAAATGAATCAAACCAATCTATTCTAAAAATCTTGTTGGCATTAAATAACCTATTGAGGTTGATATTCTGTAAAACAAACCAAACTAAACCAATCTATTGTAAAACTCTTGTCGGCATTACATAACCCATTGAGATTGATATGCTGTAAAACAAACCAAACTAAACCAATCTATTGTAAAACTCTTGTCGGCGTTAAATAACCCATTGAGATTGATATGCTGTAAAACAAACCAAACTAAATCAATCTATTGTAAAACTCTTGTCGGCATTAAATAACCCATTGAGATTGATATGCTGTAAAACAAACCAAACTAAACCAATCTATTGTAAAACTCTTGTCGGCATTAAATAACCCATTGAGATTGATATGCTGTAAAACAAACCAAATTAAACCAATCTATTGTAAAACGCTTGTCGGCATTAAATAACCCATTGAGATTGATATGCTGTAAAACAAACCAAATTAAACCAATCTATTGTAAAACGCTTGTCGGCATTAAATAACCCATTGAGATTGATATGCTGTAAAACAAACCAAATTAAACCAATCTATTGTAAAACGCTTGTCGGCATTAAATAACCCATTGAGATTGATATGCTGTAAACAAACCAAACTAAACCAATCTGTTGTAAAACTCTTGTCGGCATTAAATAACCCATTGAGATTGATATGCTGTAAAACAAAATAAACCAAACCAACCTATTCATCAGCTGCCAGGTTCTTTTCACCCATTTTTTTTTTCGAGGTGCATTTATACACGGCTGCTTCATCTGCATCGATATTCACTGAAGATCTGATCCTGTTTATATTAATATAAAGCAGAAAAAATGGTAGGACTGAGAAGAAACCATTTGAGGAAGACTGGCATTGATCCCATGGGTTTCAGATGACTGGCCACTATCAGCTGTTGTATAGCCCCCTTCGTGCTGTGGGTAGTCTTGGGGCGATGGTCTTGATTCGATCATATGTTGCATCCTTCTCACTGTCATCTTCCGGGTGGGTAATCGCCAGTTGATTTCTTCGGAGGTAAAATGCGATCTTCAAGAAAAGTAATTTTAACTGACCACTTTATTAAACGCGTCGACGTGTATATTTTCTAACTATTCCACCCCACTGGGGAGCAGTTTCAACACCCGAAATTAACACGTCTGCATTTTTCGAAGCGTAAACCATAACTCAGTGAAATCACTTTTTATCGTTCTAAACTTCCTACGCTAGTTTTAACCAATCAAAAAGGACTTCCTTTGTTTTGTCTACCATCTGACCTTAAATTCAGCCTCTGAAGGTCTGAGCTGAAATACACTGGCACCAAAAACTAATAGTCTTAATCTGTTATGTAATAGTAGGCGATAATGGCTCTCCACAACTTCCTGTCCCTTCTAGCTATTAATAGACCTTCATGATAATTGATAATTAATGATTGGGTAAAACATTCTCAGCGATACTATAGCTGGATAGATCGTATAGCAATCGCCGATGCCACATTTTTTAAAAATCCTTTGATATATCGATGGCTTTCGTCCTTGTTATGAATTAATTTCTAGTACCTTACTAGTTTTGTGAGCAGTGACAGGACATCAGCTGTGGAAGATTATCCCTATCTTTGTTATTATCCCAAAGTTTCTTGCTTCACATCCATCTACAAACTTCAAAAATTTAAATGTGATGCAAATCAGCATCTTCCTAAAAACTGGTCTTTTATTGTATTTTTTCGCACTTGCCTTCATTCCTGACCACTGACGATACCTTTGTTCTGATGAGCTTTGCTCTATGGTAACTAGACTTTATGAATTTAAGCTCAGTACTAGATTAGCAACAAGGTCTCATCATTTTACAGTTGAATTGGATAGATGTAACCGTAAGTCCTTTGCTGCGAGTTACATTACTCGCACTTCTCGCCTGTGGAACTCAGATCCGGCTTCTTGCTTTCCAGTCAAATTTGATCTTCAAATATTTAAATGCAATATCAATCGTTATCTGTTGTTTTCTAGATTCCTCTTCTTTTATTGTCCTCTCTCCTCATTAGTATATTTTCTCATGTTCTCTTATATTCAGTAACTCCTTGCTTCTTAGTGGCTTTATTGCCTTGGTTGGAGTGAAATGATCACAAAATGGTAATGAATGCTACAAACCAGCCCTTCCCCTCTATCGAATCAACAGGGCTAGGCCAGAGGTATGGTCAGTAGGACAGGTTGATTCTTCACATTCTTTAGAAAATCATCATTGCAGTCGGTGTGAAAGTTGAAGTTTGATGTGATAAGTACTGATACCAGAAATTAGATTTGTAGCTTTTACCAACTTTTGAGAATTTAGTTTTAAAGACTATCTCAGAAATGTACATAAATGCCTAATTTCAGCAAGTTTTTGCTTACAAACTGACATAAAAGTTTTACTATTTCAAGAATAAATCCAAATAAAGTTGATATCTTTTTTCAAATCAGAATTCTATTTATGAGTCACCACAAGGAAAATATGCATTTTTTTTTACTATGATAGGCAAAAACTGTAAAAAAATTTAAAAGAATAGAAAAAAGGCTACTCAATGAATAAGATTTGTTAGATTATAATTAGTAAAATCAAAAAATAGATAAAAATGTATATAACACCATAATACTGCTGGGCACAAATTATAAGACAAAATGTTTTAAATTTGCATTCTTCACTAAAAATCATGCTAAAACTATTGCACTGCATAATATATTACGCCATAATAAAGCTAAATTGTTCAGGATAATTTCCCTTTGAAGTAAATGAAGGTCTTATTTGATGGTACAGTGATTTAGTAATAATGTTTTTAAACAAATATTTTCGTGGCATCTGCTCTAACGAGCTAATTTTACTGCTACTCCAACTGCTGGAATTTAAGCGTGCTACTAGGTTGGCATCTCGGTCGCACCCTTTCACTGTCGAAATAGTTAAATGTAACCGCCTCTTCCACTCCAACAGCTTCTTCTCTCGCGCCTCCCGACAGTGGAACTCCCTTCCTCTTAGTTGCTTCCCTGAAGATTATAATCTTCAAATATTCAAATGTAATGTCAATCGACATCTTCTAATGCTTTGATCCTGATCCCCGTCCTTCTCTATAACCTTTGCTACACCCCCTTTTACTCTCACACTCACTCTCTATAACCCTGTTATGGTCCAAGGTTAGGACCAAGGAAGAACAACACGAATACAAGAGTAGGTTAGGACCAAGGAAGAACAACACGAATACAAGAATAGAAATACGAATAGAAGAGTAGAAATAACAAAGATATATTACACAGAATAATAAGACAAGATGTTGATAGTGTTAGTATTACTGTCAGTCTGGTTTGGAGTGAACTATTATCGGCTCGACTCGATTCGACTCGTCCCTCTTGAGAGGCGCAGTATTCGTAGTGTCAGGAAGAGTTCACTCTGTCGTTATAGGTTCAGACACTTTCTCGTCAACGGATTCTCATCAAATATTTTCATGGCAATTGTTCTGATGGGCTTTTTCGCTTAGTGGCTTGAAGGCATGAATTTAAAATTATGTGAACATTATTCGAAAATAATTATTAGAAAAACATTTATTTGAATTGTAAATTGTTTGAATGAAAATGAATCGTAAGGACTATTTGAGTAAATGATAAATATTCTAAATGCAAATTCAAAAAGAAGGGTTTGTTATGTAATCGATCCTGACCTGGCATCTCGGTTTCAGAGATTTTCTCGTCAACGGATTCTCATCAAATATTTTCATGGCAATTGTTCTGTTGGGCATTTTAGCTTAGTGGCTTGAAGGCATAAATTTAAGATTATGTGAACATTATTCGAAAAAACATTTATTCGAAATTTAAATTGTTTGAATGAAAATTAATCACAAGGACAATTAGACAAAATGATTATTATTTTCTGTAAATACGTTCACGGTAAATGTTCTGAGGTCCTTTCTTTTTTGGAACCTAGACGTTATGAATTGAAATGCAATAATAGATTGACAGTCAGGTTTCATCATTTTACAGTTGAAATGACTAAATGTAGTTGTAATTCTATGCTAACCGTTTCTTCTCTCGCAATTCTTGTCTGTGGAAATTTCTTCCTGCTTCTTGCTTCCCAGTCAACTTTGATCATTCAAAAATATAAATCCAAAGTCTCCTTAATTCCTGTTTTTTTATTGTTCTCACTCCTTAATAATGTTTTTACATATTATCTAACATCCATTAACTCCCCACCCCTTGCGTCTTAGTGGCTTTATTGCCTTTCTTGGTGCAAAATGATTTAAAAAGATCAATTAATAATATTGAATGGTGAAAATAACTAGTAACCTAATTAACCGATCATTTCAAATGGTAAAATATACTGTCCGTCTGTGATATATATACACCTATGTATTTATATTATATGTTTTAAATATTATATATATATATATGATTGCGTCTAGCATGAAACAGACTGTCGCCCCTGAGTGTTCTATGTTCACTTTTATATTTACACACGCTTTATCTCTGATATTGAGCATTTTATCTCATAAATATAGAACACCTTAAGACTATATATATATATATATATATATATATATATATATATGTCAATTTTGT
Source organism: Acanthosepion esculentum (assembly GCA_964036315.1). Classification (NCBI taxonomy): domain Eukaryota; kingdom Metazoa; phylum Mollusca; class Cephalopoda; order Sepiida; family Sepiidae; genus Acanthosepion; species Acanthosepion esculentum. The sequence goes on from OZ038516.1 coordinate 55,610,577, forward strand.
AGTGCGTAATCAATTTATGTAACGTAAATCATTCAAACGAAAAACAAATATTGAAGCTAATTATACGGCGAGAATCACTCTCACAAACAATATTTACTAATAAAATATAATCAACTTCGAATCTGTTAATGAATGGTGTGATCACACCATTCATTTTATTAGTAAATATTGTTTGTGAGAGTGATTCTCGCCGTATAATTAGCTTCAATATTTGTTTTTCGTTTGAATGATTTACGTTACATATATATATATATATATATAAGTTACTCCAAAATTCGCTTGACGAGGAAATGGAACTTATGTCTTTAATTTAATAACAAAATTAAATTCGAAGCTTATAGCTTCCATTTTTGAAACATGGTTATTACTGTGTAGCGAAAAAATATTTTAAATCAATATATATATATATATATATATATATATATATATATATATATATATATATATATATATATATATATATATATATATATATATATATATATATATATATATATATATATATATATATATATATATATATATATATATATATATATATATATATATATATATATATATTGATAATATTAGTGGTCAATATATATATAAATTAAAAATATAATTTCCCTCTCACACTTGTTTCCCAATCCCACACATACGCACTCACTAAATTTTTTTTTATACCCGAAATTATATTTTCCGATTTCTTTTTGAATTTGTAGGTCTGATGATTTGGATCATGATTACAATTCCAATGTAATAAATTATAAACGATGGGATATTAGTGTTTGTGCCTTATACATACATATATATATATATATATATATATATAGCATAATAATTCATCGAGTCTAGAAGAAATATCTGCGATAGAATGAAGAAAGCACTGGAACTCATCAGCCGTGCGCATCCGCTACCGAGAATCGAACCAGGATCGTTACGATACAGCCCAAGCGTCATATCACTTTCTGCATTCTGTTGCGGATTCTTCCTCTAGATTCGCTGAATTATTACGGGAAATTATTTTAATCTCCATAATTTCTAGTAATAACATATATATATATATATTCATATATATATATATATATATATATATATATATATATATATATATATATATATATATATATATATATATATATATATATATATATATATATATATATATATATATACGTTTCATTTTTCA
>OZ038516.1:55616747-55636747 GCA_964036315.1 Acanthosepion esculentum
AAGTCTCGTTCTTGTCTCTCTCATTACAATTATTCTTGTAACGATCACTTGCAGACGTTATCGATGTAATAGCAGTAGTAGTAGTAGCATCAGCAGCAGCGTTTGCTTTCAACGCTTTCCTTTTCTTTAACTACCTCCTCCTTTTACTCTTTTATTCTCCTCCTACATCGTCGTGTTCGGCCCACTCCGACTTCCTCCTTTGAGCTTCGGCCTTTTTTTTTCTTTTCCTTCTCGTTCTTCGGTTTTGGTCATTATCCGCTTCTCTCTCCTTCTTTGGCGTTTATTTCACCACCCCGACCTTTTCCTCATCTTTCTCTTCAATCAGGTTTCCCGGCCGATCACCGAAGTTGAGCAACGTCGAGCCTGGTCAATGCCTAGATGGGTAACCGCTTGGGAATACCAGATGCCGTAAGCTTGAATGTGCGTGTGGTGCAACGTGTAACAACGCGGAACTGGAGCTCAGCTTTCCGAGTTCCAATTCCAGTCGGGTTCGTTATATTCACTTACGCACAAATAACTTTGGGAAAGGTGTGAATCCAGCAATTCTCTCCCCCGCTATGGGTTAAATAGTAGATCTTTTATCAGTGAATCATTATTGTCTCCACGTAATTTTTAAAATCAAAAAGTATTCCCTGGCTTTAAATAACCTGCAAAAGTTCGATAAGCCGTAAAGTTCAAATCGAGCAACCAATTGAATGTGTCCTTCACATTTTTATTCGTTCTTCTTCTTCTTCTTCTTCTTCTTCTTCTTCTTCTTCTTCTTCTTCTTCTTCTTCTTCTTCAATTCCTGTTTTTCTTCAATCTATCTCCTTCAGTTAGTTCCCTTTTTCTTCGTCTTCTTTTTCTTCTCCTCCTTTTTCACCTTCTTCTTCTTCTTCTTCAATTTCTATTTTACTTCAATCTATCTTCTTGAGACAGTTCCCTTTTTCTTCTTCTTTTTCTTCTTCTTCGTCTTCACTTCCTCTTTTTCTTCAATCTATCTTCTTCAGTCGGTTCCCTTTTTCTTCGTCTTCTTTTACTTCTCCTCCTTCATCATCTTCTTCAATTCCTATTTTTCTTCAATCTATCTTGAGACAGTTCCCTCTTTCTTCTTCTTTTTTTTCTCATTCTTCTTCGTATTCACTTCCTCTTTTTCTTTTACTTTAATCTATTTTCTTCAGTCAGTTCTCTTTTTTTAAATTTTTCCTTCTTCAGTGACTCTCCGTAATTTTCTTTAATTTGTCGTCTTCATTTTCTTCCTTCTTATTCATGTTATTCTTCTTCAGTTACTTTCCTTCTTCTTCTATCAGTTTGCTACTTCTGCTTTTTTTTCTTCTTCGGTCAATTACAGTCTTCTTCAGTTAGTTTCATTATTTTGCTGCTTCGTCTTCTTCTTCAGCCAGCCTCTTTCCACCTCTTCTTCAGTTCACTTCATTTTTCTGCTTTTTCTTCAATCAGTTTCATCCTCTGCCTCATTCTTCTTCTTCTGTAATCACTCTCGCTTTGGCTCTTTGATTTCCTTCCACTTCCCTTTCTTTATCACTCATTCTTTTTCATTCTTCTTTTCGTCCTATCGATTTATCTCTTTCCTGTTCTCGTTCTTCTTGTATCTTCACAATCGTCACTTTTTTTCTTTTCCCTCGCTTTTCTCTACTCCAACTATATCACTACACACTTTCTTTTCTACCTCTTCCCTCTTCTCAAAAAAGGACCTGACGTCATTGTTCTCACAATGACGTCATTGTTTATCGCTGGGACGAAATGCAAAGTGCTTATTTCTTTGGAAATGTGCCATTTTTTAATAGATAAATTTTCTTTTCGTCCAGGCTTTTTCGACGAAAGATTTTTCGAACGCTTCCTTCCCTTTTTCTTCGGCCCCTCATTTTTCTTCCTTCTTTTTTTTTTTTTTTCAAACAATATTTTTTCCACCTGACCTCATTTTCATGGACCCCTACACCCAATCAACACAGGACCAGGGTTTATATTTACCATTTTGGCATCTCACTTTTTCGCCGACAGATGCAAGTCAAGATGATTCCAAATTGAAAATGAAAGTACAAGTGCTTCTTTCACTTGTGGCGCCATTTTTATTTTGGCGCCAATTTTATTTCTTTTCTTCATTTTTTAAAATCATTTTATTCTCTCTCCCAATTTCACACGGCAATCATTCAATATAGCCCAAAGGGAAAAAAGATGTCTTATATATTTTTTTTTCGCTATCAGAGTTTATTTTGGTGTTTTCCACTTTATTTTCGTTCACTCTCGGAGCAATCATGTCGTTTTCTTTCTTCTTGTTTTTCTTAATTTATATCATTTGAGGTAAAAAGAAAAGTTAGGCCCACACAGTAACCGAAATAGTTGAGCATTTTCCATCTATCCCAGAAATAAGTGTTCGGGACTAGCTAAGTATAATATTGTATACACACCCACGTACACATATGTATATATACATTCATATATATATTCATATATACATACATATATATATATATATATATATGTATATATATATATATATATATATATATATATATATATATATATATATATATGTATATGTATATATATATATGGCCTGACGATTGCACTAGCATAAAAGAGACTGTCGCCTCTAAGTGTTGCCTTCGATGCTCACTTTTATATATATATATATATATATATATATATATATATATATATATATATATATATATATATGTATAGCATAATGAGAAGCCACGTATACTTTCTTGATATGTATATAATATGGAGATAACAACTGAAAAGTTGCAAATTAAAAAAAATTGAATGTTTTTTTTTGTGAAAGTATTTATTTATACTTATATATATATATATATTTGATATTTCAGATCTGCCCCGATCTTTCGTCAGAAATAAATTAAATAATTGTATTCAGACGCTACTTGTAAACAAACTTCTGAATACAGTTATTTAATTTATTTCGGACGAAAGATCGGGGCAGATCTGAAATATCAAATATATATATATATATATATATATATATATATATATATATATATATATATATATATATATATATATATATGAGAACTAAGAACATGAAATTGAAGCGAAAACAATCCTTCAGAGTTCAAGTTCAGAGTCCAAAGAAAAAAACCCTCCAAAACGAGTAAAAGCAACTACGTAAAGTGCTCAATACACGAAGTAGAGCAAACCTAGTATAAACCTAAAGACCCAAGCAAACCTACCTAGGCATTTCCTTGACGATCCTTTTAGGTGAAACCTAGGTAGGTTTACTTGGCTTTTTAGGTTTATATATATATATATATATATATATATATATATATATATATATATATATATGTATATTTAGGTTGCAATCCTTCGTTTATGCATGTTTCATTAACAACATCAGACAAGGTACTACGCTCAAGCTTTTTATTTAGCTATGATCAGATATTTGTAACGTAAGGCATCTGGATAAGCATTTAGTTATGCCAGACGCCTTACGTTACACCTATCTGATCACAGCTCCATTAGAACCCATTTAAACACACACACCCAAATTTACCAGACTCCATTAGAAACATACTAGTAGAAAACACAAATATATTAACTGCATCCACCTGAAAAAAAAAGATTTAAAATAATGCAAGCTTTAATAATAAAAAAGAAAAAGCCAACTCTTAACAATATTAACTACTAACAAGGTCACAATGTGCTAACCGTATTCGGAAATTAAAAACATCTCTACAACACACTAAGACATACACATAATGCACACACTCAATTAAGCTGAAAAATCGAATCATCCTTGATAATGGCTAAATGTATAGCCGAAAGCGCTCGGAACTATAAAACATTTGGACAGTTTTTACACACTTTTGTCCACAAAAGAAAGTTCTTGTTCGAACAAAAGAAAAATTAAATAAAAAGCTTAACCGTATTACCTTGTCTGTCGTTTTTAATGAAACATTCGTTTTTCGATTTTATCGAGGTCCCACTCCTCATATCACCTCAAGGTTCTAGAGTCCTTGTATATCAGATCCCGTGGGCCTTCCCTCTGTAAACAGGGGGTATGCTTAATGGGTCTGAATGTTATTGGACTCTACCTTTCTTAAAATTCATATTTTTCCACCCTCCATTGGTTGTCAATACTATCAATTAAATTTACGCGTTTATTTTCTATATCCCAGAAATAAACTTGATAAGGCTGGGACGAAACGGGTTTTTTTTTTTTAGAAATATATTCTTAAGGTGTGCTATATTTATGGGATATAGTGCTCAATATCAGAGATAGAGCGCGTGTAAATATAAAAGGGAACATAGAAGTCAACATTTAGAGGCGACAGTCAGTTTCATGCTAGACGCAATCATGATCTGACGATTGCGTCGAGCATGAAACAGACTGTCGCCTCTAAATGTTGAATTCTATGTCCACTTTTATATTTACACACGCTCTATTTTGGAATCCAAAATTTCAGGATTGCGGGTCCGGGGATTTAAATTGCTCACGGAATCGGCCTATTTCCAAAATGGAATGATATGTTGGGCTACGGCCTCGAGGAGTAAAGTTGAAAATGTGTGACACACTGACATTCGAATTTTTTACATATATATATAATTGAGTCACTCTCAGTCACTGTGTTTATCCGAATCTAAAAATAAACACGCTAAAATTCACCTTCATCCCGTACCGTAAGCTGATGGCTTAGTGGGAGAAGCTCTGACTGACGCATATTCAGTCGGGTTTCGATCCTAGCTAGAGGCAACCGGACGTCTAGCCACACTGATGAGCAGCGAAACAGTCTGTCTGTGGATGACAAAAAAATATATATATATATATAAATGTTTTAAATAATTGTCGGATTTTGTCCATTTCATAATTAAAAAATATATATATATATATATATATATATATATATAAATCATTCGAAAATTATAACATAAATATTTTATAAAATCACTACGAAAATAGCCATTTTGTTTCAAAATACCTGCTGTCTTATAAGATTTCTACATTCAACATCATCACTTGATAAGACACCAGAAGTGGTGAAACAAAATGGCTATTTTTATAGTGATTTTATAACATATTTATGTTATATTCTTCCAATAAATTATATTTGCTCTATTCTGTATTGAGCACTCTTTTAAGAATAGTATTTTTGTTTTTTACCGTATACACCAAACCTGTACTTATATATATATATTGTTATGGGTCCTTACCTATAACTACAGAATGAACTCTTCCTAACACTATGTACACTACGCCTCTCAAGAGAGAGAGACGAATCGAGTCGAGCCGATAGTAGTTCACTCCAAACCAGACTGACAGTCATACTAACACCTTCCACATCTTGTATTATTATTCCTTGTAATATATCTTCGTTATTTCTACTCTTGTGTTCGTGTTGTTCTTCCTTGGTCCTAACCTGGAGCTAACATATATATATATATATATATATATATATATATATATATATATATATATATATATATATATATATCAATTATGTAGTGCGTATTCAATTTATGTAACGTAAATCATTCAAACGAAAAACAAATACTGAAGCTAATTATATGGCAAGAATCACTCTCGCAAACAATATTTAATAATAAAATACAATCAACTTCGAATCCGTTAATGAATGGTATGATCCTTGTTTATAAATTCCGGTTTTATCAGGTCTTATTTTTTCTTTCAAATGTCGCATTACTACTCGGAATTTAACAAAAACACACTGAAATGTCTACCTGATGATGGTCGTTCGAAACGACTGAAAGCCCGGCTCGTAGAAAAAAAATATATATATATACACACACACACACACACACACACACACACACACACACACACACACACACACACATATATATATATATATATATATATATATATATATATATATATATATATATATATTATGGATTCCTCCATCGAGTTCGACGTATGAGCTTCCGACGACCACGAACTAATTATCTGCATGCCTATGACGGGCATGACTTTTGAGACCGGCTTGAGAATTGCACAAAAGACCACAAACAGTACAGGAGAATGTACTGTATCCAAGTGCAGCAGGAACACTCTTAGATGTCTTATTTTGCTTTCTCGTTTTATGTAGTCGAGTGATGGTTACTTCTCAGTGCAGCTATATCAATGTTGTACTTTTTTAGCTTCATTGCGACGGAAAGCTGTCTTTCTTTCTGGTGCTGAGTTTTTGTCCTGGAGAGTTCGTATATTCCAAGTGCCAAGATGAAGTTGATTTGTTTCAAGTGACAAAGTACAAAAAGTTTTCGCGTTAGGACTTCATTGGAATAGGTTTGTGTACGTTGATGCAACTGCACATGCGTATGAACGAGGAACCCTGGGAATGTTTTAATAATGAGTTTTGGATTTTGAATAATATGTTTTGGGTAAAAAAGCAAAAAACAAAAACAAAATCCACCTTGTCTGAAAAGTATTAATCTAGAATTCGCAAAAATCTATCATTAAAATAAATCAAAACAAAATATGTACCTCGTCAATAATATTTGCTTGAAGAATATTTTCCACCTAAATACACAATATATATATATGGAAAAATAGAACACGTTTCGTAAATAAATGAGACTTCCAGTAGAGGCATGGCACGAAGAACTAGAGCAATCTATCCGGGTGGTCGAAATAAAGGGTTCGGTGAGAAATTCCAATCACCTTAAGAAGGCCGACGCGTGCTACGGCCGAAACGTTATGAATATAGCAATGAAGATGAGGATAACAGTCGGAATAATGAAAGTAATGAAAATTTATATGTCGTTTTCCCCATACATATACATCACTCACTCACCCTTTACATTATTCGGACTATTGTCCTCATCTTTGTTGCCATGTTTATCCCAACGTTTCGGCCGTTGTACGCTCCGGCCTTCTTCAGATAGGGATGTCCACTCGGGTTGGCGAAATAAAGGGTTCAGTTCGACATATATATATATATATATATATATATATATATATATATATATATATATATATATATATATATTCAACTCTCCCGTCGTATACTGCGTATGAGGGTCAAGCAGCTCAGTTCCTAGAAACCGACAGCCCAGACACCAGCACATATGATTTGATTATAGTGGTGAATATTTGTGCAGAACCATCCACACTTTTTGAAGGGTCGAATACAGAATACCTGGTGCACTACGTGCCACATGTTACCCAAACGAACCTCCACCGGTTTTGGATTCAGAGTTGTCCTTCTCCTAGACCAGTTGCCATTCAAGACTATAAAACCCAGTCTGCCCTGCTATTTACCCATAGCTGGAGGGAGAAGAAGAGGGTTCATACTTTTCCCAGGGGTATTAGCACGTAAGTGAATGAAATGGATTCGACTGGATTTCAAACTCGGCTCTCCGAACCCTCAGTAATACTTTTATCTCATAGACAAAACAGATGCAACTTCGTTTTGGTGTATTTCAGTTGCAGCTCAACGGATGAGAACCCCAAAAAAATCTGGTTCTCACCCGTCGAGGTGCAATTGAAATGCACAGAAACGAAGTTGTATCTTTGTAGTGAGTAAGTTGTTTTTTTTATATATAATAAAATTATAATAAATAATCATCACTCTAATATCGGTATCGAGCCCACTTCTGGATTAATATTTTGAACGTTGCATCGGGTATATATATATATATATATATATATATATAGTGAGTGTGTGTGTGTTTTTGTGGAAGAATACATACACACACACACACACACACACACACACATATATATATATATATATATATATATATATATATATATATATATTAACAATCGGGAGATCAGTTGAATCCGCTTAAAAGCTCTAGATGTTATTTTTAATTTAATTTGATTTTACTTTTTTTCACACATATACTGAGCACTTTTTAATTCGACTTTTTCCTGGTCTGATTCAACCCTGACCGTTAACCTTTTATGAGTTACACACACTTATATATAACTCATAGCTAAAGGGAGGAAGATGGATTCATGCCTTTTATATTTATACCTAAGTGACTGTAGTGAACCTGTCTGGATTTTGAATTCTGCTAAATATATATATATTCTGATATATATATATATATATATATATATATATATATATATATATATATATATATATTTTTAAGCGTATCACCTCAAGTAAGGCCGGTGGCCACTATCACGCATGGGGTTACAGAAGGGTTGGAGGAAGAGAAGATAGGAGTGGTAAAGGAAGGGATTGGAGAAAGAGAAGGACGGAGGGTCGATCAAGGCAGGGGGTTACGGAAGATATAGAGCGAGAGCAGATAGGAGTGAAAGATGTCAGGAAGTGGAGAAGGGAAGTGGATAGATCAAGGCAATTGGAGATGACGATTGACGCTACACTTAAACCGTTGGAGATTGTATTTGTCAGGGAAACAGTAATAGGGAAGGGAGTTCCATAGGCGAGATGTGCGAGACATGAAGCTATTGGAGTAGAAAAGACGTCTACATCTAACAGTTTCAACGGTGAAGGGGTGGGAACGATATATATATATATAATGTGAGTGTGTGTAAAAGGATGTCCCTATTCGTGACCAAATCAGTTTTCCCTCACAGTACTCACTAGTTCTTTGAAAATCACCAATTGTCTTTACCTGCCCTGATGATGACTTAATGTCAAAAGCTTGGAGCAAATTTCTTGACATTTTTTATTTAAATTTGTAATCTTGAAAATAGGATCATTAAAATTAATCAGCAGGAAATATCTGTTGTTTTAATATATATATATATATATATATATATATATATATATATATATATATATATATATATATAAAAGTGAACGCAGAAGTTAACACTTAGAGGTGACAGTCTGTTTCATGTTAGATGCAATCGTCAGGCCACGATTGCATCTAGCATGAAACATGACGATTGCATCTAGCATGAAACAGACTGTCGCCTCTAAGTGTTGACTTGTATGTTCACTTTTATATTTACACACGCTCTATCTCTGATATTGAGCACTTTATCCCATACATATAGGACATTTTAAGACTATATTTCTTCATATATATATATATATATATATATATATATATATATATATAAGACAACTGAAAAGTTGCAAATTAAAAACAAAATTGAATGTTTTTTTTTGTGAAGGTATTTATTTATATTTTTATATATATATATATATATATATATATATATATATATATATATATATATATATATATATATATATATTTGATATTTCAGATCGGCCCCGATCTTTCATCAGAAATGATTGTTTTCAGAAGTTTGTTTACATTAAGTATCGTCTGTCGCGAGACGCGGACGTCACTTGATATGGAATGCAACTGTGTTTGAATATTTCTGACGTAAATCTAACTGTAGTAATATTTTAGATGTTGATTAAAAGAATTTTTAACTATATCTAAATAAAATTCTTTGTTTAACTATTGAAATATTTATAAAGATTTAAAATACCCTAGTCTTTATTTAACCCTAGTTTATATGTATTTAATTTTAAAATTATCTTTTTTTCTGCGTGTGTATGTGGAACTGAAATCAGAATCTATCAATACACATTTACAGTTTTCTAATGAGTGTCCTGATTGATTAAAATGTTCAGCTATGGGGGAATAAGGATTGTTTTGACGTATGGTTAGTTTATGGTTGTTGAAGCGAAATCTAAAATTATTTCCAGATTCGGCAATATATCCACTATTGGGACATATTGTGCAGAATAAATAGTAGATTATGTTATGCCTATCACAGGTGAGGCGAGGTGGGGGTATCTTGACATTGGTGTTGGGTACAGGTTATGCTATATATATATATATATATATATATATATATATATATATATATGTACTTTAAAAATCAGGAGATCAATTGAATCCACTATGATACATAAAAGGTTAATGGTCAGAGTTGAATCAGATGAGAAACAGCAGTATTAAATATATATATATATATATATATATATATATATATATATATATATATATTCTGTTATTGCTGCCATATATAGTCTGGAGCCCCTTCTGTTTGCTTCAAGCTTCTTGATAAGTTCCAGAGACGGGTATGCAATGTAATTGGCCCTGATCTGGCTTCTCGTCTGCAGTTTCTCTCTCTCTCTCTCTCTCTCTCTCTCTCTCTCTTTCACAAACACACAGACGCACCGTCGCCTCTCTCTGTCTCTTTTATAAATACTTCCATGGTAATTGCTCCGATGAGCTGCTATCGCTGGTTCCCAGGCTCCATGAATTCAAGCGTCCTACTAGGCTGGCATCCCGTTCCCACCCTTTCACTGTTGAAACTGTTAAATGTAGACGTCTCTTCTACTCCAATAGCTTCATATCTCGCACCTCTCGCCTATGGAACTCCCTTGCTCATTCCTGTTTCCCTGATGACTATGATCTCCAACAATTCAAGTGTAACGTCAATCGACATCTCCAGTGGCCTTGATCTATCCTCTATCCTTCTCCACATCCTTTCCTCTAACACTCCTATTTGCTCTCGCTCCAAATCCTCTGTAACCCCTTGCGGGCGAGTGGCTTCCAGCCTTGACTGGGGTAAAAAGCTTAAAAAAAATGTTAGAGTGTCTAATTGATGGCAAATCGGTCGAGTTTTGATCCCGGCTTGAAGCAATCGGATGTCTAGCTATACTGAGAAGCTCTTATGCAGCGAAAGAGGGTTTTATGTGAGTGACTCTCTCTCTCTTTCTCACTATATATATATATATATATATATATATATATATATATATATATATATATATATATATATATATATAGTAATTGGGTATAAGGAAGTGTGATTTTGATCACTCCCTTGTAATTTTTGTAATCATTTCTACCCAAGCAAGACACTAATGCCACTGAGACGCAAGTGTTATTGGGAATGAAAAAGAATAAAACTTTGGTGATGAGAAAAGACAGTGAAAGAAGAGGTTTAAAGAAGACAGAAAATGGCGATTGACGTTGCATTTAAATCAATGAAGACTGAGAATGTCAGGGAGGCATGAAACCGGAAGAATGTTCTAGAGCTGAGAAGTGCGAGAAAAGAATTTATTAAAATAAAATTTTACTTTTATATCCAGCCGTTTCAACAATAAAAAATATGACACCAAGTAGCCAATATAGTAGTACGCTTAAATTCACTTGTCCTGACGTGCTTTACCATTCAGCTACAGAGAAGCGTCTTGAATACGACAGACATGATGCTTTTATTTAGTTTTATGATGAATTATATTAAAACTGTCCGGGTGTTATTTATTTTAGTATATTACATGTAAAACATGGAAAAATCGCTATAGATTTCCAGTCGTGTTTCAATCTCATTGCACCTGCATAAATATATATATATATATATATATATATATATATATATATATATATATATATATATATATATATGATGAAAAATATGGAAAAGACAAGACAAAATCCGAATATGCAAGTTTACTGTTTTAATGTTGTTTTACTGTCGACGTCAGACGTTTCTAGTAGACCACATGGTTATTAGAAACATACTTAGGATTAGACGATATTTAAGTCAACATGATAAGACGATAGACACAAGTTGACTTAAATATCGTCTAATCCTAAGTATGTTTCTAATAACCATATCCTGAAGATGGTCTACTAGACCGAAACGTCTGACGTCTTTTCATATCTGTCTTAGTCTGTTCACATCTATCTATCTATCTATCTATTTCAGTATTTTCATACCTATCTTAGTCTGTTCACATCTATCTATCTATCTATCTATCTATCTATCTCATTCTCTCTATAACTAACTGCTTGTCTGTCATATCTATCTATCTATTTCTCTATCTATCTATCTGAGAACTTTCATATCTATCTATCAATCTATCTATCTATCTATTTCAGTTTGTTCACATCTATCTATCTATCTATCTATCTATCTATCTATCTATTTCAGTATTTTCATATCTATCTTAGTCTGTTCACTATCTATCTCATTCTCTCTATAACTAACTGCTTGTCTGTCTTAGTTTGCTCATATCTATCTATCTATTTCTCTATCTATCTATCTGAGAACTTTCATATCTATCTATCTATCTATTTCAGTCTCTTCACATCTATCTATCTATCTATCTATCTATCTATTTCAGTATTTTCATATCTATCTTAGTCTGTTCACATCTATCTATCTATGTATCTATCTCATTCTCTCTATAACTAACTGCCTGTCAGTCTTAGTTTGCTCATATCTATCTATCTATCTATCTATCTATCTATCTATCTATCTATCTATCTCTCTATCTATCTATCTATCTGAGAACTTTCATATCTATCTATCTATCTATCTATCTATTTCAGTCTGTTCACATCTATCTATCTATCTATTTCAGTCTTTTCATATCTATCTTAGTCTGTTCACATCTATCTATCTATCTATCTATCTATCTATCTATCTGAGAACTTTCATATCTATCTATCTATCTATTTCAGTCTTTTCATATCTATCTTAGTCTGTTCACATCTATCAATCTATCTATCTATCTATCTATCTATCTCAGGATGCCAATATCTATGTTTCCTTTTCTCTCTATTGTTTATTTTAACGCTTCATTTATTTTACTAGCCTGTCAGTGTTATGGAATTCGCTCTGGTTTCTCCACCTTCTGATGTCTCCCCTCGTGCCTGCTTGCCTGCTGAATTGTCTCAAGAATAACAAGAAGCGCCGTTCTTCAACTTTCCAAGAATCTATCCTGCGTAAACACTAGCACGAGAAATTCTTTATTTTTCAAGAAGAATGCTTATGCATATCTAACTCTGGCAGGAGATTATATATTTAGGAGGGCATGCAAAGTTGCATACTGTTGTGGGTTTCGTCTCAAATTCGGCTTGTCAATAATAGCTATTATAAATCGACGCACTCGAGCTTATGGTGTCATTAGGAATTTCAGGAGTTTTTTCAATGTCTACATAATACGTGCTGGCACAATTCAGTGGTACATGCAGTTTTTTTTTTTTTTAGAGTTTTCCTTCTCTTAGACTGGTTGTCAACTATGGTTTGGTAGCAACCTGGTGTCCACCCTGCTACGAAAATATGCTACGAAATATGAAGGTGGACGTTAAAGAACATGGTTAGAATTCGAACTCAGCCCGTCGGCTTCTTTTTCTGGTCTGCTACCATAACATCACCTGCATATCATAATCTTGAAAATTGATTCTTCGTGTCGGAAGCGAATCTGACGCACTTTTCTTTGTGTTGCTTTTTCCATCATCCATTTTGTTTCACTTGACCAATTAATATCGATGGTTCTGTTGTTGGAGAGCTGTACATTTAGGGGACATATGTAGAAAACTATAATTAATAATGCATAAGATCTTATTTTTTATTTTAGAAACCTATAATACCGTTCTTTTTCATTTTACAAACCTATAAAACCGTATTTTTTTATTTTAGAAACCTATAATACTGTTTTTTCTTTTAGTTTAGAAACTTATAATGCCGGATTTTTTAGAAACCTAAAACACAGGTGTTTTTATTATTATTTTAGAGACCTACAGTACCGTTTTTATTTTAGAAACCTCTAATAACAGTTTTTTAAACCTAAAATAGCTATTTTTTATTTTAGTAACCTATAATACCGATTTTTTAAACCTAAAATAGCGATTTGTTTATTTTAGAAACCTATAATACCGTTTTTTAAACCTAAAATAGCGATTTTTTATTTTAGAAACAAAAAATACCGATTTTTTAAACCTAAAATAGCGATTTTTTATTTTAGAAACCAAAAATACCGATTTTTTAAACCTAAAATAGCGATTTTTTATTTTAGAAACCTATAATACCGATTTTTAAAACCTAAAATAGCGATTATTTATTTTGGAAACCTATAATACCGATTTTTAAAACCTAAAATAGCGATTTTTTATTTTAGAAACCTATAATACCGATTTTTATAACCTAAAATAGCGTTTTTTTTATTTTAGAAACCTATAATACCGATTTTTTAAAACCTAAAATAGCGATTTTTTATTTTAGAAACCTATAATACCTATTTTTTTATTCCTTTTATTTTCCTTTGAAACTTATTAGACCAGAATTATTCTTAGAACCGTTTTTAATTTCATTTTTAAAAAACCTATAATTCAAATTAAATTTTAATTTTTAGAAACTACAATATTGTTTTTGTCTCATTTATTTATTCAGAACCTAGAATGACGTTTTCATTTTCTTAAAACCTATAATTAATACCGTTTTTTGAAAAAAAAGTTTAGCAACATATAATACGATTGTTTTATTCTAGAAAACTATAATACCATTTTTTATATTTTACGAACATATAATACCGTTAAAAAATACAATAATAGCGGTTATTTTTTTTTATTTTACGAATCCATAATACCCAATTTTCTTTTTATTTTAGAAACATTTAATACCGTTTTTTCTATTTTCGAAACCTATAATACCGTTTTTTAGAAACCTATCAAACAGATATATTTTGAGACCTATAATAATGTTTTTATTTTATTTTAGAAACCTAAATACCGTTTTTTTATTTTAGAAACCTATAATACCGTTTTTTTTATTTTAGGGACATAATACCGTTTTTTTTTAATTTTAGAAACCTATAATACTGCTTTTTTATTTTAGAGACCTATAACTCATTTTTTTTTAGAAACCTATAATATCGTTTTTCTTATTTTTCAAGACCTATAATAACGATTTTTTTTCTTTTAGAAAACTATAATATCGTTTTTATTTTATTTTAGAGACTTATAATACCTTTTTTTTAATTTTAGAAACCTATAATTTGTTTGTTTTTTTACTTTAGAAATCTATAGTAACTTTTTTTTATTTTAGAAACATATAATATCATTTTTTTTAATTTAGCGACCTATAATACCGTTTTTTATTTTAGAAACATATAATTCCGTATTTTTTATTTTAGAAACCCATTATAATGTATGTTTTTATTTCATTTTAGAAATTTATAATATCGTATGTTTTGTTTTAGAAGCCTCAATATTGTACAATATATTATATTTTAGAAACCTATAATACCGTTTTTATTTTTTAAAATGTAATATCATTTTTTTTATTTCAGACACCTATAATACCATATTTTTATTGTAGAAAACTATAATACTTTTTTTTTCAAAAATGAAAACTAAAAGCTATTTTCTTTTTAATTTAGAAACCTATAATACCGTATTTTTTTATTTTATTAACCTATAATATCTTATTTTTTATTTTATTTTAAAAATCAATGATTTATTTTTTTTTATTTTAGAAACCTATAATGTTTGATTTTAGTTCAGAAACCTGTAATGCCATTTTGTATTTTAGAAACCTATAATTACGTTTTGATTTGTTTTTGAAAATATAGTACAGTTTTTTAAACATTTTCTTTTATTTTAGGAAACTATAAAACTGTTTTTGATTTTTTTACACACATATAATAAGATTTTTTTTTAATTTTAGAAAACTATAACACAACTTTTATTTTAGAAGCCTTTAATGACGTTTTTATTTTAGAAAACTATAATACCGTCTTTTTATTTTATAAACATTTAACACAAATTATTCATTTAGAAACATATATTTTTTTTTTATTTTACAAACGTATAATACCGTTTCATATATTTAAATTCTATAATGCCTCTTCATATTTTCATTTTATTTTTAGAAACCTATAATACAGTTTTTTCAGAACTTATATTATATTCTGTGACGTACGGTGGCCGAAAAATTGTTAAATAAAATTGGATTTAATTACAACCGCAAATAAATACTTCGCAAGAAAAAAAAATTAAATTCAACCAAAGAAAATTCACCATTTTAGTGAATACCTTGTTAGTAGCGCGTTTCGTCTTAACGTCCGGTAAATCCTGAATGTTGTGGATTTCGGGATGAAATCCGGTATCAAATAATAACAAACGCCAAAAATGAATATAGGAAATAAATGTATTAACGTAATAATACAAACTGGTAATACAGGTTAGTAGTTCCAGGAATGCGGGTTAGTAGACTAATATATATAAAGACTTTGATATCGACGTATCACTGTATGACTTCTTACTGAGTCTACGTGCTTGTTACTGTGACTCTTGCACCGTCTGATTGTCCAAACGTTCTTCTACCGACCGACTCGACTCCACCACTACTACTACCGACTGTTCGGATATTCACTGGTAGTAGTATATGTATACCTTGGGTTTCTCCATTTGTGTAAAAAGGGGAGACCCCTCAACATCCCCCTCCTTAGATCCCTTTTGGCGGGGAGTTAGTATTTTTTTCTCTTATGGTCGATAATCAGAAGTTCGGTAAATTTTCTCTTCCTGTTTGACCTTCTAATTTCTGTGTCTTCCTGAGGTCTTTGAATCTCATTTTGTATTTGGTCAATATGTCTTCTGTGGGTAGACATTTCGCCTTGTACTGTGTACATCACATTTCCTAGTCTGTTAATTATTGTACCAGGTTGGAATGATCTCTTGAGTATTATAGGTGTATGACGGTTTTTGTTCTTGTTCGGCAATAACTTATCGCACACAGACCGTATTCTGCGGGCAAACGTTACGTCTCGCTTCTTTTTTTACTGCTGGTTGGACATTTTCTTTTAATTCAATTCTAGCGCCAAACTTGTTACCTCGTCCCAAACCGCTCGCGAATACTTCTGGGAATTGATTATGTAATTCTTCTTTTAACTTTGTCGCTTCTGATGGTTCGCACTTTATCTTCTTACAAAAAGAACTGATAGGTAAATCCCATACGTCGAACTTTTGCATCCAGTCTGCCCACCAGATTTTCTGTATTTTACATTACGAATATCTTGAGTTTTTTTGTTTTTCCGTGGAATTTCACTTTTAAGATCACTTCTTCGAATTTTATACGCTTCCCTGTAACTGACTTAGCAATTTTCTGTGTATGTATCATGGTCGGTCTATTAAGCTTTCTCCGTGTCTTTAGGTTAATTATCGTTAAATCCGAACCTGTGTGCAGTTGTAATTTTATCTTTTTATTAAAAATTTCAAGTCCCACGTATTTTCTTATGTTAATATTATCTTCGACGTGCATTCTAGTAGCTCTTATCTTACTAGTAAATTTCTGTTCCAACATTGGGATGCCTTGTGACTCATTTTTCCACACGCTAGACATTTTTTATATTTAAAACGACAATCCTTATTCCAGTGTAGTCCTCCATATCGATAACATGCAGATGGGGGGAGCTTATATTTGCTTTGATTTTTGTCATAATTTGTCCTATACGTTGTACTTTTTCCATTATTGTAGAATTTTTGTTTTCTCTCCGGGGCGGGTGAAAATCTTTTTTCATTATTATAGAATTTTTGTTTTCTTTCCGTGGAGGGTGAAAAACGTAAAGTTTTGTTCAACTTAAGTATATGTGCTACTCCTGACTCCTCGATATCCTTCGAGTCTTTCTTTATACTTAGGCATTTTAGGCAGTCTTCTGATAATTTTTGTAGTGTTAATCCAGGCTCATTTTGCAGTTTTGAAAGCATTCTTTTACGCATTTCACTATCCTTATCTGAGACTAACCCATGTAGCACTTGAAATTGTCCAGAGTTAATTCTGCCAACTTGAAGTCGTCACAATGTTTGTTCACGATTGCGGCGAACGTGGAATAGTCCTCATTTTCGTCCTTTACGAGGTTAAGACATTTCCACCTTTTGTGAAATAGTGACGTCTTTGGACTGAAAAGCTCTGTAAAGCATGTAACTGCTTCGTCAAACGTTAATTCGTTCGTCTTTTTTGGCAAGATGTAATCCACAAATTTTGTGTATTCTTCTGTTCCTGATTTTCTGAGTAACAGACGTAGCTTCTTTGCTTCTGTCCAGTTTTGACAACCGATGTTAAAGATGTTTTCATGACGTCGGAAATAGTCCCCGAAATTTTTAACCTCTTCTAATGGAGTAATTGAATGTTTCTATCGTATTCCAGATTACGTCTTGGGAAAAAGTCACCTCTTTTTCGATATTTTGTTGTTTGTTACCCGCTACCTTTAATATTAGTTCCTGGAGTTGCGTTTGTCTTTCTTGATTTTCCTTCTGCCTTTGATTTTGCCACTTCTCTTCCATTCTTTCTTGGAATTGTAATTGCTGTTCATTTTGGTATTTTACAAGTTCTACTAAATTTACTTTTAAAATCCTCCATGATAAGAGTCTTACGAAAAACTCGATTTTCCGTATTTTAATCCTAGTAAATCTTTGTCGCCAAGTTGCTGAGGACACTGGCAAAAAACGGCAATTTTTTTCTTTTGAGTCCCCGAGAAGTGCCAATTCTTGTCGCCCAAGCTGTTGTGGTGAGAAAAGAGAAAATTTTTCTTTCCGTGTAGGTCCCAATTTCTCGTCACCAAGTTGTTGTTGTCGGCAAGGGAGAATTTTTCTTTTTTCTTTCCCGTGTGAGTTCGAATTCATCGTCGCCAAGTTGTTGTGGACAACGAGCTAGAATTGTTTTCCCCGTGTGATTTCGAATTCCTCGTCGCCAAGTTGTTGTGGATTCCGGAATGAAATCCGGTATCAAATAATAACAAACGCCAAGAATGAATATAGGAAATAAATGTATTAACGTAATAATACAAACTGGTAATACGGGTTAGTAGTTCCAGGAATGCGGGTTAGTAGACAAATATATATAAAGTCTTCGGTATCGACGTATCGCTGTATGACTTCTTACTGAGTCTACGTGCTTGTTACTGTGACTCTTGCACCGTCTGATTGTCCAAACGTTCTTCCACCGACCGACTCGACTCCACCACTACTACTACCGACTGTTCGGATATTCACTGGTAGTAGTATATGTATACCTTGGGTTTCTCCATTTGTGTAAAAAGGGGAGACTCCTGAACACTAAATCAAAACCTAAATCATCGATGCATAATAATTCACACTAATTCGACTGGATAGTTCCACACAATAATCACTGCAGTCAGTAGCCTGACACCGCTATTTACACACCTGGTGGAAAACATATATTCATATGTTCAGAGTGTCACGCTCGTATCTCGGTTCCTTCCGATATGAGATTTTTGCTATTATAATAATTGACGTGCACATTCAAAATTCCTTGAGGTATATAAGGTGAGCGCCCTTTTCATATGATTTTTAACTACACAGTAATCTTTAAAATTTACGAAAATATTCTTTTTAATCTAATATTTTATTGAATTTTAGGTACTTTGGCTTTTAATTTACTATAGTTTCTCTGTTATTTTCTGAGAATGTCATGTTAAACGTCTGTATTTATAAAAGACGGATGCCTACAAAAAAGGAAAAATCAAAATTATTTTAAAAATACTGGGTTGTCGCTGAATTGTAGAAAACTTTTCCATTTATGATCAATAAACATTATTTTTATTTAAAAATATTACATAACCGGTACAAATTATTACATTATGATAAAGATTTAAACTTTATAAATTATTCCAATAAATATTTTAAATTTTATAATTTATTTTAATTAATATTGAAAAAAAATTAAAACAATTCATGGAAAAAATCATTATAAATCTAAATTCTTTTTTCTTAAGGGAATAATATCTATAATATATCTTATTCATAAAAGTAATTAAAAACATTTCTAATTACATGTTTTAGTTTTATTGCATTTTTGATTTTAGGATTCCGAGCAGACTTTCCGGGAACTGTTTTACAAAAATAATTGATGATTTAAATCTTCCAAATGCTACTGCTTATAACTAATATAAATATTAAACCGTGAAATTCTCGAAATTTCAAGAAATTAAGTAAATAGGAGAAACAGATGTTTAAAAAAATATCTTTACCAAGATTTGCTAAAAAAGCAAAAATCTCTAAAATAATTTCATTCAATTATTAATAAGTCCTTCAAGTTTCATTAAAATCCAACAATTATTTGATTTAAACAAGAATTATCAAATCATTGTTATACACCGCAAAAATACCCGCTAAAATTTTCTATACTAATTTATGGTCACTGCGCTAGAAAGAAAATTAGCCAAAATTTTCAAGGTTATGAAAAAGATCAAAATCTATTCTTTCCTCTTAATAATAACTTAAAGATTTTGACGCTAAAATATCATGCATGAATATTTAACGAA
>OZ038516.1:55641747-55689247 GCA_964036315.1 Acanthosepion esculentum
TTGAGAAAAGCATCTAGTGACAGTCTTCGTCGACACATCCAACCCTGATGCTTTTACATCTTTGACAATGTTTTTTTCGTCAATTGAGGATTCTTCGAGACATCTCTTTTTCCTTTCAATTCTCTCAGAATGCTATGAATTGTCGATCTAGAATCATTTACATGCTTCGAAAGTGTTGTACATCCATGACCTTTTTTGTACGCATCAACTATCTTCATTGTTTTTGCAGGTACCTAAATACATGGCTGACCACTCGTATCCGAGGGGCTGCTAGCCAAACGCTGCTGCAGTTGCCATCTCAGGCACATTTGAGTTTATTCAACACCTACACAGCCCACCTGCTATTTTGTTTTTATTGCAAATAAGGTGAGTGGGCCTTAGTCACAGTTTCTGGGAGGGAGAGCGTTATCTAGTGTGACCAACAGTCTGAAAAAGGCTCGAACACTCAAACCCTCGGTCACGATGACTTACTAAAACAAATATCGACGGCTCCTCCATATTTCTGACTTCCTAGTTTCACTCATAAAGTTTTGGTCAAACCACGGTATGGTTTTTCAAGCGCTTTCCAATCGTTGCGCGCACTGGGGTCGTCCCTCCAGTCTGGAAACATCAGGAAGTCTCCTCCCTGAAAAAGCGACCATGTTGAGATTCGAACCCGGGTTTCATGGTCGGAATGCGAACGCTCTAACCTCTTTGCCAAGTAAATGCTTATAGATTTAATTATAAAAGACACATATTTACCTACTCTTGAATCAAGTAAATGCATATAAATTTAAACATATTTTTAAAAGAAGTTTTATCTAAAGGTTCCGCACGCAGAGATCGCCTCCCCAGACCAGTAACCTCAAGAAAAGTAACGACAAATTCGTATATACGAGACGCGGAAGCGAAAATCGCGTCGCAGCACGTGACATCACACACACATAACCACGCAAGGGTGAAAAACGAGAAGTATTAAGTATGGGAAGCCGTTGGTATAAACCAATGCCTTCTGTTATAAATTATAAGCATTTAAGGATACTTGTAGAGATTTCATAGTTTATTTTCTTCAGGTTAGGTTGCAACTGTTTTATGCATAAAGCTTCAGGAATTTTTCATTTTTGTTATTTTGCTTATTGTATATACGAGTTTGTCGTTACTTTGAAATTTTACATGCAGCAAGTGCGGGCTATCATTGTTGTTTCGTCCGTGTGTCGTTTGATTTATTGAAATTGTCATCTTTGATAATCGCTTATGTAAGCCAAAAGCTTAGATTGGATTTAAACATGTATCAATATGGTGATTTCCTTTCGCCTTTCAACGATAATGTGATTAAGCTTATCAGACAATATGAAAGGAACTTACTTAAAATAAATAGACAAAACTTGTCTATATTATTTAATGAAACATGCATTAATGAAAAATTGCTGCCGAAATATACACAATAAAGAGAGAGAGAGAGATAGCGATGGGGGTACGGTTTCGATGTATGAGGATCTGTCATCTCAAAAAATTGATTCAGTTATGAAATTTTGTGCAATAATGTTAATTGGCACTTTATACACGCTAGTGATTTACAAAGGAGGCCGCGTATGGAGCAAGAGTAAGGTTAGTGGGATGAGATCAATGTTAAATTGTCTGACCTTTTAGATCTTGCTCTCGCTTCTTGAAGACGATTCAGACAAGCAGATTGAAAACGGCTGAGTCCACTAAAAGACGTTGATCTCCATTCTACCCACTCCAAGGCTAAGCGCTCAAGGGTGTTATGTGGCATATTGACAGCTGACAAGTTGCTTTTCAGCTTGGCATTGTATCTTGTCCATGAGCGTCCTATAGTCCTGTAGCCCTGACCTAACTGGCTCTACATTAGGATCTTGGGTATCTTGTCATCAGACATTCTCAAGACATGACCAATCGAATATATATATATATATATATATATATATATATATATATATATATATATATATATATATATATATTTCATCCTTGAAAGTGAAGTCTGAAGATCCAGAGAAAAATAAAATCTCTTGTGAAATAAATTATAACAATGGAACCTTAAACTGGTCTGTTTTTTTCTTTAAATAAAATTTTTCGATCTGACTTAACATTCAGCTCTCCGGATTTCATCATCCTTGGGATTATCCATACGGATAACCAAGATTTTCGTTACTTATATATATATATATATATATATATATATATATATATATATATATATATATATATATATATTGGCTCCTGAAAAAATTAATTTCAGTTGAGCTCTCTGGTTTGAGGTGTGAATTTGTAAACAGTGACTATTTAAGCTAATATTGCACGACTCTTCGGTAGAATTGAGTCACTGTCAGTCACTATGTGTTTATCTAAATCTAAAAATAAACACGCTAAAATTCACTTTCATCCCTGCCTTGCGACAACGGCTTAGGGGTAGAAGTTCCGACTGACCCAAATTCAGTCGGGTTTCGATCCTAGCTAGAGGCAACCGGACGTCTAGCCACACTGATGAGCTGTGAAACAGCGAAACAGTCTGTCTGTGGATGACAAATATATATATATATATATGTCCTCACTGAAACATTTTCAGATGTACAAGATTTTACATATCAGCAAATTAAATACCGTTATTGTCTCACCTTAGAAATTACGTACGAATGGTTGTTCTGCTAGTGATTTTCTTCGCAAAAGAGTCAAACCTAACTTACCAACCTGCCAGCATGGAGAGATAGAGATCTTTCGACGGACGTGTTCGCGTGTATTCTCACTGAACTCGCAAATAACAGGCACGAAACTGTCTTCCCCACCACGACCCAGACACGCAAAGTCTACAATTCCACACATGGACAGGGGTGTGCAGTCGGCTGCAAGAGAAATCGTTTTGGTATCTACCCGTAAGTAAAAGTTATTTGGGTTTCTACAAAAAGAACACACTCAGCTATTTATAATTATGTCGATCTTATTTGCTTTGGTGTATTTCGAGTCGTTTCTGCTTATTTTACGTTTTTTCTGTTGAGTGTCTGGTTTGGTCTGTGCTGGTCATTGAATTGTAAAAAATATGCAATGTCTACGTCAAGAAATGGAAGAGAAAAGCGTGCCGAGAATGTAAGCAAGAGTGGGATAGACTGGGGCCAGGGGTGCAAGGGGGATAGAAACCAGAAGAGGGTTTGAAAGGGGGGGAAATGGGCAGAAATATGATAACAGAAGATATAAAGAAAGGTAAATGAAATAAGTATCGAAAAGGAAGGAAGGAAGACAGGAAAGAAGGAAGGAAGGAAGAAAGGAAGGAAGGAAGGAAGGAAAGAAGAAAAGAAGGAAGAAAGGAATGCAATATGGGCAGAAATATGATAACAGAAGATATAAAGAAAGGTATATGAAATAAGAATCGAAAAGGAAGGAAGGAAGGAAAGAAGGAAGGAAGGAAGGAAAGAAGAAAGGAAGAGGTGGAAATGAAAGAAGTTCATGACAAAAAAAAGGAAAAGAAAGTAATAATTTATTTTAAAAAATGGGTAAACGAAAAGGGGAAAGAATAATGGACAAAAGAAGAAGCAAAGTAGAAAAAAGAAAAGAAAGATGAAATAGGCAACGGCAAGAAAGAAAGAAACAAATAAAGAAGGAAAGAAAGAATTGAAGAGTGAAAATGAAAGCGAAAACGAAAGCGAAAACGAAAAGAGAAAAGAGGCGAGATAAAAAAGGACGTAAGAAAAAAAGAGAAAGAACAAAAGAAAGGAATAAAAACAAAGGAAAGAAATATGAAATACGTAACGAAAGGAAAAAGAAAATATGAGAAAATGAGGAAAGAAAAATTAAAGAAAGAAAGGAGGAAAAACGAAGTATAGAAATATGAAATAGGCAACAAGAAGAAAGAAAGAAAGAAAGAAAGTGAATTAAAAGAAAGAATGAATGAATGAAAAACGGAATTAAATTAAGAAACGAAGAGGGGAAAATCATGAAAGATAAACTGGAAAAAGAAATGAATGAAAGAAAGAAAATTGAAAGAAAGAAAGAAAGAAATAAAGGAAGGAAAAAGAAAAAGAAATGAAAGTAAGAAATCGAGAAAGAAAGAATAATATAAGCGAGAAAGGCGTAAGACAAAAGAAAGAAATATGGAATAAGCAACAAGAAAGAAAGAAAGAAAGAAAGAAAGAATAAAAGAAAGAAAGAATAAAAGAAAGAAAGTTAAAAAAGAAAGAAAGAAACCAGTCGGGGAAGATGAAAGATAAACAGGACAAAAGTAAAAAATAAATGAAAGAAAGAAAGCAAGTAAGAAAGAAAGAAAAATAAACGAAAGAAAAATGAAATTAGAAAAAGAAAGACAGAAAGAAAAAGAAAATGAGAGAAAAAAAGAAATTAAAAGAAAGTGAAAGAAAGAAAGAAAAAAGAAAGTAAAAAAAGTGCAAAAAAGAAAGAAAGAAAACAATGAAGTGGGAAGATGAAAGATAAACAGGAGAAAAGGAAAAAGAAAGAAAGAAAGAAAACAAAGAAAGAAAAGTGGAATTTAATAAAAAATATAGAATTTAAAACTGGAAGAAAGAAATTAAAATGAAAGAAAGAAATTACTGTGAATCAAAAACGAAAAATAACTTGAAGGAAAGAAGACGGTTTCCTTTAAAGAAAGAAAATAAAAATATATATCAAATCTTATATGTAAAGAAAACAGAAAACAGAAAGACGAGAAAAAAAAGAAAACTAGGAAGGAAAGTGAAAAACTATAGAAAGGAATGAAACTTGAAAAGAATGAAATATTTTGACAATGAAATTAATTGGAAAATACCTATACAAAGAAGAAGATATGTTCAAGTAGTAAGAAAAGGGAAGAAATAACGGAAGAAGAAGAAAAGGAAGAAGAGGAAGAAGAATAAGGATAAAAAAAAGAAGAAGAAGAAAAGGAAGAAGAGGAAGAAGAATAAGGATAAGAAAAAGAAGAAGAAGAAAAGGAAGAAGAGGAAGAAGAATAAGGATAAGAAAAAGAAGTAGAATAAGAAAACGAAAAAGAAGAAAAGGAAGAAGAAGTAATGGAAGAAAAAGGTGTAGAGAAAAGGAAGAAGAACAGAAAGAAGAAGGATAAGAATAGGAAGATGTAGAAGAGAAGGTAACAGAACAAAAAAGGGAAGCATAATAAGAAAAGGAAAAAGAAAAGAAAGAAGAAAAGAAAAAAAGAAAAGAATGTGATTAATAAAAGGAAGAAAATGAAGAAGATTAAGAAAAGGAAGAAGTAACAGAAAGAAGAAGAAAAAGAAGGAAAAAAAGGAAGAAAAAGAAGGAAAAAAGGAAGAAGAAGAAAAAAGAAGTAGAAGAAGGAAAGAAAGCAGAATAAGAAAAGGAAGAAAAGGCAAAGGAAAACGAAATGGAAGAAGAAGAAAAAGAAGAAGAAAAGAATGAAGAAAAAAAGAAAAGGAGGATGAATAAGAAAAAGAAGAAGAAATATGAAGAAATGAAAAACTACATGAGAAATAAAACAAAAAAGAAAAAAAAACAAAGAAGAAAAATAAGAAAAATATGAAGACCAGCTAAACAATGAAATTAAGTGAAAAAAATACAAAGAAGAAGATGTCGAGAAGAAGTAGTAAGTCCAGAAAAGCAAAAGAATGGAAAAGAAGAATGACAAGGAGAGAAATTATAACGAATCGACTTTGATGTAAGTGTTACGGACGAGAAGAAGTAAAAATAACTAAAAAAAAAATATTATGGAAGCAGATGACATGAGAGAAACTGCAACGGTGATATTCGAAGCGAATAATGTCGCCATCTTGACTACACAATAGAATCTTCATACTAGAAACATTCTCGACCGTAAAGTGGCGCATGCGTCCTACCTCCGACTGAAGACATTCCTACGGTAGATCAAAAGCGTCATTTTCTCTTTGACTTTAGTTATATTTTATTGGGTTTTATTTTTGTAACTTCAACATTTTTATTTATATGCTTTTATGTGGCCTTAGAAATGGACGAAGTAATTATAGCAACAACGACAGGCATGTGCAGGTAGAAACACACACACACAAACACACACACACACACACACACATATATATATATATATATATATATATATATATATATATATATATATATATATATATATATATATATATATATATTCATCCACAGACAGACTGTTTCACTGTTTCGGGATCGAAACCCGACTGATTTGGTATCAGTCGGAGTCTCTATCCCTAAACCATTGGCACACGGCAGAGCAGAGATGAAATTGAATTTAGACGTATTTATTTTTAGATAAACATGCCAGTGACTGGGAGAACTCGATTCGTTTTAACGTAGAGTCTTGCATCAGCAACAGTTATAGTCACTGTTTACAAATTCACTTTTATCCCCGAGAGCTCAACCGAAATAATTTTCTTCAGGAACATGAATGTATTGTCATCAACAGACAGACTGTTTCGTTGTTTCGCAGCTCATCAGTGTGGCTAGATATCCGATTGCCTCAAGCGTATATATATATATGGTGCGATGTCGCTATTTTATATTTGTAATTTTGCGCTGTTTGCAATTTTGTCGACTGCACAGTATAATAGGGTCATCTGGGCACCGTCTGTGAGAAGAAGGGTGACTCCGCCAGAAATTTGTAAACGGCATGATGTACTGCTTGGCATTCGTGCCGGAAGTTATAATATGAACATTTAGGGGTGTTTGGTGTCAAACTGAGGATAGTGCTGAGGATTCAGAAAGCTATGGATGATCTAATGGTGATTAATTTTGTGTTTGGGGGTATCACTAGCTATTGCGACGTTATGCCTCCCACTGGGCTTCAGACTAAACACAGAGGCCTACACCAAGTGTTTTCAGTAGGTAGTGGAACCCTGGGACAAGAGGGTGGCTGTTGGAAGACGCTATGTCTGGCAACAGGATTCTGAACCATGACAAACTCAGTCATGGCAATCAGACCATATCTGCGACCACATCTCCCCCTTACATCTGGCTGCCTAACTCTCCATACTTCAACCCCCTTGTTTATTATTTGTGAGACGCAGTTGATCGAGACAAGACACCAAAAACCTCCTTGTAACACCAAAGATGAACTGAAGGCAAGAATTATGGCAGCATTCACAAACTTAAACAAGGAGGCCATCCAGAAAAGTTGCAGGTGATTCCGAAGTCATCTGGTGTTCGTAGTTGATGCCAATTATATTAAACAAATACTCTCTAGTATTTCAAAATATTTTTGCGTAATTTTGGTAAATATGTCTATTAAAATGAGATGTCAGTGTTATTCATGGAAGTCGCATTTTCAGATGTATCTGTTACTGTTGAAAATCCTTCTGTTCCTTCATCATTCTTCTTTTTCCGAATGATATAACGATTCATCGTTAGGTTTTTTATGAAGTCTTCAAATAGTACAAGTTACAAGTATTACAGGTACAAGTTATAAAAAAAAACAACAACATAAAAAAAAACAACAACAAAAAAAAATAGCCCGTTCTTAAATTTCGCCAGAACAACAGCGAACTCACCTAAAATTCCGACACTTCAAATGAACACAACGGATCATCTTGCTACCGCAGAAAGAATGCTCCGGTGCTCGACTTCGATACTGAGTCGGGAAATTCACTTTTAGCCCTGACTTAAGGTGCAACTGAATTATTCAACAATTTTAACGGCTTTCACCGGTCACGCAGACGATCGCATCTTCGTAGCTAAGTTTTGGCGCGATGTTTGTTTATGAGGGAGAATTGAGGTCACTCAGTCGGCAACGAGTTTTGACGAACAAGAAACATAAACTGGATAAACTGAATGAGAAGGGACTATATATATATATATATATATATATATATATATATATATATATATATATATATATATTGATCATATTTGAATTTTATAATTAAAAAAAAATGTTTTTAAATATTAAAAAATTTAAATTTTTTTTTCATTTTTACTTTTTTTTAAATTTAAATTTTTTTTAAATATTTGAATATTTGAAAACATATGAGAAAATACAATGGAATTCCTAATGAAAATTCACCGATCACAATGACGAACAGTTCTTTGCAGTTTTGGCGGTATGTCTGTTTGTGAGAGAGAATTGATGTCACCCAGTCGGCAACGCGTTTGACGACCAAGATACATAAACTGCATAAACTGAATGAGAAGAGACTATATATATATATATATATATATATATATATATATATATATATATATTTTCGGTTGAGCTCTCTGGGGAAGGAAGTGTGGGTTTGTAAACAGTGACTATTAAAGCTGATATAGGCGAATTGAATATAAATACGAATTGAGTCCTGTCGGTCACTGTCTGTTTATGTAAAAATTAATACGCTAAAATTCCCCTTCATCGACGGCTTAGTGGTAGAATTTCCGACTGACGCCAATTCAGTCGGGTTTCGATCCTAGCTAAAGGCAACCAGACGTCTAGCCATACTGATGAGCTGTGAAACAGCGAAACATTCTGTTTGTGGATGACAATATATATATATATATATATATATATATATATATATGCAGGTATGCAGAAAAATAGGAAAGAACACGTTAGGTAGATAATCCGGTGTTCCTTAGTATTTAGCTTTATTTTCAAAAAGACAGTGCTCCATACAGAAGTAGAGCTTATATTATAATAATATTTTTAGTTTTTAAAAATATGATTCCTTCGCTACATAAGAGTTCTCATGTTTCAAAAGCGAGAGCCGAGACCCCTAACATAATTTTTTAAGTTATGTAGAGTTAAGGTGTCTGGACCCGATTCCTTGTCAAGCGAGAATTTGGGAATAAGCTATCTTTTGGTTAGCAAGTGTTTATAAGTGCGGTATCATTGGAACATTAGTTGCTATGGAAACGGCTAGTTTCGGCCGTTGAAGTTAGGTGGTTTAAAGAGCTAAGAATTAAGAATTAATTTTTATCTACAGACCAGTCCCCTTCCAAAAATGCGTATCAAGTTACAATGGGGATTCTATGTCCAGAGTGGTCTTAGCTTAGGCCGGTCAGACGGCGTCTTTTTTATTTATGGCTTTGCCTCGAGTCGTTGAGTGACTAGAACGTTATGTTTCATTCTTATCTATTTGATCTGTTTATTTATTTGTTTATTTACATGGCTTTTTTTATCAAAGGGTTTTTCTCAATAATTATTGGGCTGAGTTTTTTAGGGCTTTTAAACTATGGACTTAATTTGTTTAAATCTATTTATTAATTATTTAATGCGAAAATCATTTGATGACGACAGAACACCGTTAACTCATGTCTATGGTTTAGTAACTTTTCACTATTTAGAAATCTAATGATGTGCAGTTTTTCATGTACGCACAGAGGGCATGGGTTATCCCAGGTCTATTTATTATTTTCCATTTTACTTTCGGTGTTTTGTTCGTTTCCTTTAAATGCCAGTAGTATTGGATAGAGATGTCTGACTTCTATTTTGGATGTTGTTGAAGGAGCGTTTGTGTTGTCTCCATCTAATTTTAAAATTATTCTTAGTTGACCCAATGTATATCCTGTCAGTGTTAGGACTCTCCATGGATGAGATGGTACATTGGTATACCACGGATTTAGTGAGGCATCTGTTTTCTAACGGGCAGTCATTAGGGTTTCTACAATCACATGATTTTTCATTTTTTCTGTCTAATTGCAGTTTAGGAGTTTTATTGGCAGTAAAATTTTAGGAAAACACCCATGACAAAACAGTTGTCATGGGTGTTTTCCTAAAATTTTACTATTATGCTTTTTTATGATTCTTTCTAGGTTTTCAGTGCAGCTGTAACTTAACTTTAGGGTATTTTTATTAAAGATTTCGCTCAGTTTGCTATTTTGGGGTCAGATTTGGGTTCGATTCTCGGCTGTGGGTGACACTGCTGATGAGACCCAAATATAGGACCAAACGGTCGTCCAGTGCGTTCTGTTTAGCTTTCTTGATGAATTGCTTAATTATATATATGACTAATTTTAAACAATATATATATATCAGGTCATCCCATATGTTCTGTCCGAATTTTGAAACATGTGACCAAATATTACATTTAATTACAGATTCAATCAACAATGTATTTTCCCTGATTATCTGTGACTTCCTTCCATCTATTATCAAGTTTACTAATTCCATTACTGTAAAATTCTTTTGGCTTTGATTCGAAGAACTCACAAATGTCAGTTTTAACCTCTTCCTGTGTTACAAATGCTGTTTCTTCCAAATGATTCTGTAAGCTACGAAACAAATGGTAGTCTGAAGGAGCAAGGTCGGGAGAATAAGGTGAATGAGGAATTTTCTCCCAACCAAGTTCTTCGATCTTTTGTGACGTGATTCTTGCAGTGTGTGGTCGCGCATTGTCCTGATGTAACATCACCCGTTTCCGGTTCACTAGAGCAGGTCTTTTTTTCCTCAAAGCTTGGTTCAAACGCTCTAATTGCTGACAGTATATTTGAGCATTAATTGTTGCATTAGGTGGTAAGAATTCAAAGTGGATTATTCCTTGTCAATCCCACCAGATTGAAAGAAGAACATTTTGCCCATGAAGTTCCCTTCTCGGCTGTGGCTGGGGTCCTTCCCCTTTACCAAGCCACTGTCTACGACGCTCAACATTTCGATAAAAGATCCATTTTTCGTCGCCAGTCAAAAGTCTATCCAAAAAGGTGAAACAAGTTGGCGAGAACGGAGAGAAGAGCAGATGTCAACTCGGGATTTGAGGTTGTTTTCAGACAATTCATGAGGCACCCATTTTCCAAGTTTAGGAACTTTTCCAAGTTGTTGAAGGTGACGATGAACAGTTGTATGGTTTGAACTGAGAACCACTGCCAATTCCTCAACTGATAAAACAGGATTTTCTTCAAGGGCTGCTTCAAGACATAGCTCTTCATCAAACTCAACTGGACGTCGGGTTCGATCTTCATCTTCAAGGGTGAAATCTCCACCTCTGAATTTTGCAAACCATATTCTGGAAGTTCTTTCATTCACACATTCGTCTCCATAAACTGAGTGAATGTTTCTAGCCGCTTCGGCTTCTGAGTTTCCTTTGTTGAACTCATAAAGCATTATGTGCCTCAAATAATTCTTGGGTACTTTCATATTAGCTGGGTTTTAATCAAACAAAAATTAATTTTATTGTTCTCTGAAATAATATTTGATCAGTTTAAATGCATCTAAACATACAAATAATGTTCAGCTCCATTAGACATTATAAAATACTCTTTAAATTTCGTTCATTTTAACAAAAAGTTAAAATTCGGACAGAACTTATGGGATGACCTAATAGATTAGCAAAAAGTTTTCATCAATTTACACTTGATCTGTCCAGCCGTAACTCCTATGCTAACAATTTCTTTTCACGCACTTCTCGATGGTGGAACACCCTTGCCGCTCCATGCTTTCCAACCAACTTAAGTCTACAAAAATTTAAATACTATGTCAATCAATATGTACTGTATATATATATATATATATATATATATATATATATATGTATATATATATATATATATATATATATATATATATATATATATATATATGTATATATGTGTATATATATATATATATATATATGAATTAATATATACATCGGCATTAATATATATTCTTCTAGACTTGATGAATTACTTAATTATATATATATATATATATATATATATATATATATATATATATATATATATGAATACTTTTAAACAATATATATATATTGTTGAGGGGTTCTCCCCGTTTTACACAAAGGGACTCACCCAGGGTATACATATACTACTGCCAGTGAATACCCGAACATCTAGTAGTAGAAGAGTAGAGTCGCTCGAGTAGAGAGTCACACACAGAGACGGTGGCAGAGTCACAGTAACGAGCACGTAGACTCAGTAAGAAGTCATACAGCGATACGTCGATATCAAAGACTATATATATATTTTTTCCTACTAACCCGCATTCCTGGAACTACTAACCTGTATTACCAATTTGTATTATTACGTTAATACATTTATTTTCCTATATTCATTCTTGGCGTTTGTTATTATTTGGTACCGTATTTCATCCCGGAATCCACAACATATATATATATATATATATCTATTCCAATTGAGCACTGTTGAGTGATAAGCTAATTCTATAAACAACAGCCACCTGCACTAATGCAAAGCTCTTCAGTAAAATGAATGGAGCACTTTGGCTGATTGGCATTTGTTTACATTTGTAAAAACAATGCGCTAGGTTTAGTTGTGTAACTCTACCGAGTGAAGATAGCTCTGACTGACACCAAATTAGTTGCGTTTCAATCCTGGCTTGAGGCATTTGGAAGTCTAGTGGCACCGAGGAGCTGTGATACAGCGAAACAGTACTGTCTGTGAATGACATAATTTAGCTCTTGAAAATACATTTCAATTTAGCACTGTTGAGTGATAAGCTAATTCTATAAACAACAGCCACCTGCACTAATGCAAAGCTCTTCAGTAAAATGAATGGAGCACTTTGGCTGATTGGCATTTGTTTACATTTGTAAAAACAATACGCTAGATTTAGTTGTGTAACTCTACCGAGTGAAGATAGCTCTGGCTGACACCAAATTAGTTGTGTTTCAATCGTCGCTTCAGGCATTCGGGAGTCTAGTCGCACTGAGGAGCTGTGATACAGCGAAACAGTACTGTCTGTGAATGACATAATTTAGCTATGGAAAATACATTTCAATTTAGCACTGTTGAGTGATAAGCTAATTCTATAAACAACAGCCACCTGCACTAATGCAAAGCTCTTCAGTAAAATGAATGGAGCACTTTGGCTGATTGGCATTTGTTTACATTTGTAAAAACAATACGCTAGATTTAGTTGTGTAACTCTACCGAGTGAAGATAGCTCTGGCTGACACCAGATTAGTTGTGTTTCAATCCTGGCTTGAGGCATTCGGGAGTCTAGTCGCACTGAGGAGCTGTGATACAGCGAAACAGTACTGTCTGTGAATGACATAATTTAGCTCTTGAAAATACATTTCAATTTAGCACTGTTGAGTGATAAGCTAATTCTATAAACAACAGCCACCTGCACTAATGCAAAGCTCTTCAGTAAAATGAATGGAGCACTTTGGCTGATTGGCATTTGTTTACATTTGTAAAAACAATACGCTAGATTTAGTTGTGTAACTCTACCGAGTGAAGATAGCTCTGGCTGACACCAAATTAGTTGTGTTTCAATCGTCGCTTCAGGCATTCGGGAGTCTAGTCGCACTGAGGAGCTGTGATACAGCGAAACAGTACTGTCTGTGAATGACATAATTTAGCTATGGAAAATACATTTCAATTTAGCACTGTTGAGTGATAAGCTAATTCTATAAACAACAGCCACCTGCACTAATGCAAAGCTCTTCAGTAAAATGAATGGAGCACTTTGGCTGATTGGCATTTGTTTACATTTGTAAAAACAATACGCTAGATTTAGTTGTGTGACTCTACCGAGTGAAGATAGCTCTGGCTGACACCAGATTAGTTGTGTTTCAATCCTGGCTTGAGGCATTCGGGAGTCTAGTCGCACTGAGGAGCTGTGATACAGCGAAACAGTACTGTCTGTGAATGACATAATTTAGCTCTTGAAAATACATTTCAATTTAGCACTGTTGAGTGATAAGCTAATTCTATAAACAACAGCCACCTGCACTAATGCAAAGCTCTTCAGTAAAATGAATGGAGCACTTTGGCTGATTGGCATTTGTTTACATTTGTAAAAACAATACGCTAGATTTAGTTGTGTAACTCTACCGAGTGAAGATAGCTCTGGCTGACACCAAATTAGTTGTGTTTCAATCGTCGCTTCAGGCATTCGGGAGTCTAGTCGCACTGAGGAGCTGTGATACAGCGAAACAGTACTGTCTGTGAATGACATAATTTAGCTATGGAAAATACATTTCAATTTAGCACTGTTGAGTGATAAGCTAATTCTATAAACAACAGCCACCTGCACTAATGCAAAGCTCTTCAGTAAAATGAATGGAGCACTTTGGCTGATTGGCATTTGTTTACATTTGTAAAAACAATACGCTAGATTTAGTTGTGTAACTCTACCGAGTGAAGATAGCTCTGGCTGACACCAGATTAGTTGTGTTTCAATCCTGGCTTGAGGCATTCGGGAGTCTAGTCGCACTGAGGAGCTGTGATACAGCGAAACAGTACTGTCTGTGAATGACATAATTTAGCTCTTGAAAATACATTTCAATTTAGCACTGTTGAGTGATAAGCTAATTCTATAAACAACAGCCACCTGCACTAATGCAAAGCTCTTCAGTAAAATGAATGGAGCACTTTGGCTGATTGGCATTTGTTTACATTTGTAAAAACAATACGCTAGATTTAGTTGTGTGACTCTACCGAGTGAAGATAGCTCTGGCTGACACCAAATTAGTTGTGTTTCAATCCTAGCTTGAGGCATTCGGAAGTCTAGTCGCACCGAGGAGCTGTGATACAGCGAAACAGTACTGTCTGTGAATGACATATATATATATATATATATATATATATATATATATAGTTCGGATGAGATCTTCCATATGGTTTAATGAATTGTACATATAGGGTCTAGTTATGACTTTCATAGAGAGTATTGAGGTATGATGAGGTATTATGATGGATGAAGTAAGAAAGGTCAGTAAGAATGCGTTGCTTTGGAGTTAGGAATATTGTTGCATGTTTGGGTCAGTGTTTGTGGCTAACTAAGTTTAGCGTTAACATCATCCTTTTCCCCATTCCCCTTTTTTGGCCTTGTGCCACATTTTATATAATCATGCGAATAAATATCGCCCGTCACTATGGCACCGTGACTTGATGAATTTAAACGCAGTACTAGATTGGCAGCTAGGTCTCATAAATTTACAGTCGAATTGGCTAGATGTAACCGTAAGTTCTATGCTAACAGTTTATTTTCTCGCACTTCTCGTTGATGGAACTCTCTCCCAGTTCCATGCTTTCCTGCGAACTTTAATCTTCAAAAATTTAAATACGTTATCTGTCGTTATCTACTGTCTCCATGATTAATCTTCTC
Source organism: Acanthosepion esculentum (assembly GCA_964036315.1). NCBI lineage: Eukaryota > Metazoa > Mollusca > Cephalopoda > Sepiida > Sepiidae > Acanthosepion > Acanthosepion esculentum. The sequence continues at coordinate 55,656,692 of OZ038516.1, forward strand.
CTTGTTCTCAAAACTAATACTAATATTTTTAATACTTTCACACCCAGTACCTCACTTGTTTCTTAATGGCTTTACTATATATATATATATATATATATATATATATATATATATATATATATATATATATATATATCGGAATTAATATGTATATCGGAATCATATTTTAAATCAATTAATATAAAATATTAATGTTCTGTAAATTTACATTGAGCTCTATTGTGTAAAAATAAAAATATCTATAAGAACACCGGATTTTATATCTTACTGTTCTTTCTTTATATATATATATATATATATATATATATATATATATATATATATATATATATATATATATATATATATATATATATATATATATATATATATATATATATATATATATCGGAATTAATATATATATCGGAATTAATATGTATATCGGAATCACTCAGTTCCGTTCACCTGTATCCATCCAAGTATATCCGGCGCTATATCGAGTCTAGTTTATGTCTCCTTCGTCACCGAGTCCCATGGTACAGTTGGTATGATGTTCGCGTTGTATCGAAGCGATCTGGGTTCGATTCTCGACTGTGGATGACACTGGTGATGAGTCCCAAATGTTTTGCTGTAAGGAATATTGTTGCATGTTTCCTTTCTTTTTTTATAACTTTCTCTTTTCTTTTTTTTTATTCTTGGAAAGATATTACACATGGACTGTAAAAACGCGTGAATGAAATACGATTAAAAAAAGTTTTCTAAAATTATTTTCTGCTTAAATATGTATGTGGATAGATAATGGTTGGCTACTATCGTTTTCCAAACGCACGCTTTTTTGAGGGCGAATAGCCAATCCCTGTCGCAGAGACATGCTCAGGCACATTTGTGCATGTTCAAGACCCACTGCTTCCATGTTTGGTTCTGCAGTAACTATGCTGAGCGTACCTTAGTTACACTTTCTAGGAAAGTGTATATAATCTATCATGACCAGCCATCTGTGACCGAGGGTGTAAGCGTACTGAACGAAAGAAAGAATGGGATAACTGACAAATCAATAATCAAGAATATGAATAGAAGAAAGAAATAAAGCAAGGAAGAAAGAAAGAAAAGAAGGGAAAAAAGAAATGTTAGAAAGAAAAATGGAAGAAAAAAGGAAAGAAAAATAAAAAGAAAGAAAAAAGAATGTTAGAAAGAATGGAATGATAAAATAAAAGAAAGAAAATTAGGAAGAAAAATGGAAGAACGTTAAAAGAAAGAAAGGAAAAAGTTAGAAAGAAGGAAAGGAAAGAATAAAAGATAAAAGAAAGCAACAAAGAAAGAAAGAAAGAAAGGAAAAGTTAGAAAGAAAGAAAGAAAGAAAGAAAGAAAGGAAAGAATAAAAGTAAAGATAAAAGAAACAAACAAAAAAGAAAGAAAGAAAGGAAAAGTTAGAAAGAAAGAAAGAAAGAAAGGAAAGAATAAAAGTAAAGATAAAAGAAAGAAACAAAAAAGAAAGAAAGAAAGGAAAAGTTAGAAAGAAAGAAAGAAAGAAAGAAAGGAAAGAATAAAAGTAAAGATAAAAGAAAGAAAGAAAGACAGAAATGAAAGAAAATGAAAGGAAAAAGGAGAATGTTAGAAAGAAAGAAAGAAAGAAAGGAAAATAAAATAAAAAGAAAGCTAGAAAGAAAGAAATTAAAGAAAAGAAACGAAAGAAAATTTAACGTTAGAAAGTTAGAAAGGAAAGATAAAGAGAGAAAGAAAGACAAAAGAAAGATGAAATGAAAGAAAAGAAATAGGAAAGAATAAAAGAAAGAAAGAAAAAGTTAGAAAGAGGAAAGAAAAGAAAGAATAAAAGAAAAGTAAGAGAAAGAAAGAAAAAGAAGAATAAAAGAAAAGAAAAAAGAAAGGAAAGAAAAATGAGAGGACAAAGTTAGAAAGAAAAGAAAAAAGAACGAAAGAAAAAAGAAAGAAAGAATGAAAGGAAAGAAATATGAAAGAATAAAATAAAGAAAGAAAGAATGGTAGAAAGAAAAGCAGAAAGAAAAAAGAAAGGAAAGAAAAAGAAAAGAAAGAAAAAAGAACGAAGGTGTTCCTGTAGAGACAGAAGCCGTTTTTACAGTCGATGTGTAATATTTTTCCAAGAATAAAAAAAAAGAAAAAAGAAAGTTATAAAAAAAGAAGGGAAAGAAAAAGGAAAAAAAAATTAGGAAAAAATGGAAGAACATTAAAATGAATTAAAATAAAAGATAGGAACGAAAAAGGATGAAAGAAAGAAAAAAGTAGGAAGGAATGAAAGGAAAGGGAAAAAAGAAAGAAAGAAAATTTGGAAAGGAAGAGAAGTAATAAAAGAAAAGTTAAAAGAAAGGAAGAAATGAAGAAAGAAAGAAAGAAAAGAAAGAAAAATGGAAAGGAATAAAGGAAAGAAAGAAAGGGGAGTAAAAAGAAGGAAAGAGTTCTTGCAGTAGCAGAAGCCGTTTTTACAGTCCATGTGTAATATGAAAAAGATTTTTCGCCAACATTTTTTGGTATTTTACACGATTTGTAATTTTTCTATTTTCATCTTCGCAATATCGCTCGTCTGCTTCAGATCTTGTCCACTCCCCACTCCCTTACACATACATTTTTTTTCTTTTAGTTTTTCTTCTTATTTCGTTTTTTATCTTCGTTATTGCTCTGTTCGGCGGGTCTGCAATGACAAAGGGACCGGCCCACAGTCGGTCACGTCAAATCTACTTTCTTGCTCTATCAGAAGAAACACCTGCTGGATGCGACCGTTATTTAGCGAGAGCATCTGACACGGCTGAGAGGATTCATTTTGAGAGGCACGAGGGTGGGTGTTGAGGGGTAATCGATAAGATGGAATTTCTCTCTTAAACCGTGGCCAGGGGGAAAACGCGATCGATGGAGGCGCTGGAGTTTTGAGGAAGTCAACAAATACCGAAACAGGGACTGGAGTGGGGAATAAGTGAATAAGTCAGCGATATGAATGAGATTTTGGGATGAAAGAAGAATAATGAATAAAGGAAGGAAACGGAAGGAGAAGGAGGAAATAAGACGTTCAGAATTAGAGGAGAGATTGGAGGGGGGTTAATATGGTGAGTGGAAAAAGAATTAAAAAAAGAAGAAGAAGAAGAAGAAGAAGAAGAAGAAGAAGAAGAAGAAGAAGAAGAAGAAGAAGAAGAAAAATAAAGAAAGGAAAGAAAGAAAGTGAAAGTAAGAAAAAATGGAGAAAGAAATAACGAAAGAAAATATGAATGAAAAAAATAGGGAAAATATAGGAAGAATGAAAGAAAGCTAATGAAGAAGGAATGAGTGTTAGAAAAGAAAGTAATGACGGAAACTGGGAAAACGAAGAAAGAGCTTGGAAAAATAAAGAATGAATGAAAGATATATAGAGAGAAAAGAAACAAAAAATGAATGAAAAAAGAAAAGAAAGAAAAATGAATGAAAGAGGAAAAGAAAGAAAAATGAATGAAAGATGAAAAGAAAGAAAAAATGAATGAAAGGGTAAAAGAGAAGAAAAATGATTTAAAGAAGAAAAGAAAGAAAAATTGAATTAAAGAAGAAAAGAAAGAAAAAGGAATGAAAAAGGAAAAGAAAGAAAAATGAATGAAAAAGGAAGAGAAATAAAAACTTGAATGAAAGAGGAAAAGAAAGAAAAAAATGATTGAAAGAGGAAAAATGAAAAATGAATGAAAGGAAAAGGAAAAAATTGAATGAAAGAGAAAAAGAAAGCAAAAATCAAGTTGGTTTAAAGAAAAGACACATACGTAAGTGAAAGAAAATAAATTAATTCAGTGAAAAATATGTCAGATGAATAAGAGAATGAAAATAAAAAAGAAAAGAAAATGAAAAAGAAATAAAAAGATAAAAATTAGTGGAAACAATGAAAATAAAAATGTCCATGTTTGCAAATATAAAGGAAAAAATATTTATAAAAAATAAAATGAAAGAAAAGAAAGAAAAAAAGAAAGAAAATCAAAAAGAAAAAGAAAGAAAAAAAAAGAGAAATACAGAAAGAAAAAGAATGAACAAAAATAAGAAAGAACGAATGCACAAAGAGAAAGAACCCCAAGAGGAACGATAGAATGAATTAAAGCAAGTAATAAAAAATGAAAAAAAGACGAAAGAAAAAAAAACGAAAGAAATAATACAACAAAGAAAAAGAAAGAACAACAGAATGATCGAAAACAGAACGACAGAAGAAAGAAAGGAGAAAATAAGAAAGAAAGACGAAAGAAAGAAAGAAGACAGAAAGAAAGAAAGAAAGAAAGAATGAAAGTGAAAATTTAAAAAAAGAAAAAGAAAGAACGAACGATCGAAGGCAGTAAGGAAGGAACACCATAAACAATGCCAAAAAGTAAGATCGGGTATCAAAAAAGAACAATTTTTGTAATGAAAATTGAAAAAATCTGGGAATTAATTCAGGGGAAAATATGTGAAAAAGAAGAATGAAAATAAAAAGAGAAGAAAATGAAAAAAGAATGAAAAATTGACAAAATGAGTGAATGACCATAAAAAGGGAAAAAATGAAATTAAATGAAATTAAATACAAGAATAAAAAGGCTAAAGGAAAATGAATGAAAACAGAAAAGAAATTATTCAAGAAAAGAAAAAATACCTCGAAATGAGCATATTTAAACAGTTCGCACCAATACTAAACGTCCGTCCTGGGTATGACGATAAACTGCATCCGCGTCCTGGGTAAGATGACAAACTACGTCCAACAGCAAAACTTCTGATCAGGGGGTTTTGAGGAGTGTGGAACCACCTCTTAATTGCTGGTGTTTCCAAATCTACCCTGACCGGGGGTGGTGGCACCTGTTTCGGTCCCAGCTATGGGAAAATAGTTAACCCCCAAACCCAGACCTCATCCTAGGTATGTCGATAAACTACATCCGCGTTCTGGGTATGACAATAAATTACGTCCAACAGCGAGGCCTCTGATAATATGATTTTGAAAAAATAATATTACCAGCTATACGTTTTGGGAAAAATAATATTACCAGCTATACGTTTTGGGAAAAATAATATTACCAGCTATACGTTTTGGGAAAAATAATATTACCTGCTATACGTTTTGGGAAAAATAATATTACCAGCTATACGTTTTGGGAAAAATAATATTACCTGCTATACGTTTTGGGAAAAATAATATTACCTGCTATACGTTTTGGGAAAAATATTACCTGCTATACGTTTTGGGAAAAATAATATTACCAGCTATACGTTTTGGGAAAAATAATATTACCAGCTATACGTTTTGGGAAAAATAATATTACCTGCTATACGTTTTGGGAAAAATAATATTACCAGCTATACGTTTTGGGAAAAATAATATTACCTGCTATACGTTTTGGGAAAAATAATATTACCAGCTATACGTTTTGGGAAAAATAATATTACCAGCTATACGTTTTGGGAAAAATAATATTACCAGCTATACGTTTTGGGAAAAATATTACCTGCTATACGTTTTGGGAAAAAATAATATTACCTGCTATACGTTTTGGGAAAAATAATATTACCTGCTATACGTTTTGGGAAAAATAATATTACCTGCTATACGTTGTGGGAAAAATAATATTACCTGCTATACGTTTTGGGAAAAATAATATTACCAGCTATACGTTTTGGGAAAAATATTACCTGCTATACGTTTTGGGAAAAATAATATTACCAGCTATACGTTTTGGGAAAAATAATATTACCTGCTATACGTTTTGGGAAAAATAATATTACCTGCTATACGTTTTGGGAAAAATAATATTACCTGCTATACGTTTTGGGAAAAATAATATTACCAGCTATACGTTTTGGGAAAAATATTACCAGCTATACATTTTTGAGAAAAAATATTAACAGAAATAGATTTTTGACAAAGCAAAAATGAAAAAAAAAATGTTGTCGGCATTAAATGACCCATTGAGGTTGATATGCCGTAAAAAAACCAAACCAAACCAATACTAAACTCTGATTTCAAAATTTTATTTTCAAGGTTCTTTCTTCTGTCTTCATTTAAAAAAAAATACAAAACAAAAACATGTCCCTTCAGGATGTATGCGATCATTGCTCTCCTCAGTTTCGTTTTCTTTATTATCTGGGAATGTATTCGCATTATTTGGGAGTGAAAATGAAGTGCGTATCAGTTGACATGACGTGGTTTTGAATCCCATGTTTTCCCTCTGTTAAACTGGCTAACATCCAATTGATCCAGTTTAAATCGTTAACCCATGGCCCAGCGTGAAATAAATACATGGATACTTGTCTTTTCCAAGGACATCAGTGCAAAAAAGAACATAGCAGATTGGCCGGAAATCGTACTTGGTTCGCTAATTCCACTTCCCTTGCAGATAAAAGTTACGGACGTCACACATCTCGACATCTATTACATTAACACACAACACTTGTGTCCGGACGTCACACATCTCTTTCAATTAATTATCTAAGCCGAATACCATGGCTTCTTGGTTTGGTTTGTTTTGTTTTACGACATATCATCCTCAATGTGTTATTTAATACCGACAAGTTTTTTATTGCTGGTAATATATTTTTCAAAAAGGATTTCTGGTAATATTTTTCCCAAAAATGTAATGCTGGTAATATTTCTTCAGAAATCTATCGCTGATGACATTTTTTACAAAAAAGTATTTCTGGTAATAATGTACTGCTGGTAATAATTTTATCTTCGAAAATTTATTGCTGGTAATAAGTTTTTACGAAAATGTATTGCTGGTAATAATGTAATGCTGGTTAATAATTTTATTTCCGAAAATTTATTGCTGGTAATAAGTTTTACGAAAATGTATTGCTGGTAATAATGTAATGCTGGTAATAATTTTATCTTCGAAAATTTATTGCTGGTAATAAGTTTTTACGAAAATGTATTGCTGGTAATAATGTAACGCTGGTAATAATTTTATCTTCGAAAATTTATTGCTGGTAATAAGTTTTTACGAAAATGTATTGCTGGTAATAATGTAATGCTGGTAATAATTTTATTTTCGAAAATTTATTGCTGGTAATAAGTTTTTACGAAAATGTATTGCTGGTAATAATGTAATGCTGGTAATAATTTTATCTTCGAAAATGTATTGCTGGTAATAAGTTTTTACGAAAATGTATTGCTGGTAATAATGTACTGCTGGTAATAATTTTATCTTCGAAAATTTATTGCTGGTAATAAGTTTTTACGAAAATGTATTGCTGGTAATAATGTAACGCTGGTAATAATTTTATCTTCGAAAATTTATTGCTGGTAATAAGTTTTTACGAAAATGTATTGCTGGTAATAATGTAATGCTGGTAATAATTTTATCTTCGAAAATTTATTGCTGGTAATAAGTTTTTACGAAAATGTATTGCTGGTAATAATGTAACGCTGGTAATAATTTTATCTTCGAAAATTTATTGCTGGTAATAAGTTTTTACGAAAATGTATTGCTGGTAATAATGTAACGCTGGTAATAATTTTATCTTCGAAAATTTATTGCTGGTAATAAGTTTTTACAAAAATGTATTGCTGGTATTAAAAACTAATTTTTATACGTTTTAATCTCAGGTTGGGATGAATTATATACCTATAGCTGGGACCCTAATAGGCGCTACCCCCACCCCACCCCGTGTCAGTGTGGACCTGGGAACACCAGCCATTAAGAGGTGGTTCCAAACTCATCAAAACCTTCTGATCAGAGGCCTTGTTGCCGGATGTAGTTTATCGTCATACCCAGGACGCATTTTAGGGAAGATCGAACAGACAATTCTGTTGTATTAATCAGTCAGATTAACTTGTTCGTCACACTGATGTACATCATCTGATGGAATTATGAAACAACCTTTTTCCCTTTTTGCTAAAGATAGCGCAGCTGAGACATCTCTTGGATCAAAGTTACAAAGGCATACAGTCCACATATGTCAGGTGCGCAATATAGTGTCAGGTTTTGACAAAAAGCAAAGCATTATCATGCAGGTGAGGGACCCAGTTAGAAATAACTTCATGACGGATAACCAAGCTGGCTCGGATTGAGGGTGTGACTAATTATCGTCCTTCGACTGCCAATTCGCCTATCAAATTGAAATAAAAAAAAATAACATTATCCGTCGCGTTGCTGAGATGACTTACTGCGTTTCATCGGACTGGAAAACAATGCGCTGATTAAACAGAGTTTTCTTTCGTTCTCTTCAATTAACAACATAACTGATGATGACTGATGAGGGTTGAAGAGTTTGCCATAATTTGAATTCTAATACATCAACAACAGCCACATTTGTTAAATATTATTCGGATATTAGAACAAACAATCAATAGATTTAAAAGAGATTAAAACCCTATCTATTAAAATTCTATCCTTTGTAATAGGACAAGTTTATAAAAACAATTACTAAAGAAATATAACTGAATATATATATATATATATATATATATATATATATATATATATATATATATATATATATATATATATGGGATAATAACAAATATAATAACGAATATATATACATATATATATATATGACATTATTCATTCATACAAAAAACAGATATTGAAGTTAATGATATAAATGGCGAGAATACATGTTTGCAAACAAATTTAATAAAATACATTAACCCCGAACTAGTAAATGAATGTTATGATACCTGTTTATAAATTCCAGTACCATAAGGTCATTTTTTTTATGTTTTTACGAGCTTTCATCTGTTCCTACAGATATCATCAGGTATGAAAATATATTTGTTTTTTACATCCAAGTAATAACAGGGCAACGAAAAAATAGCTGTAATCACGAAGATGTTTTAAGAAAATGATTCATGAACTATACCACCACATAATTGATATATATATATATATATATACATATATATATATGTGTGTGTGTGTGCGTGTGTTTGTTTGTTTTTTTAATTATAATAAAAAAATTTGAAATCACTACACAAATCTTTCAATAATGCTTTTTGCAAAGTAAATGCTACGGACAGTGGATGTTTACTGCATCTGTTCCTTCTCATATATATATATATATATATATATATATATATATATATATATATATATATATATATATATATATATATATATATATATATATATAAAAAAAAATAAATAAATGAAAAAAGTGAATCATCGAATCTGAAACCTCAACAGAATGCAAAAAGAACTAGACGGCCGTTTCGTTCTATATTTTGGACTCATCAGCAGTGCGTATCCACGACCGAGAATTGAAACCCTGACAGTTTGGTTGTCAAGTAAACACCATACCAACTGTTCCAACGACTAGTATCACCAAGCGGCTCACTCTAGAGCATTAGAAGCCGGTTCAAGCAATGATATACATATGAAATTATGAGGAGAATTTGATAATTATATTTAAGTAATTCATTGAGTCTGTTCCACCACGGAATATGTGAGCTATATTGAGTCTGATTTGCTGCCTCTTCGTCACCGCGACCCGTTGGAACAGTTGAATATATTTCGTGTAACAGCTTGTGATAATTGTCCATCTCACAAAATATTTAATATCTAAAAATCCACTAACTAGAGTTGCTTTTTTTCCCGGATATTTTTCAGATAAAATGTTTAGCCATCATCACACCGTTTGTCGAAAGAACCGCTGAAAAACCCTTTGAGCTATTCAGCTAGAAAATGAAGAGGTTAAAATCGCCTTGTATAAGACCTACTATGTCTCCCCAACTGAGTAATGGTGAGGGGAAAAAGATCATTCCGGCCTTCAGTAATGGTACCAATATTCATAATCTGGCTTTCATCTTCAAATTCTTTTGAAGAACTATCGAGACAACGGTAAATGAATTTAAAAAGAGGGAACAGTAGAAAGGAAAATGGATCAGTGGTTCACAACAGCAAGCGGGATCATCATTCAACATATAGCTAAATACAGCAGTCTTATTGTACAAAGTAAAGTCCAGTAGTGTTATAAAAACCCCGGAGAATTCCAGTAAGATATATTTAATCATTTCCAAGATAAAAGGGTTCAAAACCTAATCTAACAATTGAGTTATTGTCCAGTTGCATGATTTGGACAATCTTGCTGTTACACACGCTATATATATATATATATATATATATATATATATATATATATATATATATATATATATATATATATATATATATATATATATATATATATGTATGTATGTTTATTTATTAGCATTATATATATATATATATATATATATATATATATATATATACGGTAAATGTTGTTTAATACTGTTTATTATAAACAGAGCATTTAAATAATTCTATCTATAAAAAGAATGTTAAACGTAAAAATGTCTTTAATATATATATATATATATATATATATATATATATATATATATATATATATATATATATATATATATATATATATATATCGTGGACTCTCCCGTCGTTGATCGACGCGGGCTGTTAACCCGCGCCTGCCCGGGACCCTTTTATGACGTATGATGGTCAGGAAACTCAGTTCTTTGGAACCGACAGCCAGACACCAGCACATATGATTTGATTATAATGTTGAAAGCTTTGTGCAGAACCAATCACACTTTTTGAAGAGCCGAATACGGAGACCTAGTGTACTACGTGCCACAAGGTCCCCAATCGACCCTCTGCAGGTTTTGAATTCAAAGTTCTCCTTCTAAAGCTATAGAACCCAGTCTGTCCTGCAATTTACCAATAGCTAGGGAGAGAAGAAGAATCACATCTTTCCCAAGGGTAACAGTACGTAAGTGAATATAATGGATTTGGCTGGAATTCAAACTTGAGAATATAATAAACTTACACAACAAGTGCATTTTCTTTTTGTATAACACCCACACAGCTCACCTGTGACTTTATTAGGCGATTGCGACCCCATAAGGATGTCAAATACAATCATATGTACCTAACAATACTTATAAATATAAAATAAAATAAGAATTATCATAAAACTAAATTAGAATAATATTATTCTATGCTTAAAACCATTTTTTGTGAAAAACTACATACAGATCCGGTAGATTGCACATTTTATTGAAGAAAAATCAGGTTAATGAGTCTGCGCAGTAGATACAATATAGGTATTTCCGTTTCCTTGTAGAATCGTGATGATCGGAAATAATTTAATCTTCAATTACAGCTTGAGTAAAAGAAGGAAACGCTGGTTATAATGAAATTGGAGAGGTACAATTTATTGTGTTTGATTAAAGCCATTTTAGTGGATACTCATATTTGAGTAGACGTTATGTTTATTTAATAAACAGTATATTTATTTGTTTTGATTAAATGGAGCATCTACTAAAATATGAGAGTCTCCTAAAAAATAACGTCTAAAGTGATTATATATATATATATAGAGAGAGAGAGAGTGAGGGGGGAGAAAGAGAGAGGTATGTATGTATATATAATGATTAATGCAAATATAAAATTTATCACCAATACGTGTGATTTTATATTCAGCACTCTGACTACAGGCTTTCATAGGCGAAACTTTTTTGCAATCGTTCGGTCCACTCGTCAGGAGGACTTTTAAAATGTCCGTTTTTAAAGCCTTAATTTTATCATTAATTCGATATTATATATTATAAATATATATATATGTATTTTGATTCATATATATATATATATATATATATATATATATATATATATATTTTAAACGTAGGTAGTGTCCTGAATAATAGTTAATAAAAATGAACACCCTTCCGCCCTTGTCTAAATGATTGGATTTATCTGTATCCTTGGAAACAAAAAATTATGCATTGTATGTCCGTTTAAAACTCAGTAAAATTAAAAATAAGTTATTCCAAAATTCGCTTGAAGATGAAACAGAAGTAATGCTTTTAATTTAATTATATATAATTAAATTTGATGTTTTTAGCTTCGGTTTTTGGAACATGGTAATTCGTGTGTAGCGAAGAAACCATATTTTAAATCAGTTAATTTATAATATTTATGCTCTGTAAATTTACATTGAGCACTGTTTTGTAAAAATAAAAATATCAATTAAGAACACCGGATTATATATCTTATATCTTACTGTTCTTTCTTTTTATTATAATATATATATATATATATATATATATATATATATATATATATATATATATATATATATATATATATATATATATGAGTGTGTGAGCGTGTGTGTGTATGTGTGTGTGTGTGATTATAACATTTGATTAATATTATTATTATTATTTCTGATCGTAATATTAGTATTTTTCTGACCAATACATGCATTTACCGAATCTGATATAGAGCTGTTTTCTTAATTTTAGTGATTGTTGACTTAAAAAAATGAGAATCTATTCACCTTACTCCTGATAGACAAAATTGAGAATAAGAAAGAAAGAAAGAAAGAAAGAAATGCTTTTTCTCTATTTCTCTCATTCCTTCCTTAAGCTTTCTCTCTCTCTCTCTTTCTTTCTTTCTCTCTGATTACCAGCTAACGCTTTTTTTCTCCATTTCTCCCATTCTCTACTTACGCTTTTTCTTCCATCTTTTCTTCATTATTTTTCTCTCTTTCTCTCATCCTCTCCTTGCGCATTTTTATTCACTTCTTACGCTTTATTCTCTCTTTCTCTCATTCCCTCTTAAAGATTTTTTCTCTCTTTCTCTCCTCATGGTTTTCCTCTCTTTCACTAATTCGCACTTCACGCTTTTTTCTCTCTTTCACGCATTTCCTCCTTGCGTTTTTCTCTTTCTTACATTCTCTCCTCACGCTTTTTCTCTCTTTCACTCATTCCCTCCTCACGCTTTTCTCTCTTTGACTCATTCCCTCCTCACGCTTTGTTCTCTCTTTCAACCATTCCCTTCTCACGCTTTTCTCTCTCTTTCAACCATTCCCTCCTCACGCTTTTCTCTCTCTTTCAACCATTCCCTCCTCACGCTTTTTCCTCTTTCACGCATTTCCTCCCTACGTTTTTCTCTTTCTTTCATTCTCTCCTCACGCTTTTTTCTCTCTTTCAACCATTCCCTTCTCACGCTTTTTCTCTCTTTCACTCATTCCCTCCTCACGCTTTTTTCTCTCTTTCACCCATTCCCTTCTCACGCTTTTTCTCTCTTTCAATCATTCCCTTCTCACGCTTTTTCTCTCTTTCACTCATTCCCTCCTCACGCTTTTTTCTCTCTTTCACCCATTCCCTTCTCACGCTTTTTTTCTCTCTTTCAACCATTCTCTCCTCACGCTTTTTTCTCTCTTTCACTCATTCCCTTCTCACGCTTTTTTCTCTCTTTCAACCATTCTCTCCTCACGCTTTTTTCTCTCTTTCAACCATTCCCTTCTCACGCTTTTTTCTCTCTTTCACTCATTCCCTCCTCACGCTTTTCTCTCTTTCTCTCCTTCACTCCTTGTGCTCTCTTTTTTCTTTCGTATTCAAGAATTTTTCTTCCTGTTCTTGTATCCGTCTTGGATATTTTCCGATGGGAGTTGGAGACGAATGGAAAAGGAAGAAAAAGATCAGTCATTTTTGTATTTTTTTAGTATTTTTTTTGTTTTTTTTGTTTTTTTGTTTCCGTTTATCTCTTTCCTGTCGTCCTCCTATGAAAATACAACCAAGACAGATACCAAAACAGCTGCCGTGGGCATATCTTACAGATTTTTCGCCGTCAATTTCAGAAAACGCATTTTTATCCCTTCGTTAAGAAGCTGCTCCTTGAAGGCAGACCCCAAGAATGCATCGTTGCCTTTTCATGTTGCATTGTACCTAAAGAACGAATTCCTCAGACACAAGCTTTGGTTATTGGGATTCTGGTCCGAGGAATGTTTTTTGAAAGCGTTCAAAGAGCTGCCGCCAAAAGTGGAAACGGTAAATATAGCAAGAGAGGAAGAAAGAAAAAATGAGTATGTATTGTGTTTTCAGTTTTTTTTATCATTTCTTTTTTTCATTTCCCGTATTTGTCAATAAGCGAGTTTGTTTAAATATATATATATATATATATATATATATATATATATATATATATATATATATATATGATCTTTGGTAATATAATCAAGAAAATGGTGTTTGACGATAAGTCAAAAATAATTTACCCATCTCCCAAAAAATATACAAAAATGTCTATTTGGAGGATACATCTATGAAGATCTATAGGAAAAAATTGCACATATGCCTTTACAAGAGCCAAATCAACCCGAAAATAGAGTACTGCTGTCATATATCATCTGAAACTACTCAGTGTTCACTTTCCAGTCTATCAAGTCCGAAAGCGTCTACGCGGCCTTATGGGTGATGAGTTATTTTCCAACCTACAACCACTTTACACACAAGCGATACGTTGCAAGCCTCTCGCTCATTTTTAAAAACATGTTAAGGTGGGAGTGCCACAAGCATGCAAATGGTTACAGAGAGTGAAAGTAAGAGCAAAGAGGGGGGTGTTTGTGGAAAGGATAAAGGGAAGGACGGGGACGAAGATCAAGGCATCAGAAAATGTCGATTGAGATTCCATTTAAATTCTTGAAAATTATAGTTACCAGGGAAGCAAGTAAGAGGAAGGGAGTTACACTGTCGGGAAGTGCGATGGAAGAAGCGGTTGGCGTAGAGGAGGCGGTTTCGACATTAAAAGGGTGGGACTGATATGCCAACCTAGTAGCGGGCGTAAATTCATGAATTTGGGATATCAATGAAAATAGCTCGTCAGAACAGTTGCCATGAAAATATTTGTAGAAAAGACAGAGGGAAGCCACATCATGCCTGTGAGAGTGTGACTGGAGTCGAGATAATATGTCAGGACCTATCAAATTGCATATCTGTCTTTGGATTTTGTCGAGAAACTCGAGATGAACGGCGGAAGCACTAGACCATATATGGCAACATTATTCAATGCAAGGACGAATGGTTGATTCGTAGATGTGAAGGATGGATTCAATCGAGAGTGAGAGAGAATAATCTGTTGGAGTAGAACGGGCGGTCATATTTAAGTGTTTCTACAGTGAAAGGGTGGGACCGAGATGCCAACCTAGTAGCACGCTTAATTTCATGCAGTTGGGGTACCAGTGAAAATATCTCGTCAGAGCAGTTGCCACGAAAATATTTGTAGAAAAGACAGAGGGAAGCCACATTACGTCTGTGAGAAAGTGACTTGAGCCGAGATGCCAAGTCAGGACCTATGACATTGCATATCCATCTTTGGATTTTGCTGAGGACTTCGAGATTAACAGCGGGGACATCAGATCATATATGGCAACAGTATCCAGTGCAGGGTCGAATGGTAGATTTGTAGATTTGAAGGATGGACTCAGGCGAGAAAAACCTTCTAGTGTGACACAGAGAACCAACTTTCCTTGCGGTAGATGAAGCTATTGATTCAATGTAGTTGTTCAACCTCAGGTCAGTGGAAAACTTGAGACCAAGAAGGCGCAGAGAGACGGTCTCCTAAAGTTGAGCATCAGCCAGCCATGCTGATAGGAGGCAGGGAGGTTTCTCTATGGTGGGTAAATGAGAGCAATTACGTTTTGGTTAAATAGTTGTATCTGGAAAAATCATTATCTCCAAAAATTGTTAATGAAATATTCATTCGCAAAAAAAAGGATTAATTCTTACTTATTATTCAAAAATATGTTTCGACTTTAAATAAACCCACATAAGCTTGATAAACCGTGAAAAATCAGTCGATCAAACCGGACATATTTTTTTTTAAGCTTTTCACCCCAAGCAAGGCTGGAAGCCACTAACACGCAAGGGGTTACAGAAGGTTTGGAGGAAGAGAAGGTAAGAGTGGTAAAGGAGAGGATGTGGAGAAAGATAGTGGATTGATGAAGGCATGGGGTTACATAAAATTTGGAGCGAGAGCAGATAGGAATGAAAGGTGAAAGGATGTGGAGAAGGGAAGTGGATAGATCAAGGCAACTGGAGATGTCGATTGACGTTACACTTAAATAGTTGGAGATTGTATTTGTCAGGGAAACAGGAATAGGGAAGGGAGTTCCACAGGCGAGATGTGCGAGACATGAAGCTATTGGAGTAGAAGAGGCGTCTACATCTAACAGTTTCAACGGTGAAGGGGTGGGAACGGGATGCCAGCCTCGTAGGACGCTTAAATTCATGAGGCCTCGGGACCAGCGAAAGCAGCTCCTCGGAGCAATTACCGTGAAAGTATTTGTAAAAAAGACAGAGCGAGGCAACGGCGAGTCTGTGAGAGAGCGACTGCAGACGAGATGACAGATCAGGGCCAATTACATTGCATATCCGTCTCTGGATCTTATCAAGAACCCCGAGGGAAACAGCAGGGGCTCCAGGCCATATATGGCAGAAATACTCCATGCAAGGGCGAATGGTTGATTTATAGATTTGGAGGTTCGATTCCGGGGAGAAAAATTTCCTGGCTCGGCAGAGGGAGTCTACTGTCCTTGCGGTGGATGAAGCAATTGTATCGATGTATTTGTTCCATCTCAGGTCAGCGGACAGAAATATATATGTATATATTCTTGAATCTCGTACAAAGCAGATCTATATTTTTAAAAATATATTTTAAAATATGTGTAGAAAAGACTGAGGGAAACCACATCACGTCTGTGAGAAAGGGACTGGAGCCGAGATGCCAGGTCAGTACCTATCACACTGCATATCCATCTTTGGACTTTGTCGAGAACCTCGAAATGAACAGCGGGGCTACCAAGCCATACATGGCAGCATTATCGCTATTTTCATGGAAAATGTTCAGGCCAGCTACACTGATTAGTTTCACCAACTCTAACACTCACATGATATGGGCACGTGGCCCTGACTATGAGACCCGGGTTTGAATCTCAGCAGGGTCGATTTGTCAGGAAGGAAAATTCCAGATGTTATTGGTCTGGAGGGGTCAATTCCAGCGTGCGGCAACTTTTGAAAGTGCTTGAAAACCGCACCACGGCTTGACCCAAGCATTGTGAGTGAAACTGGATAGACGAAACCCTTGGTGGCTGTCGATAGCTGTGCTAGCACGAAGTCACAAGTCATCGTGACCGAGTTTTGAACGTGCTGTCATTGCTCAAATTATTCATCACGCTAGATAACACGCTCTTTCCCAGAAACTGTACCTAAGGTCTGCTAGCATAGTTGCAGAATAAACCACGGGTGGGCTCTGTGGGTGTTAAATAAATACAAATGCGCCTGAGCAAGCATCTGCAATAGGGATTGGATAGCCGCCCTGGTTGATGGGTATCCCCGAATGCGAGTGGCCAGCTATATACATACAACCCTCACATGACATCTACACAGAGTCGAATCATCCTTCGTATACCATTAGTAAAAGAGAAATTCTACTCGAGTCACTACTTTGTGGAACCATCTCCCAAGGGGATGCTTTCCTGATCACTACATTAGTAACAACTTCAATCTAGAGTTAACCGTTATCTTTCCCACATATCCTCATAAAATGCTCTATTTACCTTTTAATCTTACCACGTATACAAGAACATCATTCAGTAAACCTCTAGCTTCAGTGGCTCTTGGCCCTTGTATAAAAATGACAGCGGTTTTTCATATGCTAGGTCTATTCAGAACGTAAGCAATTATGGCCCTCTACATCTTCCTTTATTTAATCTCATAATATAAGTGAACTGAAACGATTTGTTGGAAAACGATAGTGTAATGGTTCTATCAGTGCTTTGTTCTTTTAAATACAGTCAATGAGAAAAGACGGCTTAGAAATTTTGACACTCACAAGACATATTGAAGGCCAGAGGGACAGATAAAAACCTACGTAACGAGCTTGTGCAAATGGTTGGGAGAGCAGTGATCAGAAGAGAAAGCAAAATGACAAATTTTCCTAAGAGCTACAAAGGAGAGGAAACTGTGGAGAGCCATGGTCGCCCATTTCTTGAAGGTTCACGGCACATAGAAGGAGAAGAAGACTCCTGTGGAAATGTTTGGCAGAACAAGGATTAAAAGAGATAACAAAATGACAAAGTTTACTAAGGTCTACAAAAGAAAGGATGTTGTGGAGAGCCATGATCGCCCATTTCCTGAAGGATCACGGCATATAGAAAAAGAATAAGTGTTACAGTTTTTTTGTGTACTACGAGATTTATTTTGTAATATTACAAAATTGTGGCACAAGGCTGAAAATGGGGAGGGGTAGAGGCTGGTCTTCACTAACTATCTTATACCTAGCTAATCGGATTCATGACCCTTTCATACGTTACAATTTACACATTCACCAAAAGAACTCGTCCATCACCATGCAATCCTCCATACACCAAAATACCGCATCCTCACAAGGTGAACCTACAAAACACGCCCCACACCATAAAAATTTGATGAAAATAAATGATACTTAAAATTCTAATAATGAAGAATGAGAGGGGAGGGAGATGAACCCAATAGCAAACTAAGAATTAACAAAAAACAAACTAAACACAATTGATGTTAGTAGGGCCCGTCCAACCCTCAAAACAGAGAGGCCGCTGTATTCTGCCCATAGAACAAAATCAAGAAGGACTCTTGCTAAGGGAGTGGAAAAGAGATAAAATAACACGGACCTGGGGAAAATAAAAGGCTGACCCAGTCGAGAGAAAAAAGGGTCGGTGCAAAACAAACTGGTGAGGTTGGGAATCTCGACTTGGGTCATAACAAAAGAGATAGCCGGAAACAGGCCAGGAACAACACTTACTCACATTAACTAGGTACACTGAAGCTTGTCTAAACTAACCAAGGAGAGGGTTCCACAGGAAACCACCCCGATGTGACCTAGGTTGACCTAGAAAAGAAAATCAAGGCTAGCCCCGTTCAAACGAACCAAGCTCACCTCTTTCACCCACCTTTCGCTTGAGACTGTCGAATGCAATCGTTTACTATCAGTTCTAATCTTCTTGAGCTGATGCTCAAAGAATTGGATTAGATCCTGATGAGAAAGACGGTTGCCACACAAGACTTCCTCCTTTCGTGTCGTCCAAATCACCATTCGGGCCATTGCTAGCAGCGTCAGAAACACCATTCATTTCATCCCGGAATACAGGGCCGACACATTGTCACACGCGTATGCGCAATCAATGGACGCAGGTTCTTCGGGAGCAAGACGAGCCGTCAGCTCGCCGACATGGTCCCATAAGGGGCGGACCCGGGGGCAATGGTAGAAGGCGTGCGAAGCAGTTTCTTCTAAACCAAGGCCACACCGTTCACAGTCTGGCAAATCTGCCAAGCCCCATATGAAAGCCTTGTCATTGAGAGGCAGCCGATTCCGAGCCAATCGCCAAGTAAGCGAAAACTCAGGATTACTGAGGTAATCCGCCGCTGGCGCCCAAGACCAGTAGGAGCGAAACACCTTCGCTGACAAGCAGAGCGTATCACGTAGGGGATCCTTCGCGGGCCCCTCAACTAATTCCGAATAGAAGACATTCCTAGGCCGTGAAAGGTCACTGGACCGCGGAACAGCCAGCAAGGCCGACCGACACTCGAAATCTGACTGATCCCGGGGTTTACGACGGCGCACAACCCGCGAGATGGGGGACTGATAGTAAGGCAATGGAACGCGCCCCTAACAATCCCCGCCAAAATCGGATCTCCTCCTGTCAACGCGCGGCGTAAGAAAGCCAACCGAGAGGCACGAATGTGGCTCTTCAAGTGTGGCATTCCCAGCCCCCCCCCCCCCCATGACACGGACGTTTGGTGCAGACTCGTCTGTCGACCCGATTCACGTGACCCCTCCATAAAATGGAGGATAGCGATCGCTAGAGCGCCTTCCTGTGGTCGTCACAGAGAGGAAGTACGGACAATCGATAAAGAACAAGAGGGAAAATGTATGTAGCACACACATCCGCCCTGCCCTTCACCTACAACCTCCGTTGATTCTGACCGGCAGAATCGACCTTTGTTGTGACCGCTGCTGTTTGGGAAACTGCACATCCCGTTTCGGGGGAGAAGGTATAGTTTTTATCCCTTTGACCGTCACCCGCTCCCCATCAGGAGCCTTCTCTGATGCTGCTGCTGCGTCTACTACTGCTGTTGTTGCTGTTGTCGTCCCTGTTGATTTGGCTGGAGGGGATGGAGGCTTCATCTTCGTACGTGGGCACACCTTGGCGATGTGCCCCGGAACTCAACAGGACCAACAAAACGGCCGACGTCCCTCGACCACCCCAAGCATACGATTTTTCCGGCATGTTAAAGTGTTGGGAATATCAGCAAATGCTTGTCTGACCAATGTTACCTGCAGCACCGTATCTCCTGTAGCGATTCCCGCCTTGCTAATTATGGGCGATACTTCCTCCACCAATCCGTACTTCGAGAAGAAGCCTCCCATACGATCTGGGCTGATGTCTACAGGCACCCCATGAACCGTAATTTTAGTTCGCCGGGTGCCCATATATTCAGTCTTCAGTCGAATTGCTGCTGTCATCAGGACACTTCCGGCCAGTTGTGCGGCCTCTTATTCAATAGCCAGGAGAATGTCCCACATAGCATTTGATCTCCTGGCCAGCACTTTAGGTGCTATGCTTAGTTTTTTTTAGAGACTCTTCCATGGTCTCCCTACTGACCCCAGTTAATTTCAGACTTTTTACGTCGGAGGTCAGTAGGGAAATTATTCTTTTTTCGACCGCATTCAGAGCCTCTGGAATGGTCAGAAACTCATCTCCGCTGACCAATTTTTCAAATTTTTCGCCTTGTTGTGCATAATAGGCTGTGTCTTTCTTGTTGGGCCTGTTTTACCGCCAGGCCGATGTTTTAGGCGGCGACGAAGTTTCAGTTTGCACCATTGGAGACGGTGATTTGATTTCTCCCCACGACAGCTGAATAATGAAAATTTGCTTTATGGATATTTGACTGAGAAATTAAACAAAACCAAATCAAACAAGAAAAAAAATAGAGAAAAGGAAAATAAAACGCACATAAAACGCACGTAAAACGCACGTAAAACGCACGTAAAACGCACGTAAATCGCAAAAAACACGTGAAAACTAAAACTGAAATAAAATTAACAATTCAAAACAATAGTAAAAACGGAGGGAGGGTAAAATTACAAAAGGGAAATAAAATAAATAAACCAAAGGAATGCACAAATAAAGTAAAAAAAAATGTACAAAGAAAAGGTAGGAAAAAGGAAAAACTTTGCAAACAAAAGAAAAATCTAACCGTTCACTTTTCAAACTTTCAAGAAGCAATGTAAAATCCAATGGTGTACCTGTGTACTAGTGAGTCAACCAAAATGAGATGACTCATTTTATAGTTTACCAAGAGAAGGTTAACCAATCAGAAGACGTGGAATATTCAATCCGACGTGTATAAAGCCAGACATTTAGTTTTTTTTCTTGTCGGAATATCCACTGCTAACCCGTCAGATGAAAAACCTGAAGAACTATGCTTTCCTCCTCTCTCTGAATATCCACTGCCAACCTCTGATATGGAAGACCTTAAGAATTCCTGAACAGTTGCTACTAGACATTGGTGCTGTTTCATTGAACAAATTACTTACTACGTTGGATTTCTACATTCAGACTACGGTGATTATGTTTTAAATTGGTTATGAGCCCAGATTACGACTGTATTTTGACGGAAATGAATCCAGTTATGAATTACATCATCCTTTGCCAAGATGACCAGAAGGAAGACGATAATTTTATGGAAAGAAAAGCGACCGTGTTCGCTGAATTAATACAATGCCTGGATGACAGAGGTTTGTCTTTAATAATGCGAGAAGCCAAGGACAATGGACGCCGAGCGCTACAGATATTGCGTGAACACTACTTAACAAAGGGTAAGCCTAAAATTATTGCTTTATTTATTGAACTAATTGCGTTAGGGAGACGAAAGAATGAATCCGTAACAGATTATATTATACGGGCTGAGAATGTCACAAATGCCTTTCTGGTGTTAAGTATAAGCATCCCCTGCAGAACTTCATCGTTGCTCACTCGCCAGGTCCATGATATTCTCAGCATCCTTCTGTAGAACGATAACTCCATTACCTCGAGTTTCTTCTTCATCTTTGAGGAGACCGTCCAACATAAAGGCGATAAACTGATCGTCTTTTTTCGGGTAACGAAAATAAAATATAAATTGAAACAATCAAAATACAAATTTTTAAAATTATGAATATTTTGAATTAATACAAGAACATTTTTAAATACTTAATTTTTTTTTACGCATGTAAAGGGTGCAATGGATAAATTGTCGCCATTTTATATTGTTAGTTTCGAGGATGGGCGTTGTTCGTTTCGGATTTTGTCGACTGCACCGTATTATTGTTTGTTTGTTTTGTTTTACGGCATATGAACACCTCAATGGGTCATTTAATGCCGACAACATTTTTTTCCTGGTAATATTTTTGTTTTGTCAAAAATCCATTTCTGTTAATATTTTTTCCTAGTCTTACCCAGGACGCGGATGTAGTTTATCGTCATACCCATGACGTGGATGTAATATGGGTTTTCACTATTTACCCATAGCTGGGACCCTAACAGATGCTACCACCCGGGTCAGGGTGGACCTGGAAACACCAGCAATGAAGAGGAGGTTCCACGCTTCTCAAAACCTCCTGATCAGAGGCCTTGCTGTTGGACGTAGTTTATCATCTTACCCAGGAAGCGTATGCAGTTTATCGTCATACCCAGGACGAACTTCACAGTATTGTCGGGTCAGTTGGACAGCATCTGCGAGCAAAAAAAAAACAACAAAAAAAAAACACCATAATGCAATTCATACCGCAAGATATTTAGAAACGGCATGCTGTACTGCTTGGCATACGCGCCGGAAACTCTAATACGAACTTTTCAAATTGTTTGGGTGTCAATCTGACGAGGGTGCAGAATATTCGGAAAGAGTTGAATGAGTCTAATGGTGATTTCGAAGGTACGGCAGCTCGAAAAGTTCACACTGATCGAACTCCAGAATTTGTTGGTGAAGGTCTCAGGCTCAACACAGAGGTCTACATCAAGTTCCTCGAGGAGTTAGTGCTGCCCTGGATCAAGAGCAAAGGGTGATTTCTGGAAGACCCTATGTCTAGTAACAGGACTCTTCACCATGCCACACAAGCAGGAGAAATCAGTCATGACTGTCAGACAATTTCTGCCACCACATTATCCCTTACATTTGGCTACCTAACTCCCTACACTGCAACGCCCTTGATTACTATGTGTGGAGTACAGTTGAGCGAGAGACTAACAAAACTACTTGTAATAACAAAAATCAACCAAATGCAAGAATTATGGCCGCATTCACCAACTTAAACAATGAGACCATGCAGAAGAGTTGCAGAAGATTCCGAAGTCGTCCTGATGACGTTATAGAAGCCAATTGCGACTTTAGTGAATAAATTTACTCTTTACTATTTCAAAATAGTTTTATACAATTATGGTAAATACAGATCTGGTAAAATGAGATGTCAGTGTTATTTTCATTTTGCGAAATTTAGACGACAATTTATCCACCGCACACTTTATTCTGGATAGAAAAATATGAAACTGCCAGTTAAATTTTACATCAAAATTACGAACTTTCGCTTTTCTAGTCATCAATCAACGTCATTTTCTGAAACCGGTCATCAAGGGATTAGACACTTATTTAAACAATTTTTAAAATAAAAATAAAAATGTCTACGTCTCGTTAAAACAGAAACTGTTAATTTGATGAATTCTGAACAAGATTAAACCAAAATTACTTGTTTTTTTAGCTTTTCACCCCAAGCAAGGTGGGATTGGCAGTAGCACTCCAGGGGTTACAGAGAGTGGGAACAAGATTAAAGAGGCGTGATAGAGGAAAGGATGAAGAGAAGGACGGCGAATTAGATCAAGGAATCTGGAGATGTCGATTGACATTGTATTTGAATAATTGAAGATTATAGCGATTATATTTTCAGGTATGACTGGATCATTAGAATACAATAAGAAATTCATTACAATACACAATAATAAGATAACAATAAAAGTGAAATGATTACTAGCAATATATTTTTGAAGAAGAAATTACTAATTCTCACAAGAAAATTCTTTCTCATAAGAGCCGAGACTGATGTGAAAATGTGCACGATAACTAAAAATGAAAACTTAAGACAAATATTATATGAAAAAAAAAAACATAACACTTCCAGGATAATCACCTTTAAGCCCACCAACCACTCCTTCTGTTTACAGACAGATGGCTGGTAGGACTTAATGTAAACAGATTCATGTCTGGGCTATAAGACGTTTATATTAAATGATGTAGTTATGCACTTGTTGGTTGATCCGACGTAAGTATTGCATAGTCACATAGTAAGCATCGCAATGATATCTAAACTTCTAAATTACCGAACGAATACGATGGTTAGGTGGAATAGAGATCTGTTTGTATGTTTAACGGCATATCAACTCCTTAAATGCCGAAATTTAATTTTCTTGTGAGAATTAGTAATTTCTTCTTCAAAAATGTATTGCTAGTAATGTTTTATTTCTTCAAAACTGTATTACTGACAATTTTTATTTTACAAAAATGTATTCTTAGTAATATCTTTCCTTTTTTCTGAAGGTAATAATTCTTCTTTATTTTAAAGTGTATTGCTGGTAATATTTTCTTTTTTTAGATATATTGCTGGTAATATTTTCTGTTTTAAGTCTTTTGCTGGTAATATATTTTGTTTTAAGCGTACTGCTGGCAATATTATTTTCTTTTTAAAAATGTATCACTGGTAATATTTTTTTTTTTTTTAATTGTATTGCTGTCAATATTTATTTTTTTAAAGTCTATTGCTGGTAATATTATTTTTATTGCTTATGTTTTAAGTGTATTGCAGGTTGTATTTTTTTCTTTTTTTAAGTATATTGCTAGTAATTTTTTTTTAAAGTGTATTGCTAGTAATATTTTCTTTTCTTTTTAAATTGTATTGCCGGTAATATTATTTTCTTTTTTTAAAGTGTATTGCTGGTCATATTTTTTATCTTTTTTAAGTGTATTGCCGGTAATATTATTTTCGTTTTTAAAGTGCATTACTAATAGTATTTTCTTTTTCTTTTTAAATTGTGTTGCTGGGAATATTATTTTGCTTTTCAAAAGTGTATTGAATATTAATTTTCTTTTTAAAAGTGTATTTTTCTTTTCGTTTTTAAAGTGTATTGCTGTTAATATTTTAAAAATGTATTGCTGGTCATTTGTTTTCGTTTAAAGTGTATTGCTCTTAATATTATTTTCTTTTCTTGAGTGCATTGCTGGTAATATTGTTTCTTTTTTAAAGTATATAGCTACTAATTTTATTTTATAAGTGTATTGGTGATGATATTCGTCTCTTTTTTTAAGTGAATTACTGGTAATATTTTTTAAATGCACTGCTAATAATATTTTTTATACAGTATATTTCTGGTAGTATTTTTAACTTCTATTAAATCTATAGCTGGGAATGATTTTTTAACTGTATTGCTTGTAATATTTTTCTTTTATAAAGTGTATTTCTGGTAGTATTTTTTACATCTTTTAGGTGTATTGCTGGTAATTTTTTATTTTTAAGTGTATTGCTCGTAATAATTTTTCTTAAGAGTATTGATGCTAATTTTCTTTTCTTTTAAGTTTATTACTGGTTATATTATTTGTTTTTAATATTATTTCTGCTGGAAATATTTTTTAAAGTCTATTGGTGGTCATATGTTTTTTCTTTTTTTCAGTTTATTGCTTGTAATATTACAGTGGAACCTCGGTTCACGAATTTAATTCGTTCCTGAAGGTCGTTCATAACCCGAAATGTTCATAAACCGAAACTATTTTATCAATAGGAATGAATGTAGAGAAAAAAATCAGAGTGCAATTAAATTGGAAACGAAAATCACATCACAACACACGAATGTATACAAAACGGCGGTCAATTCAGAAACTATTCCGTTCGGGTTAACTCGGTTCGGCAATGTTTTCGAGAAGCGAAATTTTGTTCGATAAGCGAGGCATTTTCATCTTGAATTTTCTGTTCGAAAATCGATTTGTTCGACATGTGTTCGAGAACCGAGGTTTGCTCTGTAGTTTATTTATTTTTTTCCTGTTGCACATGCGCATTCAATTTTTATCGATACGGCTCGTGTTACCAATCTTAGGGTATTGTTAATTTTGACGATTTACGAAGCAGAATTCTTTCTTACATGGAACTATACAGTTATTATTATCGACTACAAACACAGAAGAAAATATAAATAATGCCGTTGCAAAATTAGTAAATATTTAATTAATTTTGCATTTGCCATATTTTATAGCCGCCATATTTTCTTTAACGGAACAGATAAAAAAATTGTTGTCAATAATGATAATAATAGCCGAAAAAGCAAAAAGAAAAATAATCAAATTATAGAAGAAATGATCTAACTGCAGTGCAACCTCGGCTCACGAATTTAATTCGTTCTTGAAAGCCGTTCGTAACACGAGATGTTCGTAAACCGAAACTATTTTTCCAATAGGAATCAATGTAGAGACAAAAAACTCGCAGTAAAATAAAATTGGAAAAAAAGCACGGAATAACACACGAATGTATACAACATGGCGGTCGACTCAGAAATGATTCCGTTCGGGTTAACTCGGTTCGGCAATGTTGTTAGAGAACCGAAATTTTGTTCGATAATCGAGGCATTTTCATCTCGAATATTCTGTTCGAAAACCGATTTGTTCGACATGTGAGACGTTCGAGAAGCGAGGTTCCTCTCTATATTAGCATCATTTATCGTTATAAATAATACGAACACTTTTATCTTAATAAACACAAAAAATGTTCTTTATAATAAACATTGTTCCGTTTAACAAAAAAATGAATTAATATTTTTTTTATTCATTTCCTCCCAAGCGTCGAGTGAATGCCAATAGTGCGCCGGGAGTTACAGACAGCGAAAATAAAGTGGAACCCCGGTTCACGAATTCAATTCGTTTGTGAACGCTGTTCGTAATCTGAAATGTTCGTAAACCGAAACTATTTTTCAATAGGAATCAATGTAGAGAAAAAAAGTCACAATAGAATAACGTTGGAAAAGAAAAGCAGGGTACAACACATGGATGTATATAACATGGCGGTCGACATTGAAATGATTCCGTTCGGGTTAACTCGGTTCGCTAACGTTGTTCGAGAACCGAAATTTTGTTCGATAACCGAAGCATTTTCATCTCGAATATTCTGTTCGAAAACCGATTTGTTCGGCATGTGAGACGTTCGACAACCGAGGTTCCTCTGTACATTCTTTTTTAAAAATTGTATTGCTTGTTATATATTTTTTTCTTTATGTGATTTGCTGGTAATATTTTCTTTTTTTTAAAGAGTATTGCTGCTAATATTTGTTTTCCTTACAAAAATATGTTGATAGAAAATTCCTTTACTATGAAAATGTACTACTCGTACTTCTACTTACAAAATGAATTTTTATAATTTCATTGTGGTTTGTTTTTTTGTTTGGTGTTTCACTATTAGCCATAGCCTTGACCCTATCAGGTGCTACCACCCTGAGTGAATGTGGCCCTGGGAACAACAACAATTAAGTGTTGCCAGATTTAATTCATCGTCATATTCAGGACAGATATAGGTCTGGTTAAGTCTCAATATTGGTCAGACACCAAAAGCGTTTTATAGATTCGCTTTCTTTGTGCACACCGAAATCTGCTTTGCAAACCTTGTGATATCTGCAAAGCAATGAACAAGGAAAATACGTGGGACATACATTTCTGGACGCGGCTGATCAGCCAAGCCTTACGAAATGTTCTTCCCGAAAACGGTTCTCCACGATATCCAGCGGGTATCTTTTTTCGGAAACAACAGCTATTGAATTTGATTAAGTCTTTATCTTATCGTCTTCTCTTCATTTGATCTAAGACCAAATTAAATTCCGAAATCGATTTTATTACGAAGGTCTTACTAGAAAATATCTAACCACCGGGTCTAGTACTAGTATAAGTAATTTGTGTAGTCCAAAAATATCCAGTTTATTTGCAGTTAGGGTGGACTGACGAAATCAGCATGAGATTTTATTAGGGAAATGTAGTGCAAACTTCGTCAATCCACGACCTCTTTTCACTTATCGACCGATTATCGACAGATTACGGCCATATCACGTTGAAACACCGGTTCCGTACGATCATTACAGTTAGGCAATGTCGAGCCCAGTCAGTATTTGGGTAACGGCTTGGGATTATTAGATGTGGCACAAGGTCGAAAGTATGAGGCACCTAGTGAATATCGAACTCACTTTTTAATTTTGATTTAGTGAGACAAGCTTGCTAACCATTACACCACACCAGTTGCCCTATTGATGTTCTAAGCGTAGCTTAGATGTGGCACAAGGCCGAATGTATGGGGTACCCAGTGCGATCGAACTCTGCTTGCTAACCATTACGCCACGCCGAGGTGGGGTTAATATGTGCTGTAATCTTGGATGTGCGAATGGCGTAATGGATAATGGCTCGTAATTGTTAATCGGAGAGCCGAGTTCCAATTCCACTTGGGCTCTTTATATTCACTTACGCACAGATACCGATGAGAAAGTTAAGAATCCACCTCTACACCCCCAGCTATGGGTTAATTAGTAAGACTTGTATGGCTAAATCATTATTATCTCCCAATCCATTGGGGCTGGGTGGATCTGGGAACACCAACAATTAAGTGGGTGGTTCCACGCTCCTCAAAACCTCCTGATCAGAGGCCTTGCTGTCGGATGTAGTTTATAATCTTACCCAGGAAAGCTAAGTTTATTCACTTGAAGGCATTTTTAATCATTTATCTGAGAGAATTGTTGTATATAGCTAATAGTTTAGACATTTCTGAGCGGGTCGAACGCCGCGTATAACATCCATATAAGAGTCTCGATCTGAAGATCTTGAGAACATGACACGAGTTCTTGGGCTAATGTCTTGGTTTTGTAGCATCTTGTATAGTTGGTCAAAGACTAACCCTTGCACAGCCTATTGTGTGTTCCATTTCCTTATCTCTTAATACTAAACTTGCTATAGCTGATCACACACAAAGCTACGGGTAGATGGAACTCGTTAGCTAGAGAGGGTAGTTCATCTAACTGAAAGAAAACTCCGAATTTAAACCTCCACTGCTTTTCAGCCATATCCAATGATGGGAAAGGCTTGGTGAGTAAACCTTGTGGCGTGGAGAGACGATACGTGCTGCATGGGCAATCGCCGTTCCCTCATGAAACTCTCCTCGGGTCTGCATCTTGGAGAGGGCATAACCTCTAGGTCGCATGGGAGTTATATAACATTTTGAACCCTCTCTTTTGATTTAAGAATTAGTAAGTTTCTGCCTTCATTTGCCACCGATGTTGTCCAAGGGAAAGGTAGATTTCAATACACCTTGGAAAATGGGAATATCAGTGACTCCGTTCTCAAGGTTTACTCCCGAAGCCTTTCCCATGATTGGATATGGCTGCAAAGCAGTGGAGGTTTAAATTCGGAGTTTTCTTTCTCTTAGATGTACTACCCTCCCTACCTGACGATTTTCATCTACCCGTAGCTTTGTGTGTGATCAACTATAACAAATTTGATATTAAGAGATAAGAAAATCGGGCACACAATATAGGCTGTGCAAGGTTTATCCTTTGTTTAATGAAATCCTACTAAGCTCGGTTGCTGAAACTGTTTTAAACTTTAGGGAATGGCGTTCAATTCATAAGAGAGAAGTCGCGTAAAATGAAGAGAAGGAAAACTCTGATTTTAAACCTACGCTTCCTTGCGGTCATAACTAATCATGTGAAAGTCTTCGAGAGTAAACCCTGAGAACAAATGCAGAGCCGAAGTCTCTAAGTCTGTCGAATGTTATGGTCATTTTCGCTCGGGGCAATTCCGACGATTCCGGTGCCAAACTCTGTTGGACTCTACCTTTACTATGGATAGCATCGTTGGCATGGAGAGGGGCGACGAGCTGCATGGACAATCGTCGATCTCTCATAAAGATTTGTCCAGGACGGCGCCCAGGAGAGGACACATGATCAGCGTGTTGCTCAATAGCAGCGATCTTTGGTGCCTCTACTCCAGACAGGAGCGATAACGCTTTGGTATTCGCTGTCTGGGAAGCATTCTGAGTATCTATTGGTCCGACCGGATCACCAGTACCGTAGTTCTCAACACTTAACCCGCCATTCTCCAACAGCGCCGGCTCCGTTTGGCTTGGGCGTGCACACGGTATTCCGGGGAAACTGGCCAGAGGGCGATCTCATCTACAGTTCAAGGACGTCTGCAAAAAGTACATGAGGAAGATGGACATAGACATGGATATGAAGAGGTGTGAATACGTCGCCAACGAGGGGAGGAGGGGTAATGAGAAACAGGTGATTAAATCATTTTTAAGGAAATTAAAAAACAAAAATGTTACCTGTTTTCCGGAAGTTAAAGTGGGGAAACATAAGGTTAAAATTAAAATTAGACTTGTGGGTGTGACTTCATTAACCAATTAAATTTAGGCTAAATAAAAGTCAGAGGGTGGATGTGGGTGAGTTATTTTTCATGTCACGATAAACCGGAACGATTGTCGAAAATACGTCAGCGACAAATGTATCGTGAGTGTAGACAAGTATGACATATTCAGTTTATTGAAAGGGTGCTGAAGTGAGGCATATATATATATATATATATATATATATATATATATATATATATATATTAGTGTATCTAGACAACAATCTTTCTTTCATGATATATATATATATATATATATATATATATATATATATATATATATATATATATATATATATATATTAGTGTATCGAGTCAGCAATCCTTCTTTCATGACCATTTCATTAAAAACGACTAACAAGGGGCTTTTATTTAGTTTTTTAAAAACAAAAAAAGAAAGAAAGAAAGAAAGAAAAAAAGAAAGAAAAAAAGGAAGAAAGACAGATAGGAAAAAAAGAGAAAGAAAAAGAAAAACTGGAGAAAGAAAGAAGGAAAGAAAGAAGAAAAAGAGGTGAAAAGCTTTAAAAAAGACGGAAAGAAAGGTCAGACAGATGTAATAAAAAAGCGAAAAAAAAGACAAAGAAAGAAAGAAACAAACAAACAAACAAAGCTGGACACAGTAAGTCGAAGAAGAAATTTAATTTCACTAATAAATAATAAACGAAAGAATGATAACGAAAAAAGTTTTAAACAAGAAAAATAAGCAAAAGAGAAAAGATGTGTAAAAGATGAAGAAAAGAGATGAATAGAAGAATGAATAAAGAAAGAAAATCTGCAAAGGAAAAAAAAAAACGAGGAAGTGCAAAATAAGGAAGTCGTAATATGTAAGTTTTTTTACAGTATTTGTTCCGTGTAACAGCGACAAAACTGTCTTTATAATATATTGCACAAACTACAGATGACTGATTGTTAGGCGCACCTGTCCGCGTGTATTTCACCATGCTTGTGTCCCCTCTATGCTGTGACGGACGGCATACACAAAAGCAGCAACTACTATATATATATATATATATATATATATATATATATAATGTGTGTTTATATGATTTAGTTTGGTGATTTTCCGAATTATACATGACTGAATACCCTCGAGTCGAGAATATCAAGCTGTTTCGATAGAATGAATAGTGTCCAAACATACACAAAAGTATCTTATATATATATATATATATATATATATATATATGTGTGTGTGTGTGTGTGTGTGTGTGTGTGTTTGTATGTGTGCGAATGTGTGTGAGATAGAGAGAGAGTGAGAGAGTCGTTTTAATCTAGCACGCATGCGCAAACTCCCAAAACGGCAGCCTGAAAACATATATCTAAATATGGAAATAAATATTTATATATATATCTTAAATTTTGAATGCAAATTACATTTACGCTCATAAGTATATATAAGTTGTGTGCGTATATATATATATATATATATATATATATATATATATATATACATATATATATATATATGCGTGTGTGTGTGTAATGATAACAAGAAGACTGAGACTATATATATATATATATATATATATATATATATATATATATATATATATATATGTATGTATATATATATATATATCATTCCAAATAACTGATTGACTTTTCAGGCATATATGATAAAATACTTGACGTTGGAGAATTTGTTCTTTTTAACAATATGGTAATTTTTTTGTAATATTTCTTTTTAGTTTACTTGTGTATGAATATCAGGGTTTTAAGTCTTTTCAGCTCATATATTTTTATCTGTTAGTATCACTCTATATCTGTGCTTCTTTCTTTCTTTCTTCTTATTATTTCAGGTTTGTTTAGTGTTTATTTGTTTGCCGAATCTCACTCACTTTTAATAGCGGAAGATTTGGCTAAAAAGCCGTCTTCCATTTTCCTAAGTTTCTTCAGCAAGTTCGATACTTTCACGAAAAAAACACAAATTTGGTCCAGTTCCGCGAGTCCAATGAATGTTGGGCTAAATATTAAAAATACCAAGACTTTTCCATTCATCTATAAATATTTCTGATTTTGATTCAAGCACTTATCAAGCAGGCGTTTGATTTCTTAAATTCATACATACAGAGTCCCAAACACACACGTACGAACAAACACACCGGCACACACCCACACACCCACACACAGGAAATATATATATATATACAGTGACGTGAAACAAGTATTTGGACAGTAAGAAATAATCTGTATATAAAATATATATACGTGACAAATAATTTATTTTTGCTGTTTATTTGCATTTATAATTGTTTGAGGAATATATTGTAATCTATAGACAATGCATTTCTTTCAAATATATGATT
>OZ038516.1:55691747-55696747 GCA_964036315.1 Acanthosepion esculentum
ATAGAGATTTTCATATCGATTTCATATTTAAACTGTCAGCTGTTTACAATCGCTTTCTAAGAACTGTGGCTAAAAATGAGCAAGTGAAATCAATCGGTCTTGGCGAAGACCACACTTCTTAGATTATTGTGGACTGGCGCTACAGAATCACAAAGAACTATACGAAATAAGGGAAACTGAAACACCTAAGGGCATTCAATAGCAGTAACAACTAAAATGAAAATCACATGTAACGCAAAGACAAAATAATGACATAATCAAGATATTGACTATTCAACACTTCCAGTGGAGGAAGGAAATCTCCAGTACCTGAAGGGAATATAACAACTGGTAAAAACTAATTTTATATACCTTTAAGTGAAAGATTTATATGAATTTATATAGCTTTAAGTGAAAGATTTATATGAATTTATATGAATTTATATGAATTTATATACCTTTAAGCGAAAGGTTTATATGAATTTATATGAATTTATATACCTTTAAGCGAAAGTTTTATATGAATTCATATGAATTTATATACCTGTAAGTGACAGATTTATATGAATGTATATGAATATATATAGCTTTAAGTGAAAGATTTATATGAGTTTATATAGCTTTACGTAAAAGATTTATATGAATGTATATAGCTTTATATGAATTTAAATGGCTTTAAGTGAAAGATTTATATGAATTTATATGAATTTATATGAATTTATATAGCTTTAAGTGAAAGATTTACATGAATTTATATGACTTTATAAGAATTTATATGACTTTATATGAATTTATATACCTTTAAGCGAAAGGTTTATATGACTTTATATGAATTTAATAACTTTAAGTGAAAGATTTATATGAATTTATATGACATTATATGAATTTATATACCTTTAATTGAAGATTTATATGACTTTATATACCTTTAAGTGTAAGATTTGTATGAATTTATATAGCTTTAAGTGAAAGATTTATATGAATTTATATAGCTTTAAGTGAAAGATTTATAGGGATTTATATGAATTTATGTAGCTTTAAGTGAAAGATTTATATGAATTTATATAGCTTTAAGTGAAAGATTTATATGAATTTATAATTAATTTATGTAGCTTTACGTGAAAGATTTATATGAATTTATATAGGTTTAAGTGAAAGATTTATATGAATTTATATGACTTTATATGAATTTATATAGCTTTAAGTGAAAGATTTATATGAATTTATATGACTTTATATGAATTTACATGGCTTTAAGTGAAAGATTTATTTGAATTTATATGACTTTAAATGAATTTATATACCTTTAAGCGAAAGATTTATAGCAATTTATATGAATTTATGTAGCTTTAAGTGAAAGATTTATATGAATTTATATAGCTTTAAGTGAAAGATTTATATGAATTTATTTAGCTTTAATTTAAAGAATTATATGAATTTATATGACTTTATATGAATTTACATGGCTTTAAGTGAAAGATTCATATGAATGTATAGGACGTTATATGAATTTAAAAACCTTTAAGCGAAAGATTTATATGACTTTATATGAATTTATATACCTTTAAGTGAACGATTTATATGAATTTATATAGCTTTAAGTGGAAGGTTTATATAGCTTTAAGTGAAAGATTTATATGAATTTATATAGCTTTAAGTGAAAGATCTATAGGAATTTATATGAATTTATGTAGCTTTAAGTGAAACATTTATATGACTTTATATGAATTTATATACCTTTAAGTGAAACATTTATATGAATTTATATACATTTAAGTGAAAGATTTATATGACTTTATATGAATTTATATAGCTTTAAGTGAAATATTTATATGAATTTATATGAATTTATATAGCTTTAAGTGAAATATTTATATGAATTCATATGAATTTATATAGATTTAAGTGAAGATTTATATGAATTTAAAATAACAGTAGTACTAGCTAATACACCAGCTTCAAAACTAACCGCTAATATAATAATTTCTAAATTTCCACAATCCGTAAAGTTACCTCTCTGTGTCTTTTCTATAAATACTTTCATGGCAATTGTTCGGATGAGCTGTTCGCTTTGGTACCTAGACTTTATGAATTTAACGGGAGTACTAGTGTCGAGTTCTCATCAATATACAGATGAGTTGAGTAGATGAAACCGTAACGTCTCTGCTAACAGTTTCTTTTCTTGCACTTCTCGCTTGTGGAACTCTCTTTAAATGCAATGTCAATCGTTATCTACTATCCTCCTGATTACTGATATGGAGAGATAAGGGAGGTCACCGCCCTCTATGGGATCAGGTTGATATCACAGAGAAAGAATACCATTGGAAAATTCGTAAACTTAAGGAATCAGCACATATGCTAGGCCATAAAAATCTCCTGAGCCGACCAAGCGTAGAAATGAATACTATATGGAACCAGTAATAAGGAGTACCAGAGAAAAGCGATAGTAACAACAAAAATTACAATATGAGCTCTGGTAAAAACATGAATTAATAACAGCAAAAATTGCAATATGAGCACTGGTAAAAAATGATTGCTGAAGACATTAGATTTATAATAACCAGAAATTCATACAAAGATGTCCTAAAGGACACATGGCACAGTGTATAAAGGCGTTAGAGTTAGATCCAGTGACAAGACCTAAAGAGTGTGAGTTCAATACCTGGTTAAGGCAGTGAATTAACAGGAAATAACTGACAACTGATATCCATTAAACATGGCACGTGGAACTAGAACAGTCTACTGTTACTTTCTACGCCAGTGAGTGAAATAAAGGGTTCAGTTCGACATTCTAACCACCTGAAGAAGGCCGGAGCGTACAACGGCCGAACGGTTGTAATAAATATGGCGACAAAGATGAGGACAATAGTCCGAATAATGTAAATAGTGTAAATAATACCTCATCTTAGAAATATAGAGATACAGTGTGTGTATATATATATATATATGTGTGTGTGTGTATATATATATATATATATATGTGTGTGTATATATATATATATATGTATATATATATATATATATATATATATATATATATATATATATATATATATATATCTTATTAAAATTTTGCTAGTGATGTTTGTTATTGATCAAGCTGTTATCGATGCTTTTGTACTAGGCGAAGTAAAAATCATCTCCATGGATAACAAAAGCTTGTTCAGCTACTATAGCCCAGAAAATTGTCTTTTTCAATCTATTCCAGTGTAACAGTTCCAATCATAAGAGACGCATCTCTGTGGTTGTATGTAATAAATGTAAACGTATCCCCAAGGAGCTTTTTGTTTGCTGAGAGAACGAGGAGTTTTGTTTGCTGATAGAACGAGGCACCGTATACCCTCTAACAACTTTAGATGCCGTGACTACTGCCGGCTTTCTAATAGCGTATTTAATTTTCAATTCCTCTTCTATTCACACAATTTGAGGTGTAAACATCTTCTGCTAGTAAAGCAAATTGTCATGTCTATAAATTCTCCCCAAAATGTACTCTTGACTCAGCTGGAGTATTCTTGCCTGATTTTTTTCTTAGAACTGAGTCTCTTTTGATTGATATGCATATAACTCTATCCACGGTCCCTGCTATCATCTCTAATCAGGATGTCCACAAAGCATGTGGACCTAATGGTAACCCTGTGATAGTCCTTACGAAATGTGCCCCGAACCAGATTTAAACTTATAATAAATGCTTTGCTGTCTCCTCTTGCTTTATTGCTTGATGGAAATCCTTATCTATTGTTCCGGTCTTTATGAGCTCAGGATTTTTTCCTTTGGATTTAAATTCCGTTTATATTTGAACAAGGGAATGACGCCTAACCAAAATATAGAAGGAGAAAGCCAAGAGATGTAGGTCACACCGGCAAGATATGGACGTCAATTTGAAGAGGAAATCACTAATTAGTGGGTAGTGCCTTATAATACATACATTTTGCGACAATTCAACTGTCATGACACTATTGAAATCTGCTTAATACATTCAATCAAGTATTGCATCAAATACAGACCAAACGTGTTAGATCAAGCTCTTTTTGCACAAACCACACTGATTTTTTTCCTTTGATTAAAATTAAATTTAAATTTGAACAAAGAAACGACTCCTATCCAAAATATAGAAGGAGAAAACCAGAAGATGGAGGTCACATTGACAAATGCATTAAGCAATATTGAAATGCATTTTTTTCAGAAATTATGACAATTATTTTTAACCAATCATCATTTTCTTCAAACAAAAGTGTGACACGCAGCAAAGCGCAGGTAATTCGGCTAGTAATAATATATTTCTGTGAAACTTTGGGAAAGACAAAAGTTTTAAGCTATAATGGGACATTCTTACCAACAACCTAATAAAAGTAAAATTAATTTACAAATTTATCTTTTACTGAAGTGTATTACTAATGATATATATATATATATATATATATATATATATATATATATATATATATATATATATATATATCAATAAAGTGCTCAATATCAGAGATAGAGCGTGTGTAAATATAAAAGTGAACATAGAAGTCAACACTTAGAGGCGACACCCTGTTTCATGCTAGATGCAAACAGACTGTCGCCTCTAAGTGTTGACTTTTATGTTCACTTTTATATTTATATATATATATATATATATATATATATGTTTGTATGTATAGATTTATATGTATGTAATGGTAAGTAATAATCTTATTTATTTCATTTAATATACAGTAAATATTAATAATAAAGAAAAAACATTTCGATCTTCTTATGATTCTTCATGTTCTTTCCTCAGTTCCTTCGTTAGCACGACCATTAGACCCTGTCAACACCTTATAAATAATGGGCTACTGATCGCGGGGAAAAACGGCAAAGACGTATCAGAGATGCTACTTGGTTTTATTAAAAGAAAACAAGAATGAAATCAAAATTCAAACAGAAAAGCCGTGACATTTTCACGTTTAAAAAAGTGCTTTATAAATGAAATCTAATTTCAAAATATTACATATTCTTACAGAAAACAACGAAGATTAACGTAAACTATTTAA
>OZ038516.1:55699247-55701747 GCA_964036315.1 Acanthosepion esculentum
TACCGAAATTACGCCTGAGAATTTAAATGCCTAAATTACGACTGAGAATTTAAATACCGAAATTACGACTGAGAATTTAAATGCCTAAATTACGATTGAGAATTTAAATGCTTAAATTACGCCTGAGAATATAAATGCCTAATCTGCGACCGAGAATTTAAATACCGAAATTACCTCTGGAAATTTAAATGCCTAAATTGCGACTGAGAATTTAAATGTCTAAATTGCGACTGAGAATTTAAATGCCTAAATTGCGACTGAGAATTTAAATACCGAAATTACGCCTGAGAATATAAATGCCGACATTACTCCTGAGAATTTAAATACCGAAATTACGCCTGAGAATTTAAATACCGAAATTAGGCCTGAGAATATAAATGCCTAAATTGCGACTGAGAATTTAAATACCGAAATTACGCCTGAGAATTTAAATGCCTAAATTGCGACTGATAATTTAAATGCCTAAATTGCGACTGAGAATTGAAATGCCTAAATTACGCCTGAGAATTTAAATGCCTAAATTGCGACTGATAATTTAAATGCCTAAATTGCGACTGAGAATTGAAATGCCTAAATAACCTTTGAAAATTTAAATGCCTAAATTGCGACTGAGAATTGAAATGCCTAAATTACGACTGAGAATTTAAATGCCTAAATTGCGACTGAGAATTTAAATGCCTAAATTGCGACTGAGAATTTAAATGCCTAAATTACCTCTGAAAATTTAAATGCCTAAATTACGACTGAGAATTTAAATACCTAAATTACGCCTGAGAATTGAAATGCCTAAATTACGCCTGAGAATTTAAATGCCTAAATTATGCCTGAGAAATTGAATGCCTAAATTGCGACTGAGAATTTAAATGCCTAAATTGTCACTGAGAATTAAAATGCCTGAATTACGCCTGAGAATATAAATGCCTAAATTGCGACTGAGTATTTAAATGCCTAAATTACGACTGAGAATTTAAATGCCTAAATTACGACTGAGAATTTAAATGCCTAAATTACACCTGAGAATATAAATGCTTAAATTGCGACTGAGAATTTAAATGCCTAAATTACGCCTGAGATTTTAAATGCCCAAATTACGACTGAGAATTTATATTCCTAAATTACGCCCGAAAATTTAAATGCCTAAATTACGACTGAGAATTTATAAGCCTAAATTACGACTGAAATTTAAATGTCTAAATTACGACTGAGAATTTAAATGCCTGAATTACACCTGAGAATTTAAATTCCTAAATTGCGACTTAGAATTTAAATCCCTAAATTACACCTGAGAATTTAAATGCCTACACTACGCATGAGAATTTAAATGCCTGAATTACGCTTGAAAATTTAAATGCCTAAATTACGACTGAGAATTTAAATGCCTAAATTACGACTGAGAATTTAAATGCCTGAATTACACCTGAGAATATAAATGCCTAAATTGCGACTGAGAATTTAAATGCCTAAATTTGAAAGTTAACATTTCGCACCACCACCCCATGAATTCATATCTTTTCAAAGTTATTTTCATATTTTTCATCAATATTTAATTTCCACTATTGGCTTGAATATTGGAAAACGGCCGCATTTTTCTTTAATAAGATATTTGGAAATGATTATATATATATCTATATCTATATATATCTATATATATATATATATATATATATATATATATATATATATATATATATATATGATTATATACATATATATATGATTATATATATATATGTGATTATGTATATGATTAATTAATATATATATTTATATATATATATATATATATATATATATATATATTCTGTTTTTGCGTTATATAATAGATGCAATTTATTTAAGTAAATATCTGCTTTTTAAATAAACAGTACCGAATATATTTACCACCGTGATTGTCGAAGAAATTTCGTAGAAAACATGTGTTCTCCGACAGGAATCGAACCTGTGTTATTATACGGGAACATTCTCCAATATTCAAACAGGTAAATGTAATTAATATGGTTTAATTAAAAACAAATCATTTACTTACATAAATTGTACATATAAAAATAACGTAGTAAACAGAAAACATATTAAATAATTGTCGGACTTAATCCTGTTCATATTATATATATATATATATATATAAATATATATATATATATATATATATATATATATATATATATATATATATATATATATATATATATATATATATATATATATATATATACAAATATGAATTAATATTAAATGATGAAATAAATTATAAAAGTGGTGAAATAAATTACAAAAGTCTGAATATCCAGAGAAAAATAAAATCTCTGGTGAAATAAATTATAATTAACGGAACCATAAACGTTTTTAATATTTTGCCTGGCTAAATTTAAGCAGTTATTCGTAAATTTATACCATTTATATCTTCGATCTGATGAAATTTACTGGTCGAAATAAATAAATATATATATATATATATGTGTGTGTGTGTATGTGTGTGTGTGTGTGTGTGTGTGTGTGTGTG
>OZ038516.1:55704247-55714247 GCA_964036315.1 Acanthosepion esculentum
GAAGGGGACACAAAGGAAGAAAGAGAAGAAAAGAAGAAAATGAAGAAAGAAGAAAAAAGGAAGAAAAAAATAGTGACGAAGGGAAGAAAAAGAAGAAACGGAAGAAAGGAAGAAAAAGTAGAAAGTCATGGAAAGGAAGGAAGGGAAGAAAAAGGAAGAAAGGAAAGAAGGGATGAAAGAGAAGAAAAATGAAGAAAGGGAAGAAATGAAGGAAAGGAAGAAAAGCAAGAAATGAAGAATGGGAGAAAAGAATGAAAGGGAAAAAAAGGACAACAGGTGTGAAAAAGAAGAAAGGGAACAATGGAAGAAAAGAGGAAAGGAAATAAAGAGAAGAAAAGGATGAAAGGAAGAAAGTATAGGAAAAAAGGGAAAAAGGGAAGAAAGAGAAGAAAAGGAAGAAGGAGTAGAAAGAGACGAAAAGGAAGAAAGGGAAGAAAAGGAAGAAAAAAAAGAAAGTAACGGAAAGGAAGAAAAGTAATGAAAAAGAAGGGAAAGAAGGAAGAAAAGGAAGAAAAGTCGAAGTGAAGAAAAGGAATAAAGAGAAGAAAAGGATGAAAGAGAAGAAGAGAAGGAAGGAAGAATGTGAATAAAGGAAGGATACAATGAGAAAATGAAGAAATCAAGTAAAAGAAAGGAGGTGAAAAAGAAAAATATTGTTAATGAAAAGAAAGAAAAATAGAGCGAGGCAGACTTGCAAATGAAAAGAATAGCAAAAGGAAATCTCCATAGGAAATAAACGAAAAGAAAGAAAGAAAGAAAGAAAGAAAGAAAGAGAGAAAAACAAAGGGAAGAAAGGAAGAAATAAGATGTGAAAGAAAAGAGAAGAAAGAAAGAAAGAAAAGAAAGAAAAAAAGAAAGAAAGAAAGAAATTAAGAAGGGAATAAACGAGAAAAGAAGGAATGAAAGAAAGAAAGAAAGAGGGAAGAAAGAAAGAAATAAGGTATGAAAGAAAAGAAGGAAAAAAGAAGAGAAGAAAGAAAGAAAAACAAAGGGAAGAAAAGAAGAAATAAGGTGTGAAAGAAAAAGAGAAGAAAGAAAGAAAGAAAGAAAGAAAAAAAGAAAAAAGAAAGAAGGAAAGAAAGAAAGAAAAAGAAGAAAGTAAGAAAGAAATTAAGAAGGGAAGAAACGAGAAAAGAAAGAAAGAGAGAAGAAAGAAAGAAATAAGGTATGAAAGAAAAGAAAGAAAAAAGAATAGAAGAAAGAAAGAAGGAAAGAAAGAAAGAAGGAAAGAAAGAGCGAATGAAGGGAAGAAATAAAGAAATAAGGTATGAAAGAAAAGGAAGAAAAAAGAAGAGAAGAATGGAAGAAAAAAAGAAGAGAAGAAAGAATGTAAGAAGGAAGAATGAAATAAGGAAGAAAGAAAGAAAGAAAAAAAGAAGAAAAAACTATCCACAAAACGAGAAATAGAGAAACTGTAAGAAATGAAAAACAAAGAAATTGGAAATTAAAAGATAGAACGAAAGGAAGAAAGTAAAAATATCCTGAGAGCAAATGATTAGGGTGAACGTGTATTCTTCGCGCATGCTCATTGCCCGACACAATGGCAATCAGAACAAAAAGGCAAAAGCTGTGTAATTTATACAATAACCTATTTTGCACAATTACACACGCGGCCTTAAATACACTTTTCTAATTATACACGCGCCACACACACGACTGCACATGAACCCTCCTACATAGGGATAAGCACTCACGGGATACAACAGGGAAGAGCACAGAGGCGGAAACACACTCTCATACTCACTAAGCCATACACGCAGTTAGATGCGCACAAAAAATAAAAGAGACTACACGTCACTGCGCATGTGCACGCACTGACAAACCCATAGAAACATGCAAAGAATCAAACAGTCAGCAACAATTTTACCATTTGTCTTTTTAATCCACCTACAACCTCCAGCCAGAATATATACAGGTGGG
The DNA here is from genome assembly GCA_964036315.1 of Acanthosepion esculentum. NCBI lineage: Eukaryota > Metazoa > Mollusca > Cephalopoda > Sepiida > Sepiidae > Acanthosepion > Acanthosepion esculentum. The sequence goes on from OZ038516.1 coordinate 55,706,168, forward strand.
GGCTAGCAAACCGACCACCCCCTTGCTAAAGTGTTAAAGATGACAAAATAAATTTACGTCCTTAATTTAAAAAAAAATATCTTAAGCAGCTGAGCAAATACCTGTACATGGTTACGAAAGATTATTTGAGGCTGCTTCCAAAATGCTCTCCTTTCGGTTTGATGCTTGGCTTGGACTATAGACTTCAGGGAACGTGTTGATGGTGTTCAATTAAGAGCTATTATTAACCCTAGAACACTAACCATAGTTATAGGTATATAGTACACAGCGCAAATTTGCATATTTTTAATTACAATTTTCAGTACCTGATTTTCTTACCTAAACAATGTGTTACAGTTCCTTTTAATGTTAACTCAAAGTACAAAGTTTGAAATCCCTGCATGTAAAATATTTCAAATAAAGATTTATATATATATTTTTTTTAATATTTTCAATATCGGGTATGATATACCCATGGTTAGTAGTGGTGTAACTTTAATTGATGGTTGGTGTTCTAGGGTTAAACTATATAAATCCGGAGTAGCCGACGTTTTATGACGTGACAGTCCTTCGAGCTTTGAGAGTTCAATTTGGAGAAGGGTGACACATCGAAGATTCTGGATTATTCTCATCAGACTTCACCGACCATGATCAAGAATTGGAATATTTTAATTCCATGAAAGTGTCAAAAATCAAAACTCTTCTCCAACTCTGATATTTCGAAGGAAAGGACATATAGGGATATCATCGTTTTTGGTTGCCTTGAGATCATTATCGGTGGCATATTCCCATTTCTGAAAGTTGGCTCTACAGGGAGAAACAATTGTTCAGGGGCGATGCAGACAGCACCTGAAGGGCCAGGCATCACTAGAGCCTGTGAGAGGATTCTGCAGACATGAGAGAGAGAGAGCCTGTGTTCCACGTTGTTAAGGTGGCTGCACCATAGGGAAAGACGCTGTCTTGGAGCTCCGGTGTTCATCGGTTCGAGTGAATGGAGAAATCTGTCTCGACTTGGTTCTCTGTATCCATGGAGTGGATGACGAAAAAATGATGACCTGACAACTGGTCTCAATTCTGATCTTGCTCTAACGGCTCAAGTACAGATGAATTAGTTTGTAACATTAAATACCTCCAAAACCAAACCTAGTATTTTGACATCATCACAGAACAGACACCTAGATTACATCACTCATGTTAAACGATTGCAATTCCAATGAGGCTCTTTGCCTTACACGACTTTTGGGATAAAAGCTCAACCCAGAACTAAAGTGGAATATACGATCCATCGCTAAACACAATGTACTGAATTCTTTTTGATATGCTCCAACTTTATAAGAGTCACATCTGCCGCAAAAGGAAGTACAGTCGCTACATCTGTCCAAGAGTTACCTAGAGATTACTTTCCAGTCTGGACAGGGTTCAAAAGCGATCACACCTACTTGTGGGTCACAGATTAATTTTCCATCGAACAACCCGTACCCCACTGGTCAAAAGTAACCATTATCTTGCCCCATGTATTGCTCATAATTACGGTATATATATCAGCATTTAAATAATTCGACGGCCAATTTTCAATCGGTCCCGACGATTGCGTTGTGCAGAAAACTCAAAGTGCTAATATTGGGAAGGAAAAATGTATAAGTATTATTAATATGCAAAATTATAGCTCGGTTATTATACATCGACCCCTACTTGATTGCTACGACCACTCAATGAGCAACATTATATATATATAAATATATATATATATATATATATATATATATATATATATATATATATATGAACAAAAAGAGCACTAATCTCTCTCTCTCTCTCTCTCTCTCTATATATATATATATATATATATATATGTATATATATGAATATATATATGTATATATATAGATATATATATCTATATCTATCTATCAATATATATATATATAAATATATCAATATATATATATATATATATATATAATTTCATATAGCATATATTTGTTATATATATACACACACTGCAAATTATATTTATGCATATGTAGCTACACTATCTAATATATATATATATATATATATATATATATATATATATATATATATATATATATTCTATATATATTATATATGTGCGGCACTTTTTGGAAAGTGTTAAATTACATTGATAGAGCTAACATATTCATTTGTATAGATATGAGTTTGTAACCAGAGTTACAAACTCATATCCATACAACTGATTATACATATATATATATATATATATATATATATATATATATATATATATATATATATATATATACTGAAGTGTGTATATATGTATATTTATACATATATATATATATATATATACATATATATATATATACTCTAAAGTAGATTTATATATATATTCTAAAATATATATATTTCTAAATATTATAAAATAGATTTATGTATATATATATAATCTCTAAAGTATATATATATCTAAATTTTATATATATATATCTATAGATATAGATATAGACATATATATATATATATATATATATATATATATACCTACGCTCCTCTAAATTATATTAAAATATTTATATATATATCTAACATATGTAAATTATACATATATATATATCTACTCTATCTAAATTATATTTATGTGTATATGCACTATATCTAAATTCTATTTATTTAGATATATATGCAATATGCCTTAATCATATATATATATATATATATATATACACACACACACACTCTATCTAAATTATATATATATATATATGTGTGTGTGTGTGTGTGTGTGTGTGTGTGAATTAAAAGTAGAAATAACTAAAGTAGTATGCAACCACAGGCAAAATGGAGAAAAAGTTTCTCATTAAGTCAGCAATATTCAGCAATAGTTATTTGTGAAAATAAGCATTTCATATGTCTCTGACAAGTTCAAGATCGTACCTATGCAGCAAGTACCCTTGTAACAACAAGGGTACTTGTACAGTGTAACCCGGATATAAGAGAGTTGTCGGGACCGGAGAAGAAGTATCTTATATCTGGGTTTCTCTTATATCCGGGTTTGGTCTATTTTGTTTTATTAACACAGGCTCTAATTTGAGACCAGAGAAAATCTCTCTTATATCCGGGTTTATCTTATATCCGGGTTACACTGTATATGTCTGTGTGTGTGTGTGTGTGTTGTGCACTTAACGGCGTGCAATGGTGCCAATAACTCCCTGTCTCTGAGACGGACTAGACGATGTGCGTATATGAATGTCATCATTCGCTTTGAAATGGACACCTCCGACATACCCTGGATTGGCTTCTTTCCGAGGGTGACTGATATCCTGATACAGATTGTTAACCCTTACGCCCCTTATCGAAATGGTCGCTCCAGTCGTTTCCATAGTAATTAATTTTACGAATGAACATGCTTATAAAGATGCGTAAATTTCAAGGTCAGTTATTCCAAAAATTTCGCTTGAGGATGAAACAGAGCTTTTGGCTCTTGTTTTTAAAACATGAGCACTCTTGTGTAGCGAAGGAATCAAATTTTTTTTAAATAATTATATATATATATATATATATATATATATATATATATATATATATATATATATAATGGTGGCATTGCAGTGGTTCGCGCGATCCGATACTTACAAGTATAAAATATTTGCGAAACGTTTGTTGGATTATCCGAAAATAATTTTATAGATAAATAGCCGGTAAAAGGTTACTTTCGCTACGCTCGGGTCTGATATACATACGGCCCGACTTCTGTTCGGAAGTCAAAAATTGTGCCAAATCGACCAGTCATAAATTTGATCGCTCTTCGATTAGATCTTTGGGACTGCATCAATTCATTTTGAATGTGGGTAAGAAACCATCATACGTTTGACGACACTAGATTCAAAAAGCATCATACTTCTGAGGAGAAATCTGATGAGAGCAGAATATTAATCGAGAAATATTTTAATAAATAATGTTTTCACTTAAATTATCAAATCAGTGTAATAATTTTTGATACTATAATGAGATTAGATTCCATTTTAAGGTTGAAAAGAAAATAAGCAGAAGAGGTTCTTTAAGATTACCTCTCATTATAAAACCGATTCCTGGAAATTTGTATATATATATATATATATATATATATATATATATATATATATATATATACTGTAGTGTCATCGACAGTATGAAGAAATATAGTTTTAAGTTATGCTATATTTATCAGACATAGCGTATGTAGTCTCTGAGCGATTGTGAACTCCAATGTCCACTTTGATATATATATAAATAATAAATATAAAAAACAAATTTAGGATAGCATTTATTTCAGAATAATCATTCAAAAAGTTGCATCGTCTTTCCTGCTGACGAGACGAAAACCTCGATAGCTCGCCTCCTTTGAATAGAATTAGTTAAAAAGAGAAGATAATACTAAGAGACCATTGTTCCGGAAAGGTGAATTCCCTGACATGTATCAGACGATGGGCTTTAGAGTAAGAGAAAGCAAATGGCCGACCAACCCACCAAAACAATGTAGCCTGTCAAAAACTATTGTGTATTTTTGCTGATGGTATAAATCTGTTACAACGGAGTTTCCAGTGCACACGATGCGTCAACGCCTCTTGATTCTGCCAAAATATTAAGAACCGGCTCCTACTTGTCTAACAAGTATTTTTTTTAATATGCTTTCAAGAAACACTGATACAGTTAGTCAGTGATGTTCTCAAAATATGTGTAAAGGGATGCGGAGAAAAATTATTGATTTTGGACGCTATACTAATTGGGTGTCATGCACATTACAGCCATGTCGGTGTGGACGAGAATAGGTCGACAGCATCACCTGTAAAACAGTAAATCCAAAACAAAAGGTTGCACCTATCACGTAAATGAATACAGTCACAAATATATACCACCGATATTTACCTAGTCCCGACATAATATAATTACATATAGATCAAAATATAAACGCAATCAATATTTTCCGATTCCCGAGCGTCCAGGGAAGACGATAAGCTACATCAGCATTTTGGGTAAGATGATAAACTAAATCCGCGTCCTGGGTAAGACGATAAACTACATCCGCATTCTGTGTATGGCGATAAACTACACCAGCGTCCTGCGTATGACGATAAACTACATCCGCATCCTGGGTTTGACGATAAACTAAATCCGCGTCCAGGGTAAGACGATAACTAAATCCGCGTCCTGGGTAAGACGATAAACTACATCCGCGAGCTGGGTAAAACGATATCTTACATCTGTGTCCTGCGTATGACGATAAACTACATCCGCGTCCTGGGTATGGCGATAAACTACATCCGCATCCTGGGTAAGACGATAAACTACATCCGCATCCTGGGTATGACGATAAACTACATCCGCATCCTGGGTATGACGATAAACTACATCCGCGTCTTGGGTATGATGATAAACTACATCCGCATCCTGGGTAAGACGATAAACTACATCCGCATCCTGGGTATGACGATAAACTACATCCGCATCCTGGGTATGACGATAAACTACATCCGCGTCTTGGGTATGATGATAAACTACATCCGCGTCCTGGGTATGACGATAAACTACATCCGCATCCTGGGTATGGCGATAAACTACATCCGCATCCTGGGTATGGCGATAAACTACATCCGCATCCTGGGTAAGACGATAAACTACATCCGCATCCTGGGTATGACGATAAACTACATCCGCGTCCTGGGTATGACGATAAACTACATCCGCATCCTGGGTATGACGATAAACTACATCCGCGTCTTGGGTATGATGATAAACTACATCCGCGTCCTGGGTATGACGATAAACTACATCCACGTCCTGGGTATGACGATAAACTACATCCGCATCCTGGGTAAGACGATAAACTACATCCGCATCCTGGGTATGACGATAAACTACATCCGCATCCTGGGTATGACGATAAACTACATCCGCGTCTTGGGTATGATGATAAACTACATCCGCGTCCTGGGTATGACGATAAACTACATCCGCATCCTGGGTATGGCGATAAACTACACCCGCATCCTGGGTATGGCGATAAACTACATCCGCATCCTGGGTAAGACGATAAACTACATCCGCATCCTGGGTATGACGATAAACTACATCCGCATCCTGGGTATGACGATAAACTACATCCGCGTCTTGGGTATGATGATAAACTACATCCGCGTCCTGGGTATGACGATAAACTACATCCACGTCCTGGGTATGACGATAAACTACATCCGCATCCTGGGTAAGACGATAAACTACATCCGCATCCTGGGTATGACGATAAACTACATCCGCATCCTGGGTATGACGATAAACTACATCCGCGTCTTGGGTATGATGATAAACTACATCCGCGTCCTGGGTATGACGATAAACTACATCCACGTCCTGGGTATGACAATAAACTACATCCGCGTCCTGGGTATGATGATAAACTACATCCGCGTCCTGGGTAAGACGATAAATTACATCCACGTCCTGGGTATGACGACAAACTACATCCGCGTCCTGGGTATGGCGATAAACTACATCCGCGTCCTGGGTAAGACGATAAACTACATCCGCATTCTGGGTAATGTTGTTCATGATGGCGGTAGTCTTTGAGTATAGAATCCAGAGGTTGGCAGTGAATATTTCGAAGACAGTAGGGAAGCGTAGTTCAGGTTAGCAGTGGGTATCCCGATAAAGTAGCAGATCGTAGTTCTTCCTTCTGTTCTTTCGCTTGACAGGTTGGCATTGGACATTTGGAGAGAGTAAACAAAATGGCCGACTTTATACACGACGGATTGAATATTTTACGTCTCCTGATTGGTTAACCTTCTATTTGGGGAACTATAAAGTGTGTCAAGTCATTTGGGTTGGCTCACTAGTTACTAGTACACAAAATAATCTAACAGGTAAGACGATAAACTACATCCGCTTCCTGGGTAAGACGATAAACTACATCCGCTTCCTGGGTATGACGATAAACTATATCCGCGTCCAGGGTAAGACGATAAACTAAATCAGCATCCTCGGTAAGACGATAAATTACATCAGCTTCCTGGGTAAGACGATAAACTACATCCGAGCCTTGGTAAAACGATAAACTACATTAGAGTCCTGGGTAAGACGATAAACTACATCCGCATCCTGGGTAAGACGATGAACTAATCGTCCTGGGTATGACGATAAACTACCTCCCACAGAAATGCCTCTGATCAGGAGGTTTTGAGGAGCGTGGAACCATCTCTTAATTGCTGGTGTTCTCAGGTCCACCCTGACCCGGCGTGGTAGCACCAGTTAGGGTCCCATCTATGGACAAATCGTTAACCCCGCAAACTGGGGTCAAAACACTATGAAAGTGTAAAAATATGTTTTAATACACGAAATGCTCTATAAAAAAATTATTACCAGCAATACATTTTTGAAAAAAATATTACCAGAGATACATAATTGAATGAAAATTATTACCAGAAATAGATTTGAAAAAAATATTACCAACAATAAAAATTTTGTCAGTATTAAATGACCTATTGAGGTTGATATGCCGTAAAACAAAATATTTTCCCAGACTAAGTAATTCAGCCATGTGCCATGCGTGTTATACGTTTAGGCCAGCATGTATCTTTCGATACATGACTGACGAGGCAGATTTTTTTCCCGCAATAGATTGTCATTTCTTTCTGCGGTAGACCAGTTGCCATCCAAGGCTATAGAAGCCGGTCTGTCCTGCTCTGGAGAAGAAGAGGATTCATACCTTTCCCAATTAGCACGTAAGTAAATGCAATGAATCCGAGTGGAATTCGAACTCGGCTCTCCGATTCCTCAATCCGAGCCACTATCCATTACTCCACCGTACCTCCAAGAAATTATGGACTCAGATATAAAAGACCAATATTCATCTAGCCCAACGATTCTCAACTTGGGAATCATTCGGTTAGATGGGACATGGTAATATTTTGGTGGGGCATGCGTAGGATGTGGACGCTTTGGATTAGTATATATATATATATATATATATATATATATATATATATATATATATATATATATATATATACCAATCTACTGCGGGAAAATATCTGCCACGTCACTCATGTATCGGAAGATACATGATCGCCTAAGTGTGTATCAC
>OZ038516.1:55716747-55721747 GCA_964036315.1 Acanthosepion esculentum
GTTTTACCAATATAAAATTCTTATTTTCTTTTCATATTCTTAAAGAATATATCCCGGAAAGAAAAACAAATAAACTAAGGTCAAATTCGAAGACATTTCCTGGATATTCCATTAAGGTTGTTTAAAAAAAATCGACGCTGGGAAATACTGCATTAAACTAGTAATCGGTACATGCGAAATCAAAAATTGATTTTTTTTCTTTTGAATTCCTTGAAATCCGTGACAAAATGGAAATAATTTGAATATCTTTCTGCTTCAAAGCACCTTGAAAGATTAAAACAATACTTTAAAAAAAAAGGAATTGAGAATAGCGGCAAAGAAGAAGATAAGAGTAATATAAAAACAAATTAGAAAAAAAAAAATCAAAATATGAACGAAGTAAGGAAGTGAATGAAGCAACAGAGAAGAAATGCAGTAAAAAGAAAAAAATTACCTAATTAAATTAGAGAGAAGGAAGAAAAAAGTGAGAGTGAAAGTTAAAAATTATCAAACAGTGAATGACGAAAAAGAGGGAAAAGGATATAAAGTGAAACGAAAGAACCTTAACATACAGATATAAAGACGGAAAAGGAAAAAAATGCGTAAGGCCAGAATAGAAAAAAAGGAGAGAAAGAAGAAAAAAGGAGAGAAAGAAGAAAAAAAGGAGAAAAAATGAAAAACGAAAGAAATGAAGAAAAAAAAAGCAGAGAAAGGAGAAAAAAGGAGAGAAAGTGAAAAAGAAAGAAAGGAAAAAAGGAGAGAAAGGAAAAAGAGATAGAGAGAAAAAAGGAGAGAAAGTAAAAATGAGAGAAAGAATAAAAAGTGAAAAAGGTAAAGAAGGAGAAAAGGTAAAAGGAGAGAAAGGAAAAAGAGAGAAAGAAAAAAGGGAGAGAAAGGAAAAAACAGAGAAAGGAAAAGGGAGAGAAAGAAAAATTGAAAGAAAGGAAAAAAAGGAGATAAAAAGGGAAAAGAAGAAAAATGAAAAAAACGAGAGAAAGGAAAAGAAGGAGAAAAAGGGAAAAAAAACGAGAGGAAGGAAAAAAGGAGAAAAAATGAAAAAGGAGAGAAAGGAAAAAACAAGAGGAAGGTAAAATGAGAGAAAGGAAAAATAGGACAAAAAAGAAAGAAAAAAGAAGGGAAAAAGGAGAGGAAGCTGCAGAGAGGGATAGAAAGATGTACTACAGAGAGAGAGAGAGAGAGAGAGAGAGAGAAAGCTGCAGAAAGACAGAGAGAAAAAGGTAAGGAGAGAGATAGAAAGAAATAAAAATGAAGAGAAGTAAAAGGTGAGAGGTAATTAGAAGATTGTGAAGTATGTAAATGTATTAAAGACAAATAAAAATGAACGAAAATCGATTCAATGAAGAAAAAATAAAGAAACGATGAAGAAAATGAAAGGAACGAGCAAATAAATGATCGGCAAGGTTTCTGATATCATGGCACTTTCTATACATTTATACAACATTAATTTTCAGCATTTTTTTTTTAAGCTTATCACCCCAAGCAAGGCTGGAAGCAAGGGGTTACAGAAGGTTTGGAGGAAGAGCAGATAGGAGTGGTAAAGGAGAGGATGTGGAGAAAGATAGTGGATCGATCAAAGCAAGGGGGTTACAGAAGATTTGGAGCGAGATCAGATGGGAATGAAAGATGAAAGGATGTGGAGAAGGGAAGTGGATAGATCAAGGCAACTGGAGATGTCGATTGACATCACACTTAAATTATATTTGTCAGGGAAACAGGAATAAGGAAGGGAGTTCCACAGGCAAGATGTGCGAGACATGAAGCTATTGGAGTAGAAGATACGTCTACATCTAACAGTGAAGAGGTGGGAACGGGATGCCAGCCTCGTAGGGCGTTTAAATTCATGAGGCCTAGGAACCAGCGAAAGCAGCTCCTCGGAGCAATTACCGTGAAAGTATTTGTAAAAAAAGACAGAGCGAGGCAACGGCGCGTCTGTGAGAGAGCGACTGCAGACGAGATGACAGATCAGGGCCAATTCCATTGCATATCCGTCTCTGGATCTTATCAAGAACCCTGAGGCAAACAGCAGGGGCTCCAGACCATATATGGCAGCAATACTCCATGCAAGGGCGAATGGTCGATTTATAGATTTGGAGGATCGATTCCGGGGAGAAAAATTTCCTGGCTCGGCACAGGGAGCCAACTTTCCTTGCGGTGGTTGAAGCAATTAGACTCGATGTATTTGTTCCATCTCAGATCAGCGGACAGCGTGAGACCGAGCAGCCGCAGAGAGGAGCTCTCGAGAAGTTGGTCTTCAGACATTCTAATGATATATATATATACGTGTCGCATGCAATAATATACACCCAGTCTATTTCGTTTAATTATTTCTTCTTAATAAAAATCAATAATGAAATAAAATTAAATAAGTTAAGATTTATTTTTTATGACAATAAATTTTAAGCAAAAATCAAGCTCTCAGCCGAATAAAATTTGTTTTTTCTCGCTAAATAATTTCTGTCCTTGTGAAGTTATTTCCTTGACCAAGCGATTGAAAAAACATATCAAATTAAAAATTCAAATTTTCTCTCCCCTCTCCCACATATATATATATATATATATATATATATATATATATATATATATATATATATATATATGTGTCAGACATGAAGTTTCGGAATAAGCAGGGAAGGGATTATCGCCGCTGAGTGTTGACTTCAATGTCCACTTTTATATTTACCTACGCTCTATCACTGATATCGAGCGCTTTAACACATAACTAGTGTCAGTCAGTTAGCTTTCGCGGTAGAAGATATTTGTTGCGTTTTCTTTATACGGTGGACTAGTTGCCACCCAAGTCTTAAGAACCCAGTCCGTCCTGATATTCTACCGATACCTTTCCCAAGGGTATTTGTGCTTAAGTGAACATAAAGGACTCGACTGGGATCTCATTCCAAGTAGATATCCATTACAACGCGACGTACATAGCGTACTATTCAGGCCTTCAGTAATGGTACTAACCTTCATACTCTGGCCCCCACCTTCAAAGACCATTCAAGAACCATCAAGAATTTGAAGCAGTTTAAAACAGAGATAACAGTAGAAGGGAAAACTGAATCAGGAGGTCACAAGAAGACGGATCATCATTTCAAATTAGAACTAAAGAGATCAATTAGAAAAGATCCAACTCAAATCATGAGATGTTTTCCATGCGAGTGATGAGTTTCAGCTATGACAGTAAAACGAAAAATGAATAAAGACATGAAAACGATCCTATATATATATAGACACCCAGACACCAATAAACCGGCTGAACTGACCGGAGAAAAAAGGGAACATAGCTCTTATCTCAAATGACAACTTAAAAGAGACTGTTTGACCAACACAAGGAATGTTAATAAACTCATGCTAAAAAGATAAAAAAAACAAACAAATAAATAAATAAATAATAAAAAAAAAACAAATGAAAACTACAGACAAAAGTTTGTTTTCTTCATCAAGACATTCATTTCTGTAGTTTACTGCTACAGCAAGCAGAAACATTTTTTCTCTCCCGATGATGGCCATGTTGGCCGAAACTAGTCGAGGAATCTAAATGAAATAATAATAATAAAAGCATAAGAATATTAATCGACAACCCAGTAAGTCTGAAGATTTTAATTGATTTTTTTAATAATTTTTATCGTTCAAAATATATATATATATATATATATATATATATAAAGGGTGTCCATAAAGTTCGTGTGCACTTTAAAAAATTTATAACTTTATTTGTATTTGCGATAGAAATGATTTGTATGTTTCATGCTGGACGTAATCGCCAGGCCACCCGATTGCGTCTAGCATGAAACAGCCTGTCGCCTCTGAGGGTTTACTTCAATGTTCACTTTTATATTTATATTTATATATACATAAGCTTTATCTCTGATATTGAGCACTTTATCCCATACATATAGCACTCTTTAAAAAGATATTTCTGCATATATATATATATATATATAAAAATATATATATAAATATATATGTATGTGTATTTATATATATATATATATATATATATATATATATATATATATATATATATATATATATATATATTTCAAATATCGTGTCTCCACGCATCATGTTTTTATTTGTAAAATATTGTGCGTATACGTTTTAGTTAGTCTGGCCGGCTTGATTTTTTAATTAATTGATGAAATATATTCAGTATATATTTAGGAACAGTAATTTTCATACTATTTTGATCATGAGTTTTTCAGCCTTGTTTTTGTCTTTTTATTAATGTTTCTGATGGGACTAACTTTTTTTACATTGTATATAAGAAAGTCCTTATGATTACTACTAAGTGTTTATCTGATTTTTTGTGTTCTAATGTTGTCTCGGTTGGTTATATCTGATTTAAATGAAACATTAAACGAGAAATGGCAGGTGTATCGGAGCGATATTGTAATCGTTATGTGACCACTATATCTCTCCTGTATTATTATTGCTATCATTATTATTATTTTATTATAGCAAGCGAAATCATAAACATTGTTTTAGTGAAGTTAATTAATCTTTAATTTTTTGGCTTCTTAGTTGGTAATTATATTTATTGTTTTTATTTTTATTACAGTATTGGATGAGTTTACTTTGTATGGCTGTCGTTAGGGGACATCTTGATAGATTAGGTTTCTTGCAGTGTTTTCCAGTTTGTGTTTATTGTTTGGTTGTTTGGGGTTTTATGGCATATCAACCACTATGGGTTATTTAATGCCAGATCCAGTATTTAGTAATATATACCAAAAACGAATAGCTGGCAACATCATTGTTTCAAAAACGTATAGTTGGCAACATCATTGTTTCAAAAAAGTGTAGTTGGCAACATCATTGCTTCAAAAACGTATAGCTGGCAACATCATTGTTTCAAAAAATATAGTTGGCAACATCATTGTTTCAAGAACGTATAGCTGGCAACATCATTGTTTCAAAAACGTATAGCTGACAACATCATTGTTTTAAAAAAGTGTAGTTGGCAACATCATTGTTTCAATGTGCTGGAAAAGACCTGGAAGTTC
>OZ038516.1:55726747-55729247 GCA_964036315.1 Acanthosepion esculentum
ATGGAAAATGGAAAATTATATAAAAATCAAACAGAACGAAATTGCGTGTTGTATTTAATCAAAATTGTTTTGTTGAATAATTGCTGCCAAATTATACCATATATATATATATATATATATATATATATATATATATATATATATATATATATATATATATATATATATATATGTATGTATGTATGTATATATATATCCATACACAGAGTGATTCGCTGTTTCACAGTTCATCAATAGGGCTGGATATTCGATCGCTTCCAGCCGGAAATCAGCCGTAGAAACTAACCCCTAGGCTATCGACGCCCGGCAGGGAGAATTTTTCCGTATTGAAGAATCTTACATTATCAGCAGTAATTGTGACTGTTTGCAAATTCGCGTTTTTCTCCCTACGGTGCTCGACCAGAGATTTTAACCACCTAGGCTATATATATATATATATATATATATATATATATATATATATATATATATATATATATATATAACAGCACTCGTGGCCTGACGATTGCATCTATCATGAAACAGACTGTCGCCTCTAAGTGTTGACTTCTATGTTCACTTTCATATTTACACACGGGCTATCTCTGATATTGAGCACTTATCCCATAAATATAGCACATCTTAAGACTATATTTCTTCATATATATATATATATATATATATATATATATATATATATATATATATATATATATATATATATATATATAATTATAAAACAGTTATTTTCAGGGTTGAAGGTTACTGAAATGTTGAAACCAAGGTAGGGATGATATATATATATATATATATATATATATATATATATATATATATATATATAAAATATTTATATATATATATATATATATATATATATATATATATAAATTTATATATATATATATATACATATATATATATATATATATATATATATATATATATATATATAAAATATTTAAATATTTATATATATATATATATATATATATATATATATTTATATATATATATATACATATATATATATATATATATATATATATATATATATATATATATATATAAAATATTTAAATATTTATATGTATATATATATATATATATATATATATATAATTTTTCGAACGCATCGGCAGTGGTGTCTCAACGTAAATTCATTTATTCTTCATTTAGAAATGGTTATATATATATATATATATATATATATATATATATATATATATATATATATATATATATATAATTTTTCGTACGTATTGGAACTGGTGTCTCAACGTGAATTCATTTATTCTTCATTTAGAAATGGTTTCACGAACGTTGCTTAGCAACTGTTGCCCGTGGGAACGGATTATGTTTATTTAGTTTCCTCTGATTGTTTGAAACGTCTTCGTCTATTTTTATTGCTTTCTTTAAACATATATTAACTCTTTCCTCGCTCACCAAAAAGTTTATACTATTTATCTCCCTGTCAATATATATATATATATATATATATATATATATATATATATGTATACTGAGCCAGAAAGAAACTACACAAACAAGTTTCATTAAAATCAAGCAACATTTAATTTTATTACATTCTACGGCTTTTCGTGTCAGTTACTGCAGATACGGTTCAAATCACTTCAAAGTTCATAATTCAAAGTTTCAAAGAGAAACACTTCAAAGTTCATAATGTTTATTTTTCGACCATCGTAAACGGCAATGCATTCAGTGCAATAGTGAAAATATTTCATCATCTTAAAATTTATGTCCGTTGGATTGCCGACTTCGGGGTACCTTGTAGACAAGCGATAAGTGAATATATATATATATATATATATATATATATATATATATATATATATATACACACACAATTAGGAGGAATTGAAATAATCATAATTAAGTAATTCATCGAGTCTAGAAGAAACCTCAACCGAATGCCGAAAGCACTGGCCGTTTCGTCCTATATTTGGGACTCATCAGCAGTTCGTATCCACTACCGTGAATTGAAACCGGAAAAGTTACGATGTGAGGCAAACGTCATACCGACATTTTCAACGGGCCTCTGTGACGAAGATATAACGAATTAGACTCGATAGAGCACCGCTCAGTCACATATTCCGTGGTGGAACTCATCCGAGTTTCTCTGTAACCATAGGACTGTGCCCCCACAAGCCACGACTACTATCCCAAAGCCGCTCAGTCCAGAACATTAGAAGTCGGTTCAAGCAAGGATATACGGATAGAAAAAATTAGGAGGGTTGGAAATAATCATAATTAAGTAATTCATCAAGCCTAGTAGTGATTTTATAACATTTTTATGTTATAATTTTCGAATAAATGATTATGTATATATATATATATATATATATATATATATATATATATATATATTACAAAAATAGGCATTTCGTTTCAACACTTCTGGCGACTTATCAAGTGATGGTGTTGTTACATTTGCTCTAGTCTATATTCAGCACTCTTTTAAGAATAGCAATATAGGTTATTGGAATATATTCCGTATACA
>OZ038516.1:55734247-55751747 GCA_964036315.1 Acanthosepion esculentum
TATATATATATATATATATAATATATATATATATAATAACAAGAGAACAATACAATAAGAACGATCTTACGAATACCTGGAGGGATACAGAATGTATGGGCGTCCTCAGCAGCTGAAGTTTTGAGTTACAAATTGGATGTCTTAGTATCAAGCAGGTACTGAAATTTAATCATATTGGAAATCCGAAGGAAATAAAGAATAGTGAAAGATGCTTTCCAGAAATTATTCAAAGTAATAAGAAATAGGAAAATGTCATATATAATCCAAGAAATGTTCGTTCAACTGCGATGCCATATTCATTGCTCTCTATGGCAGTGAATACTCTTCAATTTTATCGTATATACAGGGTGTGATGGATAAATTGTCGTCTAAATTCCCCAAAATGTAAAAAATAACACTGGCATTTCATTTTAATAGTTATATTTACCAAATTTACACACAAATATCTTGAAATACTAAAGAATAAATTTATTCAATCAAAAAACACGTTGGCTCTGATTACTGTTGGTACAGTCTCAGTTTTTCTTCCCCACATCCTGTTAATCTCGATCTCCAAGTCTTTCTATCTGGAGAATTTCTCTATAATTTTTATGGCGGTGTTTCTCTCAGATGGTACTGCTATGTCAATAAGCATCCACTCCCTGAATGTCATGTTTTCTTATGATAATTTATTATTATTATTATTTGTGTATGTTATATTTCCTGCTTTGTATCCTGCAGAACCTGGTCCAAACTATGGTCCTTAGACCCTATAGGAGAATTGTCATTTAATTAATAGCATTTTTTTTTCAGGTTCAGTCATCAACACAATGTCATCTGCCTATCTTATGCTTTGTATCCAGAAGCGTATGGTCCTTAGGTCCTATAGGAGAATTGTTATTTATTTGGTAGCACTTTTCTTAGTATATGGGATGTTCGTAGTAGGACGATCTTCTGATCAACTTGTATGTTGATATTACCTGGGACACTTAGTAAAATTGTCCATTCCTTTTCTCACAAGGCTCAGAGCTCCGATTATTATCGGTACACTCTTCATTCCCTACATCCTGTTAATCGCAATCTCCAGGTTTTTGTATTTGGACAATTTCTCGATAATTTTCAGGTAGGTGTTTCTCTCGGATTGTGCTGTAATGTCAATAAGCATCCACTCCCTGAATCTCATTTTTTTTTTAATGATAATTTATTATTATTATTATTGTTATTTGCGTATGTTATGTTTCCTGCTTTGTATCCAGTAGAGTCGGGTCCAAACTATGGTCCTTAGGCCCAAGAGGAGAATTGGCATTTAATTGATAACATTTTCTTTCAGGTTCAGCATGTGACATCTGCCTATCTTATATTGTTAATATTACACCCACCGATAATAAATCCTAGTAATGGTTTCCAGTTCCGTTGGTAAAGTCTCGCTGTAGAGTTTGAATATATTTGGAGAGAAGGCATATTTTTATCTCACGCCCCTTTCTTAGGTCTTTAAAATTTTCTGTATGAAAATTTTCACACAAAATATCGATTTTCTAAGTTCTTTTTGCCATTATGCTAAATGAACGAGAATGTCCAACTTTGGACAAAGTTACATAGAGCTGAACATGGGAGAAACATTTGAATATTTTTCTAATGATTATTATTATTATTATTATTAATAATAATAATAATAATAATCATAATAATAATAATAATATAGACTGCAATGTATCTTTGAAGATATTCGAAAAACTGAAATGTGTAAACGGCAGATATCAAAGAAATAAAATAATAATAATAATAATAATAATAATAATAATAATAATAATAATAATAATAATAATAATGGGACTACACAATACACACTGGCAGAACAATCAAAGCCAACCGCCCCGACATTGTTATTAAAGACCACAAACAAAATAAGTGCCTCCTTATTGATATGGCAGTCCCTGCAGACTGCAATGTATCTTTGAAGATATTCGAAAAACTGTCAAAATACAAGGACCTTGAAATAGAAATCTCAAAAATGTGGCACATGGGAACATCAACAATTCCTGTTGTAGTTGGAGTCCTTGGACTGGTTGGAAAAGATTCCAGTAGGCTGATTGAAGGGATCTCTGGAAGTCCATGCCTCAAAGAGATACAAAAAATTGTTCTGACAAGTACAGCCCACACTTTACGAAGGGCTTTATCTATGTAATTATTTATTTTATTTATTTTTATTTATTTATTTTTTATTTTTATTTTTTGCAGTGTAAAGTGTCATGATGCCATTTCTAACCTTAGGTCCCTGGGCGGGGCCCGGAAAGAAATGTTTAAACGCCAGATATCAAAGGAAATAATAATAATAATAATAATAATAATAATAATAATAATAATAATAATAATGTATTAAT
Source organism: Acanthosepion esculentum (assembly GCA_964036315.1). Lineage (NCBI taxonomy): Eukaryota > Metazoa > Mollusca > Cephalopoda > Sepiida > Sepiidae > Acanthosepion > Acanthosepion esculentum. The sequence goes on from OZ038516.1 coordinate 55,736,608, forward strand.
TAAGCAAACTTACTATTTTTTACTTGTTTAAATGATTCGATATAGTTTTAGGAAAATCTAATTAGATTGTTTTTGATATATACTTATAGAATTCTGTAAACAAATTTTTCGGCTTCCTTCTACTAATTTGTAACAATGTAAAATGTCAGACGACAACAATGGTTACTACAAACGCTAGAGTTTTCTTACTTAAAACTGAATTTTGACAAGGAATATATAATTTTTTCTACGATCAATATAAATAAATGGACAAAAAATTTGCTTATATATGGCAACTTTTAAAAATAACTAAAAACAAAACATGAAATATTTCTTCAATTATGCGTTTAAAAATTGTTTATCAAATTGAATGTTACCGCCATTGGGTTAACTGCCACTTCTTAGTAATATATATATATATATATGAAAATTTGGGCACTTCCAGGTGGTGTAATCGTTAGCAAGATTGTCTTGTTAGAATAATTACGACTGAGTAGTGCGTTCGACCCTCACTGGGTGCCCCCATAATTTTCGGACTTGTGCCACATCTAAGCAACGCTTGGAAAATCGCTATATATTTGAAGATTATGACAAAAGGAAAGCCGTTTCATTGAAACTAGTTTACGCGTTTCGCCATTCTAGGCTCCATCATATCAAAAACGAAAGAAAGAAACGTGTGTGTGTATGCTTAATTAATAAATCTAAAATAAAAAAACATATATATATATATATATATATATATATATATATATATATTAAGCTTTTCACCCCAAGCAAGGCGGGAATACACTAGCACGCAAGGGGTTACAGAGAGTTGGAGCGAGAGCAAAGAGGAGTGAGAGAGGAAAGGATGAAGAGAAGGATAGGGGATAGATCAAGGCATCTGGAGACGTCGATTGACATTACATTTGAATAGTTGGAGATTATAGCTATCAGGGAAACAGGAAAAGGGGAGGGAGTTCCACAGGCGAGAAGTGCGAGACATGAAACTATTGGAGTAGAAGAGACGGCTGCATATAACAATTTCGACAGTGAAAGGGTGAGAGCGAGATGCCAGCCTAGTTGAACGCTTAAATTCATGAAGTCTGGGAGACAGTGTAAGCAGCTGGTCGAAGTAGTTACAGTGAAGACTGATAGTTCGTTATATTTTGTCAGGGACAGAGACACCTCGACGTGACGTAATGGAGTAATTATGATTGGCTGAGATCTCCATACATTCGCCCTTGTACCACATCTAAGCTACACTAAATAAATATCTATAGCGGTTTGGATAGGGAAACTTTGCCGTAATATAATGGTTAGCAAGCTTGTTTCGCCAGCGTAGTGAGTTCGATCCTCACAGGGTGCTCCATACTTTCGGTACTAGTGACACATCTAAGCTAGGCTTACTAAATCACTATAAAACGCTGACAGGGCTTTTTTTCTACTGATGCAAAAAAAAAAGAGTCACACGGTCAAAATGTTGTCATACTCGCTCTTATAAAATTTTTAAAAAAATGCTATAAAACGAAGAAAATCTTTACAAAAATTGTTTTGTTTTGTTGTCGAAATTGAGGCGATAATGTTGTAACATTTGTCCTGATTCCTTGTTTCTTACAATAATAAATAATAACAAGAAATGCCTTGTTAATTTTAACGTCCCAAAACGAAATTAATCTCTTTTAATCGTCTGAGAGAACCTTTTTGTCTTTCATCAGCATGTAAAGTGACTCTTTGCACCTCCCCGGGTAAACGTTTTCCGCTGATATGAATTAGACTGATTATCTGTCTATATTTCTGAGATGAGGTATTATGTACACTATTTACATTATTCGGAATACTGTCTACCTCGGCGAGCGAAATAAAGTGTTTTGGCCGCCATGGGTTTTGCAGTAAATCACTAAATCATCCATACCTTTTGTATTATCCTCTCAAATTACACCAAAATCTCAGACAATAACTAATAATATCGTATTTATTGTGTGTAAAAATTATAGAATATAAAACAACTTTGATAAAAACTTATACCTACTTTTCTGACGAAAACAATGTCGTTCTGAACGTTTTGGCCGCAACTGTATAAAGATATTTTTGAAGGTATAAAATTTTATCACAGCAATAAAAGTGTGAAGCTTGATATTACCAGACATATTAAAAACGGGCGAAGCAACCGGTTTCGCTCCCGCTCTTCAGGCTTCCAACGGGAGATTTAATTTAAATTAAAAAACACAGAAAATGTACAATGAAAAAGAAATGTGGAGGAGAAAAAAAAAGAGCATAAGGGTCTAGAGGCAAATGACAGCGAGTCCCAACAAACACTCACTCTGTTTGCACAAGGGAGGCTTGCAGGACCCGATGTAAAGTGCCTCCAGCACCTTAAGGTGAAATAAGGAGTGTGACCGGGACAACACTGTGAACCGGTCAACATTAAAATTAGCTGCACAAAATCTGCTCTTTAATAGGTGCTCGCATATGGCGGAACCGTAGGTGTTTGGGACGAGTCCATTCAACGGCAATGTTCCTGATTTTGGTAGGAACGTGCTGTTTAATTCTCATGTCCAGTCGTTGTGTCGTCCTTCCTATGTAGTCAGCCCCGCAACTACAACCGTATTTATAAATTATAGAATTAATTTGATGAGGAGTGGGGACGTCTTTACACACTGGACGAATCATGGGCCGGGTTTGAAAAACAATCCGGACCTCGGCAGAGAAAAAACAGCGACGAACACTTGATGAAATTTGTCTAACCATACTTTCACATTTGGTTCCAATCCAAGGCAGTCTTAGATAAACCGGGCACTTTTTAACAACACAGAATTTGGCACTTCTGAACTCCTCAATTTTGTTGCAGATGACCGAATGAACAGTGTCAGGTGGATAACCTAAACCGCATAGGGTATCCTTGACGAAATTGATCTCATCGTCCAAGAATGACTCTGAACAGATTTTTAATGCCCTATGAAGGAGGATTCTGCTGATGTTTATCTTACGTTTTGTGGGGCAATATATATATATATATATATATATATATATATATATATATATATATATATATATATATATATATATATATATATATATATATTAACAAATAGATATAAAGGGTGTAATCGATTTTTATTTTTTCTCAGATAAGATCATTTGCAGTGGTGTGCAGTAATACGAATCTATTTTCGGGGTGTATGATGAAATTTGTTTGGCGTTGAAAAATATTGTGACATCCGTGATTGCATCAGATTTTTATGACGCCCAAACACTATTGTCTCGACTGTTGTCCTACGGTCATTATGTGCAGTGCTTGGAAAACCGGAAACTGACGGGACAGATTGATGACAGTTGAAATTTCTAGGCCACATAATGAGGAAAGAGGACTTGGAAAACTGGAAACTCACAGGGAAGATTGAAGGCAATTGAAATTTCTCGTGCACACAATGAGGAACGGGATCTTACAGAACTTACACATGCTGAATGCAAGAATGACAGACTGTTACAATGAGTATCCTTCCTAACAAGATAGAAAAATGTATAAATTACAGGAAATCGTGGAGTACTGTGATCGCCTACTCTCTGAAGGGATACCCTAATAGAATATAACATATGGCATCTCGGTCTCCCCCCACCATTTTACTGTAGAAACAAATGTAACCGCCTCTTCTACTCCAACACCTGCTTATCTCGTACTCCCCGACAGTGGAACTCCCTTCCTCTTCATTGCTTTCCTCAAAACTATGATCTTCAAAAATTTAAAGGTAATGTCAATCGACATCTTCGGATGCCTTGATCTTGATCTCCGTCTTTCTCTTTATTCTTTCCTCAAACACGTCTCTCTACTTCTTACTTTCACTCTCTGTAACCCCTTGCGTGCTTGTGGCACACCCACGTTGCTTGGCGTGAATGCTTAAAATTATACTGAGAGTTGCCGGCCCTTGGGAACAGCTGCCCGTATCTTCTCATTGAACTAGAGAGAAGGATCGGGGCACGCATCGAGGCCAGCACAACCGACGTTTTAGGGGGCTCACGGAATTTTTGTTCCTTGCCCGGGTGTACGCGCTCGGGATCCCCACATTAAACCGACCTTGTGTCACAAACTAACCTCGTGGAGAGTTGAGTAAATACAAATTACTACACTATGAAAATCATTGCGGCTCCTTGTGATGTTCCTGCGGTATCAACAGGTGAAATAAGTTTTTGCAATTTAAAATATGAATCGTACATCATCCCTGAAAAGATCCTATAATAACCCACCTTTCATGGAAGAATCAGTATTATAACTCCTCAATGTATTAGCACAATTGCTTGTAATTGAACTATCACGATATTATTGAACGCAGTTACATTGTTACTAGAAGTACGCAGATAGAATAATAAACAGTTTCAATAAAGAAACAATCACACGGACAGGCAGGTTTTCGGATTGGCGACTCAACAATAGACAACTTCTAATAATAGAACAACAGATGAAAAAAACAAAAAAGGTTTGACCACTTTGTTCAGCTTTGGATGACGGTGAAAAGCTATTGACTTTATATAACACTTCAGATCAATCTGGGATCGAGGTTTTAACGCGATAATCTATAAAACTAACTGAGACTGTCAAAGATAAAATTACAGCCACAATACGACTGCATAAAATCACATTCACTCATCATAGCTGTTGTTTTATATATATATATATATATATATATATATATATATATATATATATATATATATATATATATATGTATGTATATATATATATATATATGCACACAGAGACAGGCTCTCCATAAGGTATCTTTACAATTTAGATTATTATAACGCAAATAAACAGACAAATTGGTGGAAATTGATATGCAAGCAAGGACGTAAGATTTCGGATTTCTGGTTTAAAACTTTTGGGCATCCGTAAATATCATAAGCTCTACGTTTTTTGTTTTTTTTACATATGTATTGAACACTTTGTAATGGATACTGTTTCCTGGTCTGATTCAACGCTGACCATTAACCTGTCATATATATATATATATATATATATATATATATATATATATATATATATATATATATATATATATATATATATATATATATTATTTATGATAAATATACAGGGTATCCGTAAAGTCTCTTTACAATTAAAAAAAATATTACAAAAGCAAATGGACAAATGTATGGAAATTGTTACAAAATGAGGAGCAGATTTTGAAGTTTTTTGTAAATAATTTAATACACCTGACCAGTAATTGCAAGAAGCTCATCAAGACCTTACTCGATTTCTTCTGATTGATGTCGTTCAAATCAAGGTGGGTCCCGTCTAACTGTTGTCATAAAGATTTGAAACAAGGTGTGACAAGGACAGACGCTCTTCCTGACGCACAACTCAGACACTCATGCCAGTCGAAGTTCCCCGAGTGATTTTAGAGACACCACGATTTAGAAGTTTACCATTCAAAGCTGGAGATCCCATCCTAGCCATATATATATATATATATATATATATATATATATATATATATATATATATATATGCTCCTGAAAAATTTTCCTGGGGAGGAAGTGTGAGTTTGTAAACAGTGACTATTACGGCTAATAATGCAATACACTTCGGTAAATCGAATCGAGTTCTCTCAGTCACTTTGTGTTTATCTAAAAATAAATACGTTTAAATTCACCTTCATCCCTTCCGGGCACCAACGACGTAGTGGTAGAATTTCCCGACTGACGCCAATTCAGTTGGGTTTCAAATCCTAGCTAGAGACAACCGAACGTCTATCCCTACTGATGAGCTGTGATACAGCGAAACAGTCTGTCTGTGGATGACAATATATATATATATATATATATATATATATATATATATATATATATATATATATATATATATATTACAAAGACAATTGATAAAAAACAATTGATCCTACAGGAAAGAATTCCTATGTTTATAAAAAACAATTGATCCAGCAGTAAAGAATTCCTGAAGAAAAAAAAACTACAAAGTAAGACATATCACTCTGTTACTTGAACTATCTACTTAGTTCATATCATATTAACTGAAAAACACTTATAACGGAAAATACGTGGATTTACCAAATTGCAAAATACATAAACAATTCTCACTTTAAATATTTAAAATTTAGCGTTGAGATTTGCACGCTCCAACACCATATAACCGTTAACAAATAGCTCATACTTAAAAACATCTTTCGGTTGGATAAACACATTTAAATCGTCTCCCAGTTTTGATTCTGATGGATAATAAAGCCTGATGATGGATTGCGCAAAGCATTCGAAAGTACTAGCAGAAATTTTAAAAAATACACCATATCCATTTTATTTATTTATGAGGATCTCATCATTCGGAGGATTATCAGTAGTGGAATGCTTATGTTTATGTCTACTAGCGAAGTGATTTCGCCAATAATCGCATACATATTGCTGATTGATTCAAGGTATGATTGACTCTTTGTAATGTAAATATATGCTGCCTATTTTATTATGTTCATAATCCTCCAAGTCTATAAAACGACCATTCGCCCTTGCATGGAGTATTGCTGCCATATATGGTCTGGGGCCCCTGCTGTTTGCCTCAGGGTTCTTGATAAGATCCAGAGACGGATATGCAATGTGATTGGCCCTGATCTGTCATCTCGTCTGCAGTCGCTCTCTCACAGACGCGATGTTGCCTCGCTCTGCCTTTTTTACAAGTACTTTCACGGTAATTGCTCCGAGGATCTGCCTTCGCTTGTCCCTAGGCCTCGTGAATTTAAACGTCCTACGAGGCTGGCATCCCGTTCCCACACCTACACCGTTGAAACTGTTAGATGTAGACGTCTCTTTTACTCCAATAGCTTCATGTCTCGCACATCTCGCCTATGGACCTCCCTTCCCTATTCCTGTTTCCCTGACAAATACAATCTCCAACGGTTTAAGTGTAGCCTCAATCGACATCTCCAGTTGCCTTGATCTATCCACTTCCCTTCTCCACATCCTTTCATCTTTCATTCCTATCTGCTCTCGCTCCGGATCTTTTGTGGCCCCCTTGCCTTGATCAACCCACTGTCTTTCTCTTTCTCCACATCCTCTCCTTTACCACTCCTATCTGCTCTTCCTCCAACCCTTCTGTAACGCCATGCGTGATAGTGGCCTCCAGCCTTGCTTGGGGTGATACGATTAAAAATATATATATATATATATATATATCACATGTAGCTGGCTGGTGTTAATGAATTAGTGCTCGATGTAATAAAGCAGAGCAATAAAGTATATATTGATAAATATACATATCGACCTACACCGGTAGCATGAGTCGGAGTTCCATGCACTCGGCAATCTTTAGGTGCTGGGTAAAGACTGACCTTACATAATTTAAATCTTGATTTCCCGCATAGCTGAACACTTTAATCAATCAGGACACTCATTAGACAACTGTAAATGTTTATTGATAGATTCCGATTTCAGTTCCACATACACACGCAGAAAAAAAGAAAAATACTGGATTTTAAAATTAGACACATATAAACTAGGGTTAAACAAAGACTTGGGAATTTTAAATCTGTATAAATATTTCAATAGTTAAAAAAAAATTGTTTTTAGATATAGTTTAAAAAAAACTTTTTAAACAACATCTAAAATATCGTTAGATTTACGTTAGAAATATTCAAACACAATTGCATTCTACATCACGTGACGTCCGCGTCTCGCGACGGACGCTCCTTGTAAACAAACTTCTGAATACAGTTATTTAATTTATTTCTGACGAAAGATCGGGGCAGATCTGAAATATAAAATATATATATATAAAAAAAAATATAAATAAATACTTTCACGAAAAAAGCATTCAAATTTTTTTAATTTGCAACTTTTTAGTTGTTTTCTCCATATTATATATATATATATATATATATTGCCTGCCGATTGCATCTAGCATGAAACACACTGTCGCCTCTAAGTGTTGTCTTCTATGTTCACTTTTATATTTACACACACCCTATCTCTGAAATTGAGCACTTTATCCCATAAATATAGTACACTTTAAAGACTATATTACTTCATATATATATATATATATATATATATATATATATATATATATATATATATATATATATATATATAATTGTGTATTTGGGCAGCAATCATTCTTTTATACAAGTTTCATTAAAAACGACTGACGTGGTACTGCAGCTAAGTTTTTTATTTAATTTTTATTGTGTTCTTATATATTTTATTTTTGTTTTCGGAACATTCTTTCAGTTATTATGTCGTAGACAATATAAATGTAATAGCTTTATTCACATGCAAAAAAAAAAACGGCTAAAAATAATAAATAATTATTCATTGAATAAATTATTAATAATTATTAATAAAAAAAATTAATATTAACAAAAAAGACAACACTCAGTAAAATCCACTATGAACACGGACACAATATGTTGTGTGTAGAAAATAAAAACTTTCCTATAACTTATACATAAATATCGACGCATTCAGATAAAAGTAAAAATGAAATAATCTTAATGAAAAGCTTCTCGGTCATTTTTAACATATACTTGTATAGATCAAAAGCAGGGTTTCGATCCTGGCTTTAAGCTTTCGGGCGTCTAGTCGCACTGAGGAACTGTGATACAGCGAAACAGTATATAAATATATATAATATAAAAGGCTCAAACACTAATTATCCATGGTTATAATTTGGAATCGTAATCACGATCCAATTCTATATATATATATATATATATATGTTGAATCTCGCCTATTGCATGGAATAATAATGCAACACAAAATGTACTTAGAACAAGAATGTATTATAACAAGAAAGTGTACACAATAAGTACATATAGTATTTCTGTATATTTCTGGGAAGTCGTTCCTGGAGAATGTGTTGACTAGTCGCAGTCGATCAGAGTCTCTAGTTGGATCTCGTGATTCCTTCTCCCTCGTCTTCCAGTATCAACCATTATTTATATAGTTGATAGTCACCTATGCAGATTAGGTGGATCCTACACAACAATATATATATATATATATATATATATATATATATATATGTATATATATTAAATAAAAACAGATTACTTCAAGGTTCCATATAATTATTTCACCGCAGCCCTTTTAAAGGACAGTGGATCATCAGATTTATTTCCAAATGTTGAAATGAAAAAATGAAAATAAATTTACACATTTATGACGGGCAATAATAAGGAAATTAACGAAGTGGGATCAGTGTAGGGGGTAGAGACAGCATTGAGTTAGATGTAACATTTCTATTGTTTCAAATTTAAATTTTCGCTGATGTTATTATGGAGGGGCATTTTAACGCAATATTAGAGATCATGCTCCATCATATATTGTAAACACATCTATGTAAATTTCATACACATACGTTCTTTCACATCTGCAGTCACTTATACAGATACACGTGTACTGATATACATGGGTAATTTCATATATCTTCTCAGATGTTTCCGTATACCTCCACATCTTGGGTCTACCCATACGGATTACCTAGTTTTTCGTAAACTAATATATATATATATATATATATATATATATATATATATATATATATATATATATATATATATATATGTATGTATGTATGTATAGGTTGTAATAGCAAAATTGTCCAGATCGTGTTAATAAAAATTGTCCATTCCACAAAATGTTTAATATTTAAAAAAAAGAAAACACTTTTTTTTTCTTTTTCTAGCTTTTTCAGATAAGACGTTAAGCCCCCTTGATACCATTTGCCGTAAAAATCACTGAAAAGCCCCTTGAGTTATTCAGCGAGAAAGAGAACATGTCAAAATTGTTTTGTGTCAGCCTCAGTGTCTTCTCAACTGAGCGATATTGCGAGGAAACAGATCAGTCAGGCCTTCAGTAATGGTAGCAACATACGTACTCTGGCTTCTATCTTCAAAGTTCATTCAAGAACCATCAAGAGAACGGTGAAAACGTTTTAAAAGAGGGATCAGTAGCGGGGAAATCTACATCAGTAGGTCACAACAGGAAGTTGGAACATCATTTCAACTTAGAGCTAAGGAGATCAATTAGAAAAGATTCAACTTAAACCATACGATGTTTGGCACGAGAGAGAAGAGTTTCAGATATGACTGTCCAAAGAGCAGTGAAAAAAAGACGAAGAAATGAAATCGTACATGAAACATTGAGGCAATTTGTTACTCCAGGACAGAAAGTTAGAAGGTTAGAGAGGGAGAAAATCATCTTGAATAAGATGGAAAATGATCCTTGAATATATATATACATATATATATATATATATATATATATATATAGTCATCACAACTCATCGGTGTGGCTAGACGTCCAGTTGCCTCTAGCTAGGATCGAAACCCGACTGGATTGGCGTCAGTCGGAACTTCTACCACCAAGCCATCGACGCACGTTTTAGCGTGTTTATTTTTTTAGATTTAGATAAACACACAGTGACTGACAGTGACTCAATTCTGCCGAAGAGTCATGCTATATTAGCTTAAATAGTCACTGTTTACAAACTCACACCTCAAACCAAATAGCTCAACCGAAATTAATTTTTCAGGAGCCAATATATATATATATATATATATATATATATATATATATATATATATATATATATATATATATGAATTTTATTTCAATAGTTATCCTTAACTATGATTAATTAATGATGAACATGTCATTTTTATTTCGATTGATTTCATCACGATTCTTCTGTTAAACTTGGAGAGTAATTGTACATTCTCATTTGTCAAAGCAGAGTCCAATAGTGTTATAAAAACCTCGGAGAATTCCAGTAAGATATTTTTAGTAATTTCTAAGATACTACGGTTTAGATTTTAATCTAACAATTGGTCAATTTTGATGTTACACCCATTATATATATATGTGTGTGTCTGTGTGTACACAATAATACGTACATGCTGGCCGTTGGCTTCTGCAACAAGCAAGTCCCCCATTTGATAGATCTTGTTTTTCGTCCTAAATTTTTCATTGGCTTCAACATCAAACAGAATTTATTATCCGCGGCTGAATTGGTTTGGTTTGTTTTACGGCATATCAACTTCAACGGGTTATTTAAAGCCGCCAAAATTTTTATTGCTGTTATTTTTATTTTCAAACATGTATTGCTAGTAATATTTTTCCTTAAAAAAAAATATATTTCTGATAATATTTTTTCCAAAAAAGTATTTGCTGGTACAATTTTTTGCCTAAAATGTATTGGTGATAACGTATTGATGATAAAAAAAATTCTTTTACAAATTATTTCTAATATTAAAACCTATTTTTACACTTTCATAGTGTTTTGACCCCAGTTTAGGGGTTAACTATTTGCACATAATTGGGATCCTAACAGGTGCTACCACCCCGGGTCAGGGTGGACTTGGGAACACCAGCAATTAAGAGGTGGTTCCACGCTCCTCAAAACCTCCTGATCAGAGGTCTTGAGGCTGGACGTACTTTACCGTCTTACTCAGGACTCGTATGCAGTTTATCGTCATACCCAGGACGGTTATCGTCGGCTGAAGCGTCTTAGATGATGAATTGTACTGTATAGAGATGGCATTAGATTTTATATAAGTCATGTCATATGGAATATTTTCCAGATTACCCGTTTCGAAAGTAAACAGTCATATATTCTGAAAATATCTAAAGCAAATATAACTTAGAAACAACAAAAAAAACGAGTTTCGAATATCAGGCATCCTATACGGCATGAATGCTGTGAAATCTTCTGAAGATGAAGAGCAGACTTGAGGCAATAGAATTGTGTTTCTACAGAAAGATGCTGAGAATTTCATGGATTGATCATGCGAGTAACGAAGAAGTTTTAGAGAAATTTGAAACAAAAATAATCAACACACAGAATCATGAATTGATATTGAGGAAACAGGGTTTGGCGAATTTGACACTCATAGGACATATTGAAGGGAAGAAGGACAGAGGAAAACATCAATTAATCTACTTTACGATCTTGTGAAAATGGATGGCAGAATAGGGATTAGAATAGATATACAAAAAAAACTAATGCTACTAATATTTACTAACAGTTACTCAAGTGTCTACTTCATATGTAGTACTCTTATAATTGATAGGTAGTCTTTTCGTCTCACATTCTTTTGTTACATTTTGTCTTACAGAATTAGTTAGCTGACTGAATTTTACTAATATCTGAACCATCGGATCATTTAAAAGAATTATTAACTAACCAAAAATTTTCAAAAGAAAAGGATTAAAAATAAATAGAAATAAAACAAAACTATGTTAAACTGTAATGTTCCAGAAAAAAAAAGATGAAAGGCTGAAGAACTGGAAGAAACCCAGGAATACATCTAAGGAGGACAGGTGATAATATTAAACAAAAATCACAGAACTGAAATAAAACGACACAAAACGCTAGGGTGGGGATCAGTTAACAGAAGATACAATGAAAAAAGGAAATGCAAATATGATTAAAATAAATTGTGAAACGGTTTCTTAATCAGGCAAGTGTGGGAAAAGTAAAAATTCACAAGATCGCTGGAAATCAAATTCAAAATTCCACAAAGAACAATGCAAAGCGCCATTCTAAGTACAAATTATATATATTTACATTGTTCGGACTGTTGTCCTCATATTTATTGCCACATTCACAACGTTTCTAATATTATAAATTAACAGAATTTTAAATATGGTTTCTTCGCTACACATTAATAACCATGTTTCAAAAACGAAGCTAAAAAACTTCAAATTTAATTATATAATAAAATAAAGAGCATTAGTTCGGTTTCATCTTCAAGCGAATTTTGGAACAAAAGATTCTAATTGAGCACTCTTTTGTATAAAAATAAAAAATACCAATATGAACACCGGATTATATATCTTACTGTTCTTTCTTTTTATTATAATATATATATATATATATATATATATATATATATATATATATATATATATATATATATATATATATCATTAAAACGACTTATAATGTACCGCGTTTAAGCATTTATTTAATTTTTCTTGTGTTTGTTTAAGTTTTTTTTTCTTTTCTGGACATAAAGTGTGTGAAGATTGTCCGAATATTTTGTATTCCCAATTGCTATCGGCTATTCTTTTAGGCATTATCAATGATGTTTTTTTGTTTTTTTTATCTGAATGTGTAGATTACATATATATATATATATATATATATATATATATATATATATATATATATAGAAAGAGAGACACAGGATTATGTAAATATTTTTTAAATTTCCAAACACGGTCAACACATTGTGGACGTGTTCATACTTGATATTACTGAATGTTACATCCATTATTTTTAGTCTTATTTTACATGTGGATGGAAATATTATACTCATATTTCCATCAATGTTCTGTCCGTATTTGTAAAATAAAGAAACATTCCACAATTATACATAAATTGTCGCCATTTATATTTTTACTACGCGCATGCGCCTTATTTGTTTTTGATTTTGTCGACTGCACAGTATCGTAAGGTCATCTGGGAACCATCTGTGTGAAAAAGAATACCATGACGCAATTCACTTCGCCTGAAATTTGGAAACGTACAGCTTGGCATTCGTACAGAAAACTCCAATACAAGCATTTCCGAATGCTTGGGTATCAACCTGAGGTCAGTGCAGAGGATTCAAAAATAGTCGTTCTGATAAGAAAAGAACCCCCAGATTTGTTGGTGAGATCCAATTCATGTTTAAAAACTATCACTCCTAGTTAATCAGGTCCATAGCCAAGGAGGTAGTCCTGTCCTTATTCAAGTGGGTAGCTGCTGGAAAACCCTGTGTCTGTCAACAGGACTCTGCACCATGCCACACAAGCAGGAGAACCCAGTCATGGCGGTCAGACAATTTCTGCGACCACAACAGACCCTAAATCTGGCCACCTAACACCCAAGACTGTAACTCCCTTGATTATTGTGTGGGGCGCATTTGAGCGAGTGACGAACAAAAATCACCAAAGATGAACTGAAGGCAAGGATTATGGCAGCAATCACCAACTTAAACAAGAAGACCGTCCAGAAGAGATGCAGGAGATTCCGAAGTTGTCTGGGGGCTGTTGATGAAGCCAATGGTGATTTTATTGAATAAATTTACTTTTTAGTAATTCAATATATTTTTGTATAATTTTTGGTACATATATCTGAGACGACAGGTTTATTTTCATTTTTGCGTAATTTAGACGATAATTTATTCATCGCAACCTACATACAAAAAAAAAACGATACATTCAATTAAAAATAAAATGGTGATAGTTAATTGAATATTCAAAATCATTTATTATATAAAATTTTCGAACAGTTTTTACACGCTTTCTGTCCAGTAAAAACATCATATACAACCACAAGAAAAATCAATATATATATATATATATATATATATATATATATATATATATATATATATATATATATATAGCATGATGAGAGGCCACGTATACTTTCTTGATATGTATACTCATTACTTAATTTGAGTACAACATACATACGAAGAAGAAAAGAGAAATACTGGATTCTAAAATTACACACGTATAAACTAGGGTTAAACAAACACGTGGTTATTTTAAATCTACATAAATATTTCAACAGTTAAAAATATTCCTTTAGATATGGTCAAAAAAAACTTTTTAAACAACATTTAAGACACTATCATCAGTCTTCCGCCAAAAATTCAAACACAGTCGCATTCCACATCACGTGACATCCACGCCTCACGACAAACGCTGTAAACAAACACACAAACACAGTATCTCATTTGATTTCCGAGGAAGGACCGAGGTAGTCTGAAATATTAAATATATACAAAAACACAGAAATAAATACTTTCATAAAAAAAACACCCAATTTTGTTCCATTTATTTTATCCAGATATTATATATATATATATATATATATATATATATATATATAGTAAATAGGAAATATTAAAAAGATGTTCCAAATACAGAGCAGGTCATAAATTTTGTAAACTATGTATAGAGGAAAAATTAGCTGTAGCTTTATATAGGGAACCTGGTGATTTATTAAATTCTAAAATGGAAATTCTAAGCAAATGTAGACATAGAAAACGTTGGTTGTTAGACGAGGTCTCCTCTCCCCGGTATTTTTTTTCCTCTTCAATTGAATAAATGGTTCTTACCCCCTATTGTCCGTGTTTCTCTAAACCCCCTCCCCCTTTCGTCATTTTCAAATAAATGGT
>OZ038516.1:55754247-55776747 GCA_964036315.1 Acanthosepion esculentum
TTAACATTTGTGAGCGACAAGTTAGGAGTCTCTATCCTCCACCGTCGTGTCTTAAAGAGCTGGAGAAGGTGTTAATGGTAAAATGGGTGAAAATTCCTCTGGATGAAGTCAGGAAGCTGTATGATTCCATTTCTAGACGTATTAAAGTTGTATGTGAGGCTAAAGGAGGACCAATCTCATATTAAATAAATTTTCTTTGAATTTAACAAGTGTTTCAATTATTTTGTCCAACCCCTGTATATACATACATACATACATACATACATACATATATATATATATATATATATATATATATATATATATATATATATATATATATATATATATAACTATGAACCTAAAGAGCCAGGAAAACCTACCTGGGTTTCACCTATGTGGATCGTCAGCGTACCCTAGGTAAGATTTGCTCTACTTAGTGTATTGAGCACTTTACTTAGTTACTTTTGCTTTACTCGTGTTGTAGTTTTTTTTCTTTGGACTCTGGGCTTGGATTCTGGACGATTGTTTTCGCCTCAGTTTCATGTTCTTTCTTTTTTTATTATTTTTTTTTATCCCTTATTTTTCCTTGGATATTGTTTTGTTCAATTACAAGCCAAAATACCTGAATTCTTTCCAGACGAATATAATTACTTATATATATATATATATATATATATATATATCCTTTGACAATTGCTTCTTCTTGTATGTTAGAATAACTTTGTTACACCGTATAAAGCTTATCTTTTGTCAATAATTTGATCAATTTTGAAGTAGTATAATTTGTACCTTATTCGTCTGGCACTGCAATTAATATTTAGCTTAGAGGTATGAGTTTGGCTGACATTTTGATATTTTCCATCGACTGGTTTGATTAACACCCTATATAAGACCCTTTAATTTAACAGTAACGTTCTATTTCGTATTATCTATATTTTTAATTCATTTTATATGATTTATATGTCATGTTTAATCCATTTATTTAAATATTTTGCTGGGTCTATATAATTTTGTAATTTTGTTAAATTATTTTGTTTCCTTTTAATTTATTTCTTAAAAAGCCATATTATTTGCCGACTATAAAATTGCGAAATTATAACTTTTAACTTACAAGGTATGCTGTTTGCCAAATGACTTGTTAAATTTGTTTCTTTTCTTTTCGGAAATGTCGTCTGTCTGATGTTAACATTGTAGCAAACTTTAATTTTTATCTAAACAAGGAAATTAATGTATTTATTGAACAAAGTAATTAATAATAAAACAAAAGTCATTGAAATAAAGCAAGTTCAGTCGACCAATGATGACAATTCCAGAACAACCTAACTATAACCAATTTTTTTCTATCCTCTGCCAGCCGCTATGATGGAGAAAGCATTACCTCGAACCGTCGCCAGTGAGACAGGCTACAAGAGCCACTCCGTTTCGAGAGGCTCGTTCCATAATCGAGACGCAATCGCGCCAATCCTCCGAAGGAACGCCATCGAACGAGGGCCAATAACCCCTGAAGTCTCCACTGCCACAGGAGTAAAAAAAAAATCTATCAGCAAGAGAAGAATATTTAGCTATTTTTTTTATCTCTGCGTCTCGGGCAACGAATCCCGGCTCAACCGCGGACCTGATCAAATTACCGGCCGAAAATGTATCCGCACAGGTCGCATCCCAAATCAACGACTTACCCATTTTAAAAGGGAAGATGGTAATGCCATCCGGCCGCTTTCCGTCATCACGGTCGAGGACTACGGGTTCGATTTGGGAAGGGAAACCAGCTGCATCCAAACCTCTTTTGATGATGTCGTTAATTGCTGCATGCCATGGAAAGTGGCCGGCACTACGACGACAGGAGAGAGGATGCAAACCAAACTCATCGATGGAGGCTCCACATCTGCATTTGTGACGCTGTCTACAGTTTTTAAATCTGCGGGTCATGACCTCTTAAATTAGCATTTTGATTGGCGGATTTGATTATAAAGAAAAATTCGGCAGCTTAACAAATTTTTTCTACGGTAATACGGGTCAGTGGTGAATTGTGGGTAGTCTATTTAGGCGGTTATTTTGCCGGAAGTCGTTAATTTATTTATTTATTTGGGTTAAATTATTTTGCTTGTTTTTATTTATTTTATTTTATTTTATTTATTTATTTATTTATTTATTATCTTATATATTTTTTATTTTAATCGGTGTTTTATTAACGTAGTAAAAATTTGTTTATATCGCTTATTTAATAGTTTTTTTATGGTTTGGAAAGATAATAAAATGCACCACTGATCCGTATATATAAATAGCCGAGAAAAAAAACAGCACTCGTGGCCTGACGATTGCGTCTATCATGAAACAGACTGTCGCTTCTAAATGTTGACTTAATGTTCACTTATATATTTACACGCGCTCTATCTCTGATATTGAGCACTTTATCCAATAAATATAGCATACCCTAAGACTTCTTCATATATATATATATATATATATATATATATATATATATATATATATATATATATATATATATATATGAGAAAGACAAGGGTAAAGAGAAGTTTGTGGACGGTGGTTACTAATTCAATGAAAATACATTCGTTTGATTTTTTTATACTATTGGTAAGCGCAGCTACGATAAAAACTGAATGGAGTTCAGATTTTTTACTTATGACAACCAGACTATTAACTATTTTCAGCTAGTTAAACAGTAAACAAAAAAAAATAACGAAAAGGAAACAAAGAAGGCGCCTTCCGAATAAGATGGGTGCGGTGATCGATATTATTTTCCGAGGTTAACACGTAATCGAATTAAGAACGCCCGAGATAGCGTAGCAAAAAAGATGATTGATCAAGTGCGTCCATTATTATGCCTGATCGAATTTTACCACTTCCTGTTTCATTCCAAACAAAAGCCCGATGCTGTCCGAACGTTTTGAAAAATATTGGAAAGAAAAAAAAATACTTAAAAAGGCAGAGACAATTGGTGTTAAGCAGTCATTTCTTTTTCTAATATGACGAAAGACGACTCGTTTTTAAAGTGGTGTTCCCATTTACCGTCCGGCTACGACCAACCTTCGTCTAACAACGCCTCAGATTATTTTCTTTCTTTATACATGTTTACCTGAATAAAGATTCTTTGAATTAAACATGACCCTAAAAAAAAAACTAATTATCTAACGAGCTATAATGACTGAAATTACCTTAGAGATGAAGCTTTTTTTAGCTTTTAATTATCGACATTTCCCCAAAGGAAAAAGCTCTCGTTTGGTAAGATGGAGAAATATCTGGAACCGATTTCTCTGACTACAGAAATGTTCCTTTAGCTTTTAAGCGATATACAGTAATTAATGTTGTATAATGCGTAGCTATTTTACGGATCGGCCTTTACTCTAGGCTCAAACTCTCGTTTGCTAACATGGGGGAATATCTGGAACCGATTTCTCTAACTTCTGAAATATTCCTTTAGCGTTTAAATGATATACAGTAATTATTGGTGTATAATACGCACCTCTTGGGTTACAAAATTCTGAAGAATATCTCCCGTGCGCCGCAGACGCTGACACGTAATGCGACTGAACAATATATACATATAGATTTGGACAGAATTATTTGCCCCCACTGAATATTTGCATATTTCATAAGGAAATTTAGGTGTAGTTACTAAATTTACTATAAGTACTTGATTCCGAATTTATTTTTGAATAATTCGTTAATTTTTTTCAAGTCTCGATCCATTATAGTCCTAATTAGTACATTTTTCTAAAAATTGGGGGAGTCCAAAAAAATTTCCGACCCCCCCCCTTTATAGAAATTTTGAAATAATATTGCTCTGTGGTAATTGTAATGTTTTTTTTCTTAATTTGACATTTAATACAAACACCCTTTGAAAATGAAATAGTATTGACCTGATTCTATAACATTCTAAAAGGTAATGAAGAAGGCAATATTTTCGTGCCACGTACCGTGATAACTCAGTCTTTCTGTAACCATGGCGAAGACGACTGTACTTTACTCTACTTTTAGTGGTGGAGCTCCGAATGAAGATAGTTGATGCGTACAAACAAGGTGATGGATATACAACACTTTCCAAACGTTTAAACGTTCCTAGATCGACAATTAATTGTGTTGAGAATAAATTAAAGACTGGCAGAAAACGGTTATTTTCTGAGAGAATGGAAAGGAAAATAATTAGAGAAGTCTCAAAGAATCCTCACTTGAAGACAAAGTTGATTGTCAATGGTATAAAGACGTCGGTGTTGAACGTATCGATGAAGATAGTCACTAGATTCTTTTCTCAAGCAGGTGTTTAAGCTTGTCGCCCAAGGAAAACTTCCTTGTTTAAGGCTAAACATGGGAGTAAATATTGGAAGTCTGTTTTATGGTCAGATGAAACCAAATTTAGAATTATTTGATCACATGAATTCCCTTTATCTATGGAGGAAAATTAGTGCAGTCCAAAATTATTCACCCCCACCTTATAGAAATTATAAAATGATATTGCTCTATGGCAAATATAATGTTCTTTTTTCTTAATTCGACATTTAATACAAACACCCTTTGAAAATGAAATAGTATTCACCTGATTCTATAACATTCTAAAAGGCAATGAAGAAGGTAATATATGAGTGACCCGTACTGCAACAATAAAGAAAACGGCTAAACTTGAAAAGAAGCCCAGAATGAAGAGAGTTGGTGTGTACAAAGAAGGTGATGGATATACAACACTTTCCAAGAGTTTAAATGTTCCTCGATCAACAATTTATCAAGAATTAACGAGTCTCATTGTGTTGTGGATAAATTAAGTTATTAAAATTAATTTCCACCGGCTGGTAATTTGATCAGGTCCGCGGTTGAGCCGGGGTTCGTCGCCCGAGACGCAGAGATAAAAAAATAGCTAAATATTCTTCTCTTGCTGATAGATTTTTTTTTACTCCTGTGGCAGTGGAGACTTCAGGGGTTATTGGCCCTCGTTCGATGGCGTTCCTTCGGAGGATTGGAGCGATTGCATCTCGATTAAGGAACGAGCCTCGTGAAATGGAGTGGCTCTTGCAGCGTGTCTCACTGGCGACGGTTCGAGGTAATGCTTTCTCCATCACAGCGGCTGGCAGAGGATAGAAAAAATTGTTTATAGTTACGTTGTTCTGGAATTGTCATCATTGGTCGACTGAACTTGCTTTGTTTCAATGACTTTTGTTTTGTTATTATTAATTACTTTATACCCATTATTATTTTTTGAAAAATCGGCTTCCAAAAAAAATAAATTAAGGACTGGCGGAAAACACTTTATTTCTGAGAGAATGGAAAGGACAATCGTTAGAGATGTCCCGAAGAATCCTCACTGAACGACAAAGAGTGTCCATGTTGTAAAGGCATCAGGAGAGAAGTCATCTAGAACATGGTAGTAAATATTGGAAGTCTGTTTTATGGTCAGATGAAACCAAACTAGAATTATTTGGTCACATGATTTCCCGTTATCTATGGAGAAAAATTGACGCAGACCAACATTATTCGCCCCCACCTTATAGAAATTATAAAATAATATTGCTCTATGGCAAATATAATGTTCTTTTTTCTTAATTTGACATTTAACACAAACACCCTTTGAAAATGAAATAGAATTCACCTGATTTTATAACATTTCCAAAAAGCCAGCCATGCGAGTGGCCAGCCATATACATATATTTAGGTTCCTCCAAAAACAATGACGATAGCTGATGCGTACAAAGAAGGTGATGGATATACAACAATTTCCAAGAGTTTAAATGTTCCTAGATTGACAGTTCGTAGCATTATCAAGAATTACAACGAGTCTCATCGTGTTGAGAATAAATTAAAGCCTGACAGAAAACACTTTATTTCTGAGAGAATGGAAAGGACAATCATTAGAGATGTCCTGAAGAATCCTCACTTTTACGACAAAGGACATTGTCAATGATGCAAATTCATCAGGATTGATTGTATCGACGATGACAGTCACTAGATGATTTCATCGAGAAGGACTTTGAGCTTACCACCCAAGGAAAAGTCCCTAAACACCTAAAATGCAGATTAGCTTATGCTAGAAGCCATCTAGAACATGGGTGTAAATATTGGAAGTCTGTCTTATGGTCAGATGAAACCAAACTAGAAGTATTTGGTCACATGAACTCCGGTTATGTATGGAGGAAATTTAATGAAACCAAAAAATATCTTCCCTACAATTAAGCACGATAGTAGGAGCATTTTGTGATACATTGCTGCTTCTGAACCAGGAGAACTCGTGAGAGTACAGGGTATCATAGATAAAGATTAGTACATTGGGAAAGTCCACAATTATTCGACACCTCCCTTATGGAAATTATGAAATAATATTGCTCTATGGTAATTGTAATGTTTTTATGTTAATTTTACATTTAATACAAACACCCTTTGAAAATGAAATATTGACCTGATTCTATAGCATTCTAAAAGGTAATGAAGAAGGCAATATTTTAGTGCCACGTACCGTGATAACTCAGTCGTTCTGTAACCATGGCGAAAACGACTGTACTTTACTGTACTTTTAGTGGTGGAAGCTCCGAATGAAGATAGTTGATGCGTACAAAGAAGGTGATGGATATACAACACTTTCCAAACGTTTAAATGTTACTAGATCGACAATTCGTAGGATTATCAAGAATTACAACGAGTCTCATTGTGCTGAGAATAAATTAAAGACTGGCAGAAAACGGTTATTTTCTGAGAGAATGGAAAGGAAAATAATTAGAGAAGTCTCAAAGAATCCTCACTTGAAGACAAAGTTGATTGTCAATGGTATAAAGACGTCGGTGTTGAATGTATCGATTTTGTGATACATTGCTGCTTCTGAACCAGGAGAACTCGTGAGAGTACATGGTATCATAGATAAAGATTAGTACATTGGGAAAGTCCAAAATTATTCGACACCTCCCTTGTGGAAATTATGAAATAATATTGCTCTATGGTAATTGTAATGTTTTTATGTTAATTTTACATTTAATACAAACACCCTTTGAAAATGAAACAATGGAGAAGACGGCTAAACTTGAAAGGGAGCTCAGAATGAAGATAGTTGATGCGTACAAAGAAGGTGATGGATATACAACACTTTCCCAGCGTTTAAATGTTCCTAGATCGACAATTCGTAGCATTATCAAGAAGTACAACGAGTCTCATTGTGTTGAGAATAAATTAAAGACTGGCAGAAAACGGTTATTTTCTGAGAGAATGGAAAGGAAAATAATTAGAGAAGTCTCAAAGAATCCACACTTGAAGACAAAGTTGATTGTCAATGGTAAAAAGACGTCGGTGTTGAATGTATCGATGAAGATACTCACTAGATGCTTTCATCAAGCAGGACTTCGAGCTTGTTGCCCAAGGAAAACTACCTTGCTTAAGGCTAAACCCATAAAATGCAGATTAGCTTATGCTAGAAGCCATCTACAACATGGGAGTAAATATTGGAACTCTCTTTTATGGTCAGATGAAACCAAATTTAGAATTATTTGGTCACCTGAATTCCCGTTATCTATGGAGGAAAATTAGTGCTGTCCAAAATTATTTGCCCCCACCTTATAGAAATTATAAAATAATATTGCTCTATGGCAAATATAATGTTTTTTTCTTAATTTGACATTTAATACTTTAAACACACTTTGAAAATGAAATAGTATTGACTTGATTCTATAACATTCTAAAAGGTAATGAAGAAGGCAATATTTTAGTGCCGCGTACCGCGATAACTCAGTCGTTCTGTGACCATGGCGAAGACGACTGTACTTTACTCTACTTTTAGTGGTGGAAGCTCCGAATGAAGATAGTTGATGCGTACAAAGAGGGGGATGGATATACAACACTTTCCAAACGTTTAAATGTTCCTAGATCGACAATTTGTAGCATTATCAAGAATTAAAACGAGATTCATTGTGTTGGGAATAAATTAAAGACTGGCAGAAAACGGTTATTTTCTGAGAGAATGGAAAGGACAATCGTTAGAGATGTCCCGAGGAATCCTCAATTGACGACAATTGACATTGTCAATTATGTAAAGGCATCGGGATCGACTGTATCGACGATGACAATCACTAGATGCTTTCATCGAGCAGGATTTTGAGCTTGTCACCCAAGGAAAACTAACTTGCTTAAGGCTAAACACTTAATATACAGATTAGCTTGTACTAGAAGCCATCTACAACATGGGAGTAAATATTCGAAGTCTGTTTTATGGTCAGATGAAACCAAACTAGAATTATTTGGTAACATGAACTCCCGTTATATATGGAGGAAAGTGAATGAAGCTCACAAAGCAAAAAAAAAATAAAATAAAATTACCCTCCCAACAATTAAGCACAAGGCTGGGAGCATTCTGCTCTGGGGATGTTTTGCAACTTCTGGGTCAGGAGAACTAATGAGAGTACAGGGTATCATAGATAAGGTGCAGTATTTGACTGTTCTTAAAAATGATATAAATCAAAGTGCACGAAATCTGTTTTCAGGGCGTCACAGGACGTTCCAACAATGACTTGAAACACACGGCACGAATTGTGACAAAATTCTTAGATAACAGCAAAATTGAGGTATTGGCGTACCCCGCACAAAGTCCTGATCTAAATTCCATTGAAATTGTATGGTTATATTTGAAGAAAAATCTAAGAGAAAGAAGTATTTCGAATTAGGAGGAAACAGAAGCTACTGCTAAGAAGAAAGGAACAAAATACATATCAGAGTGTGTTGTGAAGAACTATCAAAAATGATTAAAGGCAATAGTCAAGAATGAAGGTTACACAATTGATTATTTAGGTAAAACGGCTAATAATTCTGTCCTATGCTAAATGCATTTTGGCGTTTTTTTATTATTGTTATGGGATCTTATCTGTAACGATAATGTACTCTTCCTGACACTATAAAGACTGCGCCTCTCAAGAGAGATGGAAGAACGAAGTGGAACGAATCAAGACAGAACGAGTCGGGACAATAGTAGTTCACTCTAAACCAGACTGACAGTCATACTAACACCTTCAACTTCTTGTATTATTATTATTCTCTTGTAATATATCTTTGTTATTCCTACTCTTGTATTCCTGTTGTTCTTCCTTGGTCCTAACCTTGGACCATAACATTGGTGCGAGGATATTGGACCATAACAATTATTGTTTGACAAAAAATTAAAAATTTAAATGTTAAAGAATGCTGTGAACATAAGTGAAAATTCTTTCAAATCCATTATCTTATCATTCGTGAAAAAATACACATGATATTTCCATGAAAATTTGAGGTATTACAGATTTATTTAGAATTATGGAAGGTGGGGGCGAATAATTTTGTCCAGAACTTTTCATATGCAAATTCGGAATGTCTCAAGATTTGAAGTGAAATACCAGATTATATATATAAATATATATATATATATATATATATATGAAGAAATATAGTCTTAAAAGTGTGCTATATTTATGGGATAAAGTGCTCAATATCAGAGATAGAGCGTGTGTAAATATAAAAGTGAACATAGAAGTCAACACTTAGAGGCGACAGTCTGTTTCATGTTAGATGCAATCGTCAGGCTAGATGCAATCGTTGCCTGACGATTGCATCTAGCATGAAACTGACTGTCGCCTCGAAGTGTTGACTTCTATGTTCACTTTTATATATATATATATATAATTATTTAAAAAAAATATGATTCCATCGCTACATAAGAGTTCTCATGTTTCAGCTCTATTTCATCCTCAAGCGAATTTTGGAATAACTAATCTTGAAATTTACGGAGCTTTACAAGCATATACATTCGTAATATCAATTACATGAAAACGGTGAAACCAATTATTGTTATAAGGGCCGAAAGAGTGAACATATTGTATCAACATATTAGTTACTTTCGGAAAAGGTTAAGTTAATGTATATATTAATTTTATATTCTGGATTTTACTATACACTGACAGCATATTGTTGGAAAATCCTTGGTTATTATAACAAAGGCTTCAACCTCTTATATTATTTAAAATTATAATAGTCATAGGGAATGTATTAAATGATATCTAAAGGGTGTCCCAAAATAATGTATACACTCTTCGAATCGTTATGACTTATCCAATTTATGTATTTTGACTTGTAAATAAGATTAATACGAGAGACAGAATACTCATTTAAAGAATTTCAGAGTAAAATATACAACAAAACATAGAAAATTAACTTTAATAAGATAAAATCTACTTGGGGCAATGGCAGAATGTTCATATAATGATGAGTTCACATCAAGTGCTCAAACTGGTTGCCGTTCTGTTCAATACACTTTTCATATCTTGAAGATATAGACCTACAAATGTCCAGTATCAATTCCTCTGGTATTTGAGCAAATTCTTCTTCAATTGCTACTCTGATTTCAGCAATTGTTTCAGGTTTCCTGCTGTAAACATTGTCTTTTAGAAACCCCCCCTTAAAAAGAAATCCAAGGGTGTCAAATCTGGTGATATTCTTCCAATCCATCTGTTTTGCATATTTTCATCCATATAAGTTTTCACATCACGGTAATGTATTATTAACTATTAATATTTAAAGAGTGTATACATCATTTTGGGACACCCTGTATATTCCAAAATATAACAGAGTATGAAGATACAAAAAAAACTTCGTTAGAACCGAAGAAAATAGTACTGAACTGTTACATAGTATCTGTCCTCCTATATGGCAATGAATGCTGGACATGAAGAAGGGACTTGACGCAACAGAAACGTAGTTCTACAGAAGGATGCTGAGGATAACATGGACCGAACATGTAAGCAAAGACGAGGCTTTGGAGAAAATAGAAACAAAAAGGAAACTTATACCTAACACCAGTAAGAAGCAGTTGAAATTTCTGGGGCATGAAATTTGAAAACTTCTTTCAATTCTCGGTAATGAGTCCCAAATATAGGACGAAACGACCGTCCAGTGCTTTCTGCATTCTGTTGAGATTTCAGACTTGATGAATTACTTAATTATAATTATCAAATCCTCCTAATAATTTCTATCATTTATATATCATTGCTTGAACCGGCTTCTAATGCTCAAGGTTGAGCGGCTTGGTGATAGTAATCGTGGATCCGGGGGCACCGTCCTATGAGTTGAGTTCCACCACGGAATTTGTGAGCGAGAGGCGCTATATTGAGTCTGATTTGCTACCTCTTCGTCACCGTTGAACACTTGGTATGACGTTTGCTTGATAACCTAACTGTCAGGGTTTCAGTTCTCGGTAGTGGATGCGCACTGCTGATGAGTCCCAAATATAGGACGAAGCGGCCGTCCATAGCTTTCTGCATTCTGTTGAGGTTTCAGACTCGATGAATTACGTAATTATATATATGTATATTATACAGAGCCGTGGCAGCCGTTTGCAGTGTTTTTTCCGGGTTTTCATTTTAACAAAACACAATAAAGAACGAAATACAAAAAGGAAAAAAAATTATCAAAACAATGAAGAATAAAATCATTATTTTTTCTTCATTAATCTATATTTTCCAGACATTAAAAAAAAATGCAAAATTCTTTCATTTGTAACCCGTCTATTATTTCAACGTTGATTTCTGCTAATCTAGAGATAATGGAAATTTTAAATGTTCTTGCCGCTAACCATTTGCAAAACTTGAAAGTCTAAATTCTAAATTTTGTGCTCCCCTCCAGCCAAGAAAAAAACTACTACCCTCGGTCCAGATCAAGCGTCGGCAACCTTTTTCGAGCAGTGTCCCACACGATCAATGATTCACTGCAAGTCGGGCCGCACTACTAAAAAGATTCAAGGTAATTTTTCGTAGTAGGAACCTGTAGACTGTAGACATTAAAAAAAGATGAACAGTTAATAAGAAAAGATAAAAGATCAGCATAGGACGAATATGGTGCAAACCTAACCTAAATTTCAATTCACCACAAGTGTTTGAGAATATCGATGTCCTATTATTACATGGATGTAAAAAACTTACCTATTTCCCTACCTGAGGATGATCGTATGAAACGATTGAAAGCTAAGCTAGTAGTAAAAAAAAAGACCTGATAAAACCGGAATTTATAAACAAGGATCATACCATTCATTAACGGATGCGATGTTAATGTATTTTATTATTAAAAATTGTTTGCGAGAGTGATTCTTGCCATATCATTAACTTCATTATCTGCTTTTCGTATGACTGATATGCGTAATATAAATTGAAACCGCACCACATACTTGATATATATATATATATATATATATATATATATATATATATATATTATAATTTTATCATATAGACATCATAAACGTCTTCGTCCATTTTTAATGCTTTCTTTAAACATTTATTAACTCTTTCCTCGCTCACCAAGAATTTTATACCATTTATCTCCGTGTCAATATATATATATATATATATATATATATATATATATATATTTAAATAGATTGTGGGAGGTACAAAACTGAAAAATAGCGAGAAAGACAGAGAATATATATATATATATATATATATATATATATATATAACAAAATAATGAGCCAGAAAGAAACTACACAAACAAGTTTCATTAAAATCAAGCAACATTTAATTTTATTACATTCTACGGCTTTTCGTGTCAGTTACTGCAGATACGGTTCAAATCACTTCAAAGTTCATAATTCAAAGTTTCAAAGAGAAACACTTCAAAGTTCATAATGTTTATTTTTCGACCATCGTAAACGGCAATGCATTCAGTGCAATAGTGAAAAGATTTCATCATCTTAACATTTATGTCCGTTGGATTGCCGACTTCGGGGTACCTTGTAGACAAGCGATAAGTGAATATATATATATATATATAAAGGCAGGATGTGTGTGTGTGTGTGTGTGTGTGTGTGTGTGTGTGTGTGTGTGTGTGTGTGTGTAACGAATGCACGGCCGGAAATTTTCTAGGCATTTACATGCACATGCTCCAAGTTAGTTTAAAGACCAAGACCGATTTTGCCTTTCCCAACTCCCATCGATAGTGGAAATAATCGATTTTTTCATGCTTCTACGGCAGTTTTCATGTAGTTTGCGGCCATTTTCTACTGGCCAGAGTGAGAGCCTATAGCTGGCTGCCACGAATACGCAGGAAGATTCTATTAGCCAGCGTGAGAGCCAACAGCTGACTGACACGAATGTTAACTAGCATGCTAGCATGCAAAAAAAAAATCGATAGCTGCACTCGTCACAAGTGGGAAAAATTTAAATCTGCATGGCACTTTACTCCAATTGGCTCATTCGCTTGCTTAAACTCAACGTTGATTCTGATTCCGCAGAACTGGGTTGGGTGCGAAAATGTATTTGTTGTTAACATTCTTTTTTCATTCGGTTTTTCCAGTTACGAGTCCTTTTTTAAGGCTGATCGTTTTGTGTTCATTTTGTTTAGTTCTTTTTTCGTAACACATTTAATGTTTAGTATAGAGGTTAGAAAAAAATCGCAGTGTGAGATAGGCAAGAAGTAAGGCATGTAGTAACATCAACACGGCAAAGGGCATTCCTTTAAAGGCAAGGAAGGGCGAAAACATTTTAAGTCAAGTTATAGCGATTGCTGTATGTGTCGTACGATTTTTGAATCAAGCACGGGCAACGACAAGCCATGCTGCTAGTATATATATATATATATATATATATATATATATATATATATATATATATATATATATATATATATATATATATATATTATACAGGGTCCTGGCAGCTGAGCGAGGGGATTCTTGGCACTACAACAACAACGAAATTACCAATTGCTTTATTTTTTTACAGAGTTTTATTTTAAGAAAATACAATAAAGAACCAAATAAAAAATTAGGGAAAAAAATTATCAAAGTAATGAAGAATAAAATTATTTTTTTCTTCGTTAATGAATTTATATTCTCCAGACATTAAAAAAATAAATGCAAAATTCTTTCATTTGTAACACGGATGTTTGCCTATTATTTCAAAGATGATTTCTGCTAATTTAGAAGGACTGGAAAATTTCAATGTTCTTGTCGCTAACCATGTTGGCTGCCTTTGATAACTTAAGTCTAAATTCTAAATTTTATGCCCGCCTCCAGCCGAAACAAAACAATTGTCTCTGCTACTGTCCTGGATCCAGATCAAGCATCGGCAACCTTTTGCGAGCAGTGACCCACACGATCTATGACTTACCGCGAGTCGGATCGCACTACTAAAAAGATTCAAGGTAAATTTTCGTAGTAGGATCCTCATCTATTTTCACTACACAAGATCATTTTCTTAAGCATATCAATTAGAAATGGTAGGAACGTTGTATTATTTTTTTTTTTTTGAAGACATTTTTTTTAATTAAATGAATTGAAGTCTTGGTATAATATTATCACAGATAACAGTGTGATTGAAACATGTCACTGCGTCGAATTTATTTCTAATTTATTCGTTTGAAAATGAAAATATTTCTTTAGAGAAATATTATTTGGAACGCGTCATGTTTCAAAAGAAAACGAAGTTGGCATTTATGATCTTCCTTAGTGCAAATCGCCAATGGTTTAAAATGCTGACAATGTTACTCTATCAGAAAATTTGCCAAAAAAAATAAAATAAAATAAATTTGAGCAGTCAGTACCTGATCCAACAGAGGGTGGTGATCTCCCTTTTATCTCCATATGTAGTCAGCCACGCCTGATTTTTCCACTTCCCCTCGTGTTACAGCTTTTTGGTGTTCTTGAAACCTTACCTTAAGAGGGCGACCTGTCTCCCCTTTATATTTCTTTCCGCAGCTGCACGGGATAGCGTACACACAGTCTTTAGTCATGTTCTCCTCTATCGGGGGGTCTTACTCGAAACATTGTGATAAATATGGCAACAAAGAGGAGGACAATAGTCCGAATAATGTAAATAGTGTACATAATACCTCATCTCAGAAATATAGACAATTACACTTTGGGTCATGTCACTGGAAACGTTGTGATAAATATGGCAACAAAGATGAAGATAATAGTCCGAATAATGTAAATAGTGTCCATAACAACTCATCTCAGAAATATAGACAGATACTGAAGTTGATTTTTTTTCTTTGGACAAAAGATGACATTTTGATTAACACATATCGCTGCATGGAATTTGTTTCTAATTGTTTCGTTTGAAAATGAAAACAATTCTCCTTTTGAGAAAAAAATTCTTAGAAACAACTTCTTTAGAACCACAAGGAAACCGATTTCTGAAGCAAAAGATGTTTACGCGTATGATCTTCCTTAATGAAAATTGCCAATGTTTTGAAATACTGACGACGTTAGTTCCCCAAAGATTGACAAAATCCAAGAAACATGGTACTTAATCATTGATTATCTCTGTGGCTATGTATGAGAGAGTCTGTGAGTGAACAAGTGAGAGCGAAACAAAATAAAAATTTTAAGAATTGTTATTTTGCTTATGAAATTAAGTATGCCATTCACAAAGACCAAACGGGCCATATATGACTTATGACTAATTTACACTATTTCCATTGGAATATACCTTAGAAATAAGAAAAAGTTGAATTTGTATCCTCAAGAATACATAGCCAAGTGGATAAACACGTTGGTTAGATCCAGTGACTAGACACGATGAGTTGTGATTTCAATACCAGGCCACAGCAGTGGTGAAACAAAACTTGGAGAGTTGAGTTAAAGGGAAATAACTGAGACATCCGGAAGAGGCATGGCACGAAGAACTAGAACAATTTACCCTGATGAACAAAATAAAGGGTTTGGTTCGAAATTCCTATAAGCTGAAGAAGGCCGGAGCTTAAAACGGCCGAAACATTGTGAATATGGCAATGAAGATGAGGATAACAGTCCGAATAATACAAATAATGCAAGTAATCATAATACCTCATCTCAGAGATATAAACATAAACTCATATATATATATATATATATAAATATATATATATATATATATATATATATATATATATATATATATATACAGTGTAACCCGGATATAAGAGAAACCCGGATATAAGAGAGATTTTCTCTGGTCCCAAGTTAGAGCCTGTGTTAATGTATATATAATACACCAAACCCGGATATAAGAGAAACCCGGATATAAGAGACTTCTTCTCCGGCCCCGACAACTCTCTTATATCCAGGTTACACTGTATATATATATATATATATATATATATATATATATATATATATATATATATATATAACTAAAACAAGGACTGACAAAAATTAACGATAAAAAGCAAATGGAAACTACAGATAAAGTTTATTTTCTTCAGAAAGTCATTTACTCCTGTAGTTCACTGCTACTAAGAAGCAGGATTTTTTTTCCCCTGATGATGACCATGCTGGTCGAAACTCGTCGAGGAACCTAATTGAAATAATAAAACAAAAAAACATTAATATACAACCAAGTGTGTCTAAAAATTTGAATTTATTAATATTTTTATCGTTCAAAATAAGAAAGTACACACACACACAGACACACACACACACACACATATATATATATATATATATATATATATATATATATATATATATATATATATATATATATAGATAGATAGATAGATAGATAGATATACTTCACAGATGCTCTGTCTTTCTCATACAGTTTAACAGGAAAACATCCTATGTACTGTGGAGTAATGGAAAGCGGCTCGGATTGAGTAATCGGAGAGCCGAGTTCGAATTTCTGTCGAATCCATTACATTCAGTTGCGTGCTAATAACCTTGAGAATGTTATGAATGTCATGGGTTCTATAGCCATGAATGGCAACTGGTCTACCGCAGAAAGAAATGGCAACCTACTGCGGGGGAAAAAAATCTGCCTCGTCACTCATGTATCGAAAGATACATGATCGCCTCAGCGTGTATCACGCATGGCGCATAACTGATTGATATGTTCAACAGTATTTTTATTCAAATTCTTCGAAGTATCGGGAAAATAGACTCAGTAAATTATAAAGTGATAAATTTTGTGCATATCGATTTAAAAAAAAAAAAATCCTATGCTATTGTCTCCACTGTATGTGTGTCCGCACGTGCTCCTCAATGTTTGTGTCTGTGTGTCCGCTCTGTATTCCCGCCTGCCCTCGCTGTGAATAATGCCGCGCAAAATAATCTTACAAAAACAACAACAGCAGCAGCAGCAGCAGCAACAACAACAACAACAACAACAACAACAAATCGAAACGAATCTCTCAAGGGCACTATTCATCTGTCATATTCCTACAAGTTTTAACTTGGCTCCGTTGAATGAAGCTATACAATCTTGAAAGGTATACTGAGAAACGGTTATTTCAAAACCGACTTAACATCAGCAAGTGCATAGCTCCTCTTGTAAAAAAGGTCGTTATAATGTTCCGTTCTGATTTAAGGTCTAAGAAGCTAAAATATCACCTACCTTCTTTTATAACGCGGAATAAGATTCCCCCACCAAAAAAAAATTAAGGAATGCTCCCTAAGTTAACAGCAACGATTTTTTATCCTAACATTAGAAAAACACTTTAAAGTTTAAATTTTATAATAAACTTGACTAGACATGATCCGTTGAGTCACTGACGGTTCAGGTTACAAAATATTAAAGTTTATTTCAACATTCCAATGAAATGAAAATTAATTTTAATATGATTCAGTTTAATATTTAAATTAGTTCATTTCTCCATTGACCCGGTTTACAAATTCACGTTTAACGGTTTACTGATGTTTACAGAATAGAATAGAACTTCCGGAATAAAATATTAATTTTAATTTTTTAAATATGCCAAAAAATATTTTTAAATACTTAAAATTTTCTTTGTTTAAGGAAAGCTGAAATATAAATAATTTCTCTACAAAAAATGGACGAAACAGCAAAGCGGGATCTTTTTGTGTCTGTCGTTAACTTTAAAATATTTTATTTAAAATATTGTCTGTTTGAAGATAGTTAAAATAAAAATACTGTATAAACAAGTCGTATTTTTAAATCTTATTCACTTAAAATATTTTTTTAAATCAGATTAACTTAAAAATATTTTTTTAAATATTTAAAATATTGGTTGTTTGAAGAAAGTTGAAATATAAATGATTTCTCTACAAACAACTGGACGAAACAGCAAAGCGGGATCTTTTTGTGTCTGTCTTTAATTTTAAAATATTTTAATTAAAAAATTGTCTGTTTCAAGAAAGTCAACATAAAAATGCTTAATGTATAAACAACTCGTAAATCATTATACCAAACAAGGACACACGCAATCACAGACTTTTAATAAAATAGAGATAAATAAAGTATCCTATATATAGGTCCGAACATTTATCATAATAAACAAGAGTTTCCCAACAATATGCCGCAGATGTATAGTAAAATTACGACCATAAAATTAATAAAATTACTCGAAAATGCATAAAGTTAAAATAAAAATACTGTATAAACAAGTCGTATTTTTAAATCTTAGTTACTTAAGATATTTTTTTAAATCAGATTAACTTAAAAATATTTTTTTAAATATTTAAAATATTGTTGGTTAAGCTGAAATATAAATAATTACTCTATCAACCCCTGGACGAAACGGCAAAGCGGAATCTCTTTGTGTCTGTCTTTAAATTTAAAATATTTCAAAATTTATTTTAAAATATTTTAATTGAAAAAATTGTATGTTTGAAGAATTTTAAAATAATAATAATAATACTTACTGTGTACACAACTCATACTTGTATATCTTAGTTACTTAAAATATGTTTTTAAATCAGATTAACTTAAAAATATTTTTTAAAATATTTAAAATATTGTTTGTTAAACTGAAATATAAATAATTACTCTATAAACACCTGGACAAAACGGCAAAGCGGAATCTCTTTGTGTCTGTCTTTAAATTTAAAATATTTCAAAATTTATTTTAAAATATTTTAATTGAAAAATTGTCTGTTTGAAGAAAATTAAAATAAAAATACTTACTGTGTAAAAAAACTCGTATTTTAAAGCCTTATACACTTAAATCAGATTAACTTAAATCATTATACGCCTGATGGACGGAGGCACAAGAACGCACGTAATCACAGACGTTTTGTATTATATAGATAGATAAAGTATCCTATCGAACGGTTTACAGTCGTTTCCCATCTTTTGAACAGGAGTAGATGTTTGTCCCTTGTTTCTTGTTCAGAATTGTGTTTCTGGTTCCTTCTAAAGTCTACTTCAAGTCTATATTCCTGACGCTTGTCCTTACTACTTTTTTTTTCTTTTTTTTAACCGTATCACCCCAAGCAAGGCTGGAGGCCACTATCACGCATGGGGTTACAGAAGGGTTGGAGGAAGAGCAGATAGGAGTGGTAAAGGAGAGGATGTGGAGAAAGAGAAAGACAGTGGGTCGATCAAGGCAAGGGGGTTACAGAAGATTTGGAGCGAGAGCAGATAGGAATGAAAGGTGAAAGGATGTGGAGAAGGGAAGTGGATAGATCAAGGCAACTGGAGATGACGATTGACGCTACACTTAAACCGTTGGAGATTGTATTTGTCAGGGAAACAATAATAGGGAAGGGAGTTCCACAGGCGAGATGTGCGAGACATGAAGCTATTGGAGTAGAAGAGACGTCTACATCTAACAGTTTCAACGGTGAAGGGGTGGGAACGGGATGCCAGCCTCGTAGAACGTTTAAATTCATGAGGCCTAGGGACAAGCGAAAGCAGCTCCTCGGAGCAATTACCGTGAAAGTATTTGTAAAAAAGACAGAGTGAGGCAACATCGCGTCTGTGAGAGAGCGACTGCAGACGAGATGACAGATCAGGGCCAATCAACTTGAATATCCGTCTCTGGATCTTATCAAGAACCCTGAGACAAATAGCAGGGGCCCCAGACCATATATGGCAGCAATACTCCATGCAAGGGCGAATGGTCGATTTATAGACTTGGAGGATCGATTCCGGGGAGAAAAATTTCCTGGCTCGGCACAGGGAACCAACTTTACTTGCGGTGGATGATGCAACTGACTCGATGTATTTGTTCCATCTCACCGAAACTAATACAATTCTACACAGTAACCCTCTATATTGAGTGGCTCTTGGGTCGTATATTGGGTGAATTTTCTTTTCTGTTAAACCTTTGTACATAGAAAGCATTTTTTCTTTCTCTCGTTCGTTTTGTTTAAAATAGAATTTCTACGAATAAAAAAGTGATCGATATTTGACTAAACCAATAATTACTGAATCAGCAATATAGTCCAATACGTACTGAGTTCAACTGTGAGTTTGGTAATAGATTCTCACTCGTCAGGACTTTCGATATATATTACGCACACGACGTCCTCAAGAGTATATACGCTTATCTATTAATAACCACTTTGAGACCTGGTCAAAACCGTTTTTTGTTTTCAATATTATCCTTAAAATATTGTTAATAAAAGAAAAATGAACATATCTCTATTAAATCAGTGTTAATTAGCTTCTCTCAAATATTAGCCTGATTCAGTTGACGGAAGCTATACAATCTTCCAGGAACAGTTATTTCCTAGCCGACTTCAGCAACTGTATAGTCTGTTTGCAAAAGGCTCAGTGTTCGTCAAATTATTCCGCCGTGATATCCGGCCAATAAAAAAAAAAATATAGCTCCAATCCTTTTATTACCAGAGAGAGACTGTCGCCACAAAAACAATATTTCGTTAATGGTAAGAATTATTTTTGCCTTAACTTTTGAAAAAAAACAGTTTAAAGTAAAAGATTAAATTTTATAATGAAAATTAGTTTTCCTTGTCATTTGCGAGAAATTTCTTTTGACATATATATATATATATATATATATATATATATATATATATATAGCCGAAAGCGCTCGGAAAAGAACATTCGGACAATTTTTATATAATTTATCCTCTGAAAAGAAAAACTTTATTAGATCGCACGGGAAATAAAAAACTAAATAAAAGCACCTTGTCAGTCGTTCTTAATGAAATGTGCTTGAAAGAAGGATTGCTGCCTAAATACACAAATATATATATATATATATATATATATATATATATATATATATTTACATATATATATATATGTGTCTGTGTGTGTTTGTGTGTACGTGTGTGTGTGCGTGTGTGTGTGTATACAACGGTTTACAAAATTTCTTAGATTAAAACATTCCAGGAATCCTTTTTTCCGTTCGTTTTTATGCATTAAACCAAAGCATTGATCTCATCAATTTACAGTTGAACTGGCTCGATGTAGCCGTAAGTTCTATGCTAACAGTTTCTTCTCTCACGCTTCTCGCTTGTCGATCTCCCTTCCGACTCCATGTTCTCCAGCCAACATTAATCTGCCAAAATTTTGAATGTAATGCCAATCGTATCTTCTGTCCTCCTGATTACTCTTTCTTCTTCCCACTCATTATTAATGTTTCTGTTCCTAATACTTACACACCGTGTAGACTCTTGTGTATTAGTGGCATTACTGCCTTACTTGGGGTGATACCGATTGACAAAAACATAGTAATCAATTTTATTCAATTAAATTACTAAAACATTTTCAGAATAAATAATTATTTAAAGAACTAAGCTTTTATATTTGTGCTATAAGTCTTTACGATTGTCGCCTTATATGCGGAAATATAGGGTAAATAAATAAATAAATATTTAAACACTAAAATAATTTAGACATTTGTGTTTTATTTTATTTTATTTTATTTTATTTTTAATCATTTCGCTCCAAATAAGGCAATAATGCCACCAAGTCGCAAGGGTACTGAGTTCATTGAATTTTTACGGCTTATCAACCATTCTCAGTTTATTTAAAACCAGAAATTATTATGTATATTATACAATACATCGTAAGAAATTGGGTGGGGGAGATAATAAGGATATACCGGTAATAAGGCCTACTAATTAACTAATCGTTGGGGGGACAACAGATGGCTTCATACCTTTCCCAAAAGGAAGTGAATATAACGAGCGCAACCAGAATTGGAACTCGGCTCTCCTTTCCAATTTCGAGCCATTATCCATTACACCACGAACGCATCAAAGTTGACAGCACCTTGTATTCCCAAGCGGTCGCCAATCTAGTTACTGACAAGGCTCGACGTTGCTTAACTTCGGTGATCGTTCGGGAATCGATGCTTCAGCATGATACGGTCTTAAACCTTGTTGGGTACTGGGAGTGAAGGAGGATGAGAAGATTTTTGTTAGGAGAAAGGACAATAAAAAGAACAGCTTTCAGGATGACAGAAGATGGCGATAATGCAACTAAGACGCAAAGGGTTTACTGGGAGTGAAAAAGAATGAGAAGACAGTAAGAAAAAGGACAATAAAAGAACAAGTTTCAGGAAGACAGAAGATGGCGATAATAAAAAAAATGAAGTCATTTTTTTATTACCGATTTTTTGTGCACAATTAAAATTCTTCACTAATTTCTTAATTTAATTCCGATAAATAAACAAGTAATGATATTATTAGATTTTAAATCCCCGCTGGGAGCGCGGGAGAATTATGGATGAAAGACATAAAATCATTTATACAAACAGAAATTTATGCTTGTTTGTATCTCAGCAACTTCTTGCCTATCTAGGCTTAGGCAGACAGACAATATGTGCTAATTCCTACATATCTATCTATCTATCTATCTATCTATCTATCTATCTAGC
>OZ038516.1:55779247-55781747 GCA_964036315.1 Acanthosepion esculentum
ATATATATATATATATATATATATATATATTATATATGTTTATTATTACACATTATATATATGCATATTATTACACATTATATATATGTATATCATACATTATATATTATAGATTATATATATATTATTATATATTGTATATATATTATTATACATTGTATATATATATATATATAGATATAGATGTATAGATATATTATACGCTATGTATATAGGTTTCGTTAATGGCGATTAAGCTTTTTATTTATCTTTACTTATTTTCGTATCAGTGTTTTCTTTTCTGGTCACAAAATCTTTAAAAACTGTCCAAAAGTTCTGGATATCAGAGCGCTTTCGGCTATTCATTTATTTATTTTTAATAAAACATTCCTATAAGTTTAGATGCAGAAAAAATGCACCGTTAAAAAATAATTCATTTTTGTTTAAATAAAAAAAAAAAATAACAAATCGTCCTTGATAACAGCCAAAAGAATAGTCGAAAGTGCACGGATATGCAGAACTTTTGAAGAGTTTTATTTTTCTACGCTTCATATCCAGAAAAGCCTCTTCTTCAACTGTGCGGAGATTGTCCAGCATTCACTGGCATATATGAAGACTGATATTACATAACAGTTCAGTACTCTTTTCTTTGTTTCTGTTGCTTCAAGTCTCTTCTTCCTCTGTGAGGAGATTGTCCAGTATTCACTGCCATATATGAAAACTGATATTACATAACAGTTCAGTACTCTTTTCTTTGTTTCTGTTGCTTCAAGTCTCTTCTTCATCTGTGAGGAGATTGTCCAGTATTCACTGCCATATAGAAGGACTGATATTACGTAACAGTTCACTACTCATTTCTTTGTTTTTAACGATATTTTTCTTCTTCTTCATGCTTTGCTTAGTTTTTTAGAAGGCATTTTGTTATATCTCGTGCAAGATATAATAAACAAAGTAAACCGAATGTAGGTTTTCAATAATAACTTTATAATCGGATGTAGTACAGAGACAGAGTCGAGAGTATGCTAACCTCAATAGGTGTTACAAACGAAGTCGCTCACGACCACCTGCTGTGGTCGCACTTTATCGGCAAACCGTCCGTCCATTATCGTGAATGGGGAAGTTGGGTTATACCATCACAACACATTTTTAGCTATACCAATGCGGCTTTGGATATCAGTATCACTGTTTCTGTACTCTGTTTAAAAAAATCCCAGATATTTAAGTTTTTTTTTTAAGCGTATCACCCCAAGCAAGGCTGGAGGCCACTATCACGCAAGGGGTTAAAGAAGGGTTGGAGGAAGAGCAGATAGGAGTGGTAAAGGAGAGGATGTGGAGGAAGAGAAAGACAGTGGGTCGATAAGTTGTTGCACTTACTTGATTTTAACATTCCCACTTTGTAATTTGCATGTTTGACTGTTCCTTTTTGCTAACAATGCATTTCGTCGTAAAATGCACACATATGTACAGAAATAAGGGTGTACAAATAATGATAAAATAAAACTCACAAATAGAGGTATATATACGTAATAGACACGGGATGTGTACACTAAATATACATATATATCCTTTTTATATGTCCCATTTTATCCCTAAGTATTCTGCTAGGTTAAAGAGTTGAATTCTCACCGGGTAATACAACACAGGCTCGTATACTAGTTAAAACAAAACACCGCAGATAGCCGTAACACCGGGCGGAGAACGGAAGGTATTATATCAGAACGTGGGCGATCGCGGTTCTCCACAACTTCCTGCCTTTTGTAACACTGAGCAATGTTTATCTTTTTTTTTTGCGATCTCTCCTAATCCCTGTTCTGTCAACTATTTACAAAAGCTCGTTATATAGGTTATTCGCTACTGTGGCTCTTACCTTCAATACGTCCTTGTGAGTGTTACATTTTCCAGGCCCTCTTTCCTCATGATGTGCCCCAGATCTTTCTCATTCTAGGTATTTCGTCGTGGCTCACAATTTCAGTTTATGGTATTCTCAGTATCCTTCTGTAGAACCAGGTTTTGTTGCCTCAAGCTTCTTAGTCATCCGTCCAGAATTCAGTCACATAGGATAATCAACATTACGTAACAGTCCAGTAGTATTATCTTTGTTTCGAAAGTCCGGCTTAGCTTTGATCTTCAAATATTTAAATGCAATGTCAATCGTTATCTACTGTCTTCCTTGTTACTCTTCTGTTGTTCAAACTCCTTAGTAATATTTCTGTTTTCTAATTCTTTCACATCCAGTAACGCTTTTTGTCTTAGTGGCTTTACTATCTTGCTTGGGGTAAATTCGATTAAATATATATATATATATATATATATATATATATATATATATATATATATATATATATATATATGTATGTATATTTTAAACATGTTGTGTTGAATGTTAAAGACAACATCGTCCTGCATATTTTCTTTTGAATTTTCTCATATTTTCTAATGAGACTTTTTATTTGAAAATGATATCGAAATAAATATTGTCCGTACGATAACCTAGTACTTTCGAACATCATTGTTCATCTTC
>OZ038516.1:55801747-55806747 GCA_964036315.1 Acanthosepion esculentum
TCTATGTTGCCGACCTCATTATGGATAATATTTTCGTTTTGTTAAAAATCGGTGAAGTCTTGACTCTCTAGAAGAAGAAAAAATATTCACTCCGACAAAAAAATTATTGTCTATTCAATCCTAATTGACCTAAAAATAATTCTTGAATGGAACGAGTAAATGTGGTCTAATAATGATAGCCATTTGGCCCCTGGCGGTCAGTACTTAAGATTTTCCGACCCTCCATTTATAAGAGGGAAAGGGTTGCGTTTTTTTTTGTTTTTTGATTTTTGTTTTTTTCGTGAGATTTCTGGGGAAAAAAATATTTAAAGTCCTGACAATAATATAGTTTTTGTTGGTGCATTTTTTTTTTTTTTTTATTATCGAAAATAAACTTAAGTCGAATGATAATAAAGAAAGCATTCGCTTTAAAGTAAATAAAATAAAATAAGCTAAAAAAAAATACAAGGTTGTATGACAAATTATTTGGAAAGAAAATACAAACAAAAACAATTACATCGTATAAAGTAGAGAGTAGTGGGAGTTTTTATGATCAGGTTTTTCAGTCCAAGAAAGAATTCAAAGAAAAATATACGGATATTATACTATTTTATTTGGTTAGTTTTTTTAGGCAATTAGGTTGATTCCTGAACTTTTCAGCAATGGTCGAGATTGAACTAACATTATAATAAAATTATTCATATTCAACTTTTGGCGATTCGTACATTCTAACGTTTATTTTATCGAAGAAAAATTGCTGTTTTATGGTGAAAATTTTGTATATATATAGGGTAATTTTCACAAAATTTTCACCAAAAATAGCAAATATATACACGTGTATATATATATATATATATATATATATATATATATACACGTGTATAGCGCGTGTTTTACGATAATTTTTTACGTAAAAAATATAGTGGTAGCACTATACACAGGTAATTATCTTGGAGTGATTAAAAATCATGAATTTTTGGTTAGCTTGCACTATACATAGGTAATTTGTTTTTCTAGATGTGTTAAAATTCATGAAAAAAAAAAAATTCTGGGGTCGCTTTAAGTCGGCTTGCATACGAGTACATACGGTAGTTGAAAATTATATTATAATGAAAAGTAAATAGTTTATTTCAGTTTTCCTTTTCAGTTCTTGAGTTTGTTTGTTTTTTTTAATTTTAAAACCAAATCTTTGATTTCAAAAAGAATATTGGGAAGATTTCTTTTTATTTTATTTATTTTTTTTAGAAAGAAAGAAATAAAAAAAGAAAAATTAAAGAAAATACAGGGTTTACATGTTTTGGGTTTTGAGTCAAAATCCGTGTAGAAGGCGAAGAGTTTAAGGTATGAAATATATTTCTTCTTTTAAGTGCTTCATGTCTTGAGTGATCATGGCTCTTCACAACTTCCCTGTTCATGTCTAGTCATTAATTTAATACATACTCATTAGATATATTAATAACCCCGACCCCGATCCGCTTAGAAGGAAAAAAAATACATTTTAAAGTGTATTAAAATAAAATATTAACTTAACTGATTGAATAAATCCTTGAATAAAACAAGCGAATATTTTGTTAAAGTTTTCGGGGCTTTTTTTGTTTTTGTTTTTTTTTTTCGAGGTTCGGCCCTGTTTGGTGTTGACAAATTCTCAGCCCAAGAAGACACCAAAAGAAAAAGAATGGTGATCTTTAGCCATTTGGGCAAATTTTGGCAAGTAGGTTGGACAGAGAACATTTTTCAACTCACTGAGTATAAACTAACATTATAATGAACTTATTGATATTCGACCTTTTATCGATTAATTAATCAATGCTCTCCTACATTCAGTTTATTGAACGTTGTTTCTAGTGAGAATTAGGTGAAAATTATTACAGTATAAACTCGAATATAATCTGAGTTTTTATATCCATTTTTTTCGCAAAAAAAATATAGAGGGAGAGACGGTAGCACTATATAAATTGTGTATTGTCGGTAACCGGCTACATTAAACAAAGGTAATTTTTTTTTTTTTTTTTTTTTGAGGAAGTGTTAAAATTTATGCATTTTTGGTGAGCGTAACCTACCTGGTCAGGCATGAACGAAAACAAAAGTATGGTATCTAAATCTTCGTATCAGATAAGTGGATTTTCTCGGCATTTTGGGATAGCTTTATACAAAAAAGAATTACGAATATTTATTTGCTATAAAATATATCCAGGATGATCTTCAGCACTGCAATATTTGACTACAGCAGGCTATTAGTATTATTCAGAAGCTGAGGTCGCATTATACACAGGCTATTTGAAAACAACCAGGTTTTTCGCAAAAGATTCAGATGTCGCAGTTTGCATAAAGTAGACTTATACACGAGTACATACGATTTTTTCTAACTTGATTTAATAAGCAACTTACACTTAATAAACATCTATCATAAATTTCTTTATACCGTATATCTTTCAATTGTGTTCCATATTCTATTAAACAAAAGTCATTCAATTATATGCCGTGCGTGATACACGCTTAGGCGATCATGTATCTTTCGATACATGACTGACGAGGCAGATTTTTCTTGCAGTAGGTTGCCATTTCTTTCCGCGGTAGACCAGTTGCAATCCAAGGCTATAGAACCCAGTCTGTCCTGTTATTTTACCCATATCTGGAAGAAGAAGAGGATTAATAACTTTCCCAAGGGTATTAGCACGTAAGTCAATGTAATTGATTCAACTGGAATTCGAACTCGGCTCTCCGATTCCGCAATCCGAACCGCTATCTTCGTATCAAATATATTAAAGCAAGTGTTATTCTCACCATTTGGAATAGCTTTGTACAAAGAAGAATGCAAGTGATTTATCTACTATAAAATATGTCTAGGGTGATGCCCAGTCCTGCAATATTTGACTACGGTAGGTCTACCGCTTTTGCTCAGAAGCTGAGGTCGCATTATACAAAGGCTATTTGAAAACTATCAGGTTTTTCGCAAAAGATTCAGGTGACTGAACGTACTCTCCGTGAAGTAGACCTATACACGAGTATATACTATTTTTTTTTATAGGGTGGTTAAATAAGCAACTTAGACTATCATAAATATCTTTATACCGTATACGTTTCAATTGTGTTCCTCATTCTATGAAACAAAAGAACGATTTCTAAATTTTCGTATCAAATATTTTAAAGCAAGTGTTATTCTCACCATTTGGAGTAGCTTTGTACAAAGAAGAATACAGGTTATTTATTTGCTATAAAAATATGTCTAGGGTGATGCCTAGTCGTTGACTACAGTAGGGGCCTACTAGTGTTGTTAGTCAGAAGCTGGGTTAGAAGAGTTATAGGGGTCGCACTGTACATGAAGTAGGCTTATACACAAGTACATTCGGTCCTGATATACAGTGTGGTCGACTAATACACGAAGCGTATAATCAAGATATGATATATATAAACGGTGAAATAATTAGTCAAATTATTGAGAATTAAAATATAAACAAAAATAATTATAGTTAGAAATAGCGTAATAAATACCGTATATATTCTCCTGTCATGCAACATTTGAAGATCTAATTTTGAAGCAAATTTTAAGAGGGTTGCATCATACATGAGATAAAAAAATTAGCGTAAGTACTGCTGACCCTGGGTACCCTGTTGACCAAACAATGTATCCATTTACTGTAGCCAAATTAGCTCCAGAATTAGGTCTTCAAAAGTCGCATGATACGCGAGTATATACGGTAACAAAAAAAAAAGAGATGGTAAAAAGTAGGGGATCAGGTTTGTATTGTTCTTTTATATTAAGCACATCCCCCATTTCTTGGCCATATTAGATTCATAGATTTACTTCCATCCTTATAGGTAAACAAGTGAAAGGATGATAGGAAGTGAGGGATCAGTTTTGTATTGTTCTTTAGTATTAAACTCATCTACCATTTCTTGGCTCCTGTATATGCTATCCATTTCTATAATTTAGACAGGATTTAAGTACATTATTTACATTATTCGGACTATTATCCTCATCTTTGTCGCCATATTTATCACAAAGTTTCGGCCGTTGTACGCTCCGGGCTTCTTCAGGTGATTAGAATGTCGAACTGAACCCTTTATTTCGCT
Organism: Acanthosepion esculentum; assembly: GCA_964036315.1. Classification (NCBI taxonomy): domain Eukaryota; kingdom Metazoa; phylum Mollusca; class Cephalopoda; order Sepiida; family Sepiidae; genus Acanthosepion; species Acanthosepion esculentum. The sequence continues at coordinate 55,805,801 of OZ038516.1, forward strand.
CACTGTGGTAGACTGTTCTCGTTCCCCGTGCCATGTTTATGGATGTCAGTTATCAGTTATCTCCTGTTAATTTCCATCTGAAAGTTCTCCACTGCCTTAACCGGGTATTGAACTCGCACTGTTTGGGTCCTCTCACTGGATATAACTAACGCCTTTATCCACTGTGCCATGTGTCCATTAAACGTCTTAGTAGCACTATCACCTTCTTTGGGGTTAACTGATTTAAAAAAAAAAACAAAGAAAAAAGAAATAGCAAAATTTTTCTAAGATAAGGACTCTAAAAACGGAATTTTAAAAGTATATATATATATATATATATATATATATATGTATATATATACTTTTAAAATTATAAATTTATACATTTTTAAAATATATACATTTAAAATTATATATATATATATATATATATATATATATATATATGGATTGTTTTGGTAATCTGACAGGTTTTTATCACTTAAAAGGTTATTTTTAGTGGATACTCATATTTGAGTAGACGCTATATTTATTTGTTTTCATTAAATGGAGCTTTTACTGAAATGTGAATATCTATTAAAAATAACGTCTAAAGTGATTATATATATATATATATATATATATATAGAGAGAGAGAGAGAGAGAGAGAGAAGGAGAGAGAGAGAGAAAGATATGTATATATATATATATATAGAGAGAGAGAGAGAGAGAGGTATGTATATATATATAATGATTAATACAAATATAAAATCTATCACCAAAATGTATGATGTTATATTCAGCACTCTGACTACAGATTTTCATAGGCGAACCTTTTTTTGCAATCGTTCGGTCCACTCGTCAGGAGGACTTTTAAAATGTCCGTTTTTAAAGCCTTAATTTTATCATTAATTCGATACTATATATTATAAATATACATACATATATATATATATATATATATATATATATATATATATATATATATA
>OZ038516.1:55811747-55819247 GCA_964036315.1 Acanthosepion esculentum
TCACTACAAAGATGCAACTACGTTTCAGTGCATTTCAACTGCACTTCGACGGGTGAGAATCGAAAATCAAATGCACTGAAACGAAGTTGCGTCTTTGTATTTAGTAAAATGGTTTTGTCTACATGATAAAATTATAATAAATAAATAAGATATATATATATATATATATATATATATATATATATATATATATATATATATATATATATATATATATATATATATATATATAAGCCATTGAAGGCGAGAGTCTGTTTTATACCTAAACGCAATATTCAGACTATGTACACGTAGCTTGACGTTTGAGTTTAAGCTTGAAGCAGACTGTCGACGCTGGGTGTTGACATCAATGTCCACTTTTATATTTACGTACGCTTTATCCATGATAGGGAACACTTTAATCCATAGATGTAACATACCTTTAAAACAATATGTTTATCATATAAATCCATATATATATAAATATATATACACACAACACACCCACACACACATATATATATATATATATATATATATATATATATATATATATATATATATATATATATATGTATAATGGAATATACATACAGCTTAAATAAAATAGAACGTATATATATATATATATATATATATATATATATATATATATATATATATATATATATAGTATAATGAGAAGCCACGTATACTTCCTTAATATGTATATAATATAGAAAAAAACTGTATGTTTTTTTTGGTGAAAGTATTCATTTATATTTTTTATAAATAAATACTTTTACAAAAATAACATTCAATTTTTTTAAATTTGCAACTTTTCAGTTGTTTTTTTTCTATATTATATACATATTAAGAAAGTATACGTGGCTTCTCATTATACTATATATATATATATATATATATATATATATATATATATATATATATATATATATATATATATATATATAATGGAACATATATACACACAGGCACATACATATAATGGTAAATATATATGTGTCTGTATGTGTGTGTTTGTTCCATTTTAGATATACGTGTGTTCCATTTCATATGTGTATATATATATATATCTACATATATACATATATATATATATATATATATATATATATATATATATATATATATATATATATATACATATGAAATGGAACACACGCATATACACATGTATATATATATATATATATATATATATATATATATATATATACATACACATATGTATGTGTGTGGTTTGGTTCCATTATATGAAATGTAACATATGTGCATTTAAAAAAATTAGTTCACTACAATTAATTTACAATATATATATATATATATATATATATATATATATATATATATATATATATATATATTAGCAAATGTCTCCGCACTGTTACCCAATTCAGTAATTATGAGAATTTCTTTTATTTTACACAAAAAATATTTTTAGACAATCTCTGTCCTTGCCACATTACCACATATATTATTATTATCATATATATATTATCATATGTATATATAAATACATATATATATATATATATATATATATATATGTGTATATATATATATATATATATATATAATATATATATATAGTTGTATATTTAGGCAGCAATCCTTCGTTTATGCATGTTTCATTAAAAACGACAGACAAGGTACTACAATTGAGCTTTTATTTAACTTTTTCTTGTGTTCGAACAAGGGCGTTCTTTACAGGATAAAGGGTGTGTAAGAAACAGTCCAAATGGTTTATGCTTCCGAGCGCTTTCGGCTATACATTTAGCCATTATCAAGGATGACTCGATTTTTCAGCTTAATTGAGTGTGTGCATTATGTGTATGTCTTAGTGTGTAGTAGTGGTGTTTTTAATTTCCGAATACGGTTAGCACGTTGTGGCTTTGTTCTTAGTTAATATTGTTAAGAGTTGGCTTTTTCTTTTATATTATCAAAGCCTCCATTATTTTTAATCTTTTTTTTTTGCAGACGGAAACAGTTAATATATGTTTTCCACTAATATGTTTCTAATGGAGTCTGGTAAATTTGTGTGCGTGTTTAATGAAACATGCGTATATATATATATATATATATATATATATATATATATATATATATATATATATATATATATATATATAATATACTCATTCTCTCAGTAAGACTTGCTTTCATTCCTGACCACTAAGGATTATAATTCTTCCCAATTTCCATAGTTAAACTATTACCAAATCTTTTTAATCCATTGTTCTTTAAAGATCATTAATTCCTCACCACAGATTTTCTTACATTTTTTCCCGGGCTTCCTTGCATTTCTGTACCAAAATTATTACAATATATTTTTATTGCACTGTACTGTCAATGACGATCACATTATTTTATTACTATTAAGTGGGGAAAAAAGAAGTTTTTACTTACTTTCTATTATAGAAAATACTGACAGAATGTCGTATATTTCTCAAAGAAACTTTCTATTAAAAAAAGAAAAAAGAACTGTAAAACACCGCGGTATATTCAGCAGTTTTTCACCTGGGGTCAAAACATTTAAATCTTTTATGCTGCGAAGGACCAAAGTGGGAAATAGAAAAAGACGAAAACGGTAAGAATACGAACAGCGTCGACATTAAAATACATAGAGAATTTTTTTTTTTTTAATCGACACCAACGGAATACCAATCGTTACTCTCCATGTAATCATTGGGGAGAAGGAAACATTTGACTTTAAGGCACGTTATCGAGAAACTGGTGTTGAAATAATTGGAATTATATACATATATTAATAAATATATTTAAAAAAAACTGACTTGCACATAGGAATATATTAACAGATACGCCAATGTAAGTAGAAAGATACAAAATAAAACTACTTTCGGTGAATTATTTTTTTTTAACTGCATATATCACTTACATTTCATAAATATCTATCTATCTATATATATCTATAAATATCTATATACATATATATATATATATACATATATATATATATATATATATATATATATATATATATATATATATATATATATATATATAATGGAACAAACACACACACACACACTCCCAATATATACATATAAATATATATATATATGTGTGTGTGTGTGTGTGTGTGTGTGTTTGTGTGTGTGTGTGTGTATTATAATAAAAAGAAAGAACCATAAGATATATAATCCGGAGTTCTTAATTGATATAACTTTATTTTTATAGAGCATAAATATTATAAATTATCAGATTTAAAAAATATATATATATATATTAATGAAATGGAACAAACACATGCATATATCTAAAATAGAACCAATACACACGCATATATATTCCATTATATATATGTGTGCGTGTGTACGTATGTTCCATGATATATATATATATATATGTATATATATATATATATATATATATATATATATATATATATATATATATGTTACATTTTATTTATGTTTGTATGTACATTCTGTTTTATATATATATATATAAGTATGTTCGTGTCTGTTTGTGTGTGCGCATGTATTCCTATCTCTCTCTCTCGCTCTCTCTCTCTCTCTCTCTCTCTCTCTCTCTCTCTATATATATATATATATATATATATATATATATATATAAGCGTCAATAATTAATTTAAAGAAGCTTAATAAAATTCAAAGGAGGAGGTCTCTCAAATTTCCTTGTATTTCTACAATTTTACTAAAAATATCTGAGTTTCTAAGACGGGGAGTTATCCTGTACTCTATTTACATTCGGACTATTGTCCTCATCTTTGTTGTTATGACGTTTCAGTTGTTGCGCCTCCCGGCCTTCATCAGGTCTTCCTGTAATCTACCGGGGATTCCGAACTGAAAAATATATTTACTTAGAATTTAGATGAAATAAAATTTTCACTTCGGAATTCAGTGCAGATTAAGCGAACAAACACACACACACACACACACACACACACACACACACACACAGACACACACACACACACACACACACACACACACACACAGACACCTATATATATATAATGAAAATAAAACAGTCGAATCATTGTGATAGCAACGACAAAGTTGTAAAATGTATATATATAATACTAACAAAACCTGTTGGATCAAAGTTGTGTATAAATCTTACAATTCTCGTTTTTGGTACTTCTTTAGAATGGTTCCGACCGATTGTTTATAATCAGGAAGTATCGCAGACATTAGTTGGTTCGCTATATCTTGGCATTAGATAAGAAATCTTCTCTGCGATCCTGAAAAAATTTTGATACGTGATTCTTGACATGATTGACCAAAGGAGTTGAAATTAATCGACAAATCACACACACACATTTATATATCTATATCTATCTCACTATCTCTCTCTCTCTCTATCTATCTATCTATCTATCTATCTATAAAATTATAATATAAGTAACATATTTATGTCATAATTTTCGAATAAATTATATTTGCTCTATTCTGTATTGGGCACTCTTTTCAGAACAGTATGATTTCGTTATTGGAATTTATTCCGTATACACCAATCTTATACCTGTATATATATATATATATATATATATATATATATATATATATATATATATATATATATATTATATCATATTGTTCTTTCTTTTTATTATAATATACTTATATATATATTATATCTTACAGTTCTTTCTTTTTTATTATAATATATATATATATATATATATATTTGTATATAAATATATATGTATATATATAAATGTATAATGTAACATATATATATATGTGTGTGTGTGTATATATACATATATATATATAAATATATATATATATATATATATATATATATATATATATATATATATATATATATATATATATATACATGGATGTATGTATGTATTATGTATCTATGTGTGGGCGTGTGTATGGGTGTGTGTGTGTGCACATGAGCCAGACAGTATCTGATATAACCTGTCATGTTTACGTACAGAGGGAGGTTGAGAAGTCCAGAGTTCAGATATTTCCCCAAAATATGAACAAAAATAACTGACTCTGTTTTGGGAGGATTTCTTGGTCAGGCCTAGAAATTTTAATCGCAACAGATAGCAACAAATACGCCGCCTTCCTTGGTATATATATAGGGTGTCCACAAAGTTCGTGTGCACTTTAAAAAAATTATAACTTTATTCGTATTTGCGATAGAAATAATCTGTAAAAAATGTTATGAAGTTTAATGTACCTAGTTTTAAGTATCGCTAAAATAACTAATGTGATTTCAGGCATTACTGTAAATCAGTTGGCAAATGTTTTCCGTGAACTGCAAAATCGTATTACCCTTTGTATTGCTAATGATGGTGGAGATGTGGAAACTTAAATAAAATTTCAATAAAACCTTACAAAATATAGATTTACTTCTTTCTAATCCTTTTTACAAATTATTGCACACGATATTTATGGACACCCTATATATATATATATATATATATATATATAATCAGTTTTTATAACTTACATACACACACTCACACACACGCGCGCACACACACACACACACCCACACACGCACACACACACACACATATATATATATATATATATATATATATATATATATATATATATATATATATATAAATTAGTGAATATACATAATAACCAAACATTGCATTAACAGCATGAACCTCAGCGTAGTTTTATCGGCGGTGGTTATTATATATATATATATATATATATATATATATATATATATATATATATATATATATACATACACATTAATATAGAGTTATAATTCTGTTGCATAGCATTAAGCACTGTATTTATAACACCTGAAGAATAAGTATACTTACGTACGTGGAACTAAATGTACGTCTATGTGCATTTTCTTATCTATTTGTGGGTAATATATATATATATATATATATATATATATATATATATATATATATATATATATATATATATATATATATATATATATATATATATATATATCAGGTAGAAAAATTTCCCTTTTGTCATTAATTTGCTTCACATTTTTCTAATATAAAAATAAATCATATTCTTACATATATAATTAAATATACATATATATGTGTGTGTGTATGTGTGTGTGTATTATATATATATATATATATATATATATATATATATATATATATGTATGTATGTATATCAAAACATTTCTTATTGGGAACCGCTCAATATCAATGATAGAGCTAACATTGCCTGAGTTTATCTGCTGGTCGCAAAAGCGTGAAACCCAGGGTTATAATCTCATATCTGTACAACTAAATAGATATATATATATATATATTTGTGTGTGTGTTTGTGTGTGTGTGTGTGTGTGTATGTGTGTATGTGTGCAAATTTATCGCATGTATGTTCTTATCGACGTAGTTTTTCTAGTCACATATATGTTCGAGAAATGGCTAATATCGTCGGGGGATCATGACAGAACCAATAAACAAAATTGCCAATGTGTCGTGTTGTTTAAGACGAGGCCAATAACAAAAAGAGTTGAATAGATTTATATTTTATTTATTTTTTCTTTTAGATCTTGCTTTTCTTATTTAATCAACGATTTCGACCGACAATTCTGGAGAATTTTATCGGTCGGACATTCCCCTTTATCGTGTAAAAATCAAATACTTTGTTTGTTTTAATCGTTCGGTTTTAAAAAAAAGTGTCTTTTATATTCCTAAATGCGTTTTCTCCGGTAAAAAAATATTCCCGTCAACTGCATGCATACACACGAAAGCACAACGCCGTACTTACGTGTGTATTGCTGTTCATGTCTATTTCATCTGCATAATTGTCGTACTAGCTGCATTAGTTTTCACTGTTTCACGAAATATATATATATATATATATATATATATATATATATATATATATATATATATATATATATATATATATATACAAACAACTACATTTATCTTTCTTTATATTTATATCAGACTATATAAGTTTACAATGGTGTTTATTTGTTTATATGTGTTTGATTAATATTCTCTTCATATTTATTTATTGTACACTTACGGTGAAATTCATCATTGTGTTATATATATATATATATATATATATATATATATATATAGAGAGAGAGAGAGAGAGAGAGAGAGAGAGAGAGAGTGAGAAAGAGAGAGAGAGTGAGACGGTGTTCCAATAACTTTGACCGATTTAAAACTTCATTCGCCCTTAAAATCTGTCTAACATATTGGAACACCATATATATATATTTTTATATATACATGTATTTTTTATATATATATATATATATACATATATATATATATATATTTAATATATATATATATATGTATGTATATATATATATATTTATATAGATATTTATATATACATACATATATATATATATAGATATAGATATATATATATGTGTATGTTTGTGTGCGTGCGTGTGCAAATATATAGAAAAATAGGAAAGAACACGTTAGGTAAATAATCCGGAGTTCTTTAGTATTTTTGTTTTTATTTTCAAAAAACAGTGCTCAATATAAAAAAAAATTATAAGAAATGATGATAAATGTATATATATATATAT
>OZ038516.1:55826747-55839247 GCA_964036315.1 Acanthosepion esculentum
ATATATATATATATATATATATATATATATATATATATATATATATATATATATATATATATATATATATATATATATTCTGTTTATACGCTATTGTTATAGATACAAATATTTAAGTAAATTAATTAAAAAAAAACAGTAATTTAAAATTGCCGACCAGACGTTTCCTCTTTAGCTAAATGGTATAGCAAGGGTATGCTATATGGCGGTTCCGTGTAGGATGCATGTTCGATTCCTCTCGGGGTACACATGATTTCTTTAAGATTTCTCGGACATCCAGGCCTATAAATGTCGTTAATACAGTTTATTATAAACACAGCATTTACTTAAATATTTGTATCAATAAAAATAACGTATAAACAGAGAATGTATTAAAATAATTGTGTGACTTACTCCATTTTTTATATTTTCATATATATATATATATATATATATATATATATATATATATATATATATATATATATATATATATATATATATATATATATATATATATATATATATATATATATATATATATATATATATATATATATATATATATATATATATATATATATAAAGTGTGTCCATAAAGTTCGTGTGCACTTTAAAAAATTTATAACTTTATTTGTATTTACGATAGAAATAATCTGTAAAAAATGTTATAAAGTTTAATGTACCTAGTTTTAAGTATAGCTAAAATAACTAATGTGATTTCAGGCATTACTGTAAATCAGTTGGCAAATATTTTCCGTGAGCTGCAAAATCGTATTACCCTTTGTATTGCTAATGATGGAGGACATGTGGAAACTTAAATAAAATTTCAATAAAACCTTAAAAAATATAGATTTACTTCTTTCTAATCCTTTTTACAAATTATTTCTATCGCAAATTTCTAATAAAGTTATATGAAACCCTGAATATATATATATATACATACATATATATATATATATATATATATATATATATATATATATATATATATATATATATATATATATATATATATATACAAAGTGTAACAGCATGGGATAATTGTCCAACCCACAAAATGTTTAACATCTAAAAAAACACTAAGCTAATTGAGTTTCTTTTTTCCAGGTTTTCAAATAAGTCGCTTAGCCATCTTGACACCATTGGTCGTAAGAATCACTGGAAAAACCTTGGAGATATTCAGCTAGAAATAGTTTGTTTCCGTACTACTATATCATCCCAACTGAGCAATGGTGAGAGGAAAAAGATCATTTAAGCCTTCAGTAATGGTACCAACATTCATACACTGGCTTCCATCTTCAAAGTCCATTCAAGAACCATCAAGAGAATGGAGAATAAGTTTAAAAAAGAGGAACAGTAGAGAAGAAAACTGGATCAAGACGTTACGAGAGCAAGAGGGATTACCATTTCAACTTAGAGCTAAATACATTCGTATTGTCCAAAGTAGTGTCCGGTAGTGTCCAGTAGTGTTATAAAATAAACGGGGAATTCCAGTAAGATATCTTTAATCATTTCTAAGATACAACGGTTCAAAGCTTAATCTAACAATTGGTCAATTTTGCTGTTACACGATTTTGACAATTTTGCTGTTACACCATATATATATATATATCACCTACTCGGATCATCAGGGCAATCCGTATAGGTGAAACCTAGGTAGGTTTGCCTGGCTGTTTAGGTTCATAGTTAGATTTGCTCTACTTAGTGTATTGGGCATTTTACTTAGTTGCCTTTGCTTTACTCGTTTGTAGTTTTTTTTTCCTCTGGACTCTGAGCTTGGATTCTGGACGATTGTTTTCGTCTCAATTTCATGTTCTTAGTTCTTTCTTTTTTTATCTCTTATTTTTCCTTGCGTATTGGTTTGTTCATTTACAAGCCAAAACACCTAAGGTTTTTCCAGACGAGTATAACTGTTTATATTCATATTATTATCATCATATATATATATATATATATATATATATATATATATATATATATATATATATATACACACACATTTATATATATATATATATATATATATATATCTGTGTGCGTGCGTGTGTGTGTGTATTTCTCTATGAGTAATTAATGGTTCTTTTTATCAGATACAATTTCTTATTGATATAAACCCTTTGTTTAGTTGGTACACGTTTTCTTTGAGTAGACACCCCTTATCTATCTTACAGTGAAACTGATGCCTATCTTCCGAGAGATCGATGAAGTGCTACCTATGAAAACGTACCTCTCAACTCGAATGAAGGATGCACTCACTTTTACATCTATAAACACAACTTTCAAGCGAAATCATATTCAAGTGTCATGCCCATTTTTTTTTAAGTAAGACTTTCCCTGTCTTAGGCGGTCGACATTGAAATTTCCCCAAGAATAAAGAAAAGGATAGCTGCTCATCAAACTCGTGCAAAGACTAAATATTACGTTTATAGCAATACAAAATATACCACACTATCTATATATATGTTTTATTAAAAACGACAGACAAGGTGCTACGATTAAGCTTTTTATTTAGTTTTTCTTGTGTTCGAACAAGATAGCATTTAAACGCACACACACTTACCAGACTCCATCCGAAATATACTAGTAGAAAATACAAACATAACAATCTCGCCAACACTTAATAATATTGAAAACGAACACGGCCACAATGTGCTAACCGTGTTCGGCAAAGAAAACATCCCTGCTCTAAAACATACACACAAACCCATACACCTAATTAAAAATAAAAAAATAAAATCATCTTTGATAATGGCTAAAAGCATAGCCGAAAGCGCTCGGATTTGCAGAACATTTGGACAGTTTCTACTCTGTGTCCAGAAAAGAAAACATTTGTTTGAACACAGGAAAAACTAATAAAATGCTTTATCGTACTACCTTGCCTGTCGTCTTTAAAACATGTATAAATGAAGTACTGCTTCCTCTCTCACCAATTTTTCCCGGAGTCGTTGTTCCGTTTTCTTTTTGAATCTGTAGGTCTGATGAGTTGGATCGTTCTTACGATTCCAATGGAATAAATTATGACCATGGAATATTAGTGTTTAAGTCTTTTTATTATATATATATATATATATATATATATATATATATATATATATATATATATATATGTACAAAATATTATATTTTCTGTTTTACGTTATTTTTATGGAATATATATTAAATAATTGTCGGATTTAATTCATTTCATAATACACACACACAATTATATATATATATATATATGATTATAAAACAGTTATTGGTTAGAGATGAATTAGACCAGGACATACTTGTATTAAAAGTGATCAATGCACCTAAGAAAATAAAAAATTTAGCATAAAGTGCTTTTGAGGTGATTGGATGATCTGCTAATGGTATATATATATATATATATATATATATATATATATATATATATATATATATATATATATATATATATATATATATATATATATATATATATATATATATTTATATATATATATATATATATATATTATATATATATATATATATATATATTATATATATATATATATGCTATTTCACCCCTAAAAACGAAATAAAAATAACGGTGTTACTACAGTATTATACCTACCGTCCATTTTATACTGTAGTATGATATCTACTATTCAATTTTGTCATATATGACTTAAATGAATGGAATTGTCCGTTCATGTAAATAATCGGAGGTGAGCAGATTTAGCAATAGGTCAATTGCTAATTGTAGCTTCGTCTAGTAAACCTATTTCATTACTTACCTACCGGTTTGTCTTCCTTATTTATTTCCTTCTGTTATCTCGAAGATACTTCAGATAGATAGATAGATAGATAGATAGATAGATAGATAGATAGATAGATAGATAGATAGATAAGAACAGAGTGAGATATAGATAGATAGATAGATAGATAGATAGATAGATAGATAGATAGATAGATGGATATGAACAGACTGATTTATATATATATATATATATATATATATATATATATATATATATAGATAGATAGATAGATAGATAGATATTAAAAGTCTGAGATAAAGATAGATAGATAGATATTAAAAGTCTGAGATAAAGATAGATAGATAGATAGATTTTAAAAGACTGTGATATAGATAGATAGATAGATAGATAGATAGATAGATAGATAGATAGATAGATTTTAAAAGACTGTGATATTGATAGATAGATAGATAGATAGATAGATAGATAGATAGATAGATAGATATATAGATAGATTTTAAAAGACTGTGATATAGATAGATAGATAGATTTTAAAAGACTGAGATATAGATAGATCGATAGATAGATAGATAGATAGATAGATAGATATTAAAAGACTGAGATATAGATAGATAGATAGATAGATAGATAGATAGATTTTAAAAGACTGAGATACAGATAGATAGATAAATAGATTTTAAAGACTGAGATATAGATAGATAGATAGATAGATAGATAGATTTTAAAAGACTGAGATATAGATAGATAGATAGATAGATAGATAGATTTTAAAAGACTGAGATATAGATAGGTAGATAGATAGATAGATAGATAGATAGATAGATAGATAGATATTAAAAAACTGAGATATAGATAGATAGATAGATAGATAGATAGATAGATAGATAGATAGATAGATATTAAAAAACTGAGATATAGATAGATAGATAGATAGATAGATAGATAGATAGATAGATATATATGAAAAGACTGAGATAGTGTCACATAGGACATCAATGAATGGAATCGTCCATTTATATAAATAAGCGGAGTTGACCAAAGTTAGTGTTAGGTCAGTTGCTAATTGTAGCTTCTTCTAGTAAAGCTTCTATTTCATTACTTACCTACGTGTTTGTCTTCCTTATTTATTTCCCTCTGTTATCTCGAAAACACGATATAAAAAAATGTAAGTATGAAAAATGTTAAGTTTATGGTCAGGGTTAGAATTATGAAGTATGTTAAGTATGTTAGGGTTAAGGGTTAGGGTTAGGGGTTAGGGTTAAATGCAGTGAACTGGTTATGTATTAAAATCATTAACAAATTTTTATTAAAAAGTATAATAAAAAAATTATCAAATACTGATGCTAATGCTTGTGAATTGATATGATATCATTTTTAAAAAATCATTAAACAGGTCATCGTTTTTCCTGAGTATTTTCCAGCTATAAAGATTGCATCATCATTTACGGTAGTTCGCAAATACCACGGTAGATATCATGCCATGGCTGAACTAAAAAATCTCTTCCTGAAATCATCAAACATCTAATTAGTTTAATTAGTCATTGATAGATATTACCGGTTCGATATAAGCATGCTATTTTAACAGAGTAATTCCCCGATGTCTACGGAAATTACAATTTAGTATAGGGATAAATATTTTTTGTTGAAGTTATCACACAGTAGATGAAACTTATGACATGTTTTATAAGATCTTCCGAATAAGTGTCTGGGTGGGGAGACTAGTAACTAGGGACTGGTGAAAAAAAATTATAGCCAATTCTTGGTTTGGCAGGGTCAAAATAATCTGGTTTCGTTGGCATCTTCTGTTTTAACAGAAAAGTCCAGGGTGTCAACATGAAGTATAAAAAGAAATTGCAAGGGTAATAATTGTTGCCAATATTTGAGAAGCCAAACAAACAAAAACAAAAACAACAAAAATACAATTTAATCGCATCCCCAACATATTCGGACAGGAGATTAAATATTTATTATTAAATTATATGCTGAGACTTGTTGATTTATATATATATATATATATATATATATATATATATATATATATATATATACATATATATATATACATATATATATGTACATACATACATATATATACATATATATATATATACATATACATACATATATATATACATACATATATATATGTACATACATACATATATATACATATATATATATATACATACATATATATATATACATACATATATATATATATACATGCATATATATATATATACATGCATATATATATGTATGTATGTGTATATATATATATATATATATATATATATATATATATATATATACACATACATATATATATATATATATAAATTCACATTACAACCAAAAACGTTCGTGGTTTCTCTCTTCTTTTTAATATACACACTTTTCTCTCGTTGGAACTACTATAACATCTTCCTTTTATATACATATATATACACACATACATATATATATATGTGTATATATAAATATATATATATGTACACGCACACTCACACACACACACACACACACACACACACACACATATATATATATATATATATATATATATATATATATATATATATATATATATATATATATATATATATATATAAGAGCGAGATTGGCAGGCGTGGACGTGTGCTTAGAAGGTTCGTATTCCGCCCATGAATGTTCGAATCTCACCATGGCCCATTTGTCAGGAAGGAGATTTCCTGATGTTATCAGGCGCCGACCCCAGCGTGCGGCACCTTTGGAAAGTGCATAACCACGGGTTGACCCAAGTCTTGCCAGTGAAATTGGGTAGATGGAACTGCTAGCACGAAGTCACACGTCATCGTGCTGGCCTTGTTCAGACTGCTGACCACTCTAGATAACATGATATTTTCGCAGACGCTGTAACTAAGGTCTGCTCAGCGTAGTTGCAGTATAAATCACAGATGGGCTCTGTGGGTGTCAAATAAACATAAATGTGCCTGAGCGAGCGTCTGCAATAGGGACTGGCTAGCTGCCCTAGTAGACGGGTATGCTCGAATACGAGTGGCCAGGTATATATTTATTATCAAAACGTTATTTTAGAAATCCCAATATTTATTTTTGTTTTATTTTAATTTCAATACACAGTGAAATTAATAACGACCGGACTAAATTATGAAGTCCTACCATAAAAAAAAAAAAATAATAGAAGTAGATACGTTTGTCTATCGTCCGGTTCGAACTCTTCCTTGGTTTTTCAAACAAGCGTCGAGTTTTATCCATTGTTGATTGTTTAGGATTGGATTTATCGCTACTTCTAAAGTCGACTTTAACAATACTTCTAACGTCGCCGCCTAAATTCTGAAATTTCATTCACTATTTATTTATTTATGGGCTTTTTGTCTTCAACAGGAGTAGAGAGGTTCGCCTATCGTCCGGTTCGCATCCCTCCCCAGTCTTTTGAACTGGCGTAGATGATTATTCCTTTTTCCTGTTTAGGATTTGGTTTCCGGTTCCTTCTAAAGTCTTCTCGTTCTCTTTCACTCCCAGTAACTCCATGCCTTAGGAAGAATTTATATATATATATATATATATATATATATATATATATATATATATATATATATATACTCGTGGCCTGACGATTACATCTAGCATGAAACAGACTGTCGCATCTAAGTGTTGACTTCTATGTTCACTTTTATATATATATATATATATATATAATATTAGTGGTCAATATACATATATATATGTATAAAATATATAAATATAAATAAAGGTTTGATGAATTGGATCGTGATTACGATTCCAATGTAATAAATTATAACTATGGAATATTAGTGTTTGAGTCTTTTTATCATATATATATATATATATATATATATATATATATATATATATATATATATATATATATATATATATATATATGTGTGGGTTGGTGGGTGGTTGTGTGTGTGTTTTCTGTGCGTGTGTAGATATGAGTTTGTAACCTTGTGTTAAAAAAATGATTAAAAAAATTAGCTATATCACTGATTTTGACCAGTTTCCAATAAGTACCGCGCATAAGTAATATATATAGAAATTACACACATACACACACACACACACACACATATATATATATATATATATATATATATATATATATATATATATATATATATATATATAGATATATGTGTGAAATTCAAATATTTTTTATCCATTCCGCCGATGATACGGCTCCAACAGACGAAAAATTTTATTTCTTCGGTACAGTTGCAAGTTTTCATGAGAATGTCTTTATGAAAAGAATATGTAGCGTCTGTACATTTCTAAAAGAAAAAAAAATTAACATTTTTTTTTCACATTACTCTCGATTATGTTATCTGGGTTCCGAATAAATATTTTTTTTTCATTAAAATGTATTTATAGTTAGTGAATGATAACTTGCATAATACGTATAGTTAATATGTTTAATTACTATGTAGAGTTTAATTAAACACAAATTATTAATTTCTGCATTTTTTAAATTTAATGTTTAAATTTTTGTTCAAATAATTTTAAGAGGGGGCTTTGTTTGGCCCTGTAAATTCGTCCTTCTTCGCACGCCAAAAATATGAAGTTATATAAGGGTAATAAATAAATATTCAAACATCGATATCTGCTAAAATAACGTTTACTTTAAGAGAAAGTAATGACGGATTAAAAATTAAATCCTATAATATATATATATATATATATATATATATTGAACAATAAAAAATATTAAAACATTAAAATCTTGTGGGTTTTATATTAATATTCTTTCGTTTTTATAATTATTATTTCATTTAGATTCCTCGACTAGATTCGACCAACATGTCCATCATCAGAAGAAAAAATTTCTTCTTGCTGGTAGCAGTGAACTATACACAATAAATGTATATATGCGTAAAGCACCTATATTTTTGGGTATACTGCCAAAATCCTTGTTTGTTTTTCAAGTTTTGTTTTTCCTCGTTTTACTAATAAATTTCAAATAAAGACTTGGTTCTTCATTTAACCCACTTGCATATATTTGGGTCTCGCTGAAAGAGAGTTTGGTTTTGTTTATTTCAGAAGGTCACAACATATACTTCTGAAGAATTGTTGGTTTAAAAAAGTTGCCTTAAATAATCTGTTTTTGTATATTTAAGGCAATATAAAACTTTTGTTGTGTCAATTTTTTGTTTAAATGTATGATAAAAATATACTTTGTGTCATGCTATATACTGATCGATTAAAATGCCCAATATTATATATATAGCCTATATATATATATATATATATATATATATATATATATATATATATATACACATACATGTGTGTGTGTGTGCGTGCGTGTGTGTGTGTGTGTGTGTGATTGCTTAAAATGAAACTAAATATACTGGTGACGTGCGTACATTTATATAATTTAACGTATATCATTGTTAAAAGAAATTCTACAATGTGCACAATATTTCACTAGACAAAAATTTATTAAATCAGAAATAATTTTCAATACGTATTGATGTCATCTGATTTCTCTTTTATCACTCACGAAGACTGTCGCTAAAAAATATTGTCTAATATATATATATATATATATGTATATATATACAGATATATTCAGTTATATGTATATGAGTTTGTATGTAAGCTTTATCAGATATTGAGCGCTTTCCAGTAAGTACCGCGTATATAAAATAATAATAATAATAATAATAATGAAAATGATGATGATAATAATAATAATAATATTTATATATATATATATATATATATATATATATATATATATATATATATATATATATATATGTATATATATATATACAGATATATTCAGTTCTATGTATATGAGTTTGTATGTAATCTTTATCAGATATTGAGCGCTTTCCAGTAAGTACCGCGTAAATAAAATAATAATAATAATAATAATAATAATAATATATATATATATATATATATATATATATATATATATATATATATATATATATATATATATGTATTACGCACACGATGTCCTCAAGAGTATACACGCTATCTATTTATAACCACTTTGAGACCTAGTCAAAACAGTTTTCTAAATATTATCCTTAAAATATTGCTAATGAAGAAAAATCAACATATCTCTTTAAAGTTAAATAAGTGTTATTTAGCTTCTCTAATATATATTACCATGATTCATTTGACAGAAGCTATACAATCTTCCAGGAACAGTTATTCACTAGCCGACTTCAGCAACAGTATATAGTCTGTTTGTAAAAGGCTCAGTTTTCATCAAATTATTCCGCCGTAATATATGGCCTGAATAAAAATATAACTCCAAATCCTTTT
This sequence comes from Acanthosepion esculentum, assembly GCA_964036315.1. Taxonomy (NCBI): domain Eukaryota; kingdom Metazoa; phylum Mollusca; class Cephalopoda; order Sepiida; family Sepiidae; genus Acanthosepion; species Acanthosepion esculentum. The sequence continues at coordinate 55,836,761 of OZ038516.1, forward strand.
ATTACCAGAGAGAGACTGTCGCCACAAAAAATATCTCTTTAATGGTAAGAATTATATTTGCCTTAACTTTTGAATGAAAAACAGTTTAAGGTAAAAGATTAAATTCTATAATGAAAATTAGTTTTCCTTGTTAGTTGCGCGAAATTCAGTTAGAAATATATATATATATATATATATATATATATATATATATATATATATATATATATATATATATGTGTGTGTGTGTGTGCGTCTGTGTGTGTGTATTTATGTATGTATGTATGTATGTATGTATGTATATATATATATATTACGAACTGGACAAAGTCCGACAATTATTTTAATATATTTCATTAAACAGTATTAACAACATTTACCGGCCTGAACGTCCCAGAAATTAGCATCGTAAATATACGTTCGCCGGCAGGAAACGAACCCCTATGCTACAGGGAATAGTCATATAGCTTGACTTTCTATACCAGTTTAGCTTCAGAGGAGCGACTCGTTAGCAAAGTCGATCTGTAGCTAAACTGGTATACCACGTCAGGCTATATGACAGTTCCGTGTAGGATACAGGTTCGACTCCTTTCTGAGGACTGATATTTTCTACGGGCGGACAACCCGGTAAATGTTGTTAATACTGTTTATTAAAAATCAAAGTATTTACTTAAATATTTGCGTATATATAAATAACGTATAAGAATAAAAATTATTAGTATATATATGTGTTTGTAAAATATATATATACGTGTATAAATGTTTACAAAACCTTTTTCCTTCCCTTTTTAGAGAGTAAACTAAAGCAATGTCTCGACCAGCATTCATTTATATCTCGAGGCGAGCTGACATTCACAATTAATATAAACACGTTTTCTTTGTTAATAGCGGCCAATTTTATGATTTTAAAATAAATACATTTTCACAATGAATAACTATTGTTATAGTAAAAACAAATTTCCTTCGTAATCGTATGAAAACCTTTTTTTCATTGATAAAATGCAGGAGAATATTTAAACAAAATTTTAAAGATTTCTACCAAACTTAACTTTTTTTTTTTTTGTGGGCATCTTGGATTTAATGTGTCGCCGAAACCAAACGACATCTCCATTGCTTTATAACGAGAGGCTCCCCGACATAGAGATAATCTACACACGATTTTTTTAATAGCAGCAACGATTTTGGTAGAAGAGACAGACTGAAAAGAACAAAGGAAAAACAGATATTAAAAATTAAATTTGTTTCCAATGGAGATTTAAAAAAAAAAAATGAGGACCAAAATTCTATCAACAGTGATTTCAGATGCGCGGGTGATTTGGTAATTAAAAATTATTTAAGCATAAACATTATATATATATATATATATATATATATATATATATATATATATATATATATATATATATATATATATATGTGTGCGTGTGCGTATATATATATGTATATATACATGTGTGTGCATGTATATATATATGTGTATGTTTGTATATATATGTGTGTGTGTGTGTGTTTATATATATATATATGTATGTATATGTGTGTGTTTATATATATATGTGTGTGTGTGCGTTTGTGCGCGTGTTTATATAAATGTATATATATATTTATATATATATGCATAAACACACACGTTTTTTGTGTATATATATAGGGATATATATACATAAACACACGCGCATATATACATGTGCTTGTGTGTGTGTGTGTGTGTATATATATATATATATCTGTGTGTGTTTGTGTGTGTGTATAGTTACATATGTACACGCGCATACATTCATGCAGTGACGTACATTTTGTATCATACTCACACAGTATATATATATATATATATACATATATATATATATGAATGTATACACACATACACACACACACACACACACACACACACACACATATATATGTATATGAATGTGTACACACATACACACACACAAACATATATATATATGAATGTATACACACAGACACACACCCGCCCACACACACATATATATATATATATATATATATATATATATATATATATGAATGTATACACATACACACACACACACACACATATATATATATATATATATATATATATATATATATATATATATATATATATATATATATACATATATATATATATATATATATAAAACCTGTCATTTTGATGTCAGGTGATAAATACTGACAACGTTATAAATGGTCACATTAACTTTTAATATCTAGATTTTGAAATTTATAATCCCATTCATTATAATTGCTGCTTTGACACCTCCAGATGGCTGGCGATATATCGACAGAAATATACAATAACCAATTCATTTTAATGTAGTTATCTTCCAGTGAGTGAACGAATGTTTCCTTTTTTAAATTTCTGCATAAATTTTATTATACTTTTTTAGTCACACAAAAAATGTTCTTCCGCAGACTTAAATGCGACCCCTTTTTATGGAATTAGTTTTATCTTTAATAGATAAATATAGACTGAAACTTAAGACTATTTATTTACAC
>OZ038516.1:55844247-55861747 GCA_964036315.1 Acanthosepion esculentum
CTGTGCTAGCAAAGTCACAAGCCATCGAGGGCTGGAGCTTGCTGGTTATGGTTTGTTTTGGTTTGTTTTACGGCATATCAAACACAATGGGTTATTTAATGCCGACAACATTTTTATTTCTGGTAATTTTTTTTTAAATATCTATTTCTGGGAATATTTTTTCTTCAAAAATGTATTGCTGGTAATATCTTCTTTTTTTTTAAATGTATTGCTGGCAATATATATATAATTTTTTACAAAGTATTTTTGGTATTAAAACCTATTTTTACACTTTCATAGTGTTTTGACCCCAGTTTAGGGGTTAACTATTTGCCCATAGTTGGAACCCTAACTGGTGCTACCACCTCGGGTCATGGTGGACCTGAGAACACCAGCAATTAAGAGGTGGTTCCACGCTCTTCAAAACCCCCTGCTCAGAGGCCTTACTGTTGGACATAGTTTATCGTCTTACCCAGGACGCGGATGTATTTTATCGTCATACCCAGGATTAGAGCGTGCTGGCCTTGTTCAGATTGTTGATCACGCTAGATAACACGATCTTTCCCAGAAACTGTAACTAAGGACTGCTCAGTATAGTTGCAGTATAAACCCGAGGTGGGCTCTGTGGATGTTGCATAAACACAAATGCACCAAATGGGGATTGGCTAGCAGCCCTAAGAGAGGGGTACCCTCGAATACGTGTGACCACCTATAAAATACAATCCTTTAATCTCTTTGTGATTTTCTAAGACCTACTTTATTCAATATTCTTGCCAATCTTTTCTTTATATATAATTAAGTGATCTATGTATATTTCTCTAAGTGTTGGCCCCATTACGCAATAATAGGACACTACTATGATTCTTTTTGAGGTTATGTTTTGTTTATGGACCATGAAAATATGTTTGAAATAAAGTTAAAAAAATGTGTCAACTATATTATTATATATAATTTATTTATAATATGATAATCAATAACATTCAATTTGCATAATAAAATCTTCTACCGTGATACAAATAATTGCTAATATTACTGATAATACTGATATATCATAAAAATGATAATTGATATTCCTCATATATAGAGAAATATATCGCGTAAATTCTACCTAAACAATTTCGGTAATTATCATTTTAATGGGATAATATGGACATGCTCAATAAAATCTGTCATACATGCATATATATATATATATATATATATATATATATATATATATATATATATATATATATATATTTAAAGATATTTTTGAAGGTACAAAATTTTATCACAGCAATAAACGTATGAAGCTTGATATTTCTAGACAGATATAAAAACGGGCGAAGCAACCGGTTTCGCTCCCGCTCTTCAGGCTTACAACGGGATATTTAATTTAAATTAAAAACACAGAAAATGTACAATAAAAGGAAATGTGGAGGAGGAGGGAAAAATATGAGCAAAAGGAGCTAGAGGCAAATGACAGGGAGCTGCAACAAACACTCACGCTGTTTGCACAAGGAAGACTTGCGGGACACTATGTAAAGTGCCTCCAGCACCTTAAGGTGAAATAACGAGTGTGACCGGGACAACACAATGAACTGCTCCTTTTACTCATATTCCCCCCTCCTCCACATTTCCTTTTATTGTACATTTTCTGTGTTTTTAATTTAAATTAAATCTCCCGTTGTAAGCCTGATGAGCGGGAGCGAAACCGGTTGCTTCGCCCGTTTTTAATATGTCTAGTAATATCAAGCTTCATACGTTTATTGCTGTGATATATATATATATATATATATATATATATATATATATATATATATATATATATATATATATATATATATATATATATTACATGGTATAAAAATCCAAACTTACCACATTCGAACAGCTATTTCGACACACAAGACTTACTTGTAGGCTATGACAACTCAGAGATATGAAGAAATAAATTTAAAAAAAACTATTCTGAAAAGAGTGCTCAATACGGCGTAGACTAAATATAATTTATTCTAAATTTGTAACATAAATATGTTATAAAATCAATACAAAATAGCCATTTTGTTTCAACACTTCTGGTCTCTTATCAAGTAATGGATTCTACATTCAACACCATCACTTGATAAGACACTAAAAGTTTTGAAACAAAATGGCTATTTTTGTAGTGATTTTATAACATATTTATGTTATAATTTTAAATAAATTATATGTATATAAAATGTATTTAAAATTATAACATATATATATATATATATATATATATATATATACATGATTTATTTTTTGTTAGAAATATTATTGTGATCATTTTACAATTAAATCTTGCTCTCGTCAAATTATCCTCCTTTAGCCTTGATTATTGCAGCTCAAATTTTTGGCATTCGTTGCAAAAGTTTCTTAATATTATTTAAGTTTGATAATTCATTCCAGTCTTTTGTCAATGACTATATGAGCTCTTATTTCAATTTTTGGATTGAAAGATTTCACTCTTCTATCAAGTTCACCCCACGCTAATTCTTCGGGTGGCTTCAGATTTTTGGACAGTAGTGCATATATATATATATATATATATATATATATATATATATATATTTATATATATATATATATATATCTTTTTGTTATATATATATATATATATATATATATATATATATTTAATTTTGTTACATATATATATATATATATATATATATATATATATATATATATATATATATATATCTTATATAATATATATTTCTTATATAAATCAATCCTGAAATAAAGTTTATTCCGAATCGATCATTTCCATCAAATTTTAGAAAGTACGCAATATATACTTTATCATATTTTATCAAGATCTTGGCAATATTGCTATATATATATATATATATATATATATATATATATATATGTGTGTGTGTGTGTGTGTGTGTGTGTGTGTGTGTGTGTGTGTGTGTATTTAATTTAAAGATAAACAGACCACTTTAAGGCTCCATTGTAATAATTTATTTCACCAGAGAATTTTATTTTACTCTAGTTCTTCAGACTTCACTTTCAAAAGGTAAAACGAAAAATGAAATTAAAATTTACACTTTTGACGGGCAGTATTAAGCTTATATAAATTGACATATAGGGTGGTGAGAGATGGTATGAGAGACGTGGTCGGGTTTAGAGAGGGAAGGGAGAGTTTTAAAATTTATTTTTATATGTCTTTTTATTTTAATACTTAATATTGAGGAAGCAGTGGATAAGGATCATACACTGACCTATTTAATCGGTCAACTCAACGGAAATAACATATATATATATATATATATATATATATATATATATATATATGAAGAAATATAGTCTTAAAATGTGCTATATTTATGGGATAAAGTGCTCAATATCAGAGATAGAGCGTGTGTAAATATAAAAGTGAACATAGAAGTCAACACTTAGAGGCCACAGTCTGTTTCATGCTAGATGCAATCGTCAGGCCACGAGTGCTGTTATATATAGTTGATTGATTGGTCTTTTACAGCTTGTCAACCTTTTGCAGGTTATTTAAAGCCAGAAAATATTTTTAGATTGTAAGAATTTTTTCGAAGATCTTAATGCCTAATTAACCCATAGGGAGTGGGGCGAGAGGAGAGGGATGCACACCTTTCCCAAGTGTATTTGCGCGTAAGTGAGTATAACAAACTCGACTGGAATTGGAACTCGGCTCTCAGATTCTCAATTCCTAACCTTCGGTGAAATATGACGAAGTTAATAAATTTTATTTATAATTCGACATTATTTCTCACATGTTAATATTTACTGGACACACGTGTTTGAGTAGATATCCAAGTTATTTTCTCTTTTAAATTTGAAGAATATATTTAGATAAGAAACAAATTTAAAATTTAAAAAAAAAAGGAAAAATAAAAAATGGATATCTACTTAAACACGTTTCTATCGACTAAATAAAACCTTTACGAAATATATATATATATGTGTGTGTGTGTGTGTGTGTGTGTGTGTGTGTGTGTGTTTGTGTGTGTGCGCGTTTGTGTGCGTGTGTGTGTAAAGGAAAAAATACGACAGAAAAACTGTGTAGTTTTAGCCGACACGTTTCGTTCAATGTGTACATTTTCAAGGCAAAAAAACGAAATGAATTTATTGAAACAAAGTATCTATAAACAACAAACAAAATGTCGTTAGCAACTAGAAGAATTTAGAAAAGCTATTCTATATTCATTGGTTCAACTGAAAAATTTACGGAGATTAAGTTTTATGTTTGAAGAGAAGCTTTTCGCAAGCCGAAATATCGATTGTATTGTGTTGACGGGTTCAGGCATTTTCTTTTGATTTCTTGACATATTTGCTGTGTACCTCGGCTTGGGGGGGGGGGGGGTAACGATTCTGTTAGGAAAGGTGATATTGGGAAAAGACCGAGGCGCAGATTAATGTTTGGGTAATATTAAATGGCAGCACTCTGGTGTGCTTGAATTTATATCTATGTATGACTAGTGCATTTGTTAAATTTCTATTTACGAAGTCTCTCTCTCTCTCTCTCTCTCTCTCTCTCCACACACACACACACACACACACACACACACACACATATATATATATATATATATATATCGAGAGATAGATAGATAGAGAGCTAGAGAGAGAGAGAGAGAGACAAGGTTGACAATGCTAATATAGGTCTTCTCTTTGGTTGAAATAGCTATTCGAATGAGGTAAATTTGGATTTCTACTCTATATATATATATATATATATATATATATATATATATATATATATATATATTGAACGATAAAAATTATTAAAAAAATCAATTAAAATCTTCAGACATACATACCTGGGTTTCAAGGTTATCGAAAGGTTGAACTCAAGGTAACATGATTAGCTTATCTCCTAATCATATACACATAGACACACACACAAACACACACATATATATATATATTCTGTTGTATGGATATTTTTTGTAACCCTACATTTCATGCATTTGCGATCATCAGACAAACTCTAAGCATGCAACTGTTAATGTTAGCTCTGTAACAGAAATTGAGCACTTTTCACTAAGTACCGCATCAGACGCGACGTTGCCTCGCTCTGTCTTTTTTACAAATACTTTCACGGTAATTGCCCCGAGGAGCTGCTTTCGCTGGTTCCTAGGCCTCATCAATTTAAACGTCCTACGAGGCTGGCATCCCGTTCCCACCCCATTCACCGTTGAAACTGTTAGATGTAGACGTATCTTCTACTCCAAATAGCTTCATGTCTCGCACATCTCGCCTGTGGAACTCTCTTCCCTATTCCTGTTTCACTGACAAATACAATCTCCACCTATTTAAGTGTAGCGTCAATCGACATCTTCAGTTGCCTTGATCTGTCCACTTCCCTTCTCCACATCCTTTCACCTTTCATTCCACTCCTATCTGCTCTTCCTCCAAACCTTCTGTAACCCCTTGCGTGCTAGTGGCCTCCAGCCTTGCTTGGGGTGATAAGCTTAAAAAAAAAATATATATATATATATGTGTGTGTGTGTGTGTGTGTGTGTGTGTGTGTGTGTAAAGTTATTCGTCAGAACTCTATCAGACCAGGAAACGGTTGTATTAAAATGTGCTCGATACACATATAAAATAATAAAGAATAACAATTCAACATGCACAGGTTTTTAATTTAAAACATAAGTAATCACTCAGTCTCGATAACTGTGTTTCAAGGTTATCGAAAGGATGAACCCAAGGTAACATGGTTAGCTGATCTCCTAATCATATACACATACACACACACACAGACAAACACACACATACACACATATCAGACAAACTCTAAACATGCAACTGTTAATGTTAGCTAAGTAACAGTTTTCACTAAGTACCACGCGCATATATATATATATATATATATATATATATATATATATATATATATATATATATATATATATATATATATATATATATAATATTATTATTAGTAGTAATCTTACAAATATAAGTAACTACACTCGTTTCGAAAAACCTTCGGTTTCTTGATTTGCAAATAATCAAATCAATATCGAAGGAAAAAAAGGTATTAAAAAAAAAGAAAGAGCCGAGAACATGAACGCCTGTCGAAAACAATCTTTCCGCATGCAGGTTCAAAGCCCAAAGAAAAAAAAACCCGAGTACGCAACTAACTAAATAAAGGGCTCAATACAATAAGTAGAGCAGACCTAGTTAAACCTAAAGAGCCAGACAAACCTACCAAGGTTTCACCTAAGCGGATCGTCAGGGAAGGCTGCCTTCTTATGTAGGGAAGGAATCATGTTTTTTTTTTAAATATTATAATATAAGCTCTACTTCTGTATGGAGCACTGTCTTTTTAAAAATAAAAGCAAAAATACCAAAGAACTACGTATTATTTACCTAACGTGTTCTTTCCTATTTTTCTGCATACCTGCACATATATATATATATATATATATATATATATATATATATATATATATATATATATATAGTTTATGTGTGTGTTTGAATGTAAAATGATAAAAAGATGCAAAGAAGTCGACGCAAACAATCCTTTCCTCAGCTGCATAGTATGTACCTCCCGAGGGCTACATACAGTTTTGAATTCAGTTTTCCTTCTCTTACACTGGTTGACACACAAGGCTATGGAACCCAGTCTGTTAAGGAGTCAACCTTAGCTGGGATCATCAAGTCAATGGCGACGTTACTTTCCTTAGCTGCATAATATGCGCTTCGCCACGGCTACATACAGTTTTGAATTTAGAGTTTTCCTTCTCCTGGAGCGGTTGTCACCTAAGGTTATAGAACCCAGTGTCCTGCTATTTAACCAACGCTGGTAGGAGATGGATTCCTACCTATCCCGAGGCTAACAGCACGTAAATGAATAGAATGAACTCGACTGGAATTCGAACTCTGATCTACGATCCCACCCATATTCTTTTGAAAAATAATTCTCATAAATGGTACCCTCTTTTTCTTTTAGGAGTGGCTTAATATGGGATTGATACGTATTTATAAGCTTAATTCTCCTCTGAAACGTGATTAAAATTTCGATCTATTTTATTAACATTCTCTCCGGAATAAAGTACATTGACAAGAATTAATATTACGTTAAAAATTAATATATTTCACGCATTATTTATTTTATAAATTACAGGGTTGTTACAATAACGTATGTACTAGGTATTTACTTGAAACTGAGTCAGGTTGTGACACAGGGTCGGTTTTTAACGTGGGGACCTGAGTGTTTTCACCCAGGCCGCTGGTCATAGATGGTCTAAGCTAGTCATAGCTGGTCTTAGCTTGTCTAAGCTAGTCTTGGCTTGTCATAGCTGGTCCAGGCCGGAGCCGGTCCAAGCTAGTCGTAGCCATGATACCACCAGCGCAAGGACGAATCCCTACACCAGGCAAGTATCGAGTGAAGCTCTCAGCCAGAAAGTCCGTGGATTTACTTGACCTCCCACACGGTCAGGTTGTGACACAAGGTCGGGGTTTAACGTGGGACGGGAGGGGGAGTGAACCCGAGTTTTCACCCGGGCCGCAGTGCTTTGGCTTTAGCTGGTCTTAGCTTGTCCAAGCTGGTCATAGCTAGTTAGACGTAGCCACGATACTACTAGCGCAGGGACGAATCCCTGCGACCGGCCTGTATCAGTGATCGATCCCGGCCTAAAGGCGATCATTCAGCGAGTAATCTGCGAACAGATACTACTACGCTTTGATCTTGGCCTCCAGGCCGAGCAGCTCAAATGACAGGACTCACTTTATAGTTCCCCCAACAAAGGTTAACCAATCAGAAGGCGTAAAATATTCAATCCGTCTTATATAACGGCGGCCATTTTGGTTACTCTCTACGAATATCCAATGCGAACCGGTCAGAACCAAAGATGACCAGAACAGAAGAAAGAACTATGCTATGCTACTGAAACGAGATATCCACTGCTAACCTGAACTACGCTTCCCTAGTGTCTTCGAAATATTCACTGCCAACCTCTGGATTCTATACTCAAAGACTACCGTCATCATGAATAACATGATAAATTACCGACATACATTTTCACTTTTAAAAATAAAGAATATGCAATAAATTCATCTGTCTAGATTTCTGAGATGAGGTATTGTAATAATTAATATTATTTACATTGTTCGGACTGTTGTCCTCATCTTCGTTGCCATATTCACGACGTTTCGGCCGTTGTACGCCCCGGCCTTCTTCAGCATCTGTCTATATTTCTATGATGAGGTATTTTAATTATTTACACTATTTACATTGTTCAGACTGTTGACCTCATCTTTCTTGCCATATTCACGACGCTTCAGCCGTTGTACGCTCCGGCCATCTCCAGGTGATTGAAATTTTGACATGAACCCTTGATTTCGTCACAGGTGACTTGGAGAGTTGAGTTAAAGGGAGATATCTGAGACTGAGGATATCTGGAATAGGCATGGCACGTGGAACTAGAACAGTCTACTCCGGTGGATTAAATAAAGAGTTCGGTTCGAATATCCAATCACCTGAAGAAGGCCGAAGCTTACAACGGCGAAACGTCGTGAATATGGCAACAAAGATGAGGACAACAGTACAAACAATGTAAATAGTGTAAATAATAAATTTATATTAATAATTCGTACTAATTGAGTAAGTTATTATTTTTTTAAATTTTTATCCGAAATTTCATTTTTATTATAGAAGTTGTATTTTTCTGGATTCACGTGTTTGTGTAGTCATAACTATTTGTTTTTAACAATGAAATCAATGTCTACCAGCCTAGATACCGTAAGTCTAATGAAAGAAAATGTGTTTCCAGACAGGAACTGAATCTATATGTCCCCATATACAGGTATACCACACCCAACGTCGTTAATTGGTTACAGCTTAGTTAAAAAACAACTAAAATCGAATTGATCACACTGTAAACCGCAAATAAGCACTCCCCATTGCATATTACAGTATTTAGGATATGTAAGTACAATATTCTTAATAAAATAATTTATCAGCGATATAGACCTACGCTTAGAATTAGCAATGAAAGAAAGCTCTGGCAATTTTTTCAAATATAATCCAGTTTCGTCAATGTTAAAAATCTGTTCAGGAAGAAAGCCGTTTTCTTCAATGATCTTAACCAATGCTTTAAGAAAATCGGCTGCTGCTTTTTCGTCAGCTGATGCACTTTCAACTTATCTTCATAGAGTGATAACTTCTTCGTTCTTTAACACTAGGATGGCCAGCTCCTTTGTTATATATAAAATGGCGAAGGTGTCGTTTTCGACACCTTATGATTGTTTTTTAATATTTCGCATGAAAAATAATCATATATGGTTAATGAAATTACTCATATGTTTGCAATACATAGTTTATTAAAGAATATTACTATTACACAACATTAGACATTATTTTGAAGTAGCCTATAACATTCTTTCTACAATCCTGTAGGACCAACTATTTAGCAATATCTTAGATTCCACAGTCTTTACATGTTACTAACAGTACCCTGGTTTCATCCTTTGCACATTTGCCGTGTTATGATATTATTTCAATGCATTTACCCTATAAATAGCCTAGGTGTCAAAAACGACACCTCGGCCATTCAAGGTAAAACCTCAAATATCAGCTATTCCACTGAATATTTTTAAAGAATTTAAGCACCTTTGCTAAAATTCAATAATTGTCCATAAGCCTCAGCATCGAACCAAAACTAGTTATTCCATAATAATTTGTTGAAAATTTGAAGGTGTCGAAAACGACACCTCGGCCATCTTCGTTCTTTAAATCTCATAAACCAGCCTTCACTCATTTTAAACTCTACATCTTTCTCATCTGGGTACTTTTTTTTGTTAAATAAGGCGACAACACAGAATCACAGATGTTTTCATATTTCGTTCTCTAGAATTAATGACGATTATATTAACATTTACTGTAAATGTGCGTATTTTAATATGATTTTATATAATTTTATTCTTATTTATTGTACAGTAACACGATTTTATGCGCTTTTAACGCTTTTTGTAGATATAATAGGACTTCTATATTTGTGCTGGACAAACGTAAAGTCGAATAAAATAACTTAAACTTGATTTTTATTTTTCCATATATTTTTTGACAAGCGACGCATAATGGAGAACGACTTAATTCGAAACGACGTAACCCGAGGTATACCTGTATTGGTAAAGCTTAGAAACCACTGTTTTTGCAAAAAATAGAATAAAATAAATAAGCAAACAAATAATTAACTAAAAAAATAAAATGTGTGTGAATAGTGAGATCAATACCAAGCGGCAAAAGTCTGTTTTAAGCTTGAAAACAATCTCCGCCAATGGCCCTGAAGATGATCTTCAAGGAGGAAACGCTGTCACTGCTCACTGTTGAATTCAGTGTCCACTTTTATATTTACAAAGGCTCTATCCCTGATATTGAGCACTTGTACACACTAATAAAGCAGCCTTAAACTAAATTTTATCGTATATATGGTGGGGTGGCCGTGTGATTAGATGGCGAGCCAGGGTCGATTTGTCATGACAATAAATCCTTGATTTCATCGGTCTAAGGCAGCGATCCTAGTCAGCGGCAACTTTGGGAAGTGCGTGAAAACGCGTATCCCCAGCTGATCCAGGGAAACTGGATAGACACAATTTATATTAAAGCTGTAGATGGTTATCTTGACACATGGGTTGGCGCGTGATGTCCTTATTCAAACTTCTGATCACGCCAAATTATGCGCTCTCTCCCAGAGACTCTAACTAAAGCCCACTCTGCATAGTTGCAGCATAAAGTACAGGTAGGCTTTGGGTTTTGAAGAAAACAAAAATAGGGATTGTCTAACCACTCTAACAGCCAGGATACCTGGATACGAGTGGTCAGCTACCACTTCTAAAAAAGTAATTCTGTTACGTTGCCCAATATCACTGTTGAATTCAGTGTCCACTTTTATATCTGCAAAGGTTTTATGCCTGGTATTGAGCATTTGTACACATTTCGCACCTCGGGAAAAATTCCATGGAGTTTGTCATTGCTAAAACGTTTGAAAAAAAAATTATCAAACGTTTTAATATTAAAAACTCCAGAGAATTTATCCTGAGGAGCGAAATGGTAATAAAAATGGGGTACAATTGAGTTTCATTTTTATGCAATACACATATATAAATGGTCTCCATAAAGTTCGTGTGCACTTTAAAATTTTATAACTTTATTTGTATTTGCGATAGAAATAATCTGTAAAAAAATGTTGTGAAGTTTAATGTACCTAGTTTTAAGTATAGCTAAAATAACTAATGTGATTTCAGGCATTACTGTAAATCAGTTGGCAAATGTTTTCCGTGAACTGCAAAATCGTATTAACCTTTGTATTGCTAATGATGGAGGACATGTGGAAACTTAAATAAAATTTCAATAAAACCTTAAAAATATAGATTTACTTCTTTCTAATCCTTTTTACAAATTATTTATGTCGCAAATACAAATAAAGTTATTAATTTTGTAAAGTGCACACAAACTTTATCGACACCCTGTATATATATATATATATATATATATATATATATATATATATATATATATATATATATATATATATATATATATATATTTAAAGACATTTATAATATGTTTAACGTTTTTTTTTATAGATACAAGTACTTAAGCAAATGTTCTGTTTTATAATAAACAGTATTAAATGTAACTGTGATTTAATACTGTTTATTATAAAACAGACCATTTGCTTAAATACTTGTATCTATAAAAAGAACGTTAAACATATTATAAATGTCTTTAAATAAATTGTCGGACTATGTCCAATTCAAATATATATATATATATATATATATATATATATATATATATATATATATATATACAATAGAAAAAAATGGCCGACTAATAGGTTTACGATTACATGGGTCAGCGCAAGTAGCTAAAAAATCCCTGTTACAGACGCTTGCTCAGGCATATTTGCGTTTCTACAACGCCCGCAGAACCCATCTATGTTTATACTGCAACTATGCTAAGCAGACATTAGTTACAGTTTCTGAGAGAGAACGTATATTCTGGCGTGAACAATTATTATTTTTTAATTTTTTTTAATAAGGCCAGCTCGCTCAAACATGCGGGAACGATGACATGTGAATTCATGCTCACAACAGTTTCCAAATGGTTTCATTTTGCTAGTTTTACTCACAATGCTCGGGTTAACACATGGTATGCTTTGCGGGCACTGTTCAAATGTGCCACGAGATTGCCTCGCAAGGGCGATGTCATTAAAAAGCCACATAGCAAATCGAACCCAGAGTCTGATTGTCAAGAAAGACAACCAGTCGGCAACCCCCCCCCACACACACACATATATATATATATATATATATATTGGCTCCTGAAAAATTAATTTCGGTTGAGGTGTGAATTTGTAAACAGTGACTATTGAAACTAATATTGCACGACTCTTCGGCAGAATCGAGTCACTGTCAGTCACTGTGTGTTTATCTAAATCTAAAAATAAACACGCTAAAATTCACCTTCATCCCTGCCGTGCGCCGACGGCTTAGTGGGAGACGTCTAGCCACACTGATGAGCTGCGAAACAGTCTGTCTGTGGATGATAACTAAATATATATATATATATATATATATATATATATATAATTCGGACTATTGTCCTCATATTAGTCGCCATATTTATTACAACGTTTCGGCTGTTGTACGCTCCGGCCTTCTTCAAGTGGTTGGAATGTCGAACTTTATTTCGCTCACTGAGGTAGACTGTTCTAGTGCCATGTTTAATGGATGTCAGTTATCTCCTGTTAATTTCCCTCTGAAAGTTCTCCACTGACTTAGCCGGGTATTGAACTCACACTCTTTGGGTCCTGTCACAGGATCTAATCAACGCCTTTATCCACTGTGCCATGTATCCTGGAGGAACTAGAACAGTCTACCCGGTTGAGCGAAATAAAGGGTTCAGTTTGACATTCCAACCACATGAAGAAGGTCGGAGCGTACAACGGCCGATACGTTGTAATATGTATGGCGACAAAATGAGGACAATAGTCCGAATAATGTAAATAATGTACATAATACCTCATCTCAATATATATATATATATATATATGAATTAGACAATGTCCGACAATTTATTTTAAAGACATTTATGATATGTTTAACGTTCTTTTTATATTAAAAATAACGTTAATCATATCATAAATGTCTTTAATATACATATATATATATATATATATATATATATATATATATATATATATATATGGAGAGTGAGAGAGAGAGAGAGAGAGAGAGAGAGAGCATGTGATCTGTAAATTGTATAAAAATGGAATTTGACGAATTTCCATCAGTGATTTAATGACAAATCGTCTTCTATAAAGAAATGGCTGGCGGCTAGGGCAGCTAGACAAATCCTATGGCAGGAGCCAGCTCTGGCATGCCTACATTTGTTCAACACCCATACCCCTTAAACCCTGTTCGTTTATTGTCATTTTTTCAATCCTCCCCCACAAAAGATTTATCATTCGCTTTCACTCCATGTAACCACCCGCGTTTTCGTGACATTGTCATCTTGCTTGAGGTGAAACGATTAAACAAAAAAGATCCCACTCGTGGTTTATACAGCAACTATACTGAGCAGACCTTAGTTACAGTGTCTGGGGGAGAGCGCATAGTTTGGCGTGATCAGAAGTTTGAATAAGTACATCACGCGCCAACCCATGTGTCAAGATAACCATCTACAGCTTTAATATTAATTGTGTCTATCCAGTTTCCCTCACAACGCTTGGGTCAGCGGGGGATACGCGTTTTCACGCACTCCCCAAAGTTGCCGCTGACTAGGATCGCTGCCTCAGACCGATGAAATCAAGGATTTATTATCGTGACAAATCGACACTGGTTCGCCATCTAATCACTCCGCCACAACGACCATATATATGATGAAATTATAGCTTAAAACTGCTGTATTAGTGTGTACAAGTGCTCAATATCAGTTATAAAGCTTTTGTAAATATAAAAATGGACAATGAATTCAACAGAGAGCGGTGACAGCGTCTCCTCCTTGAAGGTCATCTTCAAGGATATGACCTGAAGATTGTGTTCAAGCATAAAACAGACTATCGCTGATCGGTGTAGACGTCAGTATCTACACACACACAAACACACACATGCACACAAGCATATATATATATATATATATATATATATATATAATATGTTATAATATATATGGAAAATATAGATAAATAAATTCATATATATATATTATATATAACATATATATATCCCTGTCACCGTTGCCAATGTGAATATTTCCAGGTTTATATATATAGATATATTATATATATAATATATATAAATATCATATATATATATTATATTTAGCAATATATGTTTATCATATATATATAACATATATTATATATGTATAATGTACATAAGTATATATATATATGTATATATATATATATATATATATATTATGTGTATTATATAGATAATAACATATATAATATACATATAATATATAATATATATTTAATATATATAATATATATTATATGTATTATATATAATATAATTAATATTATATAATTGTGGGTCACTGACACACAAGGGGGACAACGTCTCATATCGAGAATATTTGGCATCGAAAAACATGAGAAAAGAATTGATTATTTTTAGTAGTATGTGGAAGTCTCCGACCTTTGCCTGATGACCGTCGCGAGACCAGAAACCCGTGTAGCAAAATTATGGAAAATAAAGCATAATACTTTTTTTTAAATCCACGATGCAACAGTTTGCGGTTTCTCTCTACTTTTTAATATACACACTTTTCTTTGTTGGAACTACTATAACCTCTTCCTTATATATATATATATATATATATATATATATATATATATATATATATATATATATATATATATATATATATATATATATAAACGTTGTTTTTAATGGATTCCTATATATGAGTAGATGCCCTGTTTATCTATTCAGTCCATATTTGTTTTCGTTTAACAGCCGGAATATTCGAGATATTATAAAAGAAAAATATGCACTCTCCGACAGAATTTGAACCTTCGTTCCCCTTTTTCAGATAAAATCGTCGTTAGATCCGACCTGCTTTAGAGCGCGCGGCCATGATATGGTAAATCAAAATTGAATAGTGCCTTCAACACAGATTTTTCTCTGGCTTTCGACATATACATGATCCGCTGACTGTCGTATCTTATTGTAAACTGAACAAATTCTATAAAGAAGCTCTGGATATTTTATTTATTACTCCGACAGATTTTTATCGTATAACTATATAATAATTTCAAATCTACAGAAGTACCTCTGCTTAGTATATTATTTACAATACGACATAAAATGTGTAAAGATAACACAAGTGTATATATTATTGATTTAAACTTATCGAAAATTCTCTGGAGTCTCTAAAACAACGTATAATCAATAAGTATTAACAGCGATATCAACTTACGAAAACGTATTTTCAGTGAATGACATTCGAGCAGCAAATTCTTGTCACCGTTGCCGATGTAAATGTGTCCAGGATTATTTTTATTTCTTCGCGATTGATTCCGAAAGTAAATCTATGAATTGACCAAGTCATTTAATTCCAGGCATGCGAAATTAGCGAGAGAAATTTACCGATTTATCACTCTAGTCATCGTATACGTAAAAATTAGAAGAGAAATTAGTCCGAATAACAGACAGGAATCATAATGTTTTTTTCAGGACTTTCAAGGAAAACGGGAAGGCCGAAAAACATATCGGCTGAAATTTGGATCTGAGGAACATATCAATTTGTCATGATGAACCATTTCTGAAACCTAGAATATTTTAATAGCTGTAATATATTATTCGGACTGTTATCCATGATCTTCATTGGCATATTTACCACGTTTCGGTTGATGGATGTCCCGGCCTTCTTCAGGTGATTGAAATTTCGGATCGAACCATTTATGACATCCATTGCGATAGATTGCTCTAGTTTCCCGTGCCATGCCTCTTCCTGATATCTCAGTTATTCCCCTTTAATTAGTCACTGGACTTAACCAATGCCTTTATTCACTGGGCTATGTGTCCTTGAGGAGATCTCTGTATGTCTACCCCGGTGGACGAAATAAAAGGTTCGTTTCGAAATTCCAATCATCTGAAGAAGGCCGGAGCGTACAACAGCCAAATCGTTGTGAATACGACAATGAAGATGAAGATAACAGTCCGAATAATGTAAATAATATATATATATATTATATTATAATCATGTAATATATATATATATATATATATATATATATATATATATATATATATATATATATATATATATATATATATATATATATAAGTAATATCATCGAGTCTGAAACCTCAACAGAATGCAGAAAGCACTGGACGGCCGCTTCGTCCTATATTTGGGACTCATCCGCAGTGCGCATCCACTACCGAGACTTGAAACCCTGACAGTTAGGTTGTCAAGCAAACACCATACCAAATGTTCAACGGGCCTCGGTG
Organism: Acanthosepion esculentum; assembly: GCA_964036315.1. Classification (NCBI taxonomy): domain Eukaryota; kingdom Metazoa; phylum Mollusca; class Cephalopoda; order Sepiida; family Sepiidae; genus Acanthosepion; species Acanthosepion esculentum. Next base: position 55,860,700 of record OZ038516.1, read on the forward strand.
ACGAAGAGGTAGCAAATCAGACTCAATATAGCGCCGCTCGCTCACAAATTCCGTGGTGGAACTCAACTGAGATTCTCTCTAACCATAGGACGGTGCCCCAGGAGCCACGACTACTATCACCAAGCCGCTCAACCTTGAGCATTAGAAGCCGGTTCAAGCAATGATATATAAATGATAGAAATTATTAGGAGGATTTGATAATTATAATTAAGTAATTCATTGAGTCTGAAACCTCAACAGAATGCAGAAAGCACTTGAAGGCCGTTTCGTCCTATACTTGGGACTCATCAGCAGTGCGCATCCACTACCGAGACTTGAAACCCTGACAGTTAGGTTGTCAAGCAAACACCATACCAAATGTTCAACGGGCCTCGGTGACGAAGAGGTAGCAAATCAGACTCAATATACTTGAAACCCTGACAGTTATATATATATATATATATATATATATATATATATATATATATATATATATATATATATATATATATATATATATATATATACTTGAACCTTTCTATATATATATATGTATATATATATATATATATATATATATATATATATATATATATATATATGAAGAAAAATACTTTTAATGTGTGCTATATTTATGGAATAAAGTGCTCAATATCAAAGATAGAGCGTGTGTAAATATAAAAGTGAACACTGAATTCAGCACTTAGAGGCGACAGGATGTTTCATGCTAGACGCAATCGTGAGGCCACGAGTGCTGTTATTTTTCTCGGCTATTTATATAAACGAGTCAGTGGTGCATTTTGGGTAGTCTATTTTGGCGGTTATTTTGCCGGAAGTTGTTTATTTATTTGGTTTAGATTATTTTGCTTGTTTTTATTTATTTTTATTTTTTATTATATATATATATGTATTTTTAAAAAATCATATATATATATATATATATATATATATATATATATATATATATATATATATATATAATCAATAAGATGGGTTAAGAAAAAGATACACGTTCGATTCCTCTCGGGGGGCATGTTTTTCTTTAACGAGACTACTTGATCTAGAACGG
>OZ038516.1:55866747-55874247 GCA_964036315.1 Acanthosepion esculentum
ATATATATATATATCAAGCAAAAGCTTACATCTAAGTACATATTATGTACATTTTATGCTTGTATATATATATATATATATATATATATATATATATATATATATATATATATCAAGCTAAACCTTACATCTAAGTACATATTATGTACATTTTATGTTTGTATATATATATATATATATATATATATATATATATATATATATCAAGAAAAAGCTTAACACATCTAAATACATATATATGTATGTATGCATATATATATATATATATATATATGCATACATACATATATATGTATTTTGATGTGTTAAGCTTTTTCTTGATATATATATATATATATATATATATATATATATATATAAGATTATTATATCCTTACTCTGTCCTGGACATTGAGTTCTACCTGGATCATATCCTCTTGGAATTATTTTTATACATATATGTATGTGTGTATATAATTGCATATGTATGTGTATATTTACCACTAATATTGTCTATATATATATATATATACATATATATATATATATATATATATATATATACACACATATATATATATATATATATATATGTGTGTGTGTGTGTGTGTGTGTGTGACTGTGTCTGTGTCTGTGTGTCTGTCTGTATATATATATGTGTGTATATATCTATCTATCTCACTCTCTGTCTGTCAGTCTGTCTGTCTGTCTCTCTCTCTCTCTCTCTCTCTCTCTCTATATATATATATATATATATATATATATATATATATATATATATATATATATATATATGTATTTGTTCCAGGAGCATTGAGATTCGGTGTATAATTAACAAGACTACTGAAAATAAAAAATAAAAATCTGTAAAATGACCCTTCTTCATTACGATACAGATTTATTGATATACTTGCATATGTTCTTCATAGATGAAGTATAAATTTTGATAACTCCTTAAAAATCAAGTAAAATTGATGAAACGAATTTTTTTAAATATACCAATTTTACTAGTTTAGATACAACAAAATAATTTTCTATTTTTCAAACTCAAACATACAAATTTAATCGACCTTTTAAAAAAACTCCTGTACAGAGGAACTTTAAAGTAAGATATTTTCAAAGGGACATCAGGTTTTAGATTACCTTTGTTGGGTAAATTCAGAATTGTGTCCTATAATATACAGGGTGATTGAAAAGTAACTCCCTATTTAATGTCTGATTAGCCAACCAAGAGTCCTAACTTAACACCCTCTGACTTTTTTCTTTGGGGTTGGTTGAATGAGCAATCTACCATACCAAGCCAAGTCTTTGGAAAACTTAACAGGTCAATACAACAAGTTATGCCTTCCATACCACATGAGTCCTTGGTGAAATCAATTGACGCTTTTCGTGGACGGGTGGAGAAGCTTATAGCTAAAACTGGTACCTATATCGAATATTAAATAAAAGCTCATGTTAAAAGCATTCCTCTGATATATATTTCTTGTAAAATATATGGTTAATGAATAAACCATAAATATTTTGAATGGGAAATTACTTTTCAATCACCATGTATATGTATATATAAAACAGGATACAGAATCCAGATAAATTTTTCCCATACATACACACACAGACACAGACACACACATATATATATATATATATATATATATGTGTGTGTGTATGCATGCATGTATGTATGTATGAATAAATATAGTTTTAAGTTGTGGTATATTTATGGGATAAAGTGCTCGATATCTGAGACAGAGCGTATGTAAAGACAAAGAATAAAGTGAACACTGTAGTCAACACTCAGAGGCGACAGGCTGTTTCTTGCTAGACGCAATCGTCAGGCCGGCGATATATATATATATATATATATATATATATATATATATATATATATATGTGTGTGTGTGTGTGTGTATAATTATTTATTTACAAATTATAGCATAAATATGTTATAAAATCACTATACATGTATAGATATGTATGAATATATACATATAAATATACATACGTATACATATATACATATATATATATATATATATATATATATATATATATATATATATATATATATATATATATATATATATATATATATATATATATATATATATATATATATATATATATATATAAATTTAAACATTATATTTAAGTGGATAATCATATTTGAACAGATGCTTCGTTTAGTTATTAAATAATATATTTTATATCTAAAAAAAAAAAACAGACTACGGTTTCCTACACCCGGTATCGGGTGGGACTCTGGTTCGAATCTTGCTGGAAAGCGCCTATTTTTCTTTAATAATATTCCTTGAATTTTCAGGTCGGTAGACGAAAAATTACCCGTCCATTTACTCCAATTTGGGTATACACACACACACACACACATATATATATATATATATATATTACCATTGTCACATATGATTGTTTTATGGAATACGTTCAAATTTAAAAGAAAGTAAATTTGAACATATAAAAAGAACCTGAAATTCTTACATATAATTTCTTTAAAATCTAATTCTAAATATAACGTAAGTAGTTATAAGACAAATATATATATATGTGTGTGTGCGTATGTGTGCGTATATATATATATATATATATATATATATATATATATGTGTGTGTGTGTGTGTGTGTGTGTGTGTGTGTGTGTGTGTGTGTGTGTGTGTGTGTGTGTGTGTCTGTGTGTTCTTTTGAATAATTGAATGAAATACAAAAAGATTTGGTAACAGGTTCTGGAACTTAAAATGAGATGCAAACTAATAATTATTGTAACTATGATAGGTATATTAAAACTATCGAAAGGTAGATCGCATATATTTAAATATCACCTACTTAAATATATGTAATCTACCTTTCGAGTCTGACAAGCCTAGAACAACGCATCACTATAGTATGTTACCGAAGAGTTGAAAAAATCCTCAACATTAAAATATACATTAAAATTAGGTATATACGGAATAAGAGAAGAAATAGGAGAAGTAATTTTCAATGAATAAACTATTAGAAACATTAACAAATAATACTATTAGTTAAAAGAAAAACTAAAACTATTTACTATCATTATTTGTATCATTCAAACATCATTCAAAATTTCAATGTATATAAAAAAGAATGGGTCTGGATTATAAACAAAATACATCGAAAGCCTTCGTTCACTCTTTGCTACTCATCAGCTACTTAGGTAAAGTTGAACATCTAGATCATTTTATTTAAGGTAGATCACAGATTTTAGAAGAGCCATGCACGTAGATCACGCACGTAGTTGCACCATATATATATATATATATATATATATATATATATATATATATATATATATCTGAAGAATACACACTCATTAAAAATATTTTTTAAGGATTTTGTATTCATTATTATATTCTCTGTTCTTGGTTTAATATCCACCTTGGAATTATCCCTAGTAATTATCAATTGATATTATATATATATACATGCATACATATATATACATATATATATATATATATATATATATATATATATATATATATATATATAGAGAGAGAGAGAGAGAGAGAGAGAGATGTATATATATATATATGTCTACATATATATATATCTGTATATATATATATATAGACACACACTGATATATATATATAGAGAGAGAGAGAGAGTGTGATATATATATATATATATAAAAATAGATAGAAATGAATATATATATATATAGAGAGAGAGAGAGAAAGATAGATAGATAGGAAGAGTCTTAGATAGATAGATAGATAAATAGATAAATAGATAGATAGATAGATAGATAGATAGATAGATAGATAGATAGATAGATCGATAGTTGTGTGTGTCCGTGTGTATATTTGCCCAGAAACTGAACATCTACATATTTGCGTTCGATGTCTCTATTTCTTTGCATATGCATTGTCTTATAGACTTCAAATCCACATCATATATTCGGATATCTATATCGTCGATATAAATATATTGGTTGTGGCGGTATTTCATAAATCCATCCTAAAACATGTCTATTTACAAATATTCACAAGAATCATTATTTATACGCGCAAACGCAGACAGGCGCTGGTGCTGATGTTTTCTAAAGTTCTCGGCTGTACTAAGGAAGAATGCCTCTGCTCTGTCAACTGCTAGACATTGAAGTAAAGATCGCCTCGCCGGAGTTTAGACAATAATGGCAAAGTCAAAGGTTTGAACGAAATAACTTTGTTAAGCCCTTCAAATGTATCCAGAAATATGTATATCTGTGTTTTCCTTTTTTGAGATGGAATACGTGTATTAATTCCCAAAAATCACATTCTCTTATTCGGAAATCATGTAAATTTGGGATATAACCACGGAATTGTAGAAAATTTTTTGGTAAAATAAATTAAGGTCAGAAAAACCAAAAAATAAATCATGCTTGATTGTGGGTGTGGGCGAAGATATTTTAATGTATTTATGTGCTGTATGCATATATATCTATATATCTATCTATCTATCTATATATATATATATATATATATATATATATATATATATATATATATATATATATATATATATAATATATGTATAGACAGATAGATAGACAGATAGATAGGTAACTCCCTATTTTAAAATATTTATAAGTAATTTATAAACTATAATCTTTACAAGAGATGAATATGAAAGGAAAGTGTTTAGCATGAGGTTTAATTTAAAATTCAATATGGGCACCGCGCATATAATTTAATAATAATAATGATAATAATAATAATAATATATATATATATATATATATATATATATGAGTATAATTATAATAAAAATTCATATATATAAAGACATATACAGAATCCTATATCCGTATCAAATTATTCATTGCACACACACACACATATGTGATAAATTGCAAAAGATATAGGTATAGATAAAGGTGTGGTTTTATATGCGCGAATGTTTGTGTGTGAGTGCATATATATATATGCATGCATACTTACACACACACACACATATATATATATATGTATGTATATATATATATATATATATATATAATGTATGTATGTTGTATGTATATATATATATATATATATATGTATGTATGTTGTATGTATATATATATATATATATATATATGTATGTATGTATGTATGTATGCATATATATAAATTACAATAATCATTCGTATATCTAAAGAAACATACACTAACCTATATCTGTACCAACCTGTGTGTGTGTATATTTAAATATGCAAACAAACACAAACAAGTGCATAAATACGCACCTTTACCTTTAGAATTTTATCCTTCACACGCTCACACACACAAACACACACACACGCTCACACGCTCACACAAACAAACTCGCGCGTGTGTGTTTGTGATTTATAATTTGTTCAGATATATGTGTCTGTATGTCTGTTCATATATGGGTATATTTATGGTAATTGTGGTTATATATATATATATGTGTGTGTGTGTGTGTGTGAGTAAAACATTCACATAGAAACGCACGCTTGCGCGTACACGCACACTCACAATATACACATATATCTATGTGTGTTTGTGTGTTTGTGGTTGTGTGTACACGCGCACATAAACGAGCATAAATAAGCCCACAAACATCTCTACCAATCTGTTCCTCTCTCTCACACTATACATACATTCATATACGCGCTTGTGCACACACACACACACACACACGCACGCGCGCACACACACAAGCACGCACGCACTCACGCACGCACACACACATACACACAGAGTTTCTGTTATTTGATCTCATCAGAAATGAATGTAATGTGATCTCACTTGTTAAAAACTAGAAAATGCTATTTTTCTTTCAAAGTAATTTAGCACTCGTTTGACCTTCTCCAATTTAGGGATAAAACAAACGCGTTTCTGCTTGTTGCCCACTACGAACGTAGGGTTCATGCCGGCCCTGTAGAAGTGGGACGTTATTCGGGGGCTCCGTTAGCTGTCATTGTTAACGCCTGTTTAGTCATATGCGTACTATACACAAACACGTTCCTCGACAGACTTATGAAAAAGACAAATTCAAAAAATAAAGTTCAACACAAAATAGCCGGCAATAAGGTCTTGCCGTTTGCAGTCAAGAGCTTATGCAGACTTGGATCCTAACAAGACGAATAAATATCGACAAGGAAAAAAAAATTACAAGCATTTTTGGATTATTGCAATCATGTAACTGCATACGTTAATCAAGTTAAGTGTAGAACGAATTTAATTATATATATATATATTATGAATCTTTGCTGTGCCTTTAAAACCGTAAATTTTAAAAAATAAGTTTCTTCAAAATTCGCTTGACGAGGAAATGGAACTAATGTCTTAAATTTAATAACAAAATTAAATTCAAAGGCTTTAGCTTCCATTTTTGAAACATGGTTATCACTGTGTAGCGAAAAAACATATTTTAAATCAATTAATATATATATATATATGTATGTATATATATATATATATATATATATATATATATATATATATATATATATATATATATATATATATATATGCAGAAAAATAGGAAAGAACACGTTAGGTAAATAATCCGAAGTTCCTTAGTATTTTTGCTTTTATTTTTAAAAAGACAGTGCTCCATACAGAAGTAGAGCTTATATTATAATATTTAAAAAAACAAATATGATTCCTTCGCTACATAAGAGTTCTCATGCTTCAAAAGCGGGAGCCGAGACCACTAATATAATTTTTGAAATTAAGTTGAATTCACCTTAATCCAACTTAATTTCAAAAATTATATTAGGGGTCTCGGCGACCGCTTTTGAAACATGAGAACTCTTATGTAGCGAAGGAATCATATTTTTTTAAAATATATATATATATATATATATATATATATATATATATATATATATATATATATATATATAAAAAATATTATTCCTTCGCTACATAAGAGTTCTCATGTTTCAAGAAAATATTATAATATATATATATATATATATATATATATATATATATATATATATATTAAAAAATATGATTCCTTCGCTACATAAGAGTTCTCATGTTTCAAAAACAAGAGCCGAAAACCTCAATATAATTATTAAAATTAAATTGAACTAAAGTATCAAACCCTGTTTCACCCTCAAGCGAAAAGGTAACGACAAAAAACACATATGAAAAACTACAGGCTAGAAAGTCATTCTCCCCTGTAGTTCCCTGCAGCTAACAAGCAGTAACTTTTACTCCTGTGGATGAGCATGCTGGTGGAAAATAGACAAGGAGCCTAATTTAAAAAAATAAAACAAATATATTTATATCCAAAAGAGAGTGTGGGAAATGACAATTTTCAAATTATTTATTTATTTTTTTGTCCACGAGTCGTGCCGGGATGAGAAGAAATCGAACCTGCTAATGTCTCAAATATGACTTCTGCCTTGGTTATTGGACCACATAGGTAACATTTTGCCTGGATGCAGAATCACATCTACTAACGTAGATATGTTGAGTGATAGTATATATATATATATATATATATATATATATATATATATATATATATATATATATATATATA
>OZ038516.1:55884247-55906747 GCA_964036315.1 Acanthosepion esculentum
ATGACGAGAAGGCTTACGTATCACTTGAACGATCATAGTTCAATCTCGGAACATTTAAAGTCACACTCATGTCCACACTCACAGTTTACCCAGATATTAGTCGAAAAAACATCAGTGCTTCATCAAGATAATAATAAGCAAAAACTTAAATTTTTGAAAGACTTTTGTATACGAGAATTGCGGTCCAAAATAAATGAAGCCAACTACGAGTATAGCAACAATGTTCTTAAATATTTGTACCTCAAAGTGTTATAAAAAAAATGAAAATATAAAAAACGTTTTGAATTTACGGTGCTAACGCATAACACATCCATAGATATAAAAAAAAAAATCTATAAGATGGAGATTGAAAGTACTCGGGAAAATAAAAATTATTTGAAAGACAATTTTGGAATTTTTCTTAATCAATTTTCTACAGCCACCAAGAAATTAAATAGACGTAATATGTCTAAATTATTTAACCAAACATGCTTGAATTAATACATATATATATATATATATATATATATATATATATATATATATATATATATATATTAAACAGAGACCTGGTCTTTTCGATTGATTTTAATCAATATTTTCAATTGTAACAGAAGACGTAGTTCTCATACTTTATCTCCCCAGTCTCTATTTGCCACGCGTTTGCTATACCTCATCTTTGCGCGGTTTACCTTGAGTAATACGATAAACTACATCCGACAGCAAGCAGCTTTTGAGGATCGTGGAACCATCTCTTAATTTCTGTTGTTCCCAGGCCCACCCTGACCTGGTGTGATAGTACCTGTTAGGGTCCCAGCTATGGGCAAATAGCTAACCCCCAATCAGGGGTCCTGATGGCCCTGTGAATGACGATAAACTACATCCGCTATCAGGTAGTTGGAGCTCGACAGCCTGGGAAGGCAGTTCACCTAGGGGAAGGAAAACCCTTATTTTAAATCTCCGCTGCCTTGCAGCCATATGCAGCCATAGAAAAGACTTCAGGAGTAAACCTCGAGGAAAAATCCGGAAACGGAGTCCCTAAGGCAGTTCAACTTCCTGCGACGGCACCGGTCCCAAACTGTAGCGACCCTGTCGTTCCTTTGGCTTCACCGGTGACATGGAGAGGTGGGGAAACAGCCTGTCCTCCATATCACATTGCCCAGACTTGCATCCGATCACATCACACTGTACCAAAACACCCTGCACTACACTCGGAGAGGCACTCCAGCTTCGCCTTTGGCGTCGACACAACACGGAGAACGGCAGTAAACGATTAAAAGCTAACACTCGATTGGCGTAGACCGCAACGCCCGGGGTCGTTCTTCTCTCATTGGACAGCTACCGCCCGCCACAAGCTGGGCAGCCCCCAGACATTAAGGTGTTGTCCTGCCACGGTCTGCCTCCTTCATTGGGTGCATAGAGATTAGGAGACATCCAACAAGCAGACTGCAACATTCGCACCAGGCAACAGGAATTTTCAAAAGAAATCAGCTCTAAAACTGGGTTGTTGGAACGTCCGGACTATATTAACCGGCTTCTCAGAAGACCCTCAGGACATCAACGACTCCAAAAAAACTTCCGTCATCAACGGCGAGCTCAAGAGGCTTCATGTGGACATCTCCACTCTACAGGAAACACTTCTGGCTAACTCTGGATCACTGAAGGAGAAGGACTACACATTCTTCTGACAGGGGAAGAGCTCCGACGAAACACGCCAACACGGATTGAGGAACAGCCTACTGAATACAGTAGAACCAGGCAACAACGGCTCCGAAAGACTCCTTACTCTCCGCCTTAGCATCACCGCAGGCCATGTCACCCTCGACAGCGTGTATATCCCGAGACTCTCTGCCATACCGGACGGCAAGAACGAGTTTCACGACAAGCTGGCAAGCACCATGAGCAGTATCACCAGAAAGGAATAATTTGTTTCCTCTGGGTGACTTCAACGCCAGAGTGGGTGCTGATTATGACTCTTGGCCTTCGTGTCTTGAACAGTTTGGCGTCGGCAACATGACCAGAGACTGCTTGAGTTATACACTTACCACAACATTTGCATAGCCAACTCCTTCTTCAGGACCAATCCCCAACACAAAATCTTCTGGAGACAACCATGCTCAAAGCATTGGCACCAGCTGCATCAGACGGGCCGCCATTAAGAACATCCTTCACACACGTTCTTACCACAGCGCTGACTGCGATACAGACCACTCTTTGGTGTGCTGCAAGATCAAGCTCCAGACTAAGAGGTTCCATCGCGGCAAGAAGTAGGGGAATCTTCGCATTGATTTCAGCAGGATGAACCAGCCAGACTTTGTGCAACATTTTGTCAAGAGGTTTGAGAACGAGCGGGCAACCTCGCGGACCGGAGACTGCCACGGAGAACTGTGCGACCTTGCAGTACACCATGCACCGCGTTTGGGAGAGAGACCTTAAAATCATATGACTGGTTTGAGTCAAAGTCTGCCGAGATGATTCCTGTCATTGTGGCCAAGGGCGCCGCTCTTACAGAATACAAGCGCTCGCCCAGCAAGAGAAAGCTGCATATGCCGACAGGAGCAAAGCTCATCAAGCTGCCAGACGCTGCGTGAACGAGTACTGGACAGAGGTTAGCAAAACCATCCCGACAGCAGCAATTACAGGGAACATAATAGGGATGTACGATGGCATCAAGACGGCAATGGGACCAGGGTAGAACAAGACAGCTCCATTCAAATCCACCACTGGGGAAGTCATCGTAAACAAGTGGCAACAGATGGAGAGATGGGTGGAACACTATTCTGACCTCTACTCCAGGCATAATATTGTGACGACCACAGCCTTTGATGTCTCTGAGTGCCTGCCAGTCATGGAGGACCTCGATACCGAACCGAACATACAGGAGCTTACAAGTGGCAACAGATGGAGAGATGGGTGGAACACTATTCTGACCTCTACTCCAGGCATAATATTGTGACGACCACAGCCTTTGATGTCTCTGAGTGCCTGCCAGTCATGGAGGACCTCGATACCGAACCGAACATACAGGAGCTTACAAGGCCATTGATAGCTTGGCCTCAGGGAAGGCACCTGGCAGTGATGAGATCTACCTGATCGGGCACTGAAAGACTGCTCTACTGCTCCCATTGCACCAGGTCCTCTACCAGAGCTGGAAAGAAGGAGCCGTACATCAGTACATGACAGATGCCAAGATCGTCACCCTCTACAAGAAGAAGGGTGAGCGAAGCGACTGCAACAACTACACAGGCATCTCGCAACTCAGCGCTGTGGGAAAAGTCTTCGCTCGGGTCATCTTGGTCCGCCGGCAGAAGCTCGCCTAACATGTTTACCCAGAGTCGCAGTGCGGTTTCTGAGCTGGAAGATCAACGGTAGACATGGTCTTCTCCCTCCGCCATCTTCAGGAGAAGTGCAAAGAACAGCAGATGCCTCTGTACGTCGCTTTTATTGATCTCACCAAGGTGTTCGATCTCGTCAGCAGAGAAGGTCTCTTAAGAATCCTGCCCAAGTTTGGCTGCCCACTCAAACTGCAGTGCTTGATTGAGTCCTTACAGAGTGACTTGCGAGGGACTGTACAGTTCAATGGCAGTACCTTTGAGCCCTTCGACACTTGCAGGGGTTCAAACAGAGCTGCATCCTAGCTCCCAGTCTCTTCTGAAGCATGCATTCGCACACCAAGAGAAGGGATTTACCTGCGTACGAGATCAAATGGCAGGTGCTTCAATCTCGCTCGCCTCAGAGCCAGGACCAAAGTACGTGAAGCCCTTGTCAGAGACATGCTTTTTTTGCCGACGATGCGGCGGTAGCGACTCACACCCATTGTGAACTTCAGTCACAGATGAACCGTTTCTCCCAGGCCTGCAGAGACTTCGGGCTGACCATCAGCCTGATAAAGACAAATGTATTAGGACAAGGTAACGAAAAGCCACCAGCCATTACCATTGATGACTATGAGCTCGATGCGCTCCATCAGTTGACGTACCTTGACCCCAGCATCACTGACAACCTCTCCTTAGACGCAGAAATTGATAAGAGAATCGGGAAGGCAGACACTACACTTGCGCGCCTCACAAAACGTGGGTGGACCAATCCCAAGCTGTCATGAAAACCAGTGTACAACTCCTGCGTTATCAGCACACTGCTTAAGGCAGCGAGGCTTGGCCCACGTACGCCAGGCAAGAAAGCATCCTGGGAAAAGCGTGGCAAATAAGGTGCACAACACCGAGGTCCTGTCTCGAGTAGGTTTGCCCAGCATGTTCATACTGCTCAGACAACGCAGACTCCTTTGGTTGGGCCACGTTCATCGCATGCCGGACGGCCGCATCCACAAATACCTCTTGTACGGAGACCTGGCCGCTAGAAGGAGACCCGCTGGGCGGCCACAGCTGCGGTACCGCGATGTGGTGAGACGTCACATGAAAGCCGTGGACATCAACACAGATTCCTGGGTGGGCATGGTAGCCATACGATCCGAATGGAGAGGAACCCTCACCAAACATCTCAAGTCAAGGGAGAAGCTGACACAAGTTGCCATGGAAAGGCGGGCCGCAGAAGGCAAAGTGACAGTTCCAATAGACCAGAGACAGAACTCGCATGCGACCTCTCCAACAGAGATTGTTACTCCTGCATCGGTCTCTACAGTCAGAGACATCGAGGCTTCAGCCAAGCAGACAACTAAGAGGCACCCATAGTCAACCCAGACCGACAGAGGCCTATATATTATGTAACGGTCATCGGTACGTAAAACGGAGTCAGCGATCAGAGTTCAATCTACAGCACAGTCACCTTCGAACTCGTGCCCTTGGGAAAGACATGATTGCATTTCTTCTCCCAGCTAAGGGGTAAATAGCAGAGTAAACCAAAATGTTTGACTTTCGGAACAATAAGACCGAGGGAAAGACACCGATAAATTTCAAAGAGCGGAGAAGTCAACGAGAAATCGCTACATTATTTTTTTTCAAAGAAATAATGACTGCTCAGAGATAAAAGAGAGAAAAATTGGGAGAAAGACATGAATGTTTACGACTAGAAAGGACATTTAAAAAAAAAACGAATTTGAAACATTTGATTAAAGAGTCATTTGATAGAAGAGGAATTAATTTCAAGTTGTTTACTTTCGAAATGAGCTGGAAAAATGAATTTCTTTTGCTTTATGACATTTATTCACACAAAATCGCCTTCCCCTATCCTTCATGCCTTCAATATATCCCGGGAGAGCTAAGTTTTTTTGTTTTTTTTAAGCTTATCACCCCAAGCAATGCTGGAAGCCACTAGCACGCAAGGGGTTACAGAAGGTTTGGAGGAAGAGCAGATAGGAGTGGTAAAGGAGAGGATGTGGAGAAAGATAGTTGATCGATCAAGGCAAGGGGGTTACAGAAGATTTGGAGCGAGAGCAGATAGGAATGAAAGGTGAAAGGATGTGGAGAAGGGAAGTGGATAGATCAAGGCAACTGGAGATGTCGATTGACGTTACACTTAAATAGTTGGAGATTGTATTTGTCAGGGAAAGAGGAATAAGGAAGGGAGTTCCACAGGCGAGATGTGCGAGACATGAAGCTATTGGAGTAGAAGAGACGTCTACATCTAACAGTTTCAACGGTGAAGTGGTGGGAACGGGATGCCAGCCTTGTAGGACGTTTAAATTAATGAGGCCTAGGAACCAGCGAAAGCAGCTCATCGGAGCAAACCCTCCTTCCTCATTATATGCACAAAGAATTTCAACGGTCTCTTCATGAGTTTCTGAGTAGAAGTATTTTCTATAGCCATTTTATTGTGCCGCGTCCCTTCAGTTACACAGAGGATTACGGCTCTCCACAACTTTCTAAATTCTGTGGCCCGTGAGGTTTAAGTATTCCTAGCACTCCTTCCTCATTATATGCACAAAGAATTTCAACAGTCTCTTCATGAGTCTAAGCAGAAGTGTTTCTTCCGTCGCCACTTTCTTCTGGCGCATCCCTTCAGTTACATAGGCGATTAGGGCTCTCCACCACTTCCTAACTTTTCTGGTCCGTGGGGGTTAAGCATTCCAAGCCCCCCTTCCTCATTATATGTACAAGGAATTTCAACTGTCTCTTCCTGAGTCTGTGTAACTGTGTTTTTTTCTGTCGCCACTTTCTTCTGGCGCGTCCCTTCAGTTACATCGGCGATTACGGCTCTCAACAACTTCCTAACTTTTGTGGTCCGTGGAGGTTTAGTATTCCAAGCCTTCCTTTCTCAACGTTGCCATTTTCTTGTGTCGCGGCCCTTCAGTTACATAGGCGATTACTGCTCTCCACAACTTCCTATCTTTTTTCTCCCTTTGCTAAGGACACTGCCCCCCACCATTCCCCTATCCATTTACAGAAGCCCGAGTGACTCGCGGCCTTCACATATACCTCTTGTTCTCTATATAGCCCGTGGAGATTAATTTTTTGCCAGTCCCCTTTCCTCATTGTGCGTCCAGAGTATTTCAGTAGTCTTTTCCTGATTCTGAGTAGCAATTTGAGAGAAGTGTTTTTTATTAACCATCAGCATGGCTCATGCTAAACTCCAGGAGAGGGACTCACTTACGTTTCCAGCTGACATGGAGCGGAAAGAGAATATTCAATCAATTGTTAAATCTGGAGCTAAGAAATTAGTTTTCTATGTTGTGCTGGAGAATTCTTCCCGACAGAATCTACCTTACATATTTATAAGTCAACCATTCTTCCATACTTTGAATATTTCTGCCACATCTGGTCTGTTAACTATGTATATATATATATATATATATATATATATATATATATATATATATATATATATATATATGTAACGTAAATCATTCAAACGAAAAACAAATACTGAAGCTAATTATACGGCAAGAATCACTCTCGCAAACAATATTTAATAATAAAATACAATCAACTTCGAATCCGTTAATGAATGGTATGATCCTTGTTTATAAATTCCGGTTTTATCAGGTCTTATTTTTTCTACGAGCCGGGCTTTCAGTCGTTTCGAACGACCATCATCAGGTAGACATTTCAGTGTGTTTTTGTTAAATTCCGAGTAGTAATGCGACATCGAAAGATTGTGCAGTCCGAAAGATATTGTTTGCGAGAGTGATTCTTGCCGTATAATTAGCTTCAGTATTTGTTTTTCGTTTGAATGATTTACGTTACATAAATTGAATACGCACTACATAATTGATATTAAAATAACTTGATCCTAAGTGCGAATTCCTGATAATACTGTGACATTTACTGTAACTATTGAACAATTTAGTTCATGCCACCTTTCTTCAGTACAAGAACGCACAATTTTCAAATTTAAAAAAATTCAACCTCAGCGTCGCGACTGCACGCTCCAAAATTATTCTTACATTTAAAAATAACTCATTGCTAAAAAAACACTCTTGCGGACTGCACAATCTTTCGATGTCGCATTACTACTCGGAATTTAACAAAAACACACTGAAATGTCTACCTGATGATGGTCGTTCGAAACGACTGAAAGCCCGGCTCGTAGAAAAAATAAGACCTGATAAAACCGGAATTTATAAACAAGGATTATACCATTCATTAACGGATTCGAAGTTGATTGTATTTTATTATTAAAAATTGCTTGCGAGAGTGATTCTTGCCGTATAATTAGCTTCAGTATTTGTTTTTCGTTTGAATGATTTACGTTACATAAATTGAATATGCACTACATAATTGATATATATATATATATATATATATATATATATATATATACGAAAATTAGATCTGCAGTACATTGGGAATCTTAAATTCTGTGAAAAATATACTAAGACATTTTACTCTGTTAAGTGGACTATACTTTAATTCCTATCACTTTAACTGAAAAACACAAATAACAACAAAAAATTCGTGGATTTATCACATTACTAAATTCAAAGAAATTCTCAAATTGTCAATAAATAGTATATTTTTTTTAAATATCTTTCGGTCGACCCTACATTTAAATCGTCTTGGTTTTTACCTGTAAATGGAAATATTACGCCCTGAAGATAACAATTTGAAATTGTCGAAAGAACTCGGCCAAGTATCATCAATTCCATCTGACAACAATTCAAATATAAGGACCGTATTATCCAAGGACCTAATTGTAAGTTAATGTCTCATTAATCTTGTTAGCGAAGTAATTTCGCCATTAGTCACATTAACATTGCTAATTAATTCTTTGTATAAATTGCTTCTTTATGATATAATATATATATTCTGCACAATTTATGTTTAGGATATCTCGTCATGTATTTATTTTTCACCATGAAGTCCTTTCTTGTCGTCTTTTGCATCGTGCCTGAAGCGGCAATAAACTGCCCAGGGATTGAACTTACAAGTAGTATGTCACCAAGTTCCCAAGGCAAGGAATAAATCCACTAGACTATTGTTACACTTCTGTCGTAATAAAATAAATATTTGAAATCAAAGTGTTGATTAAAACTTATTTATTAAGAATAAAATCAAGCCAGCGATTAAATTGAAAGAACGTTCACATATGGAGTTTGCCTGACACAATGATTCCGGAAAAACGAACAAAGCTTTGAGGACAGATATTCTTTCTTGCGATTTAATGTTGCTGACTTGACAAGTCGAAGTGTAGTCAACCGAAAAGGTTCAGGGGTGGGAGGATGAATCGAAGCCGCAGAAAAAAACAAAAGGACTGGTTGGAAGAGAAGGTGTAACGAAAAAGTATTCATGTCCGATTTCAATAAAATTAAGCCTGTTTGTCGTTAGTAAAAACGAACGGAAGAAGAGGTTGATTTTTGTCTTCTTTTTCTCTGATTCATTTAATCAACGGATCGAATATGAATGACGAACTACCTGGTTGGTTTGAGATTTCAGTCCATCTTGAATAAGAATTCGAAGAAAGAGGAGGAGGAGGAGAAATTCGGACGTGAAGGAGGAGGTGGAATTCGAAGAAGGAGGAGGAGGAGAAATTCCAAGAAGAAAGAAGAGGAGGAATAACTCCAAGGAGGAGGAGGAGGAAGAAGAATTCCAAGATGGAGGAGGAGGAGGAGGAGGAAAAATTTCAAGAAAAAGGAAGAGTGGGGGAATTCCAAGAAGGAGGAGGTGGATGAGGAGAAATAATTCCAAGAAGGAGGATGAGGAGGAATTCCAAGAAGAAGAAGAAGGAAGGGGAGGAAATCCAAGAAGAAGAAAGACGAGGAAAATTTCCAAGGAGAAGGAGGAGGAGGAGAAAGTATTCCAAGAAGGAGAAGGAGGAGGAATTCCAAGAAGAAGAAGAAGGAAGAAGAGGAAATCCAAGAAGAATAAAGAGGAGGAAAAATTCCAAGGAGAAGGAGGAGGAGAAAGAATTCCAAGAAAGAGGCGGAGGAGGAATTCCAAGAAGAAGAAAGAGTAGGAGGAATAATTACGAGGAGGAGGAGGAGGATGATAAAGAATTCTAAGAAGGAGGAGGAGGAATAATTCCAAGAAGAAGAAAGAGGAGGAGGAATTCCAAGAAGAAAGAGGAGGAGGAGGAGGACAAATAATTCCAAGGAGGAGGAAGAGGAAATATTCCAAGGAGGAGGAGGAGAAAGAATTCCAAGGAAGGAAGTGGAGGAATTCCAAGAAGTAGGAGGAGTTATTCGAAGAAAAAGAACAGGAAGGCGGGAGGAATTCTAAAAAAAAAGGAGAGCAGGAATTTGAAGATAAAGGAGAAATTCTAAGGAAAAGAAGAGGAGGAATTCGAAGATAAAGAAGAGGAACTCAAAGAAAAAGAAAAGGAGGAATGAGAAAAAGACGGATTGGTTAAGGCCAGCCAACCGACGAGCAAATGTGTAGTATTGGATGGAGTACTTACTGTAGACCATCTTAACCCATTACCTACCATGAGCCTCATTTGGGGATCTGTTAAAATTAAACTCACTACATGTTATTCCTTGTATTTACATTGAATTGCTTACATAGATTGCATTTGCAGAGGTATATTTTACAACACTTAGCCATTAAAGTTTTTATTATTAGCCGTCAGAAGAAACTTTCTGTCGTAATTTTACATTACACGAGCAGAAAATTAATGACTATTTTGAAAAGTATTTTTTATGATTTCTAATCAATATTATTTTTTGATGTTTTATACACATATATATTTGATGTTCTAGTTTCTATAAAAACGACAATGGTAACTACTGAAATTAAACATAAGGACTAAATAAACTCCTAAGACACCTGTCTGGGCCAAAAGTGCGCATTAAAAATGGCAATTAATGGGTTAATTCCCCAAGAAAAAAGCGTACTTAGCACCTCAAATCCTTTAATATCAGAAACTATGTGAGTTTTGCCTAATGTAACAGATCGTCGTATATTTCCTTTTATTATGTACTAGCAGCATGGCCCGTGCTTGATTCAAAAATCGTACGACTCATACAGCAATCGCCATCACTTGACTTAAAATATGTTTGCCCTTCCTTGCCTTTAAAGGAGTGCCCTTTGCTGTGCTCATGTTGCTACATGCCTTACTTCTTGCCTATCTCACACTGGGAATTTTTTCTAAGCTCTATACTAAACATTAAATCTGTTACGAAAAAAGAACTAAACAAAATGAACACAAAACGATCAGCTTTAAAAAAGGACTCGTAAATTGGAAAAACCGAATGAAAAAAGAATGTTAACAACATTAATATTTTTTCACACCCAACCCAGTTCTGCGGAATTAGAATCACCGTTGAGTTTAAGCAAGCGAATGAGCCAATTGGAGTAAAGTGCCATGCAGATTTAAATTTTTCCCACTTGTGACGAATGCAGCTATCGATTTTTTTCCATGCTAGCATGCTAGTTAACATTCGTGTCAGTCAGCTGTTGGCTCTCACGCTGGCCAATAGAATCTTCCTGCCTATACGTGGCAGCCAGCTCTCACTCTGGCCAGTAGAAAATGACCGCAAACTACATGAAAACTGCCGTAGAACCATGAAAAAATCGATTATTTCCACTATCGGTGGGATTTGGGAAATGCAATGTCGGTCTTGGACTTTTTACTAACTTGGAGCATGTGCATGTAAATTTTGGTGCAAATCCGTTGAAAATTGAGGACGTGCATTCGTTACACACACATACACATCCTGCCTTTTATAGATAGAGATTTACCACTACACAGACTGCAAATGAAACAATTTAATATACATTATTATTTTAAGGTTATTTTCAGTAGATACTCGTATTTTAATAGACGCTCCTCTTATTTATGAATTAGTATATTTAATTATTTTCATCTACCGGCCCGAATATCCGAGAAATCCTATTAAAGAAAAATCTTCGCTCTCTGACAGGTTTTCGAACCTACGTCCATCTGGGCAGCGGAAGCTATTGTTAAATCCGATAAGCTCTAGCCAACTTAGCTATAATGAATCAAATAGACAGGAGTGGCTCGAATTGTACCTTTAAGCGAAAACTTCTCTCGTCATAGAGCTCCCGAAATATGTTTCGTAGCCAAATGTAAACAATTTTTAGAATGAATTTTTTTAAATTAAATCTAACAGATTTTTATCATTTTAAAAGCTATTTTTAGTGGATAGTCGTATAATGTTTATCAAAAAGTATGGGGGCGCATTGTTGAGTTGTTAGAACGTTCGCATCCTTACGATGAGAGTCGGGTTCGATTCTCATCAGTGATTTCTCAGGAAGGAGACTTCCTGATGTTATTGGACTGGAGAAGGCGATCCTAGCGTGTGGTACATTTGGAAAGTGCCCGAGAAACACACCACGGGTGGACCCAAGCCCTGTGAATGAAATTGGGTAGACGAAACCCTTGGCGGCCGTCCATAGCAGTGGTAGGACGAAGTCACAAGTCATCGTGGCCAAGGGCTTGTTAAAATCTTTGATCACACTAGATAAAAAGCTCTCTCCCAGAAACTGTAACTAAGGTCTGCTCAGCATAGTTGCAGTATAAACCACAGGTAGTATGTCAGGTAGGCTCTGTGGGTGTTGAACAAACACAAATGCACCAGAGCAAGCGTCTGCAATAGGGATTGGCTAGTAGATGGGTATCCTTGAATACGAGTGGCCAGCCTCCGTATTTATTTATTTTCACCTACAGATATGAATGTTTGAGAAAACCTATTTTACGCTCCCTGCGTTAAGTAGTTTCAAATACGAGTAGCCCCTAAAAGTAACGTTTAAATAATACATACATATATATATATATATATATATATATATATATATATATATATATATATATAATATATAAATATATATATATATATATATATATGATATGTAAGTAATTGATTTGGGGATTTAGGCTAATTTTATAGTAATTCGTCGAGCTTAGAATCCTCAACAGAATGCAGAAAGCACTGGACGGCCGTTTCGTCCTATTGTCCTATCTGGGACTCATCAGCAGTGCGCATCCACTTGGATACAACGCGAACGTCATACCAACTGTACCACGGGAATCGGTGACGAAGAAGACATAAACTAGACTCGATATAGCGCGGCTACCCGCTTATCCAGTGTCCCCTGTGTGTGTGTATATATATATATATATATATATATATATATATATATATATATATATATATATATATATACACACACACACATATATACACACACACACACACACACACACACACATACACACACACACAGAGGTTGCGATGGGTAAATTGTCGCTATTTCTTATTTTTAATTTTGCTCATGCGCGTTATTTGTTTTTGCCGACTACACAATATAATAGGATCAGTTGGGTACCATCTCTGAGAAAAAGAGTACCATGACGCAATTCACTCCGCCAGAAATTTGGAAACGCCATTCTGTACTGCTTGGCGTTCGCGCCGAAAGCTCTATACTGTCGTTATAGGCACTAGTGTCTTAGTTTTTTTTTTGTTTTGTTTTTTTTGTAGCAGCAGATTTTTTTTATCTGTGATAATAAAGCTATCCTCTTACGTTCAGTCGGAAACTACGACATGCTAAATTCATTTGAGGAGCATAACATTTTGCCCTGAAATCGAAAAGCATGTTCGCCAGCTCTCTCGAAAAGGATTCTAATATCAAGTAATAGTAATATGGACAGTAGCTAATAATAACAATCATAGTAGTAGTCAATCAAAAGCAGTAGTAGTAGTAGTAATTCAGTCTGTCAGATGTAGTAGTAGCAAGTCTGTCAAATGTAGTAGTCAGTCTGTCAGAAGCAGCAGTAAGTCAGTCAGTCAGTCAGTCTGTCAGAAGTTGGCGTCAATCTGTCAGAAGTAATAGTAAGTCAGACAGGCTGTCAGAAGTAGCCATCAGTCTGTCAGAACTAGTAGTAAGTCAGTCAGAAGTAGCAGTAAGTCACTCAGTCTGTCAGAAGTAATAGTTGTCAGTCATAGTGAGATTCGGGATTTGTTATCACAAGATTTCTATCGATATCCAACTGGCATGTGATGTGGAAATGAAAAAGAAGAGTATAATTTTTAAAAAGAAAAAGAAAGGATACTCAGAAACGTTCTGGAGATCTCCAGGCCATACTTCCTCATTATGTGACCCAGGAACTTCATCTGCCTCTTCTTGATGTTGAGTATAAGCCTCCTTCTTTTTTCCAACCTCTCTAAGACCACATCGTTGCTAACACGCTCGGTCCATGATATCCTTAGCATCCTTCCGTAGAACCACATCTCCGTCGCCTCGAGTCTCGTCTTCATCTATGAGGAAATCGTCCAACATCCGCTGCCGTAAAGGAGGACAGATGTCATGTAACAGTTCAATATTCTTTTCTTTTCTTCGTTACCAAAGAATTCCTCTTGTATACACCCAGCGTGAACGAGCAAATGTCTGAAATATAATACTATTGGATACTGTGTAAGGTGCTGGAGATTTGATGAAATTTACTGTTACTGAATCACGGTAGTCACCAGATACAAATGAATGAAAATGTTACGGAGAAAGGTGCTGGAGATTTGTTATTTTTTATCACGAAATATTAAACGTTAACACTAGATATATGGTTTGAAATTTCAAATATTAAATATAATGTTAAATGGTAACAAGAAAGGTTATAAAAACCTAATAAATAAATAAACAATGGTTGTCAACCAGTTTCCTGTGATGACCTCAAAGTGAGAAACTGACAAAAACATCAAACATCTCTTCATGGAATTTCATATTTAGATATTTACAAGGCCAGTTGTACAGAAGGGCAAACTTGTAGCAACAAAACAAACTGACAACCCGAGAAGGGTATTATCTAAGCCAACTTTTCTCAGCCGGTG
The DNA here is from genome assembly GCA_964036315.1 of Acanthosepion esculentum. Lineage (NCBI taxonomy): Eukaryota > Metazoa > Mollusca > Cephalopoda > Sepiida > Sepiidae > Acanthosepion > Acanthosepion esculentum. Next base: position 55,898,403 of record OZ038516.1, read on the forward strand.
CAACCAAGTAGACTAATGCGTCCTGAAAGGTAACCAGGTGTGTTTCAAGTTAACAGACGAGTAATTTATGATTTTGTTTTTATATATATATATAAAAAAATATTTTTTTAAAAATTGGAGGCACTAAGCCCATGGCGTCCATATCTAAGTCAAGTCTTTGTCGCAGGATATATTTTAAACTGGTTGCTGAATTCCTTAATCTTTAAGGAGGAGTGGATAATCCTTTCCTTTTTTCACATTGTTTACATTATTCGGCTTGTTGTCCTCATCTTTGTCGCCATATTTATTACAACGTTTCGGCCGTTGTACGCTCCGGCCTTCGTCAGGTGGTTGGAATGTCGAACTGAACCCTTTATTTCGCTCACTGGGTAGACTGTTCTAGTTCCACATGCCATGTTTAATGGATGTCAGTTATCAGTTATCTCCTGTTAATTTTCCCTTTGAAAGTTCGCCACTGCCTTAACCGGGTATTGAACTCGCACTCTTTGGGTCCTGTCACTGGATCTAACCAACGCCTTTATCCACTGTGCCATGTCCTTTATTTCCTTTTTGCATTTCTCAAGGGATCTAAATCAGTCATTATCAGCCTTCCTAAAAAAGAAAAAAAATTAAAGTTTAGAATTTGAACGTTTTAACATTTTCAGCGTTCCCTGTATCTGCATAATTATAAACAACCTCTGTTTTATGTCCCCCTTCCCTCATACGCATATAATTACATCTAGAAAAAATAATTCAGTCTGATGAAGTCCCACAGGTCGAAACGCATCAAAATGTTTTCCCACTTTGTCATTATTTTGCCTAATACTTATTGAATTAAAAAAAGAAAAAGTAGAATGGGACTACACCCTTGTGCAAATTAATTGAAAAAAAAAACGCTTTAGTTACCTTTCTTTCATCCTACGGTCGGTTTTAAACCCACTAGAGTGACAAGGTGTAATAGATTTCTATTTTTCCTCAGATTAGGTCATTTGCAGTGGTGTGCAGTAATATGAATCTATTTTCGGGGTGTATGATGAAATTTATTTGGCCTTGAAAAATATTGCATCATCCGTGATGGCGTCAGATTTTTATCACGCCCAGATACTATTGTCTCGACTCTCGATTAGTTGTCATACGGCCATTGTCTGCGATTGACGTTACTCCAAGGAAGAGTACGAAAATTGTAACGCTGCACGAACACACTGAAAAGCCTTACCAGTGAGCAAATCAAAGTACTAGTATACCGGAACCTCCCCTGTTTAAATCCAATCGAGATTGTGGTCAATTTGCAAGGAACAACATTGTGGAATGGACATACGAAATACTAACATGTGCACTGCCTCATGAATTATTAGAAAGAATATTAAAAAAGAGTAAATAATAGCGGAATTATTCGTTTTGTTTTAATTGATTTTGCCCGAATGTGTATATTGGCAGTCATTTAACAAAACATGAATGTATTTTAGTTTGAATCATATGTAAATTTCCGTTTTGGGTAACCAAGTTTTATAAGAAATCTATCAACCTGGCTTACCATTCCTAAAGCAAATAACAGGTAAAAAATTATTTTAAAAAAAAGCAATATTCACTCGCAATAAAGGAATTCTTACAATACCAAAATATATTGGTTAAGCGCAGTATTTACTCTGCCCCTCACCCACTAGGACGAGATGTGATTCGAGGTCTATTTTTAGGTGGGGACCCGAGCGCGTTCGCCCGGGACAGGAACAAAAATTACCCTCAGTTTCCCGCAACCGTCGGTTGCGCTGGCCTCGGTGCGAGCACCGATCCCTCCCTCTGGTGCAATGGGAGGGCGCGGCCTCGGGAAGCTGTTCCCCAGGGCTGGGGACCTCTTCAGTATTATTTTCCTCTGTTGCGCCTCTGTCCTTTGACAGAGAATCCCTGAGTGCACTCTATTCAAAGATAGAGACGCAACTGAGAGATGATAAGTAGACGTGAAATTACCCCAAAAGAGGTCCAACGCAAAGATCGGTGGATTGAAAAAAATTAATCTCTACAACTCACTCCAAAAGCTAAGGCTGGTGCGTGTCGAGAGATGCTCGGGGTATTATTCATTTAGAATTCCTAATACGAAATGCATATTTATACGTCCAGCAGCTGCAACGTGTCTATGGGCGTTTGGACGAAAAGAGCTCTGCCGTTGTAAAATAGGAAAATACTCTCTACATGATAGGATGTACGGATAGTGTAATGGATAACGTCTCCGAATGTAAAATAAGAAATCTGAGTTCAAACTCCAGTCGGATCAGTTATATTCTCTTACGCGCAAATACCTTGTATGACTCAAATACAAATGCAGAGCTTGTGTCTGGAAAAAAAAATTCCTAAAAAAAAGCATTATTCACTCAGGAATTCTTACAATCCAAATTATATTTCAGATTTAAATAAACTATGAAGGGTTGATAAGCAGTAAAAAGAAAAAGGAAAGAAAAAAAAATCTTTGATTCTTGGCTGACATGAAAAGGAAAGACTACATTGAATCAAATGCTAGGTCTGCCGTTCAGAAAGTTGGTCCACTGTATCGCCCTCGACAACTTTTCTCTCCTAAATCTATACCCAGTGACCCCTTGTGTCATAGTGGATTTACTGGCTTGTTTGGGCTGAATTCGCCCGGCTTTGAACCAACCGATTAACTTTTTCTTTTTCATTGTTCATTTATTGAACAAAGTAACTAATAATAACAAAACAAAAGTCATTGAAACAAAGCAAGTTCAGTCGACCATTGATGACAACGTAAGCGATTAACTTGTATTTATATTAAGGCCGCAAAAACAGAATATGCTTTCTTATTGAAACAGAGGTTTCGCCAGATTGTAATGTACCTTTAAAGATCATTCAAGAAACTATCAAATACAAGGATCTTGATGTAGACAGATCAGAAATGTGGCATATGATGACATTAATAAATTCTAGTTATAGTTGGAGCACTTGGATTGACTGGAAAAAAAATACTGATCGACTCATTGAAGGGATCGTCGATAGGCCAAGCCTTAAAGAAATAAAAAAAATCATACTCACAAATACAGCTCACATAATACGAATACCTTTATCAATATTAAATATGTTAACATTAGTTTTTTTTTTTACAAAAATCGATATAAAATATCCATTTCTAATCTTTGGTCCCTGGTGGGGACCCGGAATCAAATGGGTATACAAAAACAATCAAACGAAATAATGACATAATAATTTTCAAGTTTTCAGCTGTAGTTAGGCGGATGCAAAATTATAGGAAATTAATTATAGGAAATTTTATCCGTTTGGCGATTGTGCGACAGCATACAATTGAGTAGGGGAATTAAATATATATATATATATATATATATATATATATATATATATATATATATATATATATATACATATATATATATATATATATATATATATATATATATATATGATATCATATTATATATATAACATTATATATATAATATAATATAATGTATCTATATATATATATATATATATTTATTATAATTTTTTCATATAGACAAAACCATTTTACTCACGACAAAGATGCAACTTGGTTTCAGTGCATTTTAACTGCACATCTACGGGTGAGGGTCGGAAATGGTTATGAACGATCCTGTTTGTAGGCAAGCCCGGATGTAAAACGTCACTTCCTTTTTCCATTTTTTGAGAAGAAAAATGTACTTAACAAAAAATCTAAGTGAAAACGATAGTTGTTGCGATATATATATATATATATTGCGATATATATATATATATATATATATATATATATGTATTATGAAATGGACATTATGAAATAATATTATATATATATATATATATATATATATATATATATATATATATATATATATATATATATATAATGAAATGGTCAAAGTCCGACAATTATTTTAAGATATTTTTATGTTTATACATACTTTTTATAGATACAAATATTTAAGTAAATGCTCTGTTTTTATACATGCTATAAATATTGTTTATTATAAAAACAGAGCATTTACTTAAATATTTGTATCTATAAAAGAATGTATAAACATAAAAATGTCATAATATATATATATATATATATATAAATATAATTAATATTATATATATATATATATATAATACTAGCAGCATGGCCCCGCGTTGCCCGTGCTAAATTCAAAAATCGTACAGCAATCGCTATCATTTAACTTAAAATATTTTTGCCCTTCCTTGCCTTTAAAGGAGTGCCCTTTGCCGTGCTTATGTTGCTACATGCCTTACTTCTTGCCTATCTCACACTTCGAAGTTTTTCTAAGCTCTATACTAAACATTAAATCTGTTACGAAAAAAGAACTAAACAAAATCAACACAAAACGATCAGCTTTAAAAAAGAACTCGTAACTGGAAAAACCGAATGAAAACAGAATGTCAACAAATACTTTTTCCCACCCAACCCAGTTCTGCGGAATTAGAATCAACGTTGAGTTTAAGCAAGCGAATGAGCCAATTGGAGTAAAGCGCCATGCAGATTTAAATTTTTCCCACTTCTGACGAATGGAGCTATCGATTGTTTTTGCATGCTAGCATGTTAGTTAACATTCGTGTCAGTCAGCTGTTGGCTCTCACGCTAGCTAATAGACTCTTCCTGCCTATTCGTGGCAGCCAGCTATGATCTCTCACTCTGGACAGTAAAAATGTCCGCAAACTACATGAAAACTACCGTAGAAGCATGAAAAATCGGAGTTGGGAAAAGCAAAGGTGGTCTTGGCATTTATCCAAACTTGGAGCATGTGCATGTAAATTATGGTGCAAATCCGTCGAAAATTGCGGCTGTGCATTCGTTACACACACACACACGCACACACACACATCCTACCTTTTATAGATAGAGATTATATATAATATATTATATATATATTATAATATACTCTATATATAATATAATATTATATATATTATAATATTATAAATAATATAAAAAATTTTTTCATAGACCTTGCTAACCAGACGCTCATCTGTGGCCCAACGGTTAAGGCACATCACGCGAAATGATGGTTCCGTATAGGATACAGGTTCGATTCCTGTCGGAGAGCAAATATTTTCTATGAAAATTTCTCGGACATTCAGGCCGGTAAATATTATTTAATACTGTTTATTATAAAAACAGAGCATTTGCTTAAATACTTGTATCTATAAAAAGAACATTAAACATAATATAAATGTCTTTAAATAAATTGTCGGACTATGTCCAAGTCTAAAATATATATATATATATATATATATATATATATATATATATATATATATATATACATATCTTGTGAGCGGGGGAAGATAATTACGACATTATAACTGACAATCGATAAAGCCAATATTAGTCTGAAGTGGTTTTTACCAGGGACAAAAAGCGTTAGTTAGGAGTTATCACCATTAAGTTATTCAATTAAAAAAAATACGAATCATTTCACTCCAAGCAAGCAAATAAAGCCGCTAAGATGCAAGAGGTTGCTTAGTGTTAGAGAATATAAAGAAAACACTTAATGAGAGAGAGAGAGAGAGAGAGAGAGAGAGAGAACAATAAAACAACAAAAATTAAAAAGACTGAAGATAACAATAGACATTGCAATTAAAGTTTTTGAGAAGCAAGAAGCCGAAATAGTGTTCCACAAGCGAGAAGTGTGATAGAAGAAACCGCCATCATAGAACCTTCGTTTACACGTAGACATTTCAACTGCAATATGATGAGACATTACCGCAGTTTTATTACCCGTATTTAATAAAGATTATCCACAATTTGATATGAAGATTTTATTATGTATCTTGCATTTTTCATTAATATCGATTTTATCTCGTGAATTTTGCCCAGAAACAATAAATGATGGTTTTCATTGGAGATCAACTGACAATAAGTCATTTGAATACAATTATGTATCTGTGATGGATGCATCCGTACACAGTTTGTTGTTTTCCCGATCAAAAAGACACTCATCTAATAAATATTAACTAAAAAAAATTGAAGCTGCAGTGTTCAGACGTCCCGTTTTTTTTTTCAGTGTCTAGATTCAGATACAAAAGATTTTGGTCGAAAAAACAAAATAAAAGAGAAACAGTCTTTAAGAAAGCGTTTGAAAAAAAATATTTAAAAACAAAATTTAGCCTCGTTTTCATCTCTTTGAAAATTACGGAGTAACCAATAATGTTACCCGGTATGTTCAGTTTTTCCTACTTTTATTTTTTCATATTTATTTATTCGGTAAGTAGAGCAACGACGTAAACATATATATATAATAGATAGATAGATAGATAGATAGATAGATAGATAGATAGATAGATAGATAGATAGATAGATAGAAACATTAGATAGATAGATAGATAGATAGATAGATAGATAGATAGAGAGATAGAAACATAAGATAGAGAGATAGAAACATAAGATAGATAGATAGATAGATAGATAGATAGGGAGATAGAAACATTAGATAGATAGATAGATAGATAGATAGATAGAAACATTAGATAGATAGATAGATAGATAGAAACATTAGATAGATAGATAGATAGATAGATAGAAACATTAGATAGATAGATAGATAGAAATATTAGATAGATAGATAGATAGAAACATTAGATAGATAGATAGATAGATAGATAGAAGCATTAGCTTAATACATATATATATATATATATATATATATATATATATATATATATATATATATATATATATATATATGCGAGTGTGTGTGTGTGCTGGAAACGAATGGGAACGGGATTGTATGATACAACTTCAAATGATGTTCAACATTTCAGCTCGAGAGATAGTGCTATCTAGAGAGACCGTCGTTGAGAGAGAGTGAGAAGGAGAGAGAGATAGAGAGCGCTATCAAGACCGACGGTCGCTGAGAGAGAAAAAGAGTGAAAGAGCGAGAGAGAGCTCTATCTACACAGACGGTCGTTGACAGAGAGAAAGGGCGCATTTTAGACGGACGGTCATTGAGATAGCGTAAGAGACAGCGTGCTCTATCTAGAAGTACGGTCGTTGAGAGAGAGAGAGAGAGAGAGAGAGAGAGAGAGCTCTGACTAGACGGACGGTCGTTGAGAGATAGAGAGCTATCAGAACAGACGGTCGTTAACAGAGAGAAAAAGAGCGATAGCTAAGATCGAGCTATCTAGACAAGACGGTCGTTACGAGAGAGAGAGAGAGACTAATCTAGACACGCGGTCGTTAACAGAGAGAGGGAGCTAGTTAGCTAGGCAGACTTTCGTTAACAGGGAGTGAGAGAGAGGGGGAAAGGGAGAGAAAGAGAGGTAGCTATTTAGACATACGGTCATTAAGATAGTGAGAGCTATCTAGCCAGACGTCGTTCAGAAAGAGCAAGCGAGCTACCAAGGCAGACGGTCGTTGAGAGAAAGAAAGAGATTGAAAGAGAGAGAGAGAGAGAGATAGATAGATCTCGATATACGGTTGACAAGAGAGAGAGAGAGAGCCATCAAGACAGCTCTCTCTCTCTTTCTCTCTCTCTCTCGGCGACTCTTTCTCTTTCTCTTAACGACTGTATGTCTAGAAAGCACTCTCTCACTCGTACTCTCTTTCTTGACGACCGTATATGTAGATCTCTCTCTCTCTCTCTCTCTCACACACACACACACACATCGACCTTCTAGACAGATGGTCGTTGAGAGAGAGAGAGAGAAAAGGAGAGAGAGTGTGAGAGAGAGCCATCAAGACAGCTCTCTCTCTCTCTCTTTCTCTTTCTCTTTCTCTCTCTCGGCGACTCTTTCTCTTTCTCTTAACGACCGTATGTCTAGAAAGCTCTCTCTCTCTCGCTCTCTTTCTCGACGACCGTATATGTAGCTCTCTCTCACAACGACTCTCTAGACAGATGGTCGTTGAGTGAGAGAGAGAGAGAGAGAGAAAGAGAGAAAGAGAGAGAGCCATCAAGACAGCTCTCTCTCGCTCACTCTCTCGACGACTCTTTCTCTTTCTCTTAACGACCGCATGTCTAGAAAACTCTCTCTCTCGCTCTCTTACTTGACGACCGTATATGTAGCTCTCTCTCACAACGACTCTCTAGACAGATGGTCGTTGAGTGAGAGAGAGAGAGAGAGAAAGAGAGAAAGAGAGAGAGCCATCAAGACAGCTCTCTCTCGCTCACTCTCTCGACGACTCTTTCTCTTTCTCTTAACGACCGCATGTCTAGAAAACTCTCTCTCTCGCTCTCTTACTTGACGACCGTATATGTAGCTCTCTCTCACAACGACTCTCTAGACAGATGGTCGTTGAGAGAGAGAGAGAAAGAGAGAGAGATAAAGAGAGAGAAAGAGAGAGAGAGAAAGAGAGAGCCATCAAGACAGCTCTCTCTCGCTCACTCTCTCGACGACTCTTTCTCTTTCTC
>OZ038516.1:55909247-55919247 GCA_964036315.1 Acanthosepion esculentum
AACCGTCATATAGCCTAACGTGCCTTATCCGATTCAGCCACAGAGGATCGTTCGGTTAGCAAGGTCGATTTTTACCGTTTTTAAGCACAATTTTCTATGATTTTCTCTCATACATTCATATCTGCTCAATGCGTATCCACATGTAAACAAATGACGTCATACATTATGAAATGGACAAAGTCCGACAATTATTTTAAGATATTTTTTATGTTTATAAGTTCTTTTTAAAAGGTTGGATTCCTGTCGGAGGACAAATATTTTATATTAAAATTTCTCGGACATTCAGGTCGGTAAATGTTGTTAATACTGTTTATTATAAACAGAGCTTTTACTCAAATATGTGTACCTATAAAAAGAACGTATAAATATAAAAAAATGTCATAAAAAAAATGTCTTAAAAAATAATTGTCGGTCTTTCTCCATTTCATAATGTGTGACGTCATATATATATATATATATATATATATATATATATATATGTATGAAAAATATAGTTTTAAGGTATGCTATATTTATGGAATAAAGTATTCAATATCAGAAACAGAGCGAATGTAAATATAAAATATAAATCAACAATCAGAGGCGACAGACTGTTTCATGCCAAACGCAATCTTCAGGCCACATTGCGTTTGGATTGAAACAGTCTGTCGCCTCTGAGCGTTGACTTCAATGTACACACACATCCATACCCCCCCACACACGCACACACACATATATTTGAGCACATTGAGGTTGTGTAATGGTTAGCAAGCTTGTTTCGCTAGAACTATTACGACTGAGTAGTGAGTTCGATCCTCACTGGGTGCCCCATACTTTCGGCCTCGTGCCTCGTCTGAACTACGCTTGGAAAATCACCACACACACATATATATATATATATATATTATAATTATAATTTTTTTTTGTTTTAAAAATATGATTCCTTCCCTACATAAGAGTTCTCATGTTTCAAAATCGAGAGCCGAGACCCCTAATATAATTTTTGAAATTATGTTGAATTAAGGTGTCTGGTCACGCTTCCTCGTCAAGCGAGAATTTGGGAATAAGCTATCTTGTGGTTAGCGCGTGTTTATAAGTATGGTTATTCCCAAATTCTCGCTTGACGAGGAAGCGTTACCAGACACCTTAATTCAACATAATTTCAAAAATTATATTAGGGGGTCTCGGCTCTCGCTTTTGAAACATGAGAACTCTTATGTAGCGAGGGAATCATATTTTTAAAACAAAAAAAATATTATAATATAAGCTCTACTTCTGTATGGAGCACTGTCTTTTTGAAAATAAAAGCAAAAATACTAAGGAACTCCGGATTATTTACCTAACGTGTTCTTTCCTATTTTTCTGCATACCTGCACATATATATATATATATATATATATATATATATATATATATATATATATATATATATATATATATATATATATATATATAGGCAGCATATTTCTATTCGAGCAGGTTTGTTCAAATAATTTAGACGCCTTATGTTTATTCATTTTAGTTTTAAACCTTTCAAGACCACGCATTGATTTCTCAGTGCCTGTAGAAAATTGATTAAGAAAAATACCAAAATTTTCTTTCAAATGATTGTTATTTTCGCAAGTACCTTCAATCTCGTCTGAGCCCATCTTCAGAATGCTAGAATATCTGTGGATGTGTATACAGTGGCTACGTAAATTCAAAATATATTTTCATTGTTTGTTTACAGTGTTCCAAAAGTCGAGTATGCAAGGGCGGCCATTTTTATTTTTGTAATTTTTTTTTATTTTAATATTTAAAAAGTGAAAAAGATTTTTTTTTTTTTTAGGTATATTTTAATTTAGTATTTTATATAAAACTTAGGTGCTAAAAATATTTAAGAACTTTGTTGCTATAATCATTGTCGACTTTATTTTGGGCCGAAATATATATCAGGAAACTTAATTATATACGATTTTCCATGAACTCTTCCACAATCAAGTGTTTACAATGTAATGTATTTTTCGTTCAAATCTGAGAAAGCGAATCCCAGCATTTTGTCACAATGATAGCAACTGTGTCCGTGTGTTCGTTTTTCCTCTTCATCTGTTCCACTGGATGTACAAAGTCTATGAAAAAATATTTCTCCGACGAACAAGTATCTGACAATGCATGCTGTCTGTTCAACAGTATCTCATATATATTTTATTATTAAACGTTATTTTTAGGGTAGACTTGTATTTGAGTCGGCGCTTCGTTTATTTATTACACAGCATTTATTTTTGTCTGTCGGCTTGAACATTCGGGAAATCTAATTGCTTCAAAATATGCGCTCTCCTCAAATAATCAGGCCAGTAGACGAAAATAAATATTAATATACCGTTTAATAAATAAACTCAGCGTCTCCTCAAATAAGAGTATCCACTAAAAATAACGTTTAAGTGACAAACTCTGTCGGATTAATAAATAAAAAAATCGATTCTACACACACACACACACACACACACACACACACACACACACACACACACACACACACACACACACACACACACATATATATATGTATATATATATACAAATGTAAAAGAACGAAGAGTAAGATTTCAGCGTTCAAAACATTAATTTAAAACAGGACTCAATACAAAAGTAGATCAGTAAATATTTATTTATTTTATATATAAAATAAATAAATATTTACTGATCTACTTCATTATATATAAAATAAATAAATATTTACTGATGTACTTTTGTATTGAGTCCGGTTTTAAATTAATGTTTTGAACGCTGAAATCTTACTCTTCGTTCTATAAAAGTAGATCAGTAAATATTTATTTATTTTATATATAAAATAAATAAATATTTACTGATCTTCTTTATTATATATAAAATAAATAAATATTTACTGATCTACTTTTGTATTGAGCCCTGTTTTAAATTAATGTTTTGAACGCTGAAATCTTACTCTTCGTTCTTTTACATTTTTATATATATATATATATATATATATATATATATATATATATATATATATATATATATATATATATGTGTGTGTGTGTGTGTATGCAGAAAAAATAGTAAAGAACACGTTAGGTAAATAATCCGGAGTTCTTTAGTATTTTTGTTTTTATTTAAAAAAAACAGTGCTCCATACAGAAGTAGAGCTTCAATTACAATTATTCTTTTTTTTAAAAGAAATATGATTCCTTCGCTACATAAGAGTTCTTATGTTTTAAAATCGAGAGACGAAACCCTGAATATAATTATTAAAATTAAATTGAAATAAGGTATCAAGCCCTGTTTCATCCTCATGCGAAAATTTTTGAAACATGAGAACACTTATGTAGCAAAGGAATCATATTTTTAAAAAAATAATTATAATATATATATATATATATATATATATATATATATATATATATGCAGGGCGTCCATAAAGTTCGTGTGCACTTTAAAAAATTTATAACTATTTGTATTTGCGATAGAAATAATTTGTAAAAAGGATTAAAAATAAGTAAATCTATATTTTTTAAGGTTTTATTGAAATTTTTTTTAAGTTTCCACATGTCCTCCATCATTAGCAATACAAAGGGTAATACGACTTTTACAGTTCACGGAAAACATTTACCAACTGACTTACAGTAATGCCTGAAATCACATTAGTTATTTTAGCTATACTTAAAACTAGGTACATTAAACTTTATAACATTTTTTACAGATTATTTCTATCGCAAATACAAATAAAGTTATAAATTTTTAAAGTGCTCACGAACTTTATGGACACTCTATATATATATATATATATATATATATATATATATATATATATATATATATATATATATATTCATACATGTTTCATTAAATAATATAGACAAGTGTTGTCTATTTATTTTATGTAAGTTCTTTTCATATTGTCTGATAAGCTTAATAACATTATCATTAAACAATGAAAGAAAATCACAATATTGATACATATTTTTTAATCCAATCTAAGCTTTCGGCTTACATAAGCCATTATCAAAGATGACAATTACACAATATATTAAGCAATACACGAACAAGAAATTGATGATAGTCTGTTTTTGTTTACATGGATGATTTCCAAGCAACGATAAACACGTGCATATAAGACGCTGAAAGCGAAAATCGTACAACAGCTCATGACGTCACACATGACCACGAGAGAGTGAATCCGATGAGTATTGAGTATGGAAAGCCGTTGGTATGAACCAATGGCTTCTGTTACTAATTATAGGCATTTAAGGATATTTGTGGAGATTTCATAGTTTATTTTCTTCAGGTTAGGTTTCAACTGTTTTATGTATATAGCTTCAAGAGTTTTTAGTTTTTGTTTATTGTTTTCATTTTTAAGTATAGTTGTGTTTTCGACGAGGATTTTCCGGAATTGTGTATGCGGCCAGGCATGTTGTTTTAAATGCCTAAAAAAATATATATATAGTACAGGTAATAAATCCATTTGTATGTAATCCAAGTGGATCCTCGTAACATCAAATATTAAAACTGATCCACAAAAAGAGCTCAATGTATTTATTATAACAGATCATATAAATTACACTACAAAATTCAAAATTACTTCATATAGTTCTATTTCAGCTAACGCGAAGTATATCTGTTTTAGCGTATTAGCCCCCGACTGGGAAAAGAGGCAATCCTGACTGGGGGCTCCCAGTTATTCAATTAAAAAAACTATGAATCATTTCACTCGTAGCAAGCAAATAAAGCCGCCAAGACACAAGAGGTTGCTGAGTGTTAGAGAATATAAAGAAAACACTTAATGAGAGAGAGAGAGAGAGAGAGAACAATAAAACAACAAAAATTAAAAAGACTGAAGATAACAATAGACATTGCAATTAAAGTTTTTGAGAAGCAAGAAGCCGAAATAGTGTTCCACAAGCGAGAAGTGTGATAGAAGAAACCGCCAGCATAGAACCTTCGTTTACACGTAGACATTTCAACTGCAATATGATGAGACATTACCGCAGTTTTATTACCCGTATTTAATAAAGATTATCCACAATTTGATATGAAGATTTTATTATGTATCTTGCATTTTTCATTAATATCGATTTTATCTCGTGAATTTTGCCCAGAAACAATAAATGATGGTTTTCATTGGAGATCAACTGACAAAAAGTCATTTGAATACAATTATGTATCTGTCATGGATGCATCCGTACACAGTTTGTTGTTTTCCCGATCAAAAAGACACTCATCTAATAAATATTAACTAAAAAAAATTGAAGCTGCAGTGTTCAGACGTCCCGTTTTTTTTTCAGTGTCTAGATTCAGATACAAAAGATTTTGGTCGAAAAAACAAAATAAAAGAGAAACAGTCTTTAAGAAAGCATTTGTGACTCTTTGAGTCCTGACTACCGCCTTACCGGTGGTAGAGAACAATAAGGTAATGCCCAGCCATCGGTTGAACAGGGGTAGAGGAAAATGAGGTAATGCCCAGCCATCGGTTGAACAGGGGTAGAGGAAAATGAGGTAATGCCCAGCCATCGGTTGAACAGGAGTGGAGGAAAATGAGGTAATGTCCAGCCATCGGTTGAACAGGGGTAGAGAAAAATGAGGTAATGCCCAGCCATCGGTTGAACAGGGGTAGAGGAAAATGAGGTAATGCCCAGCCATCGTTTGAACAGAGGTAGAGGAAAATGACTTAATACCCAGCTACTGAGTGGTTAAACACTTGCAACTATTTTTATATCTACCGTGAAACATTGTATGCCAATTATTTGCGAATTTGGACGCAGGAGCTCAGGCAGACGCGTTAAAATTGTTCAGGAACGCAGGGATCAAAGGGTTAGGGGATGAAAAATTTTCGCGGATTTTGACGTCAGTCTGGACATTTTTTTCTCTCGTCCAAATCCGTGAATTTGATTTGGTCATGGTAAGACCTCGAAAAACAAGACCCGCTAAATTTTATTCGCAATGTTAAATTTTTCAACTTTTTAACAAGTAAAAATCTGACATCTATGATAAAAATGGCCGCAAAACATTAATTTATTTAAGAAGGAATGATTTATATTGTGACATATCTCTAATTTGTATATTGATACACTATATTTATTTTCATTTTTTTTTCTAGCAGTATAGTTCACCTATATTACATATGATCCATAATAATTAGATTAGAATAAAATGTTCTATTTTACATGAACGCTACTTTGTGAAAAATTAGATGTAGTAAAGGTGGGGGCGTTTCATTGATTTGGAGGGAAACTAAGTGCCCTGTACCAGTCCTATATAAATCCCTATGCGGTAAATTGCTCGAAATTAATTGCATGAAAAATAATTTCTCGAACTATCAATTGCTCGAAAGGCAGATTGCTCGAAACCTAAGGTTAAAAATATAAAGACCTACACCGTTTCTAATATTTACTATAAGATAAAATAATACAACTTTATTGTTGTTAACAACATATAAAATTAAAGAACGAGTACATTTATATAGCAGGTTTTATTTTTTTTCTCGAAAGGCAGTCTGCTCGAAACCAGTGGTTAAAAAAATATAAAACTCCATTGTTTCTAATATGTACTATAAGATAAAATAATACAATTTTATTGTTGTTAACAACATATAAAATTAAAGAACGAGTACATTTCTATAGCAGGTTTTATTTTTTTTCTCGAAAGGCAGTCTGCTCGAAACCAGTGGTTAAAAAAATATAAAACTCCATTGTTTCTAATATTTACTATAAGATAAAATAATACAACTTTATTGTTGTTAACAACATATAAAATTAAAGAACGAGTACATTTATATAGCAGGTTTTATTTTTTTTCTCGAAAGGCAGTCTGCTCGAAACCAGTGGTTAAAAAAATATAAAACTCCATTGTTTCTAATATTTACTATAAGATAAAATAATACAACTTTATTGTTGTTAACAACATATAAAATTAAAGAACGAGTACATTTATATAGCAGGTTTTATTTTTTTTCTCGAAAGGCAGTCTGCTCGAAACCAGTGGTTAAAAAAATATAAAACTCCATTGTTTCTAATATTTACTATAAGATAAAATAATACAACTTTATTGTTGTTAACAACATATAAAATTAAAGAACGAGTACATTTATATAGCAGGTTTTATTTTTTTCTCGAAAGGCAGTCTGCTCGAAACCAGTGGTTAAAAAAATATAAAACTCCATTGTTTCTAATATTTACTATAAGATAAAATAATACAACTTTATTGTTGTTAACAACATATAAAATTAAAGAACGAGTACATTTATATATTTTAATTTAAGATAAAATAATACAACTTTATTGTTAACTGAGCAGTTAAAATTAAAGAACGAGTACATTTATATAGCAGGTTTGTTTTTCTCGAAAGGCAGTTTGCTCAAAACCTGTGGTTAAATAAAAATAAAACCCGTGCTAAGCATTTCCTTTTTTTGCACATTTCACATTTCCTGTAAATCTTATTGTTCACTGTTTTGTCCTTAATATATAGATATCCATCCAAACACGACTTCTTTCCTTTTTCGCTCTCAACAAAAGTTATGTCCATCACTAGGGTTCGAGATCTCCAAAATTACTGAAACAAAAATAGAAAACAAATATAGAAAAAAAAATCAGGACTGCTAAAGTTGAGTGTCGTGGCTCGTTTTATATCCAGCTCCGTTGACGTGTCGTGAGGCGGCGCAGTTTAGGTGGTGCTTCGAAATTACTTCAAGCAATCTGCCTTTCGAGCAATTGATAGTTCGAAAAATTATTTTTCGAGCAATTTACCTAGATCCATATATATCGCGCCAATTGAACCCAGAATTTTCACCAATGGTGATTAATGGGACAAACTCAATCCAGACCCCCAAGTGGAACTCGCACATACGATCCGTCGCTAAAGATGCAGGAAAAATGGCCGGTTCTCTGTACCGCTCCAGCAAGTATATGACTCTTCCTTCTATCTAGCCCTAACCCTGCCAAAGATGGCGTTGTCATATATGGGCGGTAGTTGTCCAGTCTTGATAGAGATCAAAAGCGTCCCAGCGTCCTTGTTCTTATCACGTAACAGATAATTTTGATCATACGTATCTAAGATTTGTCCATATGTTAGAAATCGTCTGACCAACTTTGATCTTTATCAAGAATGGAATGTTTTAATTTTAAAAAACTCAACAAACCTTTTCTATATAACATTTTGTCGCATGGATTCTGTTGTGAATTTGGTTTCAATTGAAATCGTTTTACTTTATGGTTCTATAAAAAGTACGATGTGTCAATAGATTCATTTACGAGCCAAATAGAACAAATGTGAGGACTTTTATTGAAATATGTTGACTTATTACATATACGCGTATATTACAGAGAGTAAAATCGGAATATATGGAAACTATTTGGTGGTTGAAACTTCATTTAATCGTTGACGTTTCGCTACTTTAGAAGAACATTTTCAAAACACAAGTAAAATCTCTAAAATCTTTACCATTGGAAAGTGCTGCATTGAAACACTGCGGTCAGTTTGAGAAATACTAAGAAAAATTAAAAATATATGTCGGCGAGGCGTTTGGAAAATGAGGACGGAAATGAGAGTAAAATCTGAATGTAACTAGTTTCGTTTTCAAGGCATTGTAACCATCCAGTTTTCACTTTTCCCTACTAGCTAGATCTGAGGAGAGATTTGTCACCCACAAGGACGCGGAGAGGCGTTTGAACTCTATCATGACTGAAAAATAAAGACGGAAAAGTGAAGACTGGTCAACTCTTGTCCAAATATGGCAAAAGTATTCCAGTTTTGGCTTGATCTGTAAAGGTCGAGGATAGCAGGAGGAACCAGGTATTTACTGCAGATGTACATGGAACCGACCATTTTATTATTCTGCATCTTTAGCAAAGGATCTTATGTACGAGTTTCATTTGAGATATGGGTTGAGCTCAAGTCCCAAAAGGCGCTCAAGGCACGGTATCTCCCAGAACGAAGATTCGTTCAACGTGATTGGTGATAGATCTGGGTTCAATCACTGATGACGGAATGTATCTAAATTCATTTTCACTACATTGTAACCAGCCAGTTTTCCCTTTTCCCTACTAGCTAGGCCAGACGAGAGATTGGCTGCACATAGCTGGTCGTCGAAAGTTTTTCAGGTGCATCCCTATACTATCGTAACATTAGTATATATATTCATAAATGATCGTAGTATACTTTTAGGTACATTATATATGTAAAGTAGAAAAAGGGGTTGGTCTTAGAGGCGACACCTGTGTATCTGTCCTGTGAGCTGGGGTCCGAATTTAACTTGAAGTAATTTAATTTATATAAGACCCAATAGGCGCTCAAGGCACAGCATCTCCCAAGACGAAGATTCGTTCATCGTGGTTGGTGATAGTTCTGGATCCAATCAGTAATGATGAAATATAACTAGTTTCGTTTTCAAGGCATGGTAACCAGTCAGTTTTCCATTTTCCCAACTAGCTAGGTCAAAGGAGAGACCAGTTGCCAATCGACGGTCGTCAAGACGTTTCGTGGTGCATCTATATACTGCCGTAACATCAGTATAGGTATTCACAAATGATCGTAGTATACTTCTGGGCACATCATTTATGTAAAGTAGAAAAAGTGTTTGGTGTTAGTATATAACCCCTACACAAGGTAGTATTCATATGAAATAGAATTTTTTTATTCTAATCTAATTAGGTACAATAATGGATCATTTTCCAGTCACACTAGAGTTCAAACCTCTCTGCAACCTCTTTCTCACAATCAACATGTCGCATGCCTGTCACTGCTCTATCGATGGAGAATAATCTGATGAACTACATTCCCTAGTTCCACCAGTCCTAACTTTCACGGCGAAGAATCGCCATGCCTAGCTCACTGTAACCAACCGCCCTCATATTTCTCGTCTTTCTTGTGCCGTGTCCTTTCAGGACATAGGCTATTAAGGCTCTCCACTTTCCCCTATCCCTTGTAGCTCTCAATAAGTTTTGTCCCTCTGTCACCTCCCCCAGACCACGTTCTATCATCCACTTGCTTAAGCTCGCCAGGTATGTCATGCGTTGCTTTCTCTTGTCTC
>OZ038516.1:55924247-56041747 GCA_964036315.1 Acanthosepion esculentum
TAAAGAGCAGCACGCCTAGGGGCAAATGAAAATATCACGCCACACATAGCAAAATTTTTAAAGGGGATACAATTAAATGTTATGAAATAAAATCTTAGAATTAAAAAAAATATACACACACAAATATGAACTTACTTTATTTCAATGTTTCTATTTAAATATCTGTTTCGCTTATTTAGAGTGAAACCTGGGCCTGGTGTTTTTCGTGACTTAATCAATATTTTGTCGAATATGCGATAAACAAATCTTCATTATATTATGTGAAAATATTAATTCTTCACCCCTTTACCCTAGATCAGTGTTTTTCAACCTTTTTAAGCAACGGCCCACCTAGCAGCAAATGAAAATGTCATTGCGTGGTGTTTTTCACGATTTCTTCAATGTTTGCTCGAATATGCGATAAACAAACCCTCATTATACTATGTGAAAATATTAATTCTTCTCCCTTTATCCTAGATCAGTGTTTCTCAACGTTTTTAAGCAAAGGCACAGCTAGGAGCAAATGAAAATATCATTGCCTGGTGTTTTTTAGCGATTTCTTCAATGTTTGGTCGAATGTGTGATAAACAAACTCTCATTATATTATGTGAAAATACTAATTCTTCTCCCTTTATCCTAGATCAGGGTTTCTCAACGTTTTTAAGCAACAGCACAACTAGGAGAAAATAAAAATATTACGGCACATTTAGCAAAATTTTTAAAGAGTATACATTTAAATGTTATGAAATAAAACCATAGACTTTTTAAAAAAATTCACAAACAAATATGATCTTACGTTATTTCAACCTTTTTATTCAAGTATTTGTGCAGGTTATTTAGTTTCAATTCTGTCACTTGATTTTTTTTTATTTCTTCAATATTTCACGGACATTTAAGGGGATAGAACAGCACGCACTTGCGCAGCGATACGGCGGTTGAAAATCATTCGTTAGTTGAGCGTTTCTCAACCTTTTTACCCTTGCGTAACCCTTAAAATAAATTACATGTCTCAAGGGACCCCTGCGCAAAAAACAAAATTATATACCATATCTTTCTCATTTTATTTTCATCGTAGTTCACGTGGTAAATATCATAGTATATATTTTTGAATAACTGGTTTAAGGAAAAAAATTAATACTTCTTTGTCAAATGTTTCGGTAATGCTGAATAAAATTCATACGGTTCGTTTATAATACTTCATCAGGGAGTTTTCATTCACACAAAAAAGTTCTAAACTGAAACGTAAAAAATAAACATAAGTAACCAATACTATATACCTATAATATAAATGTAAACAGAATAAAAACTGATAATTGCTGCATCAGGCCTTTTTTTTATCCTTTATTGGCAATGTTGAAAAGACGTAAATCAGGTAACACCTGTTCTCGGGGAACCCTTGGGGAACTTTTACTTAACCGTAAGGTTCCGGGGAAATTTTACTTAAACGTAGGGTTCCGGGGAACCCCGTTTGAGAAACGCTGCGATAGACTATATACCCAAAACATTAAAATAAACAAAATAAAACTTAAATTTTAAACATCACTCTAGTCTGAAAGAACGAAACATCTCATACGAAAACTATTTCTAATTTTTCATTTTGTTCCCCAATATTATATATATATATATATATATATATATATGTGTGTGTGTGTGTGTGTGTGTGTGTGTGTGTGTGGTTCAGTTTACTTTATATTACAATGACTCATTCATACAAAAAGTAAATTAGTAAAATTAATTATATAAAATGGCGAATTCACTTCGCTAATTAAAATTAAAGATGCATTAACTTAATAATAATTCGATGAATGTTATGCTCCTTGTTTTAAAAAAATTATACACTGTATTAGGTCTTCCTTAAATATGCAAGTACTTTCGACAGGTCCTCCGGTCATCATCAGGCATGGAAACTATGTTGTTTTTGGTAAAAATTCAGGTAGCATCCGAGACGAAAAAAACATAAAATAAAAAATATAAGTATAAATATATATATAGTGCATTATACTTTTTTGTCTCGGATGTTGCCTGACTTTTACCAAAAACAAAATAGTTTTCATGCCTGATGATGACCGGAGGACCTGTCGAAAGTACTTGCATATTTAAGGAAGACCAAATACAGTTTATAATTTAAAAAAAAAAACAAGGATCATAACATTCATCGAGTGATTACTGTGTTAATGCATCTTTAAAATTTAGTTAGCGAAGGGATTTCGCCATTTTATATCATTAACTTTACTAATTTACTTTTTGTATGAATGATTCAATGAAAGATATATATTTTGGTTGAGGTTGGGGTAGATTTTATCCCGTAGTTGATTTATACAAGAAATATATAGGTTTCAAGTTTATATTCCCGCGTATCCTTCGTAACTGACCGCCGCTCCCTTTGTAGCCAACCCCACCATATTCGTGCCCTTTAACCTCTTCGTCTCCGGGGTATCAGCGTGCACCGCCCGTCCTCAGAATTTGACATCGACGATTACTACTGTACTCGTTCGTCCGGTCATGGCCATAGAATCTCTCACTTAATTTAGCAATGAAAGCACCCGGTTTTGTGCGTTTTACCGCCATATGCTCTCGACCGGATGTCGAATCAATCACTATTTCCGGTTCTTAGAAAATGGATGGCGATATGCACGTGAGGAGTTTGGGGGGAGTCGTCCATTGCGAACTGCTAACAAAGAGGAAAATGCTTTTATAGGCTCCTCAAAGTTATACTGAAAAATATAGACATTATATATATATATATATATATATATAAAATTTCTGTATTTTTCAATGTCACTTTGAGGTTTATAGACATTATATATATATATTTATAGACATTATATATATATATATATATATATATATATACATTATATATATATATATATATATATATATATATATATATATATATATATATATAATGTCTGTATTTTATTTTTCAGTGTCACTTTTAGGAGGCTATAAAAGCATATTTTACATATGAATAATTATAAAGTAATGCTTAATATAATATTTTGAGGTTTGTTTAGTCTGGTACAAGGCCAGAACCTGAAGTGACCAAGTCTTCATTAAGTACGCAATTATCAAGAATTGCAAAGTTAATTTATTTATATCCTGCTCTAGAGAAAGACGTGTAATGATACATAGCAAACGTGGTTTAAGATACCCAACTTTGCGTTTGAAACCCTCAGTGAGAGACGGATTTGCTAAGCTTTATGTAACGGAATGCCGCCCCCCACAAATTTATATAACCACATAACATAGCGGAAGTGTTTTACTAACCAATTTAAAAAAAAAAGAA
Organism: Acanthosepion esculentum; assembly: GCA_964036315.1. Taxonomy (NCBI): domain Eukaryota; kingdom Metazoa; phylum Mollusca; class Cephalopoda; order Sepiida; family Sepiidae; genus Acanthosepion; species Acanthosepion esculentum. Next base: position 55,927,516 of record OZ038516.1, read on the forward strand.
ATTATTATGAGATTCTATCAAAAGGTGTTATTGATCGAATATTTAGTCTGAGGAAAAAAATTAAAAAAATGATCTGGCCTTGTGCTGTACACGATAACTCATACCTTTTGTGTGTCTGTCATTTTGACATACCAGTCTAACAAACGCGCATCATGACTTCTGAAAAATATAAACTTATGCGTGAAGACGGGATAGTTTAAGAAACGACATAACGCGTGAAAACACAATATTTGTAAAACGACGAAACCGATATAGCAACCCAAAATGATACATACAGTCAAAATATTTGTAATGACAAAAATCCACAGGTGTAGGCTTTAAGAAAGCAATAATTAAACTGTTTATCTATTATTGTAAAATGTACAGTAATTGTAATGATTTTCTAAGCGCAGCTTAGATGTGGCACAAGTCCGAAAGTATGGGACACCCAGTGAGGACCGAACTCACTATTCAGTCGTAACAGTTTTTAGCGAGATAAGCTTGCTAACCATTAAACTAAGTGGAGGTGCCCATACTTTATTCAACTGAGAATACAAGGTTTGCGTATAGTGTCCTTTTATAGTCCCAATAAACAGAAATAGCTTTCTCAAAGAGGAGAGTAAGAAAACAAGGAGAGACCACACTTGATTATTCATAACAAAAATTATCAACAAAAAGTGTTATAATTGCAGGTGTTGGACAAAATATTTGGACCAGGTGCAAATTTCACTCCTATATATCAAAGACCTATTATATTAAGAACTTTAACTAAAACTTCGTAATTGCAGGTTATATCTATTGTAAATACGTTTAATTTATTGTCTTTGTCTTATTTATTTTTAGAATTTAGTAAAATTTAAGCTAAATGCGTAACCGCTCTGAGTTCGAAAATGGGCAAATTGTTGGAGCTCGCATGGCAGGAACCTCGATCACTAAGGTTGATAAACTGTTTGGTTTTTCAAGAGCTACCATATCAAGAACTATGACGGAATTCAAGAAACAGGGAACAACCTCTAGCAATCATAGCAATTCGGGCAGGAACCGACGTGAATTGAAAACGCAAGGTGGCGAAAAATCATCGGACTACTGCGGCCAAAGTGACTGCTGAGTTGAATAATCATCTGAATAGTCCAGGTTCAACTAAAACTGTTCGTCGTGAGATCCATGAGGCTGGATATCATGGAAGAGCCGCCGTAAGGAAACCCCTTCTCTCCACTCGCAACATTCAGAAGTGGTTGAAGTGGTGCAGAGATCACAATGCCTGGCCTGCAGACCAATGGAAGCAAGTCATATTCTCAGACGAGTCCAGTTTCTCTTTTCCCAACTTCAGGGCAAGTTTATGTGTGGAGGCAGCCCAAAGAAGCTTACAACCCTGACTGCCTTCTTCCAACAGTGAAGCATGGTGGTGGATCAGTGTTAGTTTGGGCCGCTATATGATGGAAATGTCTCGGTCCAATAGTTGCACTGCATGGTAGAATCAACAGCAAAGATTACCTGAACATTTTGGGTGATCATGTACATCCATTGGCCCAGACTTTATCCCCTGATGGTGACTGCATTTTTGAAGACGATAATCCTCCAATACAAACAGCTCGAGTGGTTAAGAATTGGTATGAAGAGCATGAAAGTGAGCTAGAACATATGGAGTGGCCTCCCCAATCTCCAGATATCAATATTATTAAACATTTGTGGTGCATTTTGGAGCGACAATTTAAGAGTACTCGTAAAAGTATGTCGCTAATATTTGATGAGAATACGTTGACGAGAAAGTTTATGAAGCCAAGATACCAGATCAGGATAGATTACATAACAAACCCTTCTTTGAATTTTGTCAAGAATCACGAGATATATAAGAAATAGGCAAATTCTTATGTTTAATATTCGGTCGGATTCAAATAGAACATTTGTGTCTCCACGAAAGAGTGGTGAAAATTTCGATTAATTTAGAAAGAAAAAATCCTTATAGCGTTAATTTATATTATACTCCAGGCAAATCGTCAACTACTGAAGATTACTCGTTAAAGGATGTCACTAAACTCTTTAAGTTTTCCATTTACGTCGCGGTATTTCTTGGCGCTCTTGATATTTTGGCAACCGACTCTTACTTTTGCAATATGAATTTCTTGCAAGTCCTGTTCTCTTTTAAGAGTATGTAAGAATTGTTCATATTGTGGGATGATGGGATGACACATTCTGCCAAAAAGTCCTATGCCATCCTTCAACGGCGTTATTAGTTTTAGGTAAATAAGCATTGACACTCTTAAAACAAGACAACATACGTAATAATTATCATTTAGTCTAATTGTCCTTTCGATTAATTTTCATTCAAACAATTTACAATTCGAATAATTGTTTTTCGAACAATTTTCTCGATACGAAAATTTTAGAAAATAATTAACACAGTTGCTCTTCTCTGTAAAGTTTACAAAGTAAAGTTTAAACTGCAATGTGTGGGCGTCTGTATTTGCCCAGACAATAGTAATCACGTTGAGTTTCCGGAGTAAGATTTTTTACAGAGAAAGTAAAACTACTAGTAGATCTACGAACAACCCACGGGGAAACGGTCAAGCGCAGAGACTGAACGTAACTGTGTGGTGGACGATCGACCTAGCCTTAAAATGGAGAGGTTTAGTACATAATAATTTATGACATTTTGGAGCATCAAGAATTACGCACTTTATCAGGTCAAAAAATTTGCCCTACTCAACAGAGAAAGTAAAGAGTTTGGTTTGGTTTGTTTTACGGTATATAAAACTCAATGGGTTATTTATTGCCGACAAAATTTTCATTGTTGGTAATATTTTTTTTCATAAATCTATTTCTGGTAATAATTTTGCTTCATTGTTAATTATTTAAAAAAAATGTATAACTGGTAATTTTTTTTTTAAAAAGGTTTTGCTGACAATAATATTATTTTTTTAAAAATATTTCTGGTATTAAAAATATTTTTACATTTTCATAGTGTTTTGACCCCAGTTTGGGGGTTAACTATTTGCCCATAGCTGGGAGCATAAAAGATGCTACTACCCCGGGTCAGGGTTGACTTGGAAACACCAGCAATTAAGAGGTGGTCCCACGCTCCTCAAAGCCTCCTGATGAGAGGCCTTGCTGTTGGACGTAGTTTATCGTCTTACCCTGGACGCGGATGTAGTCTATTGTCGTACCCAGGATGCGGATGTAGTTTATTGTTATACCCAGGACAGGAAAGTAAAAAGAATGGCTATAAATGTGCGTCCCGTAGAAAAGCCAAGATTTGGGAAAAGAGGTGGAGGCAAATTAATCAAAGCCACTCAACAATTCGAAAGATTGAATATAGATTTCAAGGGACAGCTTCTTATATGTTTTCTTTTTTCTGAATAACTAAACGGTAAATTCTATCTGTCCATCCGTGTGTCTGAAACCCCTCTAACTGAACAGACCCTCGGTCACGATGACTCGTAACTTCGTGCTCGCAAAACTACTGGCGGCTCCCGAATATTTGCGTATACCCATTTTCACTAAAGCTTGGATCAACCCAAAACACGGTTTTCAGGTACTTCGCAACTGGGCCCGCATGCGTCTCCCTCAGACTGATATCATTATTATTATTATTATTATTATTATTATTATTATTGATAAATCGACCATGGTGAGATTCGGACCTAGGTCTTGTGGTCGTAAAGTTTGCGTTCTGACTCCTTGAGGAAACAATCCGAGTATACGTATGCGTAAATGTACATAAATCAGTTATCATGTCGGTTTTCGTTATAACCTCTGATCTGTGCGCATGCGTATTAGCAGGTTCGGAATCTTTCGCCAAAATAACGCCCCAGTGTTAAAAAGGCGTGAAGTGCCATGCAGATTTAAATTTTTCCCACTTGTGAAGAATGCAGCTATCGATTTTTTTTGCATGCTAGTTAACATTCGTGTCAGTCAGCTGTTGGCTCTCACGCTGGCCAATAGAATCTTCCTGCCTATTCGTGGCAGCCAGCTATAGGCTCTCACTCTGGCCAATAGAAAATGGCCGCAAACTATATGAAAACTGCCGTAGAAGCATGAAAAAAATCGATTATTTCCACTATCGACGGGAGTGGGGAAATGCATAGTCGGTCGTGGCCTTTCCACTAACTTGGATCATGTGCATGTAAAGTTTGGTGCAAATCCGTCGAAAACTGCGGCCGTGCATTCGTTACACACACACACACGCACACGCACGCGCACACACACACACACACACACACACACACACACACATTGTGCCTTTTATAGATAGAGATTTTATCGCAGTAATAACTGTTTGCCAGTATTACTTGTGTTCAGAACTATGTGAAAACGCGTGTACAAGTACAGGTAACCCTCTTTACGCAATTTGCCTCGGGAACCTCGAGGTGGTGTAATGGTTAACAAGCCTGTCTCGCTAGAACTATTACCACTGAGTAGTGAGTTCGATCCTCACTTGGTGCCCCATACTTTCAGCCTTGTGCCTCATCTGAGCTACGCTTGGAAAATCACTACGCTATTTGCCTTTCTTTTCTTGGATTCCTCTCAATGTTGAGGTTCAGGTTCATATCTTTCCTGGGATTTTTTTTTTATTGTTCTAATATCGGTTTCCGACTCTTCATCCTTTTTCATTCAGTGATATTTTGCGACTAGTATATATCGGGTCGAGTTCATGGCTGTGTATGTTATTTGCTCGTAAAGAGGCTTCACTGAAATATTTAAATCGAATCCTCACCACAAAAAAATAAAAAAAACAGAAAATTACTCCAAAAGATAAAAATTAAAAGGTGATAAAAGTTTTATCTGAATTATCTTCTTGGATTCTTCTGATACGTTTTTTCAAACCATCTCTTCCAGACATCGCCGTCAGCAGGTCCTCCAGATGCCATCCATAGTCATCTGAAAGTTGGTCAATAGAGATGTGATGAGGTCTTCCAACCGTTCTTTTGTCGTGCAATGGGTTCCATAAGATGTCACTCACATTTTCTGACTTAGTACTCCTGGAGTGACCAGCTAGCCGAAGCTTTCTTTCTCTCTCTTAGCGAAGCTGAGATAGGAGCAAGGTGTCCATACTGGCGTTTTTTGGGGTTTTTTTTTGTTGAGTGTTTCTTCCAGCTGATGTCCAACACAAATCGTAACATCCTTGTGAATGTTCCGTCAAGTGATGCTTCTTGGTGTTTCGTCAGTGTCCATGGTGTTGAGCCGTTGAGCAAGACAGATTCTACCGTGGCCTTAAAAAAGGTCCCTCTTAAGATTAACATACATAACACATACTAAACATATATGTAAGAAAGGTTTTCACTGTATATGCGTATTATCTAAAAGTAACGTCTATATCCATATATCATCATCAGGTCGAGAATTCTTCTCGGATTCTCTTCACTCGTTCCCGCCATCCTTCTCTGTCAGACATCACTGTCTTTCAGGTGGCATCCATAGTCCTCCGTATGTTGGTCAATGTAGGTGCGCAATGGGTACCATAGGAGGGTGTCACTCACAAGTTCCGACTTACTTCTCCAGGAGTGATCTTCTCTCCCTTAGAGAAACTGAAATAGGAGGAGGATGATATCCATAGAGGAGTTTTTTTTGTCTTGTTTTTTTTTGTTGGGTGTTCCTTTCAGCTGATGTCCAATGCAACTCGTAACATCCTTGTGTATGTTCCGTCAAGTGATGCTTCTTGGTGTTTCGTCAGTGTCCATCTAGTTGAACCATAGAGGAAGACAACTTCGATCGTGGCCCCCCAACATAGCTCATACTAAACATATGTAAGAAGTAAGAAAAGTGTTCTCTGTACATGCGTATCATCTAAAAATAACGTCTACATTAATAAATCATCATCATCAAGTCGAGAATTCTTCTCGGATTCTCCTGACTCGTTCCCGCCATCCTTCTCTGTCAGACATCACTGTCTTTCAGATGGCATCCAGAGTCATCTATATGTTGGTCAATGTAGGTGTGATGAGGTCTTCCAACCGATCTTTTGCCGCGCAATGGGCTCCATAGGAGGGCGTCACTTACAAGTTCCGACTTACTTCTCCAGGAGTGACCAGCTAGCCGAAGCCTTCTCTCTCTTAGCGAAACGGAGATAGCAGGAAGATATCGATACAGGCGTTTCTTTATTGGATGTTTCTTCCAGATGATGTCAAATGCAACTCGTAACATCATTGTGTATGATCCTTCAAGTGATGTGTCTTGGTGCCCATGTTGTTGAGCCGTAGAGCAAGACAGATTCTACCGTGGCCTTAAGCAAGTCCCGCTTAAGATTGTCAGAAAGGGAGAACTTCTAGATGGTGCTCAGACCATCAAGGGCACCCCAGGCCTTGCCTTTGCGGATTTTGATGTCTCTCGCCGTTGACTAGATGTTGCTGCCGGGGTAAACAATTTCCTGGACGGATTTGATGTTGTTGCTGTATTTCAACTTAATTCCTCCTTCTTGGTTTAAGCTGATAAATTCTGTTTTGCCAGCATTAATGTAGAGACCAATCTTGCTAGCCGTTTCTTCGGGGATCAGGGTGAACCGGACGATAGGCGAACCTATCTACTCCTATTGAGGGCGAAGAAAAATAAATAAATAGCGAATAACATTTCAGAGCTCAGTCGAAGTCGTTAGAAGTATGGAGTTGAAATAGGACTTTAGAAGGAACCAGAAGCCCAAATCCTAAACAGAAAACAAGGGATAAACCTCTACTCCTGTTCAAAAGACCAAGGAGGAGTGTGAACAGGACTATAGGATTAGCATAATCCCGCGCTTATACTGGAATAAAACTACCTAAATATGCTTTGAAAATGGTTTATGTCCATAAAAATAGACAGGGACCAAGAAACTCTCATAACCTTTTCCATATATTAACTTGCAATTCAAAAGGTCTGGAACATTTTTCAACCTTCTAAGTTTCTTTAAAACTAAAAAAAGACATTGAAATAAAATTTTGAAAAGTGGTCGGACCGAGAACTTTTCAACCATCACTTCTCTCAAATAACGCTCCAATGACTAACATATATAAATAGTCGAGTTGGTATCCACTTTACATGTCCTGGAGATTGCGTTCAAGCAGGAAACTGACTGTCGCCATTCGATGTTGATCTATTCGCGCTCCTTACGACACACAAGTCGGATCACTGTCATTCTGTATACAGCTTAAGTGACTTTTTTTTTTTTAGTAAATGTGGAAATTTCACGCGCTTTCTAAATAGATTTTTTTTCAGAAGACTTTCCATTCGACCAGATATTGTTATTTCAGCCGGGTTTCGAACCTAGCTAGAGGCAACTGGATGTCTAGCCACATTGATGAGCTGTGATACAGCGAAACAGTCTGTCTGTGCATGACAATATATATGCTCCTGAAAAATATATTTCAGTTGAGCTGTCTGGGGAGGAAGTGTAGGTTTGTAAACAGTGACTATTACGGCTAATAATGCAAGACTATTCGGTAAATCGAATCGAGTTCTCTCAGTCACTGCGTGTTTATCTAAAAATAAATACGCTTAAATTCACCTTATTCCTTGCCGTGCGCCAACAGCTTAGAGGTAAAATCTCAGACTGACGACAATTCAGCCGGATTTCGATCCTAGCTAGAGGCAACTGAATGTCTAGCCACACTGATGAGCTGTGATACAGCGAAACAGTCTGTCTGTGCATGACAAGTTATTATTATTTCATATACTTTGCTATGTAAGTTTCAGTTTTCATAACGCTATTTAAATTTGTTAGTGGTAAATAGTTTGAACTGCTTTATTTCATGTATTAGTCGAACTGTTATCCTCGTAATTATGTGTTATCTAAATTATATATGAAAAAATATAGAAAAAAAATAAGATACAACATAACAAAATAAACAATGAAAAAATAGATAAAATATGTAGAAGGAGTTTTACTTTGTATTTTCTTTATGTATTTCCATTTTCGTTTTTAATGATTTCAATATCATTTAATGTTGTAAAGGGAGGTAATCGAGATGTTAAGCATTAAAACAAAAGCTATTTTACGAAAAAATAACATCAAATGTTCTGTGTGTTTGGTCTTTGTAATATAAAGATAATAGAATCTCAAGAGAATTAAATCGTGACAAATACATTTCCAACCATTATTCTTGCAAGTAGCATAAAGATAACTTTCTTCTCTGTAATGGACATTGTAAAAAAAATAATATTTTTTACGGGAAGAAAAAATGTAGAAAAAGACTCACTGTAAAAAGGAAACGCCATTGCAAGAAGAAAAGTGTTTGAAGAAACAGAAAAAGATAATTAGATGAAAAGAAAAAACAAAGAAGGCAAAAAAGAAAAAATAATACCAGACTAATTTCAGTGAGGAAAGAAAACGACGGTTGTCAATGTGGAGAAGAAGAAATGACAGTTGTCAATGAAGAAAAAGAAGGTTATCAATGTGGAGAAGAAGAAAATAAAAAGAAGATTGTCAGTGAGGAGTAAAAGGAAAAAGACGTTTGTCAACGCGGAGAAGAAGAAGAAGAAAAGACGGATGTCAATGTGAAGAAGATGAAGAAAAAAAGACGGATGTTAATGTGGAGAAGAAGAAGAAAAAAAGACGGATGTCAATGTGGAGAAGAAGAAAAAAGACGGATGTCAATGTGGAGAAGAAGTAGAAGAAGAAAAACGGATGTTAATGTGGAGAAGGAGAAGAAAAAGACGGATGTCAATGTGGAGAAGAAGAAGAAAAAAGACGGATGTCAATGTGGAGATGAAGAAAAAAGACGGATGTTAATGTGAAGAAGAAGAAGAAGAAAAAAGACGGATGTTAATGTGGAGAAGGAGAAGAAGAAAAGACGGATGTCAATGTGAAGAAGAAGAAGAAAAAAGTCGGATGTTAATGTGGAGAAGAAGAAGAAGAAAAGACGGATGTTAATGTGGAGAAGAAGAAGAAAAAAAGACGGATGTCAATGTGGAGAAGAAGAAAAAAGACGGATGTCAATGTGAAGAAGAAGAAGAAAAAAGACGGATGTCAATGTGGAGAAGAAGAAGAAGAAAAGACGGATGTCAATGTGAAGAAGAAAAAGAAAAAAGACGGATGTCAATGTGGAGAAGAAGAAAAGACGGATGTCAATGTGAAGAAGAAAAACGGATGTTAATGTGGAGAAGGAGAAGAAAAAGACAGATGTCAATGTGGAGAAGGAGAAGAAAAAAGACGGATGTCAATGTGGAGATGAAGAAAAAAGACGGATGTTAATGTGAAGAAGAAGAAGAAGAAAAAAGACGGATGTTAATGTGGAGAAGAAGAAGAAGAAATGACGGATGTCAATGTGAAGAAGAAGAAGAAAAAAAAGACGGATGTCAATGTGGAGAAGAAGAAGAAGAAGAAAAGACGGATATCAATGTGAAGAAGAAGAAGAAGAAGAAGAAGAAGAAGAAGAAGAAGAAGAAGAAGAAGAAGAAAAGACGGATGTCAATGTGAAGAAGAAGAAGAAAAAAGACGGATGTTAATGTGGAGAAGGAGAAGAAAAAAGACGGATGTCAATGTGGAGCAGAAGAAGAAAAAATACGCATGTCAATGTGGAGAAGAAGAAGAAAAGACGGATGTCAATGTGAAGAAGAAGACAAAAGACGGATGTTAATGTGGAGAAGGAGAAGAAAAAAGACGAATGTCAATGTGGAGAAGAAGAAGAAAAAAGACGGATGTCAATGTGGAGAAGAGGAAGAAAAGACGGATGTCAATGTGGAGAAGAAGAAAAAATATGGAACTTAATGTGAAGAAGAAGACAAAAAACGGATGTTAATGTGGAGAAAGAGAAGAAAAAAGACGGATGTCAATGTGGAGAAGAAGAAGAAAAGACGGATGTCAATTTGAAGAAGAATAAGAAAAACGGCGGATGTCAATGTGGAGAAGAAGAAGAAAAGACGGATGTAAATGTGAAGAAGAAGAAGAAAAAAGACGGATGTCAATGTGGAGAAGAAGAAGAAAAAAGACGGATGTTAATGTGGAGAAGAAGAAGAAAAAAGGCGGATGTCAATGTGAAGAAGAAGAAGATAAAAAGACGGATGTCAATGTGGAGAAGAAGAAAAAAAGACGGATGTTAATGTGGAGAATGAAAAAAAGTCGGTTGTAAATGACGAGAAGAAGAATTAGCAGAAAACAACGGTTGTCAATATGGAGAAGACAAAAAAGACTGTTACAAATATAGAGAAGAATGAAAATACGGCTGTCAATATGGAGACGAGGAAAAAGACGTTTGACAATGTGGAGAAGAAGTCAATGTGGAGAACAAGAAAAAAAAAGACGGTTGTCAATATGCAGAAAAAAAGACGGTTGTCAATGTGGTGAAGAAGAAGAAAACAGATTCTTGTCAATGTAGAGAAAAGACGGATGTCAATGTGGAAAAGAAAAACAAAAAAGACGGTTGTCAATGTGGAGAAGAAAACGAATGTCAATGTGGTAAAGAAGAAGAAAAAAGACGCTTGTCATTGTCGAGAAGAAGACGGATGTCAATGTGGAGGAGAAGAAGACGGATGTCATTGGGAAGAAGAAGAAGAAAAAAAGACGGTGGTCAAGGAGAAGAAGAAGAAGAAGAAGAAGAAGTAAAAACACGGATGTCAACGTGGTGAAGAAGACTGATGTCAATGTGGAGAATAAGAAGAAGAATAAAAGACGGATGTCAATGTGGAGAAGAAGAAGAAAAAGACGGTTGTCAATGTGGAGAGAAAGAAGAAAAAAAGACGGTTGTCAGTGTAGAGAAGAAGAAGAAAAAATACTGATGACAATGTGGAGAAGAAGACGGATGTCAACGGGGAGAAAAAGGAGAAAAAAGACGGTAGTCAATGTGAAGAAGAAGAAGAAAAAAACGGATGTCAATGTGGAGAAGAAGAAAAAAGACGGATGTCATTGTGGAGAATAAAGACGGTTGTCATTGTGGAGAAGAAGAAGGGAAAAAGACTGTTTTCAATGTGAAGAAGAAGAAGAAGAAGAAGAAGAAGAAGAAGAAGAAGAAGAAGAAGAAGAAGAAGAAGAAGAAGAAGAAGAAGAAGAAAAGACGGTTTTCAATGTGGAGATGAAGAAGAAAAAAGACGGTGTCAATGTGGAGAAGAAGAAGAAAAAAGAGTGATGTCAATGTGGAGAAGAAGATAAAAAGACGGATATGAATGTGGAAAAGAAGAATAAAAGACGGTGGTCAATGTGAAGAAGAGAAGAATAAAAACGGTTATCAATGTGGAAAAGAAGATAAAATGACAGTTGTCAATGTGGAGAAGAAGAAGAGAAAAGACTGATGTCAATGTGGAGAAGAAGAAGAAGAAGGACATCAATGCGCAGAAGAAGAAGAAAAAAGACGGATGTCAATGTGAAGAAGAATAAAAAAAGAAGGTTGTCATTGTGGATAAGCAAAAGAAAAAAAGACGGTGTCAATGTGGAGAAGAAAAAGATTGTTGTCAATGTGGAGAAGAAAAAAAGGTCGGTTGTGAATGTGGAGGAGAAGAAAAAGACGGTTGCCAATGTGGAAAAGAAAAAAAGACAGTTGTAAATGTCGAGAAGAAGAAGAAGAAGAAGAAGAAGAAGAAGAAGAAGAAGAAGAAGAAGAAGAAGAAGAAGAAGAAGAAGAAGAAGAAGAAGATGGTTGTCAATATGGAGAAGACGAAAAAGATGGTTACCTATATGGAGAAGAATAAAAATACGGTTGTCAATGTGGTGACGAAGAAACAGACGGTTGTCAATGTGGAGAAGAAAATGGATGTCACTGTAGAGAAGAAGAAAAATAGACGGCTGTCAACGTGAAGAAGAAGAAGAAGAAGAAGAAGAAGAAGAAGAAGAAGAAGAAGAAGAAGAGGAGGAGGAGGAGAAGAAGAAGAAGAAGAAGAAGAAGAAGAAGAAGAAGAAGAAGAAGAAGAAGAAGAAGAAGAAGACGGTTTCAATCTGGAGAAGAAGACGGATATCAATGCGGAGAAGAAGAAAGAAGACGGATGTAAATCTGGAGAAGAAGAAGAAAAAAAGATGGCTGTCGACGTGGAGAAGAAATAAAGATTGTTGTCAATGTGGAGAAGTAAAAACGACGGGTGTCAATGTGGAGAGAAAGAAGACGGTTGTCAATGCAAACAAAAGAGACAGGACGGTTATCGATCGAAAATGCAGGCAATCACTGTCAACGGATAAATGTATTTTTAAAAAAAATACAGTTTTAAAGCCAAATGATCGATAGAAAATCGTTGTCACATAAAAAAAACGACAATTTTCTTATAAAAGAAATCATAAATTAAAGAGAAAAAAGTGACATCTCGTATCACAAAAGGGAAACGAAGGCTGCTCTTTTCTGATAAGACAACGGAACGACATTAAAAAAATCTGATGACGTCGAAGAAAAACAGTGCTGTGGACATGGAAAAGGTGAAACGAGATGGACGAGGAGAAAAACGAGAAAATATAAGATGCAACGCGGGAAAGATTAGACGCGGGAATTGAAAAAGAAAAAAATATGTGAAGAATGAGGAGAAAATGGGGAAGAGAATTACGTTGTTGTAATAAAGAAAAAATAGCAGCAACAGAAAACTTATTATCATTTATCAGAAATAAAATATAACGTAAACCATAATAATAATTAAAAAAAACTAAGAGTTCGCGTCCTATTCTTCCCCAATTTGAATAAATTGTCCTCTAATTTTTGGTAATTTCCTTTATTGGTTTCTTTTCAAATACGTGTTGCGAGATTTTTCCTCCACTTTTTAAAGTACAAAGCTTTGTGAAAACGCCATTAAAGATCACAAAGAACGAAAAAAAAATCGGACAAGATAGATTTGTGTCAATACGTGATAAAAAAGAAAAATGGCCGATTAAATTTCCTATTTCTTCGTGTTAATATTTCCTTTTTCCTTCCTAGATTTTTTTTCCTTTACTGTTTCTAATATTTTTATTAATATTCTTCCTTTGCTTCTTTCCCTTATTTCATTTTTCTTAATTCCGTTTCATATTAGTTTTATTAAGATACTTTTCTTTTCTGTCTTTCTTCCTTAAATGTCGTCTGTCAAATCTTACATTTCTTTCTTTCTTCGGTCAAGTAAATGATCGAATGGTTTCATATTTATTCTTTCAAAGATACTGCTAATATCCTTATCTAAAGAGTACTCTTTGCGTTTCTTTTTCCTCCATTTTCTTTTCTTTAATTTCCTTTTTTTCTCTATTTTTTGACGTCCTGGGTATGAAGATGAACTACATCCGCTCCTAGGTAAGACGATGAACTGGGTCCGGCAGCAAGGCCTTTGAACAAGAGGTTTTGAGGAGCATGGAGCCACCATTGTTCTCAGATCCGCCTTGACCCAGAGTGGTGATATCTGCCGTGGTCCCAGTTGTGGGCGAGTGGTTACCCCCACCCAACAGGGGTCAAAAGACATTGAAAATATAAAAATAGGTTTTCATGCCGGCAATGCTTTTTTGGAGAAATTATTACCAACAGTAATTTTGTCTATCTGTCTATATTTCTGAGATGAAGCATTATGTACACTATTTACATCATTCGGACTATTGTCCTCATCTTTGTCACCATATTTATCATAACGTTTCGGCCGGCCGTTGTACGCTCCGGCCGTCTTCAAGTGGTTGGACCACATGGCACAGTGGATAAAGGTGTTAGTTAGATCCAGTGACAGGACCCAAAGAGTGCCAGTTCAATATCTGGTTAAGGCGGTGGAGAACTTTGAGAGGGGAATTAACAGGAGATAACTGATAACTAACATCCATTAGACATGACACGTGGAACTAGAACAGTCTACCTCAGTGAGCGAAATAAAGGGTTCAGTTTGACATTCCAACAACCTGAAGAAGGCCGGAGCGGACAACGGCCAAAACGTTGTAATAAGTATGGCGACAAAGATGACGACAGTAGTCCGAACCATGTAAATACAGTAATTTTGTGAAAAGAAAAATATGGCCAGCAATACATTTTAGAAAAATTATTACCAGCAATACATTTTTGAAAAAAATGTTACCAGCAATAAAAATCGTGTCGGGATTAAATAACCCAAAATAAACCAAATCAAAGAATACATATTCTATTCATACGAACCTATCCTAAAAATCTTGTCAGCGTAAAATAACCCATTGAGGTTGATGTGCCGTAAAACAAAATAAACCAAACCAAAAATACATATTCTATTCATACGAATCTATCCTAAAAATCTTGTCGGTGTAAAATAACCCATTGAGGTTGATGTGCCGTAAAACAAAATAAACCAAACCAAAGAATACATATTCTATTCATACGAACCTATCCTAAAATCTTCTCGGCGTAAAATAACTCATTGAGGTTGATGTGCCGTGAAACAAAATAAACCAAACCAAAGACAAACATATTCTATTCATACGAACCTATCCTAAAAATCTTCTCGGCGTAAAATAACTCATTGAGGTTGATGTGCCGTGAAACAAAATAAACCAAACCAAAGACAAACATATTCTATTCATACGAACCTATCCTAAAAATCTTCTCGGCGTAAAATAACTCATTGAGGTTGATGTGCCGTGAAACAAAATAAACCAAACCAAAGACAAACATATTCTATTCATACGAACCTATCCTAAAAATCTTCTCGGCGTAAAATAACTCATTGAGGTTGATGTGCCGTGAAACAAAATAAACCAAACCAAAGACAAACATATTCTATTCATACGAACCTATCCTAAAAATCTTCTCGGCGTAAAATAACTCATTGAGGTTGATGTGCCGTGAAACAAAATAAACCAAACCAAAGACAAACATATTCTATTCATACGAACCTATCCTAAAAATCTTGTCGGCGTAAAATAACCCATTCAGGTTGATGTGCCGTAAAACAAAATAAAGGTTGAGTCAGTACGAGACAAAAATTGAACTTTTACGGCATAACCAGAAATTTTCCCTTTGAAAAAAAATAAAGAAAAGAACGCACGTTGTTAAAAGTAATACAGTGAAGTTTTACCAGCAATAAAATTTTGTCGGTATTAAATAACCCATTGAGTCTGATATGCCGTAAACCAAATTTAACCAAACCAAACCAAACCAAACCAATCTATTTCTTTGTCACTGAACAGACCATGGACTTTGTCCAGACAGAATTTTGGAAGCCATCTTTAACTAATTCGAATCGGCATTTCAATATTTTTTAAATTGTTTTTTTTTTTTTTTTTTTTTTTTTTTACTAATGATCAGCATTTTACAGGATATTTATAGCCAGACAATATTTTTAGATTGTAAGAACTTTTTGGGACAATGATTTACTGATAGAATTCTTACTAATTAATTCACAGCTGGGGGGGGGGGGCGAAGTAGTCGATTCATACCTTTCCTATGAGTAACTGTCTGTAAGTGAATATAAAAAACATTTGTGTAATAGGAATTCGTTTCTCAGATTTCGATCCGTTATCCATTCACCTCCAAACTTAGAGCACCTGGTATTCACAAACGTGTCACCAATCTTGGTACTGACAAGGGTCAATGTTCCTTAACTTAGTGATCGTACAAGAACCGTAGTTTCAATGTGATATGAACATAATCCGGCATTTGAATAGTGAAAGATGCCTTCTAAAACCCAAACAAAGTATTAAAAAACACGAACAAATCCTTAGTAACAAAAAGAGCGGAGAAATGTCGTGTAATATCAAATTTCGTACGCGGCTACAGATATGTAAACCTTGCCTTCACAGAAATTAACCGGTTGACTAGGAATAAGAAGAAAAGGCTTTCCTTGCTCCAAAAACAGTTTCACTTAGACTCGCCAATTTTTTTCCTTCTTCCCAGCTCTTCAGTTAATTTCTGTGAAGGGAAGTTTTTTAATATTCCAAAAGAAATTCACATAGGCTCACGAATTATTTCCTTTTTCCTCAGCCCTCCGAATTTGAAGAGAGTGGTGAAGAGAGTTATTATTTCGCATTCACTACATTTATTATCCTGTTTGGTTTAGATTAGATTTTTTTTAGATTGATACTCACCATATACAAGTCCCACCAAATCAATCAAAGTAGAGTGTTAGGCGTTTATACGGTTAATGAGACGAAGATAACGGTTTACTTTAGATTTGAACAGGCTAAGATTGTAGTGATTGAGGAAACATCCTCTTGAAAGTCAGTTCCACAGAGCAGTGGTTCCCGAGATGCTGTTCAAGTCGAACTTACTTCTCACCGATTGAATACGGGGGGAATGTGGGTGGTTTAGAAATATGTAAGTGGAGCGGAGGGCCCTAGCCGGGAAGGTTAGAATTGGCGGAACCAAGGAATGTAGTGTATAACATTGACATTTCGCACGTACATGCCCAGCTCTGCCACAACGAAAACAGAGGATATTTGATTTTCTATTATTATTGTTCCTGTTATTGTTGATGTTGTTGTTGTTATTGTAATATTTGTTTTTAGGCCCCTTATTTTTAATATCATAATTCCTAGTCTGGTAGGTTGGAGGGACTATTTTTGTGAATTTTTTAAATGACGTTCTTAGTTGCATTACGTTATTTCCTTGATTTGGGGGAGTACACATTTTTTCAGTTTCTTCATAACTACGTAACGCAATTTTAAACTCAGTGAAAGTTATTTTTTTATCTTTTTGAGTTATGACTGTCGTGAATGGTTTGAATGTTGCTGGTAATACCTTTAAAACCATGGCTATTAGCAGCCCATCTGAGATAGTCTCACCTGCCATTTTTAAGGCATTTGTGACATTCTCAGCTCGTATAATATAATCTGTTACAGATTCATTTTCTCGTCTTCTTAACGCGGTTAATTCAGTATATAAGGGCAATAATTTTAGGCTTACCTTTTGACAAGTAATGTTCACGCAATAGGGCTTGACGTCCTTCGGCCCTGGCTTCTCTCATTATTAAAGACAAACTCCTGTCATCCAGACATTGTATTAATTCGGCGAACACGGTCGCATTTCTTTCCATAAAATCATCATCTTCTTTCTGGTCATCTTGGCAAAGAATGATATCATGAATTTTTTGTATTCTAAGGTAGCCTAGGAATTTCATTTCCCACAATTCGTATTTTGACTCGCGTACGTCAAAATACAGTCGTAATCTGGGGTCATAACCAATGTTGATCATGTTCGTCATAGTCTATGAATATAGAATCCAGCGCAGTAAGTAATCTGTTCAATGAAACAACGCCAATAACACTAGCAGCAGCTGTTCAGTCTTCGATATCAGAGGTTGGCAGTTAATATTTGGGAAAAACATGGCTGCCTTTATACACGTCGAATTGAATATTTTAAGCTTTCTGATTGGTTAATCCTACTATTGGTCGACTATAAAATGAGTCAGCTCATTTTGGTTGGCTCACTAGTACGTAAAGGTACCCAAAAACTTCAACATGTAGTTCGTCTGAGCACTTTTCGTGGATCCGCCTGTGAGAGAGTGGTTGAAGTGTGGAAAACAATTCGTCACCCACAAGAACTCGAAGACTCTTGTGAGCTCTGTCGAGACTGAAAAGAGAAGACTGGACAGCTCCTACCCAAAGATGTACGGATAGAGTATGAAGGCTGGAAGTCCCAATGACTGAAATGCTGTAATAACAGCAAAATATCATCGCCACTACCATGGAGGAACATGCTAATACTCTTGGGAAAGGTATGAATCCTCTTCTTTCCCCCCCAGCTATGGGTAAATAGTAGGACAGATCGGGTTCTATATGGCAATTGATCTACCGCCGAAAGAAATGGCAACCGGGAAAAATCTGCCTCGAAAGTTATATGATCGTCTAAGCGTCTATCACCCATGGCACTTAACTGAGTGACTACCCTGGATAGTGGTCAGTCGAAATGCATCACCTGGTTCCACCAGGTCTAACCTTCACGGCTAAGACCCGTCATGTCACCCTCAGGATTACACCGGTGAGAAGTAATTTCCACTCGAACAGCTTCTTCTCTATGGAACAGTCTTCCAAGAGGGCGTTTCTCCGATCGCTACAATCTTAATCTGATCATGTCTAGATCCATATAAACTACTCCGTAACGTAACCCACTACCTTGAGTCGCTCCCGTGCCTTAATACAGGGCGAACCTTACTGTAAATAAAAGAGGATAGCATGCAAATAATGACAACTCTTCCCTGAATTTCATATAAAAATTCACCACTTTCAACACCTATGTGGTTCTACAGAAGGATACTGAGAATTCAATAGACGGAGCGAGTAAGCAAAAAGCAAGGCTTTAAAAAAATGGCAACAGAACGAACATAGTGAAAATCAGGAAAAGGCAGCTGGAAATCCTTGGACACATAATGAGGAAGGTGGTCTTGGAAAACTTAACACTCACAAGGTATATTAAGTCTAAGACAGACAGGGAAAGGTAGCGTAGGCTTGTTTTGAAAGTATGGCGGAACGGGAGTCGGGGGATTTACCAAAGGAAGAAAAACTGCTAAGAGGAACAAGAGGTTGTGGAGAGCCACTATCGTCTATGTCCTGAAGGGAAGTGGTACACAGAAACGCATAACGACACGCATAAATAGGTTAATGTACCCTCAGTCCGTGAACTATCCAGAAAAGTTAACCCTATACGTACAGTTGATATATTCAGGTAGGAGGGTGTGGAGACAATATCAGAGAGACATTTATTTTCCTGTTTCGTTTATAAAGGTTTCCATGGAAACCAAGAGCAATAAAATATCACTATCCTTATCGGACACGGTTGGGACGATCTGCAATGGGTTAATTGTATTTTCTGAGTTTTTTTTATTCTAATTAACCGCTACAGACCACACAAAAAGTTATTAGAATAAAACAAAAAGAAAAAAAAAATAGAAAAAAGAAAAGAAAAAAAAAGGAAAAAATAACTCTAAATAAGATAAGATAAATATTTTAAATCCAGTGTATAACATTGGGTACCGGAATACACGCATACAAAGCATCGTCTACAAGGGTTTGTCATACTTTTTATGAATTAGAGGGGAGGATATTTTCTAAAAGTACAAATTTAACTTGCATTTGAAGAGTTTTTATGTAGTATCAAAAATAGTGAATATTTTCCATAAAATAAAATTTCATCTTGTTAATATATATATATATATATATATATATATATATATATATATATATATATATATATAGTTAACTATATTCGTCTCGAAAAACCTTCGATTTCTTGATTTGCCAATCATCAAATCAATATCGAAGGAAAAAAAAAGAGTTTAAAGAAAAGAAAGAGCCAGGAACATGAACGTCTGTCGAAAGTAATCGTACAGCTCACAGCTTCAAAGCCCAAAGAAAAAAAGCTCGACACTAGTAAACAACTAACTAAATAAAGTACTCAATACAGAAGTAGAGCAGACCTAGTCAAACCTAGAGAGCCAGACAAACCTACCAAGGTTTCACCTAAGCGGATCGTACCCTGACGTACCCTTGACTATATATATATATATATATATATATATATATATATATATATATATATATATATATATATATATATATATATATATATATTTAAACGTACTACGAGGCTGGCATCCCATTCCCACCCCTTCACCGTTGAAACTGTTAGATGTAGACGTCTCTTCTACTCCAATAGCTTCATGTCTCGCACATCTCGCCTGTGGACCTCCCTTCCTTATTCCTGTTTCCCTGACAAATACAATCTCCAACGGTTTAAATGTAGCGTCAATCAACATCTCCAGTTGCCTTGATCTATCCACTTCCCTTCTCCACATCCTTTCATCTTTCATTCCTATCTGCTCTCGCTCCAAATCTTCTGTAACCCCCTTGCCTTGATCGACCCACTGTCTTTCTCTTTCACCACATCCTCTCCTTTATCACTCCTATCTGCTCTTCCTCCAACCCTTCTATAACCCCTTGCGTGATAGTGGCCTCCAGCCTTGCTTGGGGTGATACGCTTAAAAAAAAAAAAAAAAAAAAATGAATATAGAA
Source organism: Acanthosepion esculentum (assembly GCA_964036315.1). Classification (NCBI taxonomy): domain Eukaryota; kingdom Metazoa; phylum Mollusca; class Cephalopoda; order Sepiida; family Sepiidae; genus Acanthosepion; species Acanthosepion esculentum. The sequence continues at coordinate 55,947,290 of OZ038516.1, forward strand.
GTTTATAAATTATTAAAATAAAATATAATGAAAATAATTCTTTTAAAAATCCATCATTCATCTTTTTTTTTTCTTAAGACAATAGTATCTATAATATATTTTATTCATAAAAGCAATTAAAAACTTTTCTATTTAAATAATGTCTTAGTTTTATTATGTTTTATTTTATGCTGCAGGGAGGACTTTTTACCAAAACATTTATCCGAGGAATTGTCCGTATAAGAAATATAAGCATTAAATTCTAGAAATTCTAGAAATAATTTAATATGCGTAGGATCACAGATTTTACAAAGATTTTCTTAAAAAAATTAAAAAACAAAATTTAAAAGAAAAAAAAAAGAAAAAATGAAATCATTCGTGAAATGTTGAATCCGGAGAAAAGATTTTAATCAAAATTTCGACGGTGTGAAAGTGACTTGAGCCGAGATGCCAGGTCAGTATCAATAACATTACAGACCCTTCTTTGGATTTTTTCAAGAATCTCGAGATATATGGTAGCAATATTCAAGACGAATGGTAGATTTAAATGGGCAAGTTGGATCCTGGTGAGAAAAATTGTCTGGTACGACACAGTGAAGCAACTTTTCTAGCAATAGATCTATCAATTGATTCAATATAATCAGTCTACATCATGTCAGTTTAAAATGTAAGCCCAAGAATACACGAAAAGAGACAATGTTTAGTGTGCTGTCGCTGCAAAAAGATAGCGCATTGCTACCTTGTTAGAACAGAGCCGGTACGAACCCCGGAACGCTTGCTTATGAAGACAGAAATTGTTTACCAGTTTCCCCAAGAGATATTCAGGATGCTGAGCTGACCGGTGTTAGCTATGCAAATGATTCCTTTGCTTGTCAACTGCTAAAGTTTTAGGCTCGATACAAACAGGCACATTTTCTGGGTAGAGCTCATCACAACAGTTACCATGAAAATGTTTGTAGAAAAGACAGGGAAGCCGTATCACATTGGTGAGAAAGTGAGTGACGTTGAGATGCCAGGTCAGGATCAATTAAATTACAAACCCTTCTTTGAATTTTGACAAGAATCTCGAGATATATATTAAGAGCACCAGACTAGATACAAATGGTCACTGTTTTGATTTTAAAATTTATCAAGGTATTTTTAACGATGACTATTTTAGTCTGATTCTTAATAAATATTTAACATTTTAATTAAATCTTTAATAACTTTAAAACATAATTTAATTACATCTCTTAAATTTTAACAAAATTTAATTACATCTTTAATAAATTTTAACATAATTTAATGACATCATTTCATAAATTTTAACACAATTTAATTACATCTTTTAATAAATTTTAACAATTTAATTACATCTTTAATAAATCTTAACATAATTTAATGACATCATTTAATAAAGTTTAACACAATTTAATTACATTTTTTAATAAATTTTAACACAATTTAATTACATCTATTAATAAATTTTAACACAATTACATCTTTAATAATTTTTAACATAATTTAAAGAAATCTTTTACAAATTTTCTTTTTAAGTTTTTCATTAATCTTGAAATTCAGCTATTTCTTTCTTTTAGCCCATTGTCCCAAATGAAATAATTTTTCTCGAATTATGAATAAGATACGATTGAATTATTGAATTATCGCAAAATATTTTTTTAAATGATCTTAAATTCTTCATATGGTATGTCTAAGAGGAGGCGACCCAACTGGTCTTGAGTGCTGGAGTTTACCCTCTGAATGTTTTGAAGATATTTACGTTGAGTCCCCACACAAGCACGCAGAAACTGATCACACGTGCTCTTTCAACATTTCTACATACACCTGTTTACGCACGAATATTGAAGCTCGCACGCATGCGTTGAAAGCCAATCTGGCTGCTCAAATGTCTCGTCTTTTACAAAGTTTGCGTCGCTTGAAGATGAATTATCTTTTAAAAACTAAACACTTCTACGTATCTCATACAGATTAGTTAAATAGTGAATGCTATCAAACAGATTTCTAAGGCCATTTTTGGCAGTAATGAGCTGACGCCCGGGTTACAACTTTCCTTTAGTAGTGAAGCGTTTTCCGCACCAACATCCTGCAAAAGTTGCATTCAGATGGAATAATTTTAACTTGATCATTCTGAGACAAGAGTCAGAAGTACAGGGTGCAGCCGAAATACCTCCCCATATAAGACATTAATATCAATAGTGTTTTCGTTTAGCTAATGGCTTACGATTATGTCGGAGGTATATGTAGGCGTTATTCTTGGAATGTGGCTGATATATCTGCACATAACTGTTTTCCTTTTTACCCATTGTCACAAATCATATCAGCTTCCTTTGCAGTGATCAATATCTATCTATCTATCTATCTATCTATCTATCTATCTATCTATCTATTACTGCCTCTTCATATCTATCTATCTATCTATCTATCTATCTATATATATATATATATATATATATATATATATATATATATATATATATATGAAGAAATATGCTCTTAAGGTGTGCTATATTTATGGGATAAAGTGTTCAATATCAGAGATAGGGCATGTGTAAATATAAAAGTGAACATTGAAGTCAACACTTAGAGGCGAGAGTCTGTTTCATGATAGACGCAATCGTCAAGCCACGACTGTTGTGTTTTTTTTCGGCTATTTATATATACGGGTCAGTGGTGCATTTTGGATAGTCTATTTTGGCGGTTATTTTGCCGAAAGTCGTTTATTTATTTATTTGGGTTAATTTATTTTGCTTGCATTTAGTTATTTTTTATTTTTTTATTTTTATTTATATTTTATTTCTTATTTTATATACTTATTTCTTTATTTTAATTGTAATCGGTGTTTTATTAACGTAGTAAAAATTAGTTTATATCGCTTATTTAATAGTTTTGGTTTGGTTTGGGAAGATAATTAAAGCTATTTATTCAATTTTGGGGTTGATTGCCGTAGTTTATTCTAATTATTATTTTGGCGGAAGCATTTTTTAATTTGTTTATTACTTCATTTTTTTTTATTTGGATTGATTATCTTTTCTAACGGTTAATTTATAGGGAGCGGTTTGTTAGTTTGTTTATTTATTTATTTCGATTTATTTAGATTAATTAATTTTACTTGTTTTTCATTTTTTATTTATTATACTGTATATTTTTAATTACTCTTTTCGGTTATATATATATATATATATATATATATATATATATATATATATATATATATATATATATATATATATATTCATTTTTAAAACATATGATTCTATCGTGACACAGAAATTTCTATGTTTCAAAACTTAAACTAAAATTGTTAATTTAATTATAAAAAATAAACAATGTCGCGATGGAATCATACTTTTAGAATAAGAAAATTATATTATTCACTACTGTTTGTATTAAGCACTGTTTTTTTTTAAATAAAAATAATTGCTAAGTACACCGGATTATAAATCTTACAGTTATTTCTTATTATTTTAATATATATATATATATATATATATATATATATATATATATATATATATATATATATATATATATATATAGAGAGAGAGAGAGAGAGAGAGAGAGAGAGATAGATAGATAGATAGATAGATAGATAGATAGATAAATAGATATCATTGTTTAAGACCATGAAGTCCATTAAGCTCTTTTCGAATAAAGTTTGAAAGACAAGCGCACGGTGTTTATACAGGGTTCGACAGCAATACCTCCCCTTCATATAGCTAATGTCTTACCATTATGTCGGAGTTATTTCTGTCACAACCTGTATAATATATATTTCCAGGTGTGTCGTTTTCTTAAATTGCTATTACGAAGCTTCGGATCAAGGGTGTCGCTGTAATAGTTTTGCCCCATCCAAATCTAAAAACGCCCGATATTTAATTCCCGCCAATTGAAATTGGCATTGATATTTGAATTGAATGTTGGAAACATTTTGTAATCGATAAAGTCAATAAGGTTTTTTCAGTTTATGTTAAAAAGGATATAAAATTGTAGAGATTTGATGCCCCAAATGGTTGATATGAGATACTGAATCCGATTCCAAATAATTTATTTTCTTCCTTATAAGACGCATTTTTGCCTATGAAAAAAGAACCCGCTTCCTCTAAATCAAAGGTCGATGACGAGAGCGTAGATTCTGAGCTGTTGAAAGTAAAACAAATCCAGTGTTTCAAAATTAGATTAACATTTTCAGAGAAGCTCTTTCTGCACTTAGGAAAAACTTGTCAAAATTATCGGTAATGAGGATTTCAAACTATAATACCAGTATAGGGCTCTAGAAGTAAGCTAAGCACACTCGTATGTTTTTGATTTGCACATAACCTGATTTCTGTATCCAAAATTATATATACCTACTCTATCCTGATTTGTTACGAATTCCTCACGATTAGTGAGATTTTCTCAGGCTGCAATAAAGTCAAGTTTCAGCGGTATTATGCAATCTACTTAATTATTACATTCTAAATAGTTACCAAAAATTTGGTACTTCTTTTCAGTCTGGGATGAATTTGTCATGATTAGTCAGGTTGACTTGCTGACATATACGATTCGGTGTTTAAAATATTCTATTCAATAGTTAAAATTGGTTGGGGTCTTGTGCGAAATCGTAAAAGTGTCATGCTGTCCCGATAGCTGGAAAAGCCAATTCCGAAAGACCGCGACAGTTTGAGTCACTATATTAACCAATTCGGTCTCGCACTTTGTCGAACACACCTGTAAATTATGATTGGAAAGGTTCTTCAATTTTTTTTAAAAGGGTATGACAAATTTGTCATTCAGCATTGCGCATAGGTCGAATCATCCGTTAAAAGTTAGGAATATGTCGAATTAGGTGTGGCGCGTTACGCATATGCCGAAACAAGTGGTGAGCGTTTACGCATGTGCAGAATCAGGTGATGAGCGTTAAGAATATGCCGAGTCAGTGGTTGAGGGTTACGTATATACCGAATCAGGCGTTGAACGTTACGCATATGCCGAATCAGGCGTTGAGCGCTACACATATGCCGAATCAGGCGTCGAGTGTTACGTATATACCGAATTAAGCGTTGAGATTTACGCATCTGCCGAATCAGGCGTTGGCAATAAAGAATACGTCGAATTGTGTTGACTGTTACTCATATACCGAATCAAGCGTTGAGTGTTACGCATATGCCGAATCAGGCGTTGAGTGTTACGCATATGCCGAATCAGGCGTTGAGCGCTACGCATATGCCGAATCAGGCGTTGAGAGCTACGCATATGCCGAATCAGGCGTTGAACGTTACGCATATGCCGAATCAGGCGTTGGAAAAAGAATACGTCGAATTGTGTTGATTGTTACTCATATACCGAATCAAACGTTGAGTGTTACGCATATGACTAATCAGACGTTGAGTGTAACGCATATGCCGAATCAGTCGTTGAACGTTACGCATATGCCGAATCAGGCGTTGGCAAAAAAGAATACGTCGAATTGTGTTGACTGTGACTCATATATTGAATCTAGCGTTGAGTGCTACGCATATGCCGAATCATACGTTGAACGCTACGCATATGCCGACTCAGGCGTTGGAAAAAAGAATACATCGAATTGAGTTGTGTTACGCATATGCCGAATCAGGCGTTGAACGTTACGCATATGCCGAATGAGGCGTTGAGCATTTCGCATATGCCGAATCAGTCGTTGAGTTTTACGCATATGCCGAATCAGGCGTTGAGTTTTACGCATATGCCGAATTAGACGTTGAGCGTTACGCATATTCCGAATCAGGCGTTGGAAAAAAGAATACTTCTAATTGTGTTGAGTTCTATGACGAATCAGGCGTTGAGTATTACGCATATGCCGAATCAGGCGTTGAGCATTTAGAATATGCCGAATCAGGCGTTGAGCATTTAGCATATGCCGAATCAGGCGTTGAATATTACGCATATGCCGAATTAGACGTTGAGCGTTACGCATATGCAGAATCAGGCGTTGGAAAAAGAATGTATCTAATTGTGTTGAGTGTTTCGCATATACAGGCATGGACGTTTCGCATATACCGAATCAGGCGTTGAACGTTACGCATATGCCGAATCAAGCGTTGAACGTTACGCATATACCGAATCAAGCGTTGAGTGTTACGTATATGCTGAATCTGACGTTGAACATTACGTATATGCCGAATCAGGCGTTGGAAAAAAAGTAAACGTCTAATTGAGTTGAGTGTTACGCATAGGCCGAATCAGGCGTTGAGGGATACGCATATGCCGAATCAGGCGTTGAGGGTTACGCATCTGTCGATTGAGGCGTTGAGGGTTACGCATATACCGAATCAGGGGTTGAGCGCTACGCATATGCTGAATCTGGCGTTGAACGTTACGCATATGCCGAATCAGCCGTTGGAAAAATGAATACGTCGAATGGTGTTCAGTGTTACGCATATACCGAATCAAACGTTCAGTGTTACGCATATACCGAATTAGGCATTGAGTGTTACGCATATGCCGAATCAGGCGTTGGAAAAAAGAATACGTCGAAATGTGTTGATTGTTACTCATATACCGAATCAAGCGTTGAGTGTTACGCATATGACTAATCAAGCGTTGAGTGTTACGCATATGCCGAATCAGTCGTTGAACGTTACGCATATGCCGAATCAGGCGTTGGCAAAAAAGAATACGTCCAATTGTGTTGACTGTTACACATATACCGAATCAAGCGTTGAGTGTTACGCATATGCCGAATCAGGCGTTGAGCGTTACGCATATGACTAATCAGGCGTTGAGTGTTACGCATATGCCGAATTAGTCGTTGAACGTTACGCATATGCCGAATCAGGCGTTGGCAAAAAAGAATACGTCGAATTGTGTTGACTGTTACACATATACCGAATCAGGCGTTGAGTGTTACGCATATGCCGAATCAGGCGTTGAGCGTTACGCATATGACTAATCAGGCGTTGAGTGTTACGCATATGCCGAATCAGTCGTTGAACGTTACGCATCTGCCGAATCAGGCGTTGGCAAAAAAGAATACGTCGAATTGTGTTGACTGTTACACATATACCGAATCAAGCGTTGAGTGTTACGCATATGCCGAATCAGGCGTTGAGCGTTACGCATATGACTAATCAGGCGTTGAGTGTTACGCATATGCCGAATCAGTCGTTGAACGTTACGCATCTGCCGAATCAGGCGTTGAGCGTTACGCATATGACTAATCAGGCGTTGAGTGTTACGCATATGCCGAATCAGTCGTTCAACGTTACGCATATGCCGAATCAAGCGTTGAACGTTACGCATATGCCGAATCAGGTGTTGAGTGTTACGCATATACCGAATCAGGCGTTGAGTGTTACGCATAGGCCCAATCAGGCGTTGAGTGTTACGCATAGGCCGAATCAGTTGTTATGCGTTACACCTAGGACGAATCAGGCATTGATCGGTACGCATTTGTTGAGTCACGTGTTGAGCGTTACGCGTATGACGAATTAGGTGATGAGTGTTACGCCGATGCCGAATCGGGCGTATATCAGGTCTATCGTAAAACCTGATCCGATGTCCGAACTATTGCGAAACGTGCTGTAAAAATTCTTGATTCATCGTACCGCTTCAGAAAGTATCTGACCACTTCCTGCTGTATTCTATCTTTAGAAGAACTGCTATATCACTTGCTTTTGAGTTCAAAAGCGTCTGCACCGCCTTGTGGGTGATGAAATAGTTTCTACCTTAAAATCTCTTTCCTACTAACGAAACGTTGCGACCCCACGTTGCTTTATTGCTTTTTCATTGGTAGGTGTTTAGATGAGCTACATTTCTTTGATCCACCATCCCTTACCTTAGTAACTCGGACTCAACATAACAGGTATACAAGGCTGAATCATCTTTATCGCTTATCCAATTGTTATACAGTGTAACCCGGATATAAGAGACCCTGATATAAGAGAAACCCTGATATAAGAGAGATTTTCTCTGGTCCCAAATTAGAGCCTGTGTTAATGTATATATAATAGACCAAACCCGGATATAAGAGAAACCCGGTCCCGAAAACTCTCTTATATCCGGGTTACACTGTACTAATAAGTAATTTCCAATTTTCCAAGAACTGTTTGCATTGGGAAACAGACTCCCGGTGGAAATTTTCCTGATTACTTCAATCTTGACTTTTCGTGTCAAGTGTTAACCGTTGTCTTTACTTCAGTTTTCTTACGTTCCTACAACATTACTCGTTAACCCTCTACATTGAGTAGCTCTTGGGAATTGTATTGAGTGAATATTAGTATAAGAATAAAGGCTAACAATTTAGAGTTGAAATTTGATCAACTTGCCGCCAACGAAGCTCTCGGTAACGAACGAGCAATAAGCAAATACATTAATAAATACGAAAAAAGGTTAAGTAAAAATGGAAATAACAGACTCTTTTCTGTTGCTGACGTAAGTTTTTCTCAACTCCTGAAAGACATCTCCAACCAACAGTTCGGCAGCTAAAACAGGGAATAGGCTGATAAGGATACACGCTGAGAAGTCAAAAGAAACAAAAAAAGTATCGGTAAACAAAAGATTTAAATAATAAAAAAAAAGTAGACAGGATATCCAATATGGCCGACGTCAGCCAGTTGGCGCCAGGTAACCCCGCGAAAATTGATTGTGAAGCGTAAAGAATTATTACGCGCCATTTACAAAAGGCAAGAAGCAAAATATAATAAACACAGCAGGAATAAACCTGGCATCTTATTTTTAAACATCGACATTTTTTTTCTAGCTTTATATATTTACTGAGATATTTTGTGGATGGGAACAATTTATGTTTTAGAAAGAAGGTGAGTTAACACGTCTTGCCGACCATTGCTGACGTAGCGCGTTCGATCCTTCAAGAACTATCCCTTACTATAATAATACTATCTTCAAGTCTAGGATCAGCACTTATCTCCCCCCCCCCATATTCGCATAAATTATGCTTCTTACCTGTAACCCTTTATCTCGTGTGTATCTGTGGCTTTATACAGGGTGAATACTATCGTAAAAAGTACAATAAGAAAATGCAGCCGCTTCCATGCTTGCCCGGTTTTCAAGGCATTTCGAATCTTTTCTACAAAATAAGCCATTCCCGTAGACTTATTTATTGAGATCTTATTTTAATTTGGTGCAAATGTTAATGGTGCAGTTCTTTTGGTGCAAATGGTGGTGAGAAAATCGAAATCTAGGAATAGGAATCTTAGCGTGGGGAGGAATCCCAAACTGACCAATAAAACATGGTATCACTAAAGGAATTTCGCAAAATAACGACAAAAAAGACATCACAACAGAGATCCTTCCAGAGCAGAGGTGAACACGTGTACTGCGGATACTTAACTCATATATATATATATATATATATATATATATATATATATATATATATATATATATATATATATATATATATATATATATATATATGTATATATATAAGCATAAAAGTGAACATGGCATGAAACAGACTGTTGCCTCTAAGTGTTGACTTCTATGTTCATTTTTATACTTACACGCGCTCTATCTCTGATATTGAGCACTTTATCCCATAAATATAGCACATCTTAAGACTATATTTCTTCATATATATATATATATATATATATATATATATATATATATATTTACAGTGAAAAGAAAAGAAAAATTACCTCAACATAGTTATAGTCTATTTCAAACCATTGTGTATACAGCTAGATTTCCGGTTGTCTCTAGCTAGGATCTAAACCCGGCTGAATTGTTGTCCGTCTGAGATTCTGCCAATAAGCTTATGGAAAACAAGTTTCTTTATTCAAAATTTTGAATGTTCTAAAAAGGAATAAAAATATATCACATACTAATATACACAACAAATCTGAAGTGCAATTTTATTTCATTGTTCATTCAATATAAAGCTTAAGAGCCGCTCAAGGTAGAGCGTTCCTGCATGAAGTTGTACGAACGTAAGAGGAGGAAGCAAGAAGTGCAAATTATGAAGATATACAGGGAATCTAGACTTGAAGAGGTTTAGATACTAGCGATCAGGGAGGCATCCTCTCAGGTGTCTGAATGAGGTTGTTGCATGAACGTAAGAAGAGGAGGTAAGATGTGTATATTATCAGGATATGTAAGAAAGATAACAGTTGACATTAATCTTGAAGTGGTTAAGATTCTAACGATCGGGGAAGCAACAACTCGGGAGTCAGAATGAGGTTGTTGTATGAAAGTAAGAGTAGGCAGTAAGAAGCGCAAATTATGAAAATACATAAAAAAGATAACGGTTGACCCTAGAGTTGAAGTGGTTAAGATTCTAGCGATCAGGGAAGCATCCTCTCGGGAGTCTGAAAGAGGTTGTTGTATGAAAGTAAGAGTAGGCGGTAAGAAGCGCAAAATATGAGAATACATAAAAAAGATAACGGTTGACCCTAGAGTTGAAGTGGTTAAGATTCTAGCGATCAGGGAAGCATCCTCTCGGGAGTCTGAAAGAGGTTGTTGTATGAAAGTAAGAGTAGGCGGTAAGAAGCGCAAAATATGAAAATACATAAAAAAGATAACGGTTGACCCTAGAGTTGAAGTGGTTAAGATTCTAGCGATCAGGGAAGCATCCTCTCGGGAGTCTGAAAGAGGTTGTTGTATGAAAGTAAGAGTAGGCGGTAAGAAGCGCAAAATATGAGAATACATAAAAAAGATAACGGTTGACCCTAGATAAAGTGAAAGGGACATAAACAAAGGGAACTTGAAAACTTATCTCATATGAAAAATACGTCAACCTGTATATTTTAAACTAGCCAGTGCGGTCGCTCTATCACACTTACTGGGGAGCAAGTTTTATACACGAATATAACACGTCTACATTCTTCGACGTGAAAAATCTTAACTCCCTGAAAACGCTTTCTATCACTCTAACGCACAGCCAATCAAAATCGACATTCCTATTTTCTCTGCCATCTGACTTTAAGGTCAATCTCAGAACGTCTGAGCTACATACACTGCACCTGAGATGGACCAAATACATTGAGTCAATTGCTTCATCCACCACAAGGAAAGTTGGCTCCCTGTGCCGGGCCAGGAAATCTTTCTCCCCGGAATCGATCCTCCAAATTTACAAATCAACCATCCGCACTTGCATGTAGTATTGCTGCCATATATGGTCTGGAGCCCCTTCTGTTTGCCTCGGGGTTCTTCATAAGATCCAGAGACGGGTATGCAATGTAAATGGCCCTGATCTGGCTTCTCCTCTGCAGTCTCTCTCTCTCTCTCACACAGACGCGCCGTCGCCTCTCTCTGTCTCTTTTACAAATACTTCCATGGTAATTGCTCCGATGAGCTGCTATCGCTGGTTCCCAGGCTCCATGAATTCAAGCGTCATCCCGTTCCCACCCTTTCACTGTTGAAACTGTTAAATGTAGACGTCTCTTTTACTCCATTAGCTTCATATCTCGCACCTCACGCCTGTGGAACTCCCTTCCCTATTCCTGTTTCCCTGACAACTATAATCTCCAACTATTCAAATGTAACGTCAATCGACATCTCTAGTTACATTGATCTATCAACCATCCTTCTCCACATCCTTTTCGCTATCACTCCTATCTGCTCTTGCTCCAAATCCTCTGTAACCCCTTGCGTGCTAGTGGCTTTCAGCCTTGCCTGGGGTGAAAAGCTTTTACAAAAAATTAAATTTTCCAAGCCCACTTTCCTCAATATGTATCCTAGAATCTTTAAATGTCTCTTTTTAATGTTAAGTATAAATAGCCATTTTGTTTCAATTTTTTCCAAAGCCTCTTTTTATTGTTTGTTTAACGACATATCAACACCTTATGGGTCATTTAATGCCGAAATTTAAATTTCCTGTGAGCAGGAGTATTGTTTTTCTTTTTTAAAAATCTATCTGCTAAATTAAAAAAAAAATTCCTGGTATCTAAGTAAGAAAATACATTTCCATAGTAAAAAAAAAAATTCCTGGTATTTTTTTTTTTACTATGGAAATGTATTTTCTTACTTAGATTTTTTTTTTTTACTCCTGTTTGTGGGTTAACTATTTGCACATAGCTGAGATCCTAACAGGTGTTACCAACCCGGGTCAGGATGGCCCTAGGAACAACAGGATTTAAGAGGTAGTTCCAAATTCCTCAATTCTTCGTGATCAGACGCCTTGCTGACGGATGTAGTTTATTGTCATACTCAGGACGGTACAAGTCCATCGTTGCTCAGATCAGTCCATGTCATTCTCATCCTCCTCCTATATAACAATATTTCTGTTGCTTCACGTCTCTTCTTCATCTGTGAGGAGATTGTCCAGCATTCAATGCCATATAGAAAGACTGATATTACGTAACAGATCACTACCTTGTTCTTATTGCTTCATTTTTTGATAACGCCAGAATTCGCTACGGCATTGTTATTATTGTATTAAGTTAGTAAAGTATTATATTATCATAATAAAATATTATTATATCTATAATATAATATAATAATATTTATAATAAAATAATAATATATAATAATATAATATAATATATAATATGATATAAATATAATATAAATATAATATTATATTATTATAATATAATATTTCATTATTATATATACTATATGGCAATGTTAATGATGGCATCTCTATTTATAAAAGGCAGGATGTCTGTGTGTGTGTGTGTGTGTGTGTGTGTGTGTGTGTGTGTGTGTGTGTGTGTGTGTGTGTGTGTGTGTGTGACGAATCCTCGGCCGCAATTTTAGACGGATTTGCACCAAAATTTACATGCACATGCTCCAAGTTAGTGGAAGGCCAAGACCGACTTTGCATTTCCAAACTCCCATCGATAGTGGAAATAATCGATCTTTTCATGCTTCTACGGCAGTTTTCATGTAGTTTGCGCCCATTTTCTATTGGCCAGCATGAGAGCCAACACCTGACTGACACGAATGTTAACTAGCATGCAAAAACAATCGATAGCTGCATTCGTCACAACTGGGAAACATTTAAATCTGCATGGCACTTTACTCCAATTGGCTCATTCGCTTGCTTAAACTCAACGTTGATTCTGATTCCGCAGAACTGGGTTGGGTGTGAAAAAGTATTTGTTGTTAACATTCTTTTTTCATTCGGTTTTTCCAGTTACGAGGTCCTTTTTTAAAAAAGCTGATCGTTTTTGTGTTAATTTTGTTTAGTTCTTTTTTCGTAACAGATTTAATGTTTAGTACAGAGGTTAGAAAAAATTCGCAGTGTGAGATAGGCAAGAAGTACGGCATGTAGCAACATCAGCACGGCAAAGGGCACTCCTTTAAAGGCAAGGAAGGGCAAAAATATTTTAAGTCAAGTGATAGCGATTGCTGTATGAGTCGTACGAATTTTGAATCAAGCACGGGCAACGCTGGGCCATGTTGCTAGTTAACTATAAATTTAATATACATATAAGATAATATTATTAAAATATAATATTATAGTATTATGTTATTTTAGTATCATAGTATTATATAGTATTATGGTATTGTATTATTATATATACTATATGGCAATGTTAATGACGCCATTAACTCTTTCTTTATAAGGAAAGTTAGCGGTAAACGCTTGTAGAATGCCACCAAGTGGCAGATTGGTGGCCTGCGTGCAGGGTTGTTCGGGATTGGGTTTCTGGTTACTTCTAAATTCTACTTCAACTCCATACTTTGTATGTCCCCGACTAAACTCTGAAATTTATACTATTATTGAGTTCCCTGTTCGTTCTAAAGTCTTATTTCTTTCACTTCCAGTAGCTCGATGGCGTCTTAGGGGAGTTATCGCCTTGATTGGTATGAATTGATAAAAAAAAATCAGTCATGTGCCATGCGTGATACACGCTTAGGCGACATCTATCTTTGATGCAAGATACATGACTGACGAAGCAGGATTATTTCCCGCAGAAGGTTGCCATTTCTTTCTACGGTAGACCAGTTGTCATAGAAGGCTATAGAACCCTGTCTGTCCTGCTATTTACCTATAAGTGGCGGGAGAAAAAAAGAGGATTCATACCTTTCACAAGGGTATTAGTACGTAAGTGAATGTAATGGATTCGACTGGAATTCGAACTCGGTTCTCCGATTCTTCAATCTGAGCCGCTATCCATTACTCAACCGAATATCGCAAATCGTTATAACACGAAAATTATTGAACTAAATTTTTCATTTTAATTTACTATTATTAATGTTAATATGGATCCACTGCTTGCCTTTTTAATATCACTAGTAATATTTGTATTATATTGTTTTTATTATATCGTGTTCTTTTTTTTTATATATATAATGTTCCGTTCGTTATGCAGCATTTCCTCTCCTTACTAATCTTTTCACTGGCATTAAAATATGTCTTTAAACAAGTTTGTGTCCCTAGACTTGCTCTCTTGTCAGAAGACAAGGCAGAACAAAAGAGAAAGGTCGAAAGTGGACAGAAGGGATTTAAGCGGGCGGTGAGAGAACGACACGCCTCAATATGGCCGGCGAAAAATGAACACGCGTTTATCTCGATTTTTGATCGCCACCATATTTGTGTTCCATCGGCATCGCTTGGGAATTGGAAAGAGCTGATAAGTTTTTCGCTGACAGGCGGGAGGCTTGCTTGCCGAAATGGTGGTATGGGAGAACTGGGGTTCTTATAGGAATGATAAGAAAGGTCAAGAAAGAAAGATGGGATGTGTTTTAGAGTCGAATGAAAAGGAATGAGAGAAGAGGGAAAAGAATGAATGAAAAAATAAAGATAAGGAAAGGCAGAAAGATCGACGGGAAGAAAAATGGGAGAGGAAAAAAAAGAAAGAAAGAGAATGTTGAGATAAAAGGAAAGAAAATATGGGAAAAGAAAAAAGAAAGAAAGAAAAAAATAATGTGCGAGATGAAAGAAAAATGAACAAAAAAAGACAGAAAGAAAAGAAAGATAGAAGGGAATTGACGTGAAAGAAATGGCGAAAGAAAGATCGAAAGAAAGAAAAGAGAAAACTCAGACAAAATGGAAGAAAATACGGAAAAAGAAAAAGAGAGAAAGAAAAAAAACAATGTGTGGGAAGAAGAAAAAATAAACAAAAAGACAGAAAGAAAAGAAAGATAGATGGAAATGTACATGAAAGACAGAAAGAAAGAAAGAAAGAAAACCATAACGGAAAATAAAAGAATAAAGAGAGAAAGAAAAACTAAGTCCTTAGTGAAAGCATTTGAAAAATCAAGATAATGAAGAACAAAGAGATCTGTAGTAAGAAAAATGAATGAATGAAAGAAACAAAGAAAGAAACAAAGGAAGAAAAGAGAAAACTGAGACAAAATGAAGGAAAATATGGGAAAAGAAAAAAGAAAGAAAGAATAAATAACCTGTGAGAAGAACGAAAAAGTGAACAAAAAAGATAGAAAGAAAAGAATGATAGAAGGAAATAGAGGTGAAAGAAAGAAAGAAAGAAAGAAAAAGCTGAGACAAAATGAAAGAAAACATGGGAAAAGAAAGAGAGAAAATAACCTAGGCGCGATAAGAAAGATGAAAGAAAAAGAAAGAAAGACGATGAGCGTGAAAGAAAGAAAGAAAGAATGAAAAGAAAAGAATGAAAAAAAAAGAAAAGATTAATGGGTTCAAGGAAAGGAAGAAATTAGAAAAAAAAGAAGTAAATTAAGAAGGATTGTAAATGAAATATAACGAAGAAAGAAAGAAAGAAAGAAAGAAAGAATAGTAGAAGAGGAAACGAAATAAAATGAAATATGGCCAAAAGAGAGAAAGAAAAACTCAAGTGTGATAAGAAAGAAAATATGAACAAAAAGAAAGAAGGAAATGTGCGTGAAAAAACAAAAAGAAAGAAAAGAAAAATATTGAGACAAAAATGAAAGAAAATATGAGAAAAGAGAGAGAAAGAAAAACTAAGGTGTATTAAGAAAGAAAAAAACGAACAAAAAGAAAGAAAGAAAGAAAGAAGGAAGGAAATGTGCCTGAAGAAAGGCATAAAGAAAGAAAACTTTGACGGTATGTTCAAGAGCGCATTGCTACAAGAGGAAAAGCAATTAAAATTAAAATGAAAGAAAATCACGTTAAAAATTAATAATGGCTGACAATACTTCATTTACCAGAAATTCATCATTATATTATTACTAATACAGCAGATGAAAAGCAACGAAAAATAAGATGAAAAATAAGCTACTTAGAAAGTAATAATATTTGACAACACTAATGTCAAATACTAAACATTCAAAATAATAAGCTCGCCTATCGTCCGGTTCACACTCCTCTCCGATTTTTGGATCAGGAGTAGAGGTTTCACCATTAATCCCTGTTTAGGATTAGATTTCCAGTTCCTTCGTCTACTTAAACTTTATACTTTTAACGTCTCCGCCTGAACTCTGACTTGGTTTCACGAATTAATTATTTTCGTGTCGTCTCCCAACAACACAAGATAGTATCGCCTATCGTCCGGTTCACAATTCTCCCTAGTCTTTTGGATAGTAGTAGAGGTTTATCGTTTGTTTCCTGTTTCGTATTGGGTTTCCAGTTCCTTAAACGCTTTTCTTTTGACATTCCTGTCTGAAATCTGAAATTTTATTCCGTAATTATGTTTTTTTCCTCTCCAAATAGGAGTGTATAGGTTTGCCTATGGTCCGGTTTATACACCTACCCGGCCTTTTGAACAGGTTTATCGTTTGTTTCCTGTTTCGGATTGGGTTTCCGGTTCCGTTTAAAATCTACTTCAACTCTGTACTCCTAACATCTCCGTAAATCTTGGCCTCTAGTATTAACTGTTATCTTTCTTGCATAGCCCCAAGTGTTTCACTTCTTGCAGTTTCTTACGCTAATACGACTCCCAGTAACCCTCTACCTTAACTGTCTCTTGAGCCTTGTATTGAGCGAATTAGTAACAAAAAATACTACGAGAAAAAAGATGTCGTCTAATGTAATGTGTGTGATACACTCATGGGCGAGTGGTTTGAAATCAGAGAAGTCCACGGCACAAGTCCTAATTTGTTCGATTCCCGAGAAGTTCATTATTTTCGGCTCGAACTGGTTCCTTACTTCGAAGAAACAGGCGAGGTAGATTTTTTTTTTAAGTTAACTTCTAACCTAAAGAGGCACCCTAGAGGCTCCAAAATTTCCGAAGTAATAATGTAATGGACTTGACTAGAATTCGAACGCGACACTCCGATTTCTCAATCCGCGCTGCCAACCATTACACCATCGTGCCTCCCTAGATAAACCGTAAGGAAAAAAAATAATGAAATATAGTCAAATATTAATAAAGGCTGACAATTGATTTTGCGATGTTTAGTTTACTCCGAAGCCAGACAAATCTGACATTTGAATTGAAGAGTCTGTAGTGCCAGACTTGTAAGTAAGCTTGGCATATCTTCTTTGAAAAAAGTTAATATGTAGAACCTTGTCTTTTACCTATGTCCTGACACTTCCCACTAGCTGCATATTTCTATAGTTATATCTTTACAGGAGTCAGATAAGACAAGAACTGAAGCATTGCTGGGCTGGAACTGCACAATCCTTGCTTTCCAGGCTTGACACAGTTCAAAATCATTTAACTTGGGCTTCTACGTAGGAAGACTTTTCCCGCCCACAAAAGCAACGTGGCAAGTCTACCGCTATTCTATCGCTGTTTCCAGGCCAAATGTTGCAATGCGCTTCATTCTTCAGGACCAGCAATTTAGACTTTTACACGTAGAACAGGTTATACGAGGGATGAGCAAACTTTTCAGTGCAAGTGCCACATTAAAATATTCACAATTTTATTGGGCCGCATAGTATATTAACCCTTTTGATCAGCACATTAGCCGTATACGCACACCTACAGGAAGAGAACAAAATGCTCACAATCTTATTTAGCGTTGCTTGGTAACTTTTGTTGGTGGTTTTGGGTGCCTTATGTACTAGTGAGCCAACCAAAATGAGCTGACTCATTTTATAGTTCCCCAATAGAAGCGTTAACCAATCAGAAAGCTCAAAATATTCAGTGGGACATGTATAAAGGGGACCATTTTTTTTCTCCGAATATTCACTGCCAGACTCTGATATCGAAGACTGAAGAATTACTGCTGCTAGTGTTATTGGCGTTGTTTCATTGAACAGATTACTTACTGCGCTGGATTCTATATTCATCGACTATGGCAAACATGAAAAACAAATTTCTCTTTCAAATTTAATAACATTTAGCGGGCTGCGTGAATTCTTTTTGCGGGCCGTACTTTGCCCACACCGGGGTCACACGGAGCAAAATTAATCCGTTTCCTTTATATTCCAAATATAGGGAGAACGTTCCATTGAGACAGCGGTTTTTACCCCAAGAACAGCGACTCCCATGCAGATGTTTCCTTGAAACTTAACCTATTTTCCTAGCCAATTTTCAAACGTTATCTAACATTATTATTTCCCTATCATCCCCGCTTTCGTTAAACAGTAAATTCCTATTTTGATTGACTCTCGAGCCATGTATGCAGCGAACTTTAGTTTATTAAAAAAAAAAACAACCTTTCTCTTACTAATACTATTTTCCTCCTTCCTGGGTATGACGATAAACTACATCTGGCAGCAAAAGCTCCGATCGCGTTTTGAGGTGCGTGGAACTCTGACCTGGGGTGGTAGCATCTGTTAGGGTCCCAGGTTTCGGCAAATAGTGAATTCTCAATTAAAAAATAAACAGTATATCTTTATAGTAAAATTACCAACAAAACGTTTTTGTAGTAGAATTACCAACGATACATTTTCATAGCAAACTGAAAATCAATACAACACTAAAAAAAAAGTATAAAGATACATTTTTATAGTAACATTAGTAGCAATGTATTTTTGTAAAAAGTACCTATAATAGATTTTTGTAGTGAAATTGCCAGCAATACATTTTTAAAATTACCAAAAATACGTTTTATTATCTACAAATTATGTAAAGATATTTCCGTCCACAAGACGACCTTTAGATCCCCTAAATCACCCTTAAAAATTGAGTGTCGTCTTATACGCTGTCAGTTATGTGCCATGCGTAATACACGCTTAGACGATCATGTATCTTTCGATAGATGATTGACGAGGCGGATTTTTCCCGCAGTAGGTTGCCATTTCTTTCTGCGGTAGACTAGTGCCATCCAAGGTTATATAACCCGGCATATCCTGCATATTTACCCATAGCTTGACGGAGAAGAGGATTCATATATTTTCCAAGGGTATTAACACGTAAGTGAATGTAATGGATTCGAATGGATTCCTCAATCCGAGCCGCTATCGATTACCCCACCGTCTTCCTAAGGCAGTTATGTGCCATGCGTGATACACGCTTAAGCGATCATGTATCTTTCGATACATCACTGACTAGGCAGATTTTTTCCGCAGTAGGTTGCCATTTCTTTCTGCGGTAGACTAGTACCATCCAAGGCTATATAACCAAGTCTGCTCTGCTACTTACCCATAGATGGGGGGGGGAAGAAGAGGTATAATACCTTTCCCAATGGTATTAGCACGGAAGTGAATGTATTGGATTCGACTGGATTCCTCAATCCGAGCCGCTATCGATTACTCCACTGTCCTCCTAAGTCAGTCATGTGTCATGCGTGATACACGGTGAGGCGATCATTTTTCTTTTAATATATGACTGACGAGGCTACTTTTTTTTCGGCAGTAGGTTGCCATTTCTTTCTGCGGTAGACCAGAGCCATCCAGAGCTATAGAACCCGGTCTATCCTTCTTATTTGACCGAGAAGAGGATTCATACAGTTTCACGTAAGTGAATGTAATGGATTCGAATGGAATTCGAATTCGAATCTCCGATTCCTCAATCCGAGCCGCTATCGATTACTTTACCGTGCCACCGCTGGGGGGAGAAGAAGAGGATTCATACCTTTCCCTAGGCTATAAGAACGTAAGTGAATGTAATGGATTCGAATGGATTCCTCAATCCGAACCGCGATCGATTACTCCACTGTCCTCGTAAGTCAGTTACGTACCATGCGTGATACACGCTTAGGCGATCATGTATCTTTTTGATACATGACTAACCAGGCAGGTTTTTTCCCGCTATAGGTTGTCATTTCTTTCTGCGGTAGACTAGTGCCATCCAAGGCTATAGAACCTTGTCTGTTCTGCTATTTACCCATAGTTGGGGAGGGAGAAGAGGATTCATGCCTTTCCCAAGGGTATTAGCATGTAAGTGAATGTAATGGATTCGACTGGAATTCAAATTCGAATCTCCGATTCCTCAATCCGAGCCGCTATCGATTACTCCACCGTGCCACCTAAGTCTGTTATGTGCCATAGCTGGGGGGAAAAGAGGATTCATACCCTTCCTAAGGGTATTAGCTCTAATTGAATATAATGGATTCGAATGGATTCCTCAATCCGAGCCGCTATCGATTACTCTACCGTCTTCGTAAGTCAGTTATACATGACTGACAGGGTAGTTTTTTTCCCGCCGTAGTTTGTTATTTCTTCCTGTGGTAGATCAGTTGCGACCCAAGGCTATAGAACCCGGTCTTTTCTGCTAGTTACCCATAGCTGTGGGGTGAAGAAGAGGATTCATACCTTTAAAAAAGAAATCTTAAATTCTAAGTGATTTTTGTCGGCAGGCTAACCTCGGTGCGATAACCAATAATGAAAATACACTGATACTAAAAGTAATAAAATCATTTCTACCTGGTATATTACTGGAATAACTTCATGACAAATTGCCTATTCGAAGAATAATTCCATATCAATGAAATCAATTTGTATCCATGGAAACTCAGCTGAGAAAATGTAAACATGGAGTTAGGATTTCGTTCCCAGTAAAGGAATGTACTATTATCGTACATTATTGTACGTGTTATTAGCGTTTTTTTTGTGATTGTCGAGGATGTATAAGTAAATGGCCATTAGTACACCAGGCTGTTTGTAACATTTTAGATATAGGAAAAGAAGAGGAATAAGAATCCGTATTCGCAAGAGATCACGTGATGAAACTTCAACAAAAACAATGGTTTCCCTTTTAGGAAATAAAATAGAATCGATTTTGTATCTATGCAACTCAAGTGAGCAAAGTTTCACAGCAATCTTAATCTTTCGCTAAAGTTTCAATAATCATCATATAGCTCGTATTCGAGGATACTCGTCTATTAGGGCGGCTAGCCAATCCCTATTGCAGACGCTTGCTCAGGCACATTTGTGTTTATTCAACACCCACAGTTTATGTGGTTTTATACTGCAACTATGCTGAGCACACCTTAGTTACAGTTTCTGGGAGAGACCGTGTTATCTAGCGTGATCAACAACTTGAACAAGCACTCTCAAGCCCTCGGCCACGATGACATGTGACTTCGTGATAGCACAGCTATCAACGGCCCCTACTCACAAGTATGATTTTTATTGTTTTCAGGCACTTTCCAATGGGATCGACCCCTCCAGTCCGATAACATCTGTAAGTTTCCTTCCTGACAAATCGACCATGGTGAGACTCGAACCCGGGTCTCGTGATCCGAATACGAACGTTCAAACCACTCAGCCACATGCCAATTAATGGTAGAGTTAATTATGGATTTAGGATGACATAATATTCATTTTCCTTACAAATTCATTATCATTTTGGTGTTAAATATTAGGTTGGTGCAAAAATAATGTCGTTTTTTGACGTTCAACTTCGTGTGAGAAAACGACATTATTTTTGCACCAACCTAATAATAACACAATTTAGGATTACATACAACCTTTGTTCTTCAAATGGCATTTAGTCCACTACGCTGTTTGTAAATGTTTAGAAAAAGAAGAAGAAGAAGAAGAAGAAGAAGAAGAAGAAGAAGAAGAAGAAGAAGAAGAAGAAGAAGAAGCATTCGCAAGAGATCACGTGATGAAACTTAAACAAAATAATCGTTTCCCTAAGGGGACGTGGGTAGGAAAAAACATGATATAGAATCGGTTTTGTTATTTCGTTTATTTTGAATTCCTAAGGATACAATAATGACAATATTTCCAGTAATATCATCTTTATATAAACAATAAGCAGTCGTGTTATGCAACAGGTATAGGATAAATTCATCAAATTTTGACACCGTCTTATCTTAAAGTCGCCTTATACGCGGAAATATACAGTAATTAACAACATTTCCAATAACAACATTTTGAAATAATCAATAATCAGTCGTGCTATTGTACAGGTATAAGTAAAATTCCTGAAAATTCGCTATATTTTTACCTCGTCTTATCTAAAGGTCGCCTTAGACGCCGAAATATACGATATCTAAAAAAAAACATACTTTAACCCTGAAAGTATTAAATTATGAACAAGATATAAAAGAATATTAAGCTGTTACGTGACATCTGTTCTCCTTTACGGCAGCGAATGTTGGACGGTCTCCTCAAAGATGAAGAAGAGACCCGAGGCGACGGAGATGTATTTCTACATCAGGAAGAGGCAGCTGAAATTTTTGGGACACGTAATGAGAAAGGAGTGCCTGGCAAATTTGATACTCACAGGTCGAATATAGGGAAAGAGAGAGACAAGGGAAAGCAACGGATGACGGGCTTAAGTAAGTGGATGACAGAACGGGGTCTGGAGTCGGTGGCAGAGGGACAAAACCTATTGAGAGTTACAAGGGATAGGGGGAAGTGGAGAGCCATGATCGCCTACGT
Source organism: Acanthosepion esculentum (assembly GCA_964036315.1). NCBI lineage: Eukaryota > Metazoa > Mollusca > Cephalopoda > Sepiida > Sepiidae > Acanthosepion > Acanthosepion esculentum. The sequence continues at coordinate 55,969,797 of OZ038516.1, forward strand.
CCTGAAAGGATACGGCACATAAAAAAGAAAAGCTCTAGCTGAAACCATAAAATTGCGTGATAATATTTTGATTTCGGTATTAAATAACCCATGGAGGTGTTGATATGTTGCTAAATAAAATCAACCAACCGACCACTTTCCCTTTACCGTAATATGATGTAAGACGGTGAGGACGATTCTGCGCAACTCCCTATCGGTATAATCAAATTCTTCAACAATACGTTAATCCTTTGTGTCGTTTTGTGGGTTATCAACATTTTCTTCGGCCATTTTCTCCTTGCGCGTGTTTGTGTGTCTGCGCGAGGAGAGTGTGTCTCTGGTTTGGGCGTAGGTTATCGTCTTATGTGACGAAATATAACGTGACTCCCTACTCCCTTATTCTCGTCCCCTGCCCTATTAAGTCGACAAACAGGCAGAGAGCGAAACAGACGGCCAAGAAAAGAGACGATTCGCGTAGCTGACTGATAACATCTGATCGACATAACGAGAAAGGAAGGAGAAGAAAGAACGCGTTGGGTCCGTAACGCTAGCCCTAACCCTAACCCTAAAGCCGGCCAATCTCGGCTTTTTGAAATACGACTCAAACTCTATCCCATCACAGCGACAAGAGTTGTTAATAACAATGAAAATTTACGACGCCGTGGGTAGTTTTTTTGTTTTGTTTGTTTGTTGTTGTTTTTTTTTTTTTAGGTAAGGGACTTCAGATTTTTTTAAAGTAAAGATGGCTGCAAGGGCAATATCCACTTTTAAAAGGTGGTAGGGATGACAGAGTAATTGCTGTTTTGTTGTTCCTTATCTAGTTTTCTCATTAACATAAAGTAATTATTGTCAACCCCTCTAACGTTACTGAGAACTTTGGAAGAGGCGTAAAGCTATTGAAAAAAAAACCTTCCTGAAACCGAAAAGCTATTGTGGATTATGGTTTTTAGATTTCGCGCCTCTTATTTTTTTTTTAAATATTAGTTTGAACAACAACAAAAAATGTACCTGTTTATGAAGTAAAAATAAAAGACATTTACCGGCCTGAATATCCGAGCAACGTTATTAGTAATAATTTTAAATGTTATTAATACGGTTTATTATAAAATCAGAGCATTTACTTAAATATTTGTATCTATAAAAAGAATGTATAAACATAAAAATGTATTCAAATAATTGTCGGACTTTGTCCATTTCATAAGGTGTGACGCCATTTGTTTACATTTGGATACGCTTTGAGCGGATATGAATTACGTGAGAGATTCATGGAAGATTGAAGTTTAAAGGCAGTAAAATCAACCTTACTTATCGAACGGTCCTCCGTGGCTCGAACGGCACGTTAGGTTAAATGACGGTTCCGTATAAGATACAGGTTCGATTCCTGTCGGAGGACGAATATTTTCTATGAAAATTTCTCAGATATTCAGGCCAGTAAATGTTATTAATACTGTTTATTATAAACAGAGAATTTACTTAAATATTTGTATCTATAAAATAGAATGTATAAACATAATAATGTCTTAAAACAAACACGTATATATATATATGTAAAAGGCTGAAACCCTAATATTCCATGGTTATTATTTATTACATTGGATTCATAATCACAATCCAATTAATCTTCTGTTTTCATTTTGAATTTGTAGGTCTGATGATTTGGATTGTGATTACGATTCCAATGTAATAAATTATAACCATGGAATATTAGGGTTTCAGCCTTTTATATTATATTTTTGCTCTCTCTTGAACATTGAGCTCTACCTGGGTTATATCCTCTTGGAAATATATATATATATATATATATATATATATATATATATATATATATATATATATATGTAAGCAAATGTGTGGATGTAGATCCGACGGTATGATGAAAATGTGGAAAAGACAAAGCAAAATCCGAATATGTGAGTTTACTGTTTTTATTTTGTTTTTGTTTTTGTTATTCTGTCGACGTCAGACGTTTCGGTCAAATAGACCTTCTTCGGGACATGGTTAATGGAGACATATTTATATTAGATTTAAGTTTGATGGAGAGACGATATATACAGGACTGGTCAGAAACAGAAAAACTGAAATTCTAAAGTCAAGTATTCTTTCTTAGAGTCGGATATGCTGGCGTCGCGTGGGCGGCAACTACGAAGACCTGCGCACAGGGAAGAAGATTGTGTCCTAAGTGGAGGGTGAGGGGGACTATTTAAAACTATAGCTTATCGGTACGTTTGTCACGCATTAATCTCGCCACTGACCTCGCTATCTGAAAGAAACCAGGTCTATTATTTACTGTATGTGAGGTGGCTATCATGCCAGCCTCATAAATCTGTCTAAGGTTCTTATTGTGGATATATTTTATATATATGTCTCCATTAACCATGTCCCGAAGAAGGTCTATTTGACCGAAACGTCTGACGTCGACAGAATAACAAAAACAAAAACAAAATAAAAACAGTAAACTCACATATTCGGATTTTGCTTTGTCTTTTCCACATTTTCATCATATATATATATATATATATATGTGTGTGTATATATATATATATATATATATATATATATATATGTGTGTGTATATATAAATATGTGTGTGTGTGTGTTTGTGTGTATGTTTGTGTGTGTATTGACCACTAATATTATCTATCTATCTATCTATCTATCTATCTATCTATCTATCTATCTATCTATCTATCTATGTAATAAATTATAACCATGGAATATTAGCGTTTTAGCCTTTTATATTATATTCTTGCTCTCTCTTGGACATTGAGCTCGACCTGTAAATGCTGTTTTCTTGGACATTCAAGCCGGTAAATGTTGCTAATACTGTTTATTATATAACAGAGAATTTACTTAAATATTTGTGTCGTTTTATAGATACAAATATTTCAGTAATAAATGTATAAGGTATAAACATAAAAAGGTCTTTAAATAATTTCCGTTTATATTTATTTAACATATTATTTACTTTCTGGCTCCATCAGTTTCTGCCATCTTTTATGCAATTTCATAATCCCATTCTTATTTTTAGCTTCCTTGGCAAAGAACTGCTCATTCTACAGTCTTTCGAAAATTGAAATATATATATATATATATATATATATATATATATATATATATATATATATATATATATATATATATATAGTTTGAATATCCTTTATCCGAGATTCCCAAATCCGAAGACATCCGCGTCTTGGGTAAGACGATAAACTACATCCGACACAAGGCCTCTGATCAGGGTGTTTTGAGGAGCGTGGAACCACCTCTTAATTACCGGTGTTCCTAGGTCCACTCTGATCTAGTCTGCTAGTCCCAGCTATAGGCAAGTAGTTAACATCAAACTGCGGATAAAACGCTATGAAAGTGAAAAATAGGTTTTAATACCAGACATAAATTTTTTGTAAAAACCTATAGCCAGCAAGGAATTTTTGAAGAAAAAAATATTACCAGCAATACATTATTACCAGCAACACATTTCTGGAAAAAAAAATTACCAGCAATATATTTTTGAAAAAAAACTATTACCAGCTGTAAAATTCTTGTTGTCATTAAATAACCCATTGAGGTTGAGATGACGTAAAACAAAACAAAGCAAACCAAACCAAAACAACTTACTTTCTTTTTCTTTCCTTGTTCGTAATTTTTTCTTCTCTGTGGTGTTAGATCTTCTGGAAAGTTGTCTGTTGGTTAAACCAACATAGTTGGATTTTCTTTATATATATTTGTAATTGATTTTGAATTCAGACTGTCCTTCTCCTAGACTGGTTGCCAACCAAGGCTGAAGAGCTTCTATCTATCCATGAGCATACCAATAGATTTTGAATTCAGATTGTCCTTCTTCTAGACAGCAAGTGTCAAAGAGATTGAAGAAATAAAAAAACACATATCACTTAAAAACATCCAATGGTAACAAAATCGTAGCATATGTAATTAGATAGGAAAATAATAATATCATCAAATTGTTGGCTTTCCAAACTACTTGAGACAAAAGATTAGGAAGGAAACCGCCATCACTAATACAAACAACTATAATAGTTAATGGACTAGATGAGTTTAAGACTAGATTCACTATTACAATTAATTATATGAATAGCAAATATTCAAGGGAGGTGCACCCAACTGACCTATTACCAGCGATGAATTTTTGAAAAGAAAATATTACCAGCAATATTTGTACAAAAATGTTACCAGCAATGAAAATCTTATCGGCATTAAATAACCCATTGAGGTTGAAATGCCGTTAAACAAAACAAAGCAGCAATAAAAATCTTGTCGGCATTAAATAACCCATTGAGTTTGAAATGCCGTAAAACAAACCAAACCAGCAATAAAAATCTTGTCGGCATTAAATAACCCATTGAGGTTGATATGCCGTAAAACAAACCAAACCAGCAATAAAAATCTTGTCGGCATTAAATAACCCATTGAGGTTGATATGCCGTAAAACAAACCAAACCAGCAATAAAAATCTTGTCGGCATTAAATAACCATTAAGGTTGAAATGCCGTAAAACAAACCAAACCAGCAATAAAAATCTTGTCGGCATTAAATAAGCCACTGAGGTTGATATGCCGTAAAACAAACCAAACCAGCAATAAAAATCTTGTCGGCATTAAATAACCATTAAGGTTGAAATGCCGTAAAACAAACCAAACCAGCAATAAAAATCTTGTCGGCATTAAATAAGCCATTGAGGTCGAAATGCCGTAAAACAAAACAAACCAGAACCAGATTGTTTGAAGTCTAAGATGATTTTCCAGAAGAAATTGTTGCTAAATCCAGAGTTACGAAGAAAGAAAAGATGTGGGGAAAACCTCCAATGATAAATATCCAAAGATTTACATAGATCGATTGCTTTCAAGATAGATAAAAACTCAGATATTTATACCACGGAAATCTGAATGGATGTGCTTGTGGCAGAACAGTTATATTGACGGAAAATGGTAAAGAGATTCAACAAATAAAAAAAAAACACATATCACTTAAAAACATCCAATGGTTACAAAATCGTAGCATATGTAATTAGATAGGAAAATAATAATATCACCAAATTGTTGGCTTTCCACACTACTTGATACTAAAGATTAGGAAGGAAACCACCATCACTAATACAAAGAGCTATAATAGTTAATGGACTAGATAAATTTAAGTCTAGATTCACTATTACAATTAATTATATTATTAGCAAATATTCAAGGGAGGTACACCCAACTGATCTATTACCATCAATACATTTTTGATCAAAAATATTGCCAGCAATAAAAATCTTGTCGGCATTAAATAAGCCATTGAGTTTGAAATGCCGTAAAACAAAACAAACCAGCAATAAAAATCTTGTCGGCATTAAATAACCCATTGAGTTTGAAATGCCGTAAAACAAAACAAACCAGCAATAAAAAAAACCTTGTCGGCATTAAATAAGCCATTGAGGTTGAGATGCCGTAAAACAAACCAAACGAAACCAAATCAAACCAACCTAAACCGAAAACCTCCAAAATCCGGAGGTATGGCGGGTGTTGACATACCACAAATTTAATAAAGCAACGTTGTTAGGAATGGCATAATTATTGCGTTGCAACATTAGAAATATAATACTGACTTTTTTTCAGTTTTTATTAAATTTAACGGTTATCATGTTTTGTTTTTATACAAATATTGTATTCCTACGTATTGTAATATTTTAATCAAAGCCCGTCATTGTTGGTAAAGACTGATAGCGTACCGAATCTTCCTTCTCACACTGACAGTCATATACTCGATAATATATCCTGCCCCTCCAGGTTTTTATACTTCATATAGAAGTAGTGTTTGGTGTTGCCTTTATGCATCTAGGGGTCATATTTTTCTACACGTACAGAAAGTAGAAAACATTATCTTTATGTGAAATCTTAATTTCACCACTTATAAATCCGTGTGAGCCTTACATTAGTAGCGTCATTACCTTCATCTGTATGTACACAGAATTTATTAAGTATTATATAAAACTACTTTCACGGTAGCGATTTTCCAAGCGTAGCTTAGATGTGGCACAAGGACGAAAGTATGGGGCACACAGTGAGGACTACTTATTCGTAACTGTGTTAGCGAGACCAGCTTGCTAACCATTACACCGCCTCGAGGTTCCCATCTACTTTCACGGTATATGTCATTTATAGAACCATACCTTCAGGGTATATGTTTAAGCTGTGTTATGGAATGAGATATCGTGGCTGGTTTGGTTTGGTCTGGTTTGGTTTGGTTTGGTCTGGTTTGGTTTGGTCTGGTTTGTTTTACGGCATATCAACCTCAATGGGTTATTTAATGCCGACAACATTTTTAGGATATTTTGTATGAATAGAATATGTATTCTTTGGTTTAGTTTGGTTTGGTTTATTTTGTTTTACGGCATATCAACCTCAATGGGTTATTTAATGCCGACAACATTTTTAGGATAGATTTGTATGAATAGAATATGTATTCTTTGGTTTAGTTTGGTTTGGTTTATTTTGTTTTACGGCATATCAACCTCAATGGGTTATTTAATGCCGACAACATTTTTATTGTTGGTAATATTTTGTTTTGTCAAAAATCTATTTCTGGAAATTTTTTTTTCAAAAATGTATTGCTAGTAATATTTATTTTTTAAAAACATTGTTGGTAATTTTTTAATTTCAAAAATGTATTGCTGGAAATAGTTTTTTTTTTCTTCAAAAGTTTATTGCAGGTAATAATTTTTTAAAAGTATTTCTGGTATTAAAACCACTTTTTATAGTTTCATAGTGTTTTACCACAGTTTCGGGGTTAACTATTTGCCCATAGCAGGGACTCTAAAAAGTGCTACCACCCCGGGGCAGGGTGGACCTGGGAACATCAGCAATTAAGAGGTGGTTTCACCCTCCTCAAAACCTCCTTATCAGAGGCCTTGCTGCTGGACGTAGTTTATCGTCATACCCAGGACGGGGGATACCGTGTTTATGTTTGGTTTCCATTAACATTTTATATATACTATATACAAATTACTATAGTATTAGTATATATATATTAGTCTGTATTCCAATATCTGAAAACCAAAGCTCTTCCGGTCCCAACAATTTGGGATAAAGAATTCACAACCTATCTATCTATCTATCTATCTATCTATCTATCTATCTATCTATCTATCTATCTATCTATCTCAGTCTGTCCATATCTATCTATCTCAGTCTGTCCATATCTATCTATCTATCTATCTATCTATCTATCTATCTATCTATCTATCTATCTATCTATCTATCTCAGTCTGTCCATATCTATCTATCTATCTCAGTCTGTCCATATCTATCTATCTATCTATCTATCTATCTATCTATATATCTATCTATCTATCTATCTCAGTCTGTCCATACCTATCTATCTATCTATCTATCTATCTATCTATCTATCTATCTATCTATCTATCTATCTATCTATCTATTTATTTTAGTTTTCAAGATACTAGATTAAATTTGATATTTCCAATAAGCAAATACTTTGCTGTTTTTAAAAAATAATTTAAATTGAAATGGAAGAAGTTTACGTTTAGAAATTGCTAAAATCGCTGATTTTTTGGCGCCATTTTCAGCCATGCGTCATCACGATATACTTCTCTTTATTAAATAAAAATCTTTCTAAATTAAAATACATTTTTCTGAAAATTTATTTGATGAAAATTAGATGATTTAATGTTTAATTAATCTGGTTTTAGACAATTTTATGTTTAAAATATCGCAAAAATGCATTTTTAACACCTTCAGTGAAAGACGGAAGTTTATCTAATTTTTTCTACGGTGGTTATATCTGTAAAAATTACTTGAGGAATATAACGCGAGCGCGTTTCAATATAAGTTTTAACTACCTAGTAAACTTAAAGAATTATGAAAATATTCTCCGTAATCTAATATTTTATCGAATTTTAGGTATTTTGGCTTTAAATTTCCGATAGATTTTCTCTTATTTTCTGATAATTTTATGGATGGACGTTCGTATTTACAAACATCAGCTGGTTTAGACACATTCAAAAATTTGTAAAACTCTTTCTAAAATATTAGGGGTCGCTAAAGTGTAATAAGGTTTTCCATTTATGATTAGAAAATACAGATTGTTCTTAATAACACAATCACTTAACCGGTACAAATTAAGGCAGAATTTTAAAAGATTTAAAACTTTATAAATTATTATAATTAAAATTTAAAAAAAATTAAAAACAATTCTTGTAAAAATTCGTTATGCATCGAAAATTTTATTTTCTTGTGACAAGAGACTTTATAATATATCTTATTCATAAAATGGTAATTAAAATATTTTACAAATAATATAATATTTTCTAATTAAATAACGTCTTTGTTTTGCATTTTTCATTCAATGATTTACAAAAAGAACTTGATGATTTAAATTCTCGACGGAGTTCTGTTTTAATCTATTAAACGATTTTCGCCGACTGATGTCTTTCTTTTCTCTAACTGGGAGCAAGCCTTGTTCAAATGAATCGTTTGGTATCCCAGAAGGAGCTTATAGTAGAGGGCTCCCTCCAATCCTACTGTATACCAACCGTGATATTATTTCTATTCATGTCAATGTTTATTTGGTTTAATTGGCGTTAATTTTGCTTACGATGTGTTATCTTGCATTCATATTTTTCGTCGGAATATGTGAAATTCTGCAGTTTGGACACCACCAGAAGTTGATAAGATGCAAGTTTATTATATATATATATATATATATATATATATATATATATATATATATATATATATATATATATATATATATTTAAGACATTTTTATGTTTAACATTCTTTTTATAGAGATACAAATATTTAAGTAAATGCTCTGTTTATAATAAACAGTATTAAACAACATTTACCGGCCTGAATGTCCGAGAAATTCTAATAGAAAATATTCGTCCTCCGACAGGATTCGAACCTGTATCCTATACGGAACCATCATATAGCCTGACGTGCCGTTTTAGCGATCCGACCACAGACGATCATACGGTAGGCAAGGAGCATTTACTTAAATATTTGTATATTTACTTAAATATTATATATATATCATTGCATTGCTATGACTTATTAGGAAATATAGCAGAGAGGAAACCCGTGGTCTTTTCTACGCTTTTGAATTAGTTATTTTCCTAGATTGGTTGTCCACTTAGTTTACCTACCTCAATCTTTTCCAGTTGTGCTGTCGAACTCTCTGCCTTCGGGCAGAGACGAAACTGGACTAGGCTGAACCGAAGGGCAGAGTCTCGTCCGGGGAATAGAAAGACCCAAAAGCGTTTATGCGGTTTCTATGGGGATTTTTTGGCCGAGCCTACGGGCACGGACGACCCATGTTAAACTCGGTCTTGTGCCACATATAACCGTCGTGTGTCTAATAAATATTGTCTACCTACCTCAGTCCACCTTACGACTTAACAAGTACCTGAACGGAAAAGTGTTTCTAATGAACTTATTACAAAAGCGTACCAGATGCCAAATGTGCATGTGAAAGGGCAGAGAATTCATTAGCTGAAAGATTGTAACCAGTAGGGGATAAAATACGAAGAATATTCGGAAAGAGTTGGATAATTCTAATGGTGATTACGAAAGTGTTTGGAGTGATCACTAGTGATGACGACATTATGTCTCCATTCGTCTTCCCACAATCCATCAGACTCAACCCATCCTCTTCACTTAGATTATTTTCTCGAAAGCTACATATCTACTCAATTTCTTATCTGAAACGTAAACAATGCAATTTTACTAATTTATGTGGAAGTCACCCAATAAAGGCATTAATGGAAAAAAATAGTGAAAAAACTTTAAATATCAGGCAAAGTGCGACACTGAGATCCAAAGACGTATCGGGATGGCCAAAGGTGCATTCCTAAAGCTAAGCAGAGTATTAAGAGACAGGAAAATTTCGTTAGAAACAAAGAGAAGACCACTGGACTGTTACGTGATATGCAATGTAAACATCTGGGAAGTGTTTTAATAGAGGACGGAAAGTGCGACACTGAGATCCAAAGACGTATTGAGAAGGCCAAAGATGCATTACAAAAGCTAAGCAGAGTATTAAGACACAGGAAAATTTCGTTAGAAACAAAGAGAAGAGCACTGGACTGTTACGTGATATGCAATGTAAACATCTGGGAAGTGTTTTAATAAAGGACGGAAAGTGCGACGCTGAGATCCAAAGACGTATTGGGATGGCCAAAGGTGCATTCCAAAAGCTAAGCAGAGTATTAAGAGACAGGAAAATTTCGTTAGAAACAAAGAGAAGAGCACTGGACTGTTACGTGATATGCAATGTAAACAACTGGGAAGTGTTTTAATAGAGGACGGAAAGTACGACACTGCGATCCGAAAACGTATCGGGTTGGCCAAAGACGCATTCCGAAAGCTAAGGAGAGTATTAAGAGACAGGAAAATTTCGTTAGAAACAAAGAGAAGAGCACTGGACTGTTACGTGATATGCAATGTAAAAATCTGGGAAGTGTTTTAATAGACGACGGAAAGTGCGACGCTGAGATCCGAAGACGTATTGGGATGGCCAAAGATGCATTCCAAAAGCTAAGCAGAATATTAAGAGACAGGAAAATTTCGTTAGAAACAAAGAGAAGAGCACTGGACTGTTACGTGATATGCAATGTAAACATCTGGGAAGTGTTTTAATATAGGACGGAAAGTACGACACTGAGATCCGAAGACGTATTGGGATGGCCAAAGATGCATTCCAAAAGCTAAGCAGAGTATTAAGAGACAGGGAAATTTCGTTAGAAACATAGAGAAGAGCACTGGACTGTTACGTGATATGCAATGTAAACATCTGGGAAGTGTTTTAATAGAGGACGGAAAGTGCGACGCTGAGATCCGAAGACGTATCGGGATGGCCAAAGATGCATTCCAAAAGCTAAGCAGAGTATTAAGAGACAGGGAAATTTCGTTAGAAACAAAGAGAAGAGCACTGGACTGTTACGTGATATGCAATGTAAACATCTGGGAAGTGTTTTAATAGAGGACGGAAAGTGCGACACTGAGATCCGAAGACGTATTGGGATGGCCAAAGATGGATTCCAAAAGCTAAGCAGAGTATTAACAGACAGGGAAATTTCGTTAGAAACAAAGAGAAGAGCACTGGACTGTTACGTGATATGCAATGTAAACATCTGGGAAGTGTTTTAATAGAGGACGGAAAGTACGACACTGAGATCCTAAGACGTATTGGGATGACCAAAGATGCATTACAAAAGCTAAGCAGAGTATTAAGAGACAGGAAAATTTCGTTAGAAACAAAGAGAAGAGCACTGGACTGCTACGTGATATGCAATGTACACATCTGGGAAGTGTTTTAATAGAGGACGGAAAGTGCGACACTGAGATCCGAAGGCTTATTGGGATGGCCAAAGATGCATTCCAAAAGCTAAGCAGAGTATTAAGAGACAGGAAAATTTCGTTAGAAACAAAGAGGAGAGCACTGGACTGTTACGTGATATGCAATGTAAACATCTGGGAAGTGTTTTAATAGAGGACGGAAAGTACGAAACTGAGATCCGAAGAATTATCGGGATGGCCAAAGACGCATTCCGAAAGCTAAGCAGAGTATTAAGAGACAGGAAAATTTCGTTAGAAACAAAGAGAAGAGCACTGGACCATTACGTGATATGCAATGTAAACATCTGGGAAGTGTTTTAATAGAGGACGGAGAGTACGACACTGAGATCCGAAGACGTATTGGGATGGCCAAAGACGCATTCCGAAAGCTAAGCAGAGTATTAAGAGACAGGAAAATTTCGTTAGAAACAAAGAGAAGAGCACTGGACTGTTACGTGATATGCAATGTAAACATCTGGGAAGTGTATTAATAGAGGTCAGAAAGTGCGACGCTGAGATCCGAAGACGTATTGGGATGGCCAAAGGTGCATTCCAAAAGCTAAGCAGAGTATTAAGAGACAGGGAAATTTCGTTAGAAACAAAGAGAAGAGCACTGGACTGTTACGTGATATGCAATGTAAACATCTGGGAAGTGTTTTAATAGAGGACGGAAAGTACGACACTGAGATCCGAAGGTGTATTGGGATGGCCAAAGATGCATTCCAAAAGCTAAGCAGAGTATTAAGAGACAGGAAAATTTCCTTAGAAACAAAGAGGAGAGCACTGGACTGTTACGTGATATGCAATGTAAACATCTGGGAAGTGTTTTAATAGAGGACGGAAAGTGCGACACTGAGATCCGAAGGTGTATTGGGATGGCCAAAGATGCATTCCAAAAGCTAAGCAGAGTATTAAGAGACAGGAAAATTTCGTTAGAAACAAAGAGAAGAGCACTGGACTGTTACGTGATATGCAATGTAAACATCTGGGAAGTGTTTTAATAGAGGACGGAAAGTGCGACACTGAGATCCTAAGACGTATTGGGATGACCAAAGATGCATTACAAAAGCTAAGCAGAGTATTAAGAGACAGGAAAATTTCGTTAGAAACAAAGAGAAGAGCACTGGACTGTTACGTGATATGCAATGTAAACAACTGGGAAGTGTTTTAATAGAGGACGGAAAGTGCGACACTGAGATCCAAAGACGTATCGGGATGGCCAAAGACGCATTCCGAAAGCTAAGCAGAGTATTAAGAGACAGGAAAATTTCGTTAGAAACAAAGAGAAGAGCACTGGACTGTTACGTGATATGCAATGTAAACAACTGGGAAGTGTTTTAATAGAGGACGGAAAGTACGACACTGCGATCCGAAGACGTATCGGGTTGGCCAAAGACGCATTCCGAAAGCTAAGGAGAGTATTAAGAGACAGGAAAATTTCGTTAGAAACAAAGAGAAGAGCACTGGACTGTTACGTGATATGCAATGTAAAAATCTGGGAAGTGTTTTAATAGACGACGGAAAGTGCGACGCTGAGATCCGAAGACGTATTGGGATGGCCAAAGATGCATTCCAAAAGCTAAGCAGAATATTAAGAAACAGGAAAATTTCGTTAGAAACAAAGAGAAGAGCACTGGACTGTTACGTGATATGCAATGTAAACATCTGGGAAGTGTTTTAATATAGGACGGAAAGTACGACACTGAGATCCGAAGACGTATTGGGATGGCCAAAGATGCATTCCAAAAGCTAAGCAGAGTATTAAGAGACAGGGAAATTTCGTTAGAAACAAAGAGTAGAGCACTGGACTGTTACGTGATATGCAATGTAAACATCTGGGAAGTGTTTTAATAGAGGACGGAAAGTGCGACGCTGAGATCCGAAGACGTATCGGGATGGCCAAAGATGCATTCCAAAAGCTAAGCAGAGTATTAAGAGACAGGGAAATTTCGTTAGAAACAAAGAGAAGAGCACTGGACTGTTACGTGATATGCAATGTAAACATCTGGGAAGTGTTTTAATAGAGGACGGAAAGTGCGACACTGAGATCCGAAGACGTATTGGGATGGCCAAAGATGCATTCCAAAAGCTAAGCAGAGTATTAACAGACAGGGAAATTTCGTTAGAAACAAAGAGAAGAGCACTGGACTGTTACGTGATATGCAATGTAAACATCTGGAAAGTGTTTTAATAGAGGTCGGAAAGTGCGACGCTGAGATCCGTAGACGTATTGGGATGGCCAAAGGTGCATTCCAAAAGCTAAGCAGAGTATTAAGAGACAGGAAAATTTCGTTAGAAACAAAGAGAAGAGCACTGGACTGTTACGTGATATGCAATGTAAACATCTGGGAAGTGTTTTAATAGAGGACGGAAAGTGCGACACTGAGATCCTAAGACGTATTGGGATGACCAAAGATGCATTACAAAAGCTAAGCAGAGTATTAAGAGACAGGAAAATTTCGTTAGAAACAAAGAGAAGAGCACTGGACTGCTACGTGATATGCAATGTACACATCTGGGAAGTGTTTTAATAGAGGACGGAAAGTGCGACACTGAGATCCGAAGGCTTATTGGGATGGCCAAAGATGCATTCCAAAAGCTAAGCAGAGTATTAAGAGACAGGAAAATTTCGTTAGAAACAAAGAGAAGAGCACTGGACTGTTACGTGATATGCAATGTAAACATCTGGGAAGTGTTTTAATAGAGGACGGAAAGTACGACACTGAGATCCGAAGACGTATCGGGATGGCCAAAGACGCATTCCGAAAGCTAAGCAGAGTATTAAGAGACAGGAAAATTTCGTTAGAAACAAAGAGAAGAGCACTGGACTGTTACGTGATATGCAATGTAAACATCTGGGAAGTGTTTTAATAGAGGACGGAAAGTACGATACTGAGATCCGAAGACGTATTGGGATGGCCAAAGACGCATTCCGAAAGCTAAGCAGAGTATTAAGAGACAGGAAAATTTCGTTAGAAATAAAGAGAAGAGCACTGGACTGTTACGTGATATACAATGTAAACATCTGGGAAGTGTTTTAATAGAGGACGGAAAGTACGACACTGAGATCCGAAGACGTATCGGGATGGCCAAAGACGCATTCCGAAAGCTAAGCAGAGTATTAAGAGACAGGAAAATTTCGTTAGAAACAAAGAGAAGAGCACTGGACTGTTACGTGATATGCAATGTAAACATCTGGGAAGTGTTTTAATAGAGGACGGAGAGTACGACACTGAGATCCGAAGACGTATTGGGATGGCCAAAGACGCATTCCGAAAGCTAAGCAGAGTATTAAGAGACAGGAAAATTTCGTTTGAAACAAAGAGAAGAGCACTGGACTGTTACGTGATATGCAATGTAAACATCTGGGAAGTGTTTTAATAGAGGACGGAAAGTGCGACAGTGAGATCCGAAGGTGTATTGGGATGGCCAAAGATGCATTCCAAAAGCTAAGCAGAGTATTAAGAGACAGGAAAATTTCGTTAGAAACAAAGAGGAGAGCACTGGACTGTTACGTGATATGCAATGTAAACATCTGGGAAGTGTTTTAATAGAGGACGGAAAGTGCGAAACTGAGATCCTAAGACGTATTGTGATGACCAAAGATGCATTCCAAAAGCTAAGCAGAGTATTAAGAGACAGGAAAATTTCGTTAGAAACAAAGAGAAGAGCACTGGACTGTTACGTGATATGCAATGTAAACATCTGGGAAGTGTTTTAATAGAAAACGGAAAGTGCGACACTGAGATCCTAAGACGTATTGGGATGACCAAAGATGCATTACAAAAGCTAAGCAGAGTATTAAGAGACAGGAAAATTTCGTTAGAGACAAAGAGAAGAGCACTGGACTGTTACGTGATATGCAATGTAAACATCTGGGAAGTGTTTTAATAGAGGACGGAAAGTACGACACTGAGATCCGAAGACGTATTGGGATGGCCAAAGA
The DNA here is from genome assembly GCA_964036315.1 of Acanthosepion esculentum. NCBI lineage: Eukaryota > Metazoa > Mollusca > Cephalopoda > Sepiida > Sepiidae > Acanthosepion > Acanthosepion esculentum. The sequence goes on from OZ038516.1 coordinate 55,985,073, forward strand.
CGCATTCCGAAAGCTAAGCAGAGTATTAAGAGACAGGAAAATTTCGTTAGAAATAAAGAGAAGAGCACTGGACTGTTACGTGATATGCAATGTAAACATCTGGGAAGGGTTTTAATAGAGGACGGAAAGTACGACACTGAGATCCGAAGACGTATCGGGATGGCCAATGTCGCATTCCGAAAGCTAAGCAGAGTATTAAGAGACAGGGAAATTTCGTTAGAAACAAAGAGAAGAGCACTGGACTGTTACGTGATATGCAATGTAAACATCTGGGAAGTGTTTTAATAGAGGACGGAAAGTACGACACTGAGATCCGAAGATGTATTGGGATGGCCAAAGACGCATTCCGAAAGCTAAGCAGAGTATTAAGAGACAGGAAAATTTCGTTAGAAAGAAAGAGAAGAGGACTGGACTGTTACGTGATATGCAATGTAAACACCTGGGAAGTGTTTTAATAGAGGACGGAAAGTGCGACACTGAGATCCGAAGACGTATTGGGATGGCCAAAGACGCATTCCGAAAGCTAAGCAGAGTATTAAGAGACAGGAAAATTTCGTTAGAAACAAAGAGAAGAGCACTGGACTGTTACGTGATATGCAATGTAAACAACTGGGAAGTGTTTTAATAGAGGACGGAAAGTACGACACTGCGATCCGAAGACGTATCGGGTTGGCCAAAGACGCATTCCGAAAGCTAAGGAGAGTATTAAGAGACAGGAAAATTTCGTTAGAAACAAAGAGAAGAGCACTGGACTGTTACGTGATATGCAATGTAAAAATCTGGGAAGTGTTTTAATAGACGACGGAAAGTGCGACGCTGAGATCCGAAGACGTATTGGGATGGCCAAAGATGCATTCCAAAAGCTAAGCAGAATATTAAGAAACAGGAAAATTTCGTTAGAAACAAAGAGAAGAGCACTGGACTGTTACGTGATATGCAATGTAAACATCTGGGAAGTGTTTTAATATAGGACGGAAAGTACGACACTGAGATCCGAAGACGTATTGGGATGGCCAAAGATGCATTCCAAAAGCTAAGCAGAGTATTAAGAGACAGGGAAATTTCGTTAGAAACAAAGAGTAGAGCACTGGACTGTTACGTGATATGCAATGTAAACATCTGGGAAGTGTTTTAATAGAGGACGGAAAGTGCGACACTGAGATCCGAAGACGTATCGGGATGGCCAAAGATGCATTCCAAAAGCTAAGCAGAGTATTAAGAGACAGGGAAATTTCGTTAGAAACAAAGAGAAGAGCACTGGACTGTTACGTGATATGCAATGTAAACATCTGGGAAGTGTTTTAATAGAGGACGGAAAGTGCGACACTGAGATCCGAAGACGTATTGGGATGGCCAAAGATGCATTCCAAAAGCTAAGCAGAGTATTAACAGACAGGGAAATTTCGTTAGAAACAAAGAGAAGAGCACTGGACTGTTACGTGATATGCAATGTAAACATCTGGAAAGTGTTTTAATAGAGGTCGGAAAGTGCGACGCTGAGATCCGTAGACGTATTGGGATGGCCAAAGGTGCATTCCAAAAGCTAAGCAGAGTATTAAGAGACAGGAAAATTTCGTTAGAAACAAAGAGAAGAGCACTGGACTGTTACGTGATATGCAATGTAAACATCTGGGAAGTGTTTTAATAGAGGACGGAAAGTGCGACACTGAGATCCTAAGACGTATTGGGATGACCAAAGATGCATTACAAAAGCTAAGCAGAGTATTAAGAGACAGGAAAATTTCGTTAGAAACAAAGAGAAGAGCACTGGACTGCTACGTGATATGCAATGTACACATCTGGGAAGTGTTTTAATAGAGGACGGAAAGTGCGACACTGAGATCCGAAGGCTTATTGGGATGGCCAAAGATGCATTCCAAAAGCTAAGCAGAGTATTAAGAGACAGGAAAATTTCGTTAGAAACAAAGAGAAGAGCACTGGACTGTTACGTGATATGCAATGTAAACATCTGGGAAGTGTTTTAATAGAGGACGGAAAGTACGACACTGAGATCCGAAGACGTATCGGGATGGCCAAAGACGCATTCCGAAAGCTAAGCAGAGTATTAAGAGACAGGAAAATTTCGGTAGAAACAAAGAGAAGAGCACTGGACTGTTACGTGATATGCAATGTAAACATCTGGGAAGTGTTTTAATAGAGGACGGAAAGTACGATACTGAGATCCGAAGACGTATTGGGATGGCCAAAGACGCATTCCGAAAGCTAAGCAGAGTATTAAGAGACAGGAAAATTTCGTTAGAAATAAAGAGAAGAGCACTGGACTGTTACGTGATATACAATGTAAACATCTGGGAAGTGTTTTAATAGAGGACGGAAAGTACGACACTGAGATCCGAAGACGTATCGGGATGGCCAAAGACGCATTCCGAAAGCTAAGCAGAGTATTAAGAGACAGGAAAATTTCGTTAGAAACAAAGAGAAGAGCACTGGACTGTTACGTGATATGCAATGTAAACATCTGGGAAGTGTTTTAATAGAGGACGGAGAGTACGACACTGAGATCCGAAGACGTATTGGGATGGCCAAAGACGCATTCCGAAAGCTAAGCAGAGTATTAAGAGACAGGAAAATTTCGTTTGAAACAAAGAGAAGAGCACTGGACTGTTACGTGATATGCAATGTAAACATCTGGGAAGTGTTTTAATAGAGGACGGAAAGTGCGACAGTGAGATCCGAAGGTGTATTGGGATGGCCAAAGATGCATTCCAAAAGCTAAGCAGAGTATTAAGAGACAGGAAAATTTCGTTAGAAACAAAGAGGAGAGCACTGGACTGTTACGTGATATGCAATGTAAACATCTGGGAAGTGTTTTAATAGAGGACGGAAAGTGCGAAACTGAGATCCTAAGACGTATTGTGATGACCAAAGATGCATTCCAAAAGCTAAGCAGAGTATTAAGAGACAGGAAAATTTCGTTAGAAACAAAGAGAAGAGCACTGGACTGTTACGTGATATGCAATGTAAACATCTGGGAAGTGTTTTAATAGAAAACGGAAAGTGCGACACTGAGATCCTAAGACGTATTGGGATGACCAAAGATGCATTACAAAAGCTAAGCAGAGTATTAAGAGACAGGAAAATTTCGTTAGAGACAAAGAGAAGAGCACTGGACTGTTACGTGATATGCAATGTAAACATCTGGGAAGTGTTTTAATAGAGGACGGAAAGTACGACACTGAGATCCGAAGACGTATTGGGATGGCCAAAGACGCATTCCGAAAGCTAAGCAGAGTATTAAGAGACAGGAAAATTTCGTTAGAAATAAAGAGAAGAGCACTGGACTGTTACGTGATATGCAATGTAAACATCTGGGAAGGGTTTTAATAGAGGACGGAAAGTACGACACTGAGATCCGAAGACGTATCGGGATGGCCAATGTCGCATTCCGAAAGCTAAGCAGAGTATTAAGAGACAGGGAAATTTCGTTAGAAACAAAGAGAAGAGCACTGGACTGTTACATGATATGCAATGTAAACATCTGGGAAGTGTTTTAATAGAGGACGGAAAGTACGACACTGAGATCCGAAGATGTATTGGGATGGCCAAAGACGCATTCCGAAAGCTAAGCAGAGTATTAAGAGACAGGAAAATTTCGTTAGAAAGAAAGAGAAGAGGACTGGACTGTTACGTGATATGCAATGTAAACACCTGGGAAGTGTTTTAATAGAGGACGGAAAGTGCGACACTGAGATCCGAAGACGTATTGGGATGGCCAAAGACGCATTCCGAAAGCTAAGCAGAGTATTAAGAGACAGGAAATTTTCGTTAGAAACAAAGAGAAGAACACTGGACTGTTACGTGATATGCAATGTAAACATGTGGGTAGTGTTTTAATAGAGGACGGAAAGTACGACACTGAGATCCGAAGACGTATCGGGATGGCCAAAGTCGCATTCCGAAAGCTAAGCAGAGTATTAAGAGACAGGAAAATTTCGTTAGAAACAAAGAGAAGGGCACTGGACTGTTACGTGATATGCAATGTAAACATCTGGGAAATGTTTTAATAGAGGACGGAAAGTGCGACACTGAGATCCTAAGACGTATTGGGATGACCAAAGATGCATTACAAAAGCTAAGCAGAGTATTAAGAGACAGGAAAATTTCGTTAGAAACAAAGAGAAGAGCACTGGACTGTTACGTGATATGCAATGTAAACATCTGGGAAGTGTTTTAATAGAGGACGGAAAGTACGACACTGAGATCCGAAGATGTATTGGGATGGCCAAAGACGCATTCCGAAAGCTAAGCAGAGTATTAAGAGACAGGAAAATTTCGTTAGAAATAAAGAGAAGAGCACTGGACTGTTACGTGATATGCAATGTAAACATCTGGGAAGGGTTTTAATAGAGGACGGAAAGTACGACACTGAGATCCGAAGACGTATCGGGATGGCCAAAGTCGCATTCCGAAAGCTAAGCAGAGTATTAAGAGACAGGGAAATTTCGTTAGAAACAAAGAGAAGAGCACTGGACTGTTACGTGATATGCAATGTAAACATCTGGGAAGTGTTTTAATAGAGGACGGAAAGTACGACACTGAGATCCGAAGATGTATTGGGATGGCCAAAGACGCATTCCGAAAGCTAAGCAGAGTATTAAGAGACAGGAAAATTTCGTTAGAAAGAAAGAGAAGAGGACTAGACTGTTACGTGATATGCAATGTAAACACCTGGGAAGTGTTTTAATAGAGGACGGAAAGTGCGACACTGAGATCCGAAGACGTATTGGGATGGCCAAAGACGCATTCCGAAAGCTAAGCAGAGTATTAAGAGACAGGAAATTTTCGTTACAAACAAAGAGAAGAACACTGGACTGTTACGTGATATGCAATGTAAACATGTGGGTAGTGTTTTAATAGAGGACGGAAAGTACGACACTGAGATCCGAAGACGTATCGGGATGGCCAAAGTCGCATTCCGAAAGCTAAGCAGAGTATTAAGAGACAGGAAAATTTCGTTAGAAACAAAGAGAAGGGCACTGGACTGTTACGTGATATGCAATGTAAACATCTGGGAAATGTTTTAATAGAGGACGGAAAGTGCGACACTGAGATCCTAAGACGTATTGGGATGACCAAAGATGCATTACAAAAGCTAAGCAGAGTATTAAGAGACAGGAAAATTTCGTTAGAAACAAAGAGAAGAGCACTGGACTGTTACGTGATATGCAATGTAAACATCTGGGAAGTGTTTTAATAGAGGACGGAAAGTACGACACTGAGATCTGAAGACGTATTGGGATGGCCAAAGACGCATTCCGAAAGCTAAGCAGAGTATTAAGAGACATGAAAATTTCGTTAGAAATAAAGAGAAGACCACTGGACTGTTACGTGATATGCAATGTAAACATCTGGGAAGTGTTTTAATAGAGTACGGAAAGTACGACACTGAGATCCGAAGACGTATTGGGATGGCCAAAGACGCATTCCGAAAGCTAAGCAGAGTATTAAGAGACAGGAAAATTTCGTTAGAAACAAAGAGAAGAGCACTGGACTGTTACGTGATATGCAATGTAAACATCTGGGAAGTGTTTTAATAGAGGACGGAGAGTACGACACTGAGATCTGAAGACGTATTGTGATGGCCAAAGACGCATTCCGAAAGCTAAGCAGAGTATTAAGAGACAGGAAAATTTCGTTAGAAACAAAGAGAAGAACACTGGACTGTTACATGATATGCAATGTAAACATCTGGGAAGTGTATTAATAGAGGTCAGAAAGTGCGACGCTGAGATCCGAAGACGTATTGGGATGGCCAAAGGTGCATTCCAAAAGCTAAGCAGAGTATTAAGAGACAGGGAAATTTCGTTAGAAACAAAGAGAAGAGCACTGGACTGTTACGTGATATGCAATGTAAACATCTGGGAAGTGTTTTAATAGAGGACGGAAAGTGCGACACTGAGATCCGAAGGTGTATTGGGATGGCCAAAGATGCATTCCAAAAGCTAAGCAGAGTATTAAGAGACAGGAAAATTTCGTTAGAAACAAAGAGAAGAGCACTGGACTGTTACGTGATATGCAATGTAAACATCTGGGAAGTGTTTTAATAGAGGACGGAAAGTGCGACACTGAGATCCTAAGACGTATTGGGATGACCAAAGATGCATTACAAAAGCTAAGCAGAGTATTAAGAGACAGGAAAATTTCGTTAGAAACAAAGAGAAGAGCACTGGACTGTTACGTGATATGCAATGTAAACAACTGGGAAGTGTTTTAATAGAGGACGGAAAGTGCGACACTGAGATCCAAAGACGTATCGGGATGGCCAAAGACGCATTCCGAAAGCTAAGCAGAGTATTAAGAGACAGGAAAATTTCGTTAGAAACAAAGAGAAGAGCACTGGACTGTTACGTGATATGCAATGTAAACAACTGGGAAGTGTTTTAATAGAGGACGGAAAGTACGACACTGCGATCCGAAGACGTATCGGTTTGGCCAAAGACGCATTCCGAAAGCTAAGGAGAGTATTAAGAGACAGGAAAATTTCGTTAGAAACAAAGAGAAGATCACTGGACTGTTACGTGATATGCAATGTAAAAATCTGGGAAGTGTTTTAATAGACGACGGAAAGTGCGACGCTAAGATCCGAAGACGTATTGGGATGGCCAAAGATGCATTCCAAAAGCTAAGCAGAATATTAAGAGACAGGAAAATTTCGTTAGAAACAAAGAGAAGAGCACTGGACTGTTACGTGATATGCAATGTAAACATCTGGGAAGTGTTTTAATATAGGACGGAAAGTACGACACTGAGATCCGAAGACGTATTGGGATGGCCAAAGATGCATTCCAAAAGCTAAGCAGAGTATTAAGAGACAGGGAAATTTCGTTAGAAACAAAGAGAAGAGCACTGGACTGTTACGTGATATGCAATGTAAACATCTGGGAAGTGTTTTAATAGAGGACGGAAAGTGCGACACTGAGATCCTAAGACGTATTGGGATGACCAAAGATGCATTACAAAAGCTAAGCAGAGTATTAAGAGACAGGAAAATTTCGTTAGAAACAAAGAGAAGAGCACTGGACTGCTACGTGATATGCAATGTACACATCTGGGAAGTGTTTTAATAGAGGACGGAAAGTGCGACACTGAGATCCGAAGGCTTATTGGGATGGCCAAAGATGCATTCCAAAAGCTAAGCAGAGTATTAAGAGACAGGAAAATTTCGTTAGAAACAAAGAGAAGAGCACTGGACTGTTACGTGATATGCAATGTAAACATCTGGGAAGTGTTTTAATAGAGGACGGAAAGTACGACACTGAGATCCGAAGACGTATCGGGATGGCCAAAGACGCATTCCGAAAGCTAAGCAGAGTATTAAGAGACAGGAAAATTTCGTTAGAAACAAAGAGAAGAGCACTGGACTGTTACGTGATATGCAATGTAAACATCTGGGAATTGTTTTAATAGAGGACGGAAAGAACGACACTGAGATCCGAAGACGTATTGGGATGGCCAAAGACGCATTCCGAAAGCTAAGCAGAGTATTAAGAGACAGGAAAATTTCGTTAGAAATAAAGAGAAGAGCACTGGACTGTTACGTGATATGCAATGTAAACATCTGGGAAGTGTTTTAATAGAGGACGGAAAGTACGACACTGAGATCCGAAGACGTATCGGGATGGCCAAAGACGCATTCCGAAAGCTAAGCAGAGTATTAAGAGACAGGAAAATTTCGTTAGAAACAAAGAGAAGAGCACTGGACTGTTACGTGATATGCAATGTAAACATCTGGGAAGTGTTTTAATAGAGGACGGAGAGTACGACACTGAGATCCGAAGACGTATTGGGATGGCCAAAGACGCATTCCGAAAGCTAAGCAGAGTATTAAGAGACAGGAAAATTTCGTTTGAAACAAAGAGAAGAGCACTGGACTGTTACGTGATATGCAATGTAAACATCTGGGAAGTGTATTAATAGAGGTCAGAAAGTGCGACGCTGAGATCCGAAGACGTATTGGGATGGCCAAAGGTGCATTCCAAAAGCTAAGCAGAGTATTAAGAGACAGGGAAATTTCGTTAGAAACAAAGAGAAGAGCACTGGACTGTTACGTGATATGCAATGTAAACATCTGGGAAGTGTTTTAATAGAGGACGGAAAGTACGACACTGAGATCCGAAGGTGTATTGAGATGGCCAAAGATGCATTCCAAAAGCTAAGCAGAGTATTAAGAGACAGGAAAATTTCGTTAGAAACAAAGAGGAGAGCACTGGACTGTTACGTGATATGCAATGTAAACATCTGGGAAGTGTTTTAATAGAGGACGGAAAGTGCGACACTGAGATCCGAAGGTGTATTGGGATGGCCAAAGATGCATTCCAAAAGCTAAGCAGAGTATTAAGAGACAGGAAAATTTCGTTAGAAACAAAGAGGAGAGCACTGGACTGTTACGTGATATGCAATGTAAACATCTGGGAAGTGTTTTAATAGAGGACGGAAAGTGCGACACTGAGATCCTAAGACGTATTGTGATGACCAAAGATGCATTCCAAAAGCTAAGCAGAGTATTAAGAGACAGGAAAATTTCGTTAGAAACAAAGAGAAGAGCACTGGACTGTTACGTGATATGCAATGTAAACATCTGGGAAGTGTTTTAATAGAGGACGGAAAGTGCGACACTGAGATCCTAAGACGTATTGGGATGACCAAAGATGCATTCCAAAAGCTAAGCAGAGTATTAACAGACAGGGAAATTTCGTTAGAAACAAAGAGAAGAGCACTGGACTGTTACGTGATATGCAATGTAAACATCTGGAAAGTGTTTTAATAGAGGTCGGAAAGTGCGACGCTGCGATCCGTAGACGTATTGGGATGGCCAAAGGTGCATTCCAAAAGCTAAGCAGAGTATTAAGAGACAGGAAAATTTCGTTAGAAACAAAGAGAAGAGCACTGGACTGTTACGTGATATGCAATGTAAACATCTGGGAAGTGTTTTAATAGAGGACGGAAAGTGCGACACTGAGATCCTAAGACGTATTGGGATGACCAAAGATGCATTACAAAAGCTAAGCAGAGTATTAAGAGACAGGAAAATTTCGTTAGAAACAAAGAGAAGAGCACTGGACTGCTACGTGATATGCAATGTACACATCTGGGAAGTGTTTTAATAGAGGACGGAAAGTGCGACACTGAGATCCGAAGGCTTATTGGGATGGCCAAAGATGCATTCCAAAAGCTAAGCAGAGTATTAAGAGACAGGAAAATTTCGTTAGAAACAAAGAGAAAAGCACTGGACTGTTACGTGATATGCAATGTAAACATCTGGGAAGTGTTTTAATAGAGGACGGAAAGTACGACACTGAGATCCGAAGGTGTATTGGGATGGCCAAAGATGCATTCCAAAAGCTAAGCAGAGTATTAAGAGACAGGAAAATTTCGTTAGAAACAAAGAGGAGAGCACTGGACTGATACGTGATATGCAATGTAAACATCTGGGAAGTGTTTTAATAGAGGACGGAAAGTGCGACACTGATATCCTAAGACGTATTGTGATGACCAAAGATGCATTCCAAAAGCTAAGCAGAGTATTAAGAGACAGGAAAATTTCGTTAGAAACAAAGAGAAGAGCACTGGACTGTTACGTGATATGCAATGTAAACATCTGGGAAGTGTTTTAATAGAGGACGGAAAGTGCGACACTGAGATCCTAAGACGTATTGGGATGACCAAAGATGCATTACAAAAGCTAAGCAGAGTATTAAGAGACAGGAAAATTTCGTTACAAACAAAGAGAAGAGCACTGGACTGTTACGTGATATGCAATGTAAACATCTGGGAAGTGTTTTAATAGAGGACGGAAAGTACGACACTGAGATCCGAAGACGTATTGGGATGGCCAAAGACGCATTCCGAAAGCTAAGCAGAGTATTAAGAGACAGGAAAATTTCGTTAGAAATAAAGAGAAGAGCACTGGACTGTTACGTGATATGCAATGTAAACATCTGGGAAGTGTTTTAATAGAGGACGGAAAGTACGACACTGAGATCCGAAGACGTATTGGGATGGCCAAAGACGCATTCCGAAAGCTAAGCAGAGTATTAAGAGACAGGAAATTTTCGTTAGAAACAAAGAGAAGAACACTGGACTGTTACGTGATATGCAATGTAAACATCTGGGTAGTGTTTTAATAGAGGACGGAAAGTACGACACTGAGATCCGAAGACGTATCGGGATGGCCAAAATCGCATTCCGAAAGCTAAGCAGAGTATTAAGAGACAGGAAAATTTCGTTAGAAACAAAGAGAAGAGCACTGGACTGTTACGTGATATGCAATGTAAACATCTGGGAAGTGTTTTAATAGAGGACGGAAAGTGCGACACTGAGATCCGAAGACGTATTGGGATGGCCAAAGATGCATTCCAAAAGCTAAGCAGAGTATTAAGAGACAGGGAAATTTCGTTAGAAACAAAGAGAAGAGCACTGGACTGTTACGTGATATGCAATGTAAACATCTGGGAAGTGTTTTAATAGAGGACGGAAAGTGCGACACTGAGATCCGAAGACGTATTGGGATGGCCAAAGACGCATTCCGAAAGCTAAGCAGAGTATTAAGAGACAGGAAAATTTCGTTAGAAACAAAGAGAAGGGCACTGGACTGTTACGTGATATGCAATGTAAACATCTGGGAAGTGTTTTAATAGAGGACGGAAAGTGCGACACTGAGATCCGAAGACGTATTGGGATGGCCAAAGACGCATTCCGAAAGCTAGCAGAGTATTAAGAGACAGGAAAATTTCGTTAGAAACAAAGAGAAGAGCACTGGACTGTTACGTGATATGCAATGTAAACATCTGGGAAGTGTTTTAATAGAGGACGGAAAGTGCGACACTGAGATCCTAAGACGTATCGGGATGACCAAAGATGCATTACAAAAGCTAAGCAGAGTATTAAGAGACAGGAAAATTTCGTTAGAAACAAAGAGAAGAGCACTGGACTGTTACGTGATATGCAATGTAAACATCTGGGAAGTGTTTTAATAGAGGACGGAAAGTGCGACGCTGAGATCCGAAGACGTATTGGGATGGCCAAAGATGCATTACAAAAGCAAAGCAGAGTATTAAGAGACAGGAAAATTTCGTTAGAAACAAAGAGAAGAGCCCTGGACTGTTACGTGATATGCAATGTAAACATCTGGGAAGTGTTTTAATAGAGGACGGAAAGTGCGACACTGAGATCCTAAGACGTATTGGGATGACCAAAGATGCATTACAAAAGCTAAGCAGAGTATTAAGAGACAGGAAAATTTCGTTAGAAACAAAGAGAAGAGCACTGGACTGTTACGTGATATGCAATGTAAACATCTGGGAAGTGTTTTAATAGAGGACGGAAAGTACGACACTGAGATCTGAAGACGTATTGGGATGGCCAAAGACGCATTCCGAAAGCTAAGCAGAGTATTAAGAGACATGAAAATTTCGTTAGAAATAAAGAGAAGACCACTGGACTGTTACGTGATATGCAATGTAAACATCTGGGAAGTGTTTTAATAGAGGACGGAAAGTACGACACTGAGATCCGAAGACGTATTGGGATGGCCAAAGACGCATTCCGAAAGCTAAGCAGAGTATTAAGAGACAGGAAAATTTCGTTAGAAACAAAGAGAAGAGCACTGGACTGTTACGTGATATGCAATGTAAACATCTGGGAAGTGTTTTAATAGAGGACGGAGAGTACGACACTGAGATCTGAAGACGTATTTGGATGGCCAAAGACGCATTCCGAAAGCTAAGCAGAGTATTAAGAGACAGGAAAATTTCGTTAGAAACAAAGAGAAGAGCACTGGACTGTTACATGATATGCAATGTAAACATCTGGGAAGTGTATTAATAGAGGTCGGAAAGTGCGACGCTGAGATCCGAAGACGTATTGGGATGGCCAAAGGTGCATTCCAAAAGCTAAGCAGAGTATTAAGAGACATGAAAATTTCGTTAGAAACAAAGAGAAGAGCACTGGACTGTTACGTGATATGCAATGTAAACATCTGGGAAGTGTTTTAATAGAGGACGGAGAGTACGACACTGAGATCCGAAGACGTATTGGGATGGCCAAAGACGCATTCCGAAAGCTAAGCAGAGTATTAAGAGACAGGAAAATTTCGTTAGAAACAAAGAGAAGAGCACTGGACTGTTACGTGATATGCAATGTAAACATCTGGGAAGTGTTTTAATAGAGGACGGAGAGTACGACACTGGGATCTGAAGACGTATTGGGATGGCCAAAGACGCATTCCGAAAGCTAAGCAGAGTATTAAGAGACAGGAAAATTTCGTTAGAAACAAAGAGAAGAGCACTGGACTGTTACATGATATGCAATGTAAACATCTGGGAAGTGTATTAATAGAGGTCGGAAAGTGCGACACTGAGATCCGAAGACGTATTGGGATGGCCAAAGATGCATTCCAAAAGCTAAGCACAGTATTAAGAGACAGGAAAATTTCGTTAGAAACAAAGAGAAGAGCACTGGACTGTTACGTGATATGCAATGTAAACATCTGGGAAGTGTTTTAATAGAGGACGGAGAGTACGACACTGAGATCCGAAGACGTATTGGGATGGCCAAAGACGCATTCCGAAAGCTAAGCAGAGTATTAAGAGACAGGAAAATTTCGTTAGAAACAAAGAGAAAAGCACTGGACTGTTACGTGATATGCAATGTAAACATCTGGGAAGTGTATTAATAGAGGTCGGAAAGTGCGACGCTGAGATCCGAAGACGTATTGGGATGGCCAAAGGTGCATTCCAAAAGCTAAGCAGAGTATTAAGAGACAGGAAAATTTCGTTAGAAACAAAGAGAAGAGCACTGGACTGTTACGTGATATGCAATGTAAACATCTGGGAAGTGTTTTAATAGAGGACGGAGAGTACGACACTGAGATCCGAAGACGTATTGGGATGGCCAAAGACGCATTCCGAAAGCTAAGCAGTGTATTAAGAGACAGGAAAATTTCGTTAGAAACAAAGAGAAGAGCACTGGACTTTTACGTGATATGCAATGTAAACATCTGGGAAGTGTTTTAATAGAGGGCGGAAAGTGCGACATTGAGATCGGAAGACGTATTGGGATGGCCAAAGATGCATTCCAAAAGCTAAGCAGAGTATTAAGAGACAGGAAAATTTCGTTAGAAACAAAGAGAAGAGCACTGGACTGTTACGTGATATGCAATGTAAACATCTGGGATGTGTTTTAATAGAGGACGGAAAGTACGACTCTGAGATCCGAAGACGTATCGGGATGGTCAAAGACGTATTCCGAAAGCTAAGCAGAGTATTAAGAGACAGGAAAATTTCGTTAGAAACAAAGAGAAGAACACTGGACTGTTACGTGATATGCAATGTAAACATCTGGGAAGTGTTTTAATAGAGGACGGAAAGTACGACACTGAGATCCGAAGATGTATTGGGATGTCCCAAGATGCATTCCAAAAGGTAAGCAGAGTATTAAGAGACAGGAAAATTTCGTTAGAAACAAAGAGAACACTGGACTGTTACGTGATATGCAATGTAAACATCTAGGAAGTGTTTTAATAGAGGACGGAAAGTACGACACTGAGATCCGAAGACGTATTGGGATGGCCAAAGACGCATTCCGAAAGCTAAGCAGAGTATTAATAGACAGGGAAATTTCGTTAGAAAGAAAGAGAAGAGCACTGGACTGTTACGTGATATGCAATGTAAACATCTGGGAAGGGTTTTAATAGAGGACGGAAAGTACAACACTGAGATCCGAAGACGTATCGGGATGGCCAAAGTCGCATTCCGAAAGCTAAGCAGAGTATTAAGAGACAGGGAAATTTCGTTAGAAACAAAGAGAAGAGCACTGGACTGTTACGTGATATGCAATGTAAACATCTGGGAAGTGTTTTAATAGAGGACGGAAAGTACGACACTGAGATCCGAAGATGTATTGGGATGGCCAAAGACGCATTCCGAAAGCTAAGCAGAGTATTAAGAGACAGGAAAATTTCGTTAGAAAGAAAGAGAAGAGCACTGGACTGTTACGTGATATGCAATGTAAACACCTGGGAAGTGTTTTAATAGAGGACGGAAAGTTCGACATTGAGATCCGAAGACGTATTGGGATGGCCAAAGACGCATTCCGAAAGCTAAGCAGAGTATTAAGAGACAGGAAATTTTCGTTAGAAACAAAGAGAAGAACACTGGACTGTTACGTGATATGCAATGTAAACATCTGGGTAGTGTTTTAATAGAGGACGGAAAGTACGACACTGAGATCCGAAGACGTATCGGGATGGCCAAAGTCGCATTCCGAAAGCTAAGCAGAGTATTAAGAGACAGGAAAATTTCGTTAGAAACAAAGAAAAGAGCACTGGACTGTTACGTGATATGCAATGTAAACATCTGGGAAGTGTTTTAATAGAGGACGGAAAGTGCGACACTGAGATCCGAAGACGTATTGGGATGGCCAAAGATGCATTCCAAAAGCTAAGCAGAGTATTAAGAGACAGGGAAATTTCGTTAGAAACAAAGAGAAGAGCACTGGACTGTTACGTGATATGCAATGTAAACATCTGGGAAGTGTTTTAATAGAGGACGGAAAGTGCGACACTGAGATCCGAAGACGTATTGGGATGGCCAAAGACGCATTCCGAAAGCTAAGCAGAGTATTAAGAGACAGGAAAATTTCGTTAGAAACAAAGAGAAGGGCACTGGACTGTTACGTGATATGCAATGTAAACATCTGGGAAGTGATTTAATAGAGGACGGAAAGTGCGACACTGAGATCCGAAGACGTATTGGGATGGCCAAAGACGCATTCCGAAAGCTAGCAGAGTATTAAGAGACAGGAAAATTTCGTTAGAAACAAAGAGAAGAGCACTGGACTGTTACGTGATATGCAATGTAAACATCTGGGAAATGTTTTAATAGAGGACGGAAAGTGCGACACTGAGATCCTAAGACGTATTGGGATGACCAAAGATGCATTACAAAAGCTAAGCAGAGTATTAAGAGACAGGAAAATTTCGTTAGAAACAAAGAGAAGAGCACTGGACTGTTACGTGATATGCAATGTAAACATCTGGGAAGTGTTTTAATAGAGGACGGAAAGTGCGACGCTGAGATCCGAAGACGTATTGGGATGGCCAAAGATGCAATACAAAAGCTAAGCAGAGTATTAAGAGAGAGGAAAATTTCGTTAGAAACAAAGAGAAGAGCCCTGGACTGTTACGTGATATGCAATGTAAACATCTGGGAAGTGTTTTAATAGAGGACGGAAAGTGCGACACTGAGATCCTAAGACGTATTGGGATGACCAAAGATGCATTACAAAAGCTAAGCAGAGTATTAAGAGACAGGAAAATTTCGTTAGAAACAAAGAGAAGAGCACTGGACTGTTACGTGATATGCAATGTAAACATCTGGGAAGTGTTTTAATAGAAGACGGAAAGTACGACACTGAGATCTGAAGACGTATTGGGATGGCCAAAGACGCATTCCGAAAGCTAAGCAGAGTATTAAGAGACATGAAAATTTCGTTAGAAATAAAGAGAAGACCACTGGACTGTTACGTGATATGCAATGTAAACATCTGGGAAGTGTTTTAATAGAGGACGGAAAGTACGACACTGAGATCCGAAGATGTATTGGGATGGCCAAAGATGCATTCCGAAAGCTAAGCTGAGTATTAAGAGACAGGAAAATTTCGTTAGAAACAAAGAGAAGAGCACTGGACTGTTACATGATATGCAATGCAAACATCTGGGAAGTGTATTAATAGAGGTCGGAAAGTTCGACGCTGAGATCCGAAGACGTATTGGGATGGCCAAAGACGCATTCCGAAAGCTAAGCAGAGTATTAAGAGACAGGAAAATTTCGTTAGAAACAAAGAGAAGAGCACTGGACTGTTACATGATATGCAATGTAAACATCTGGGAAGTGTATTAATAGAGGTCGGAAAGTGCGACGCTGAGATCCAAAGACGTATTGGGATGGCCAAAGGTGCATTCCAAAAGCTAAGCAGAGTATTAAGAGACAGGAAAATTTCGTTAGAAATAAAGAGAAGACCACTGGACTGTTACGTGATATGCAATGTAAACATCTGGGAAGTGTTTTAATAGAGGACGGAAAGTACGACACTGAGATCCGAAGACGTATTGGGATGGCCAAAGACGCATTCCGAAAGCTAAGCAGAGTATTAAGAGACAGGAAAATTTCGTTAGAAACAAAGAGAAGAGCACTGGACTGTTACGTGATATGCAATGTAAACATCTGGGAAGTGTTTTAATAGAGGACGGAGAGTACGACACTGAGATCTGAAGACGTATTTGGATGGCCAAAGACGCATTCCGAAAGCTAAGCAGAGTATTAAGAGACAGGAAAATTTCGTTAGAAACAAAGAGAAGAGCACTGGACTGTTACATGATATGCAATGTAAACATCTGGGAAGTGTATTAATAGAGGTCGGAAAGTGCGACGCTGAGATCCGAAGACGTATTGGGATGGCCAAAGGTGCATTCCAAAAGCTAAGCAGAGTATTAAGAGACATGAAAATTTCGTTAGAAACAAAGAGAAGAGCACTGGACTGTTACGTGATATGCAATGTAAACATCTGGGAAGTGTTTTAATAGAGGACGGAGAGTACGACACTGAGATCCGAAGACGTATTGGGATGGCCAAAGACGCATTCCGAAAGCTAAGCAGAGTATTAAGAGACAGGAAAATTTCGTTAGAAACAAAGAGAAGAGCACTGGACTGTTACGTGATATGCAATGTAAACATCTGGGAAGTGTTTTAATAGAGGACGGAGAGTACGACACTGAGATCTGAAGACGTATTGGGATGGCCAAAGACGCATTCCGAAAGCTAAGCAGAGTATTAAGAGACAGGAAAATTTCGTTAGAAACAAAGAGAAGAGCACTGGACTGTTACATGATATGCAATGTAAACATCTGGGAAGTGTATTAATAGAGGTCGGAAAGTGCGACACTGAGATCCGAAGACGTATTGGGATGGCCAAAGATGCATTCCAAAAGCTAAGCAGAGTATTAAGAGACAGGAAAATTTCGTTAGAAACAAAGAGAAGAGCACTGGACTGTTACGTGATATGCAATGTAAACATCTGGGAAGTGTTTTAATAGAGGACGGAGAGTACGACACTGAGATCCGAAGACGTATTGGGATGGCCAAAGACGCATTCCGAAAGCTAAGCAGAGTATTAAGAGACAGGAAAATTTCGTTAGAAACAAAGAGAAGAGCACTGGACTGTTACGTGATATGCAATGTAAACATCTGGGAAGTGTATTAATAGAGGTCGGAAAGTGCGACGCTGTGATCCGAAGACGTATTGGGATGGCCAAAGGTGCATTCCAAAAGCTAAGCAGAGTATTAAGAGACAGGAAAATTTCGTTAGAAACAAAGAGAAGAGCACTGGACTGTTACGTGATATGCAATGTAAACATCTGGGAAGTGTTTTAATAGAGGACGGAGAGTACGACACTGAGATCCGAAGACGTATTGGGATGGCCAAAGACGCATTCCGAAAGCTAAGCAGTGTATTAAGAGACAGGAAAATTTCGTTAGAAACAAAGAGAAGAGCACTGGACTTTTACGTGATATGCAATGTAAACATCTGGGAAGTGTTTTAATAGAGGGCGGAGAGTACGACACTGAGATCTGAAGACGTATTGGGATGGCCAAAGACGCATTCCGAAAGCTAAGCAGAGTAGTAAGAGACAGGAAAATTTCGTTAGAAACAAAGAGAAGAGCACTGGACTGTTACATGATATGCAATGTAAACATCTGGGAAGTGTATTAATAGAGGTCGGAAAGTGCGACACTGAGATCCGAAGACGTATTGGGATGGCCAAAGATGCATTCCAAAAGCTAAGCAGAGTATTAAGAGACAGGAAAATTTCGTTAGAAACAAAGAGAAGAGCACTGGACTGTTACGTGATATGCAATGTAAACATCTGGGAAGTGTTTTAATAGAGGACGGAGAGTACGACACTGAGATCCGAAGACGTATTGGGATGGCCAAAGACGCATTCCGAAAGCTAAGCAGAGTATTAAGAGACAGGAAAATTTCGTTAGAAACAAAGAGAAGAGCACTGGACTGTTACGTGATATGCAATGTAAACATCTGGGAAGTGTATTAATAGAGGTCGGAAAGTGCGACGCTGAGATCCGAAGACGTATTGGGATGGCCAAAGGTGCATTCCAAAAGCTAAGCAGAGTATTAAGAGACAGGAAAATTTCGTTAGAAACAAAGAGAAGAGCACTGGACTGTTACGTGATATGCAATGTAAACATCTGGGAAGTGTTTTAATAGAGGACGGAGAGTACGACACTGAGATCCGAAGACGTATTGGGATGGCCAAAGACGCATTCCGAAAGCTAAGCAGAGTATTAAGAGACAGGAAAATTTCGTTAGAAACAAAGAGAAGAGCACTGGACTGTTACGTGATATGCAATGTAAACATCTGGGAAGTGTTTTAATAGAGGACGGAGAGTACGACACTGAGATCTGAAGACGTATTGGGATGGCCAAAGACGCATTCCGAAAGCTAAGCAGAGTATTAAGAGACAGGAAAATTTCGTTAGAAACAAAGAGAAGAGCACTGGACTGTTACATGATATGCAATGTAAACATCTGGGAAGTGTATTAATAGAGGTCGGAAAGTGCGACACTGAGATCCGAAGACGTATTGGGATGGCCAAAGATGCATTCCAAAAGCTAAGCAGAGTATTAAGAGACAGGAAAATTTCGTTAGAAACAAAGAGAAGAGCACTGGACTGTTACGTGATATGCAATGTAAACATCTGGGAAGTGTTTTAATAGAGGACGGAGAGTACGACACTGAGATCCGAAGACGTATTGGGATGGCCAAAGACGCATTCCGAAAGCTAAGCAGAGTATTAAGAGACAGGAAAATTTCGTTAGAAACAAAGAGAAGAGCACTGGACTGTTACGTGATATGCAATGTAAACATCTGGGAAGTGTATTAATAGAGGTCGGAAAGTGCGACGCTGAGATCCGAAGACGTATTGGGATGGCCAAAGGTGCATTCCAAAAGCTAAGCAGAGTATTAAGAGACAGGAAAATTTCGTTAGAAACAAAGAGAAGAGCACTGGACTGTTACGTGATATGCAATGTAAACATCTGGGAAGTGTTTTAATAGAGGACGGAGAGTACGACACTGAGATCCGAAGACGTATTGGGATGGCCAAAGACGCATTCCGAAAGCTAAGCAGTGTATTAAGAGACAGGAAAATTTCGTTAGAAACAAAGAGAAGAGCACTGGACTTTTACGTGATATGCAATGTAAACATCTGGGAAGTGTTTTAATAGAGGGCGGAAAGTGCGACACTGAGATCGGAAGACGTATTGGGATGGCCAAAGATGCATTCCAAAAGCTAAGCAGAGTATTAAGAGACAGGAAAATTTCGTTAGAAACAAAGAGAAGAGCACTGGACTGTTACGTGATATGCAATGTAAACATCTGGGATGTGTTTTAATAGAGGACGGAAAGTACGACTCTGAGATCCGAAGACGTATCGGGATGGTCAAAGACGTATTCCGAAAGCTAAGCAGAGTATTAAGAGACAGGAAAATTTCGTTAGAAACAAAGAGAAGAACACTGGACTGTTACGTGATATGCAATGTAAACATCTGGGAAGTGTTTTAATAGAGGACGGAAAGTACGACACTGAGATCCGAAGATGTATTGGGATGTCCCAAGATGCATTCCAAAAGGTAAGCAGAGTATTAATAGACAGGGAAATTTCGTTAGAAAGAAAGAGAAGAGCACTGGACTGTTACGTGATATGCAATGTAAACATCTGGGAAGGGTTTTAATAGAGGACGGAAAGTACAACACTGAGATCCGAAGACGTATCGGGATGGCCAAAGTCGCATTCCGAAAGCTAAGCAGAGTATTAAGAGACAGGGAAATTTCGTTAGAAACAAAGAGAAGAGCACTGGACTGTTACGTGATATGCAATGTAAACATCTGGGAAGTGTTTTAATAGAGGACGGAAAGTACGACACTGAGATCCGAAGATGTATTGGGATGGCCAAAGACGCATTCCGAAAGCTAAGCAGAGTATTAAGAGACAGGAAAATTTCGTTAGAAAGAAAGAGAAGAGCACTGGACTGTTACGTGATATGCAATGTAAACACCTGGGAAGTGTTTTAATAGAGGACGGAAAGTTCGACACTGAGATCCGAAGACGTATTGGGATGGCCAAAGACGCATTCCGAAAGCTAAGCAGAGTATTAAGAGACAGGAAAATTTCGTTAGAAACAAAGAGAAGAGCACTGGACTGTTACATGATATGCAATGTAAACATCTGGGAAGTGTATTAATAGAGGTCGGAAAGTGCGACACTGAGATCCGAAGACGTATTGGGATGGCCAAAGATGCATTCCAAAAGCTAAGCAGAGTATTAAGAGACAGGAAAATTTCGTTAGAAACAAAGAGAAGAGCACTGGACTGTTACGTGATATGCAATGTAAACATCTGGGAAGTGTTTTAATAGAGGACGGAGAGTACGACACTGAGATCCGAAGACGTATTGGGATGGCCAAAGACGCATTCCGAAAGCTAAGCAGAGTATTAAGAGACAGGAAAATTTCGTTAGAAACAAAGAGAAGAGCACTGGACTGTTACGTGATATGCAATGTAAACATCTGGGAAGTGTATTAATAGAGGTCGGAAAGTGCGACGCTGAGATCCGAAGACGTATTGGGATGGCCAAAGGTGCATTCCAAAAGCTAAGCAGAGTATTAAGAGACAGGAAAATTTCGTTAGAAACAAAGAGAAGAGCACTGGACTGTTACGTGATATGCAATGTAAACATCTGGGAAGTGTTTTAATAGAGGACGGAGAGTACGACACTGAGATCCGAAGACGTATTGGGATGGCCAAAGACGCATTCCGAAAGCTAAGCAGTGTATTAAGAGACAGGAAAATTTCGTTAGAAACAAAGAGAAGAGCACTGGACTTTTACGTGATATGCAATGTAAACATCTGGGAAGTGTTTTAATAGAGGGCGGAAAGTGCGACACTGAGATCGGAAGACGTATTGGGATGGCCAAAGATGCATTCCAAAAGCTAAGCAGAGTATTAAGAGACAGGAAAATTTCGTTAGAAACAAAGAGAAGAGCACTGGACTGTTACGTGATATGCAATGTAAACATCTGGGATGTGTTTTAATAGAGGACGGAAAGTACGACTCTGAGATCCGAAGACGTATCGGGATGGTCAAAGACGTATTCCGAAAGCTAAGCAGAGTATTAAGAGACAGGAAAATTTCGTTAGAAACAAAGAGAAGAACACTGGACTGTTACGTGATATGCAATGTAAACATCTGGGAAGTGTTTTAATAGAGGACGGAAAGTACGACACTGAGATCCGAAGATGTATTGGGATGTCCCAAGATGCATTCCAAAAGGTAAGCAGAGTATTAAGAGACATGAAAATTTCGTTAGAAACAAAGAGAACACTGGACTGTTACGTGATATGCAATGTAAACATCTAGGAAGTGTTTTAATAGAGGACGGAAAGTACGACACTGAGATCCGAAGACGTATTGGGATGGCCAAAGACGCATTCCGAAAGCTAAGCAGAGTATTAATAGACAGGGAAATTTCGTTAGAAAGAAAGAGAAGAGCACTGGACTGTTACGTGATATGCAATGTAAACATCTGGGAAGGGTTTTAAAAGAGGACGGAAAGTACAACACTGAGATCCGAAGACGTATCGGGATGGCCAAAGTCGCATTCCGAAAGCTAAGCAGAGTATTAAGAGACAGGGAAATTTCGTTAGAAACAAAGAGAAGAGCACTGGACTGTTACGTGATATGCAATGTAAACATCTGGGAAGTGTTTTAATAGAGGACGGAAAGTACGACACTGAGATCCGAAGATGTATTGGGATGGCCAAAGACGCATTCCGAAAGCTAAGCAGAGTATTAAGAGACAGGAAAATTTCGTTAGAAAGAAAGAGAAGAGCACTGGACTGTTACGTGATATGCAATGTAAACACCTGGGAAGTGTTTTAATAGAGGACGGAAAGTTCGACACTGAGATCCGAAGACGTATTGGGATGGCCAAAGACGCATTCCGAAAGCTAAGCAGAGTATTAAGAGACAGGAAATTTTCGTTAGAAACAAAGAGAAGAACACTGGACTGTTACGTGATATGCAATGTAAACATCTGGGTAGTGTTTTAATAGAGGACGGAAAGTACGACACTGAGATCCGAAGACGTATCGGGATGGCCAAAGTCGCATTCCGAAAGCTAAGCAGAGTATTAAGAGACAGGAAAATTTCGTTAGAAACAAAGAAAAGAGCACTGGACTGTTACGTGATATGCAATGTAAACATCTGGGAAGTGTTTTAATAGAGGACGGAAAGTGCGACACTGAGATCCGAAGACGTATTGGGATGGCCAAAGATGCATTCCAAAAGCTAAGCAGAGTATTAAGAGACAGGGAAATTTCGTTAGAAACAAAGAGAAGAGCACTGGACTGTTACGTGATATGCAATGTAAACATCTGGGAAGTGTTTTAATAGAGGACGGAAAGTGCGACACTGAGATCCGAAGACGTATTGGGATGGCCAAAGACGCATTCCGAAAGCTAAGCAGAGTATTAAGAGACAGGAAAATTTCGTTAGAAACAAAGAGAAGGGCACTGGACTGTTACGTGATATGCAATGTAAACATCTGGGAAGTGATTTAATAGAGGACGGAAAGTGCGACACTGAGATCCGAAGACGTATTGGGATGGCCAAAGACGCATTCCGAAAGCTAGCAGAGTATTAAGAGACAGGAAAATTTCGTTAGAAACAAAGAGAAGAGCACTGGACTGTTACGTGATATGCAATGTAAACATCTGGGAAATGTTTTAATAGAGGACGGAAAGTGCGACACTGAGATCCTAAGACGTATTGGGATGACCAAAGATGCATTACAAAAGCTAAGCAGAGTATTAAGAGACAGGAAAATTTCGTTAGAAACAAAGAGAAGAGCACTGGACTGTTACGTGATATGCAATGTAAACATCTGGGAAGTGTTTTAATAGAGGACGGAAAGTGCGACGCTGAGATCCGAAGACGTATTGGGATGGCCAAAGATGCAATACAAAAGCTAAGCAGAGTATTAAGAGAGAGGAAAATTTCGTTAGAAACAAAGAGAAGAGCCCTGGACTGTTACGTGATATGCAATGTAAACATCTGGGAAGTGTTTTAATAGAGGACGGAAAGTGCGACACTGAGATCCTAAGACGTATTGGGATGACCAAAGATGCATTACAAAAGCTAAGCAGAGTATTAAGAGACAGGAAAATTTCGTTAGAAACAAAGAGAAGAGCACTGGACTGTTACGTGATATGCAATGTAAACATCTGGGAAGTGTTTTAATAGAGGACGGAAAGTACGACACTGATATCTGAAGACGTATTGGGATGGCCAAAGACGCATTCCGAAAGCTAAGCAGAGTATTAAGAGACATGAAAATTTCGTTAGAAATAAAGAGAAGACCACTGGACTGTTACGTGATATGCAATGTAAACATCTGGGAAGTGTTTTAATAGAGGACGGAAAGTACGACACTGAGATCCGAAGATGTATTGGGATGGCCAAAGATGCATTCCGAAAGCTAAGCAGAGTATTAAGAGACAGGAAAATTTCGTTAGAAACAAAGAGAAGAGCACTGGACTGTTACATGATATGCAATGCAAACATCTGGGAAGTGTATTAATAGAGGTCGGAAAGTTCGACGCTGAGATCCGAAGACGTATTGGGATGGCCAAAGACGCATTCCGAAAGCTAAGCAGAGTATTAATAGACAGGGAAATTTCGTTAGAAAGAAAGAGAAGAGCACTGGACTGTTACGTGATATGCAATGTAAACATCTGGGAAGGGTTTTAAAAGAGGACGGAAAGTACAACACTGAGATCCGAAGACGTATCGGGATGGCCAAAGTCGCATTCCGAAAGCTAAGCAGAGTATTAAGAGACAGGGAAATTTCGTTAGAAACAAAGAGAAGAGCACTGGACTGTTACGTGATATGCAATGTAAACATCTGGGAAGTGTTTTAATAGAGGACGGAAAGTACGACACTGAGATCCGAAGATGTATTGGGATGGCCAAAGACGCATTCCGAAAGCTAAGCAGAGTATTAAGAGACAGGAAAATTTCGTTAGAAAGAAAGAGAAGAGCACTGGACTGTTACGTGATATGCAATGTAAACACCTGGGAAGTGTTTTAATAGAGGACGGAAAGTTCGACACTGAGATCCGAAGACGTATTGGGATGGCCAAAGACGCATTCCGAAAGCTAAGCAGAGTATTAAGAGACAGGAAATTTTCGTTAGAAACAAAGAGAAGAACACTGGACTGTTACGTGATATGCAATGTAAACATCTGGGTAGTGTTTTAATAGAGGACGGAAAGTACGACACTGAGATCCGAAGACGTATCGGGATGGCCAAAGTCGCATTCCGAAAGCTAAGCAGAGTATTAAGAGACAGGAAAATTTCGTTAGAAACAAAGAAAAGAGCACTGGACTGTTACGTGATATGCAATGTAAACATCTGGGAAGTGTTTTAATAGAGGACGGAAAGTGCGACACTGAGATCCGAAGACGTATTGGGATGGCCAAAGATGCATTCCAAAAGCTAAGCAGAGTATTAAGAGACAGGGAAATTTCGTTAGAAACAAAGAGAAGAGCACTGGACTGTTACGTGATATGCAATGTAAACATCTGGGAAGTGTTTTAATAGAGGACGGAAAGTGCGACACTGAGATCCGAAGACGTATTGGGATGGCCAAAGACGCATTCCGAAAGCTAAGCAGAGTATTAAGAGACAGGAAAATTTCGTTAGAAACAAAGAGAAGGGCACTGGACTGTTACGTGATATGCAATGTAAACATCTGGGAAGTGATTTAATAGAGGACGGAAAGTGCGACACTGAGATCCGAAGACGTATTGGGATGGCCAAAGACGCATTCCGAAAGCTAGCAGAGTATTAAGAGACAGGAAAATTTCGTTAGAAACAAAGAGAAGAGCACTGGACTGTTACGTGATATGCAATGTAAACATCTGGGAAATGTTTTAATAGAGGACGGAAAGTGCGACACTGAGATCCTAAGACGTATTGGGATGACCAAAGATGCATTACAAAAGCTAAGCAGAGTATTAAGAGACAGGAAAATTTCGTTAGAAACAAAGAGAAGAGCACTGGACTGTTACGTGATATGCAATGTAAACATCTGGGAAGTGTTTTAATAGAGGACGGAAAGTGCGACGCTGAGATCCGAAGACGTATTGGGATGGCCAAAGATGCAATACAAAAGCTAAGCAGAGTATTAAGAGAGAGGAAAATTTCGTTAGAAACAAAGAGAAGAGCCCTGGACTGTTACGTGATATGCAATGTAAACATCTGGGAAGTGTTTTAATAGAGGACGGAAAGTGCGACACTGAGATCCTAAGACGTATTGGGATGACCAAAGATGCATTACAAAAGCTAAGCAGAGTATTAAGAGACAGGAAAATTTCGTTAGAAACAAAGAGAAGAGCACTGGACTGTTACGTGATATGCAATGTAAACATCTGGGAAGTGTTTTAATAGAGGACGGAAAGTACGACACTGATATCTGAAGACGTATTGGGATGGCCAAAGACGCATTCCGAAAGCTAAGCAGAGTATTAAGAGACATGAAAATTTCGTTAGAAATAAAGAGAAGACCACTGGACTGTTACGTGATATGCAATGTAAACATCTGGGAAGTGTTTTAATAGAGGACGGAAAGTACGACACTGAGATCCGAAGATGTATTGGGATGGCCAAAGATGCATTCCGAAAGCTAAGCAGAGTATTAAGAGACAGGAAAATTTCGTTAGAAACAAAGAGAAGAGCACTGGACTGTTACATGATATGCAATGCAAACATCTGGGAAGTGTATTAATAGAGTTCGGAAAGTTCGACGCTGAGATCCGAAGACGTATTGGGATGGCCAAAGACGCATTCCGAAAGCTAAGCAGAGTATTAAGAGACAGGAAAATTTTCTTTAGAAACAAAGAGAAGAGCACTGGACTGTTACATGATATGCAATGTAAACATCTGGGAAGTGTATTAATAGAGGTCGGAAAGTGCGACGCTGAGATCCAAAGACGTATTGGGATGGCCAAAGGTGCATTCCAAAAGCTAAGCAGAGTATTAAGAGACAGGAAAATTTCGTTAGAAACAAAGAGAAGAGCACTGGACTTTTACGTGATATGCAATGTAAACATCTGGGAAGTGTTTTAATAGAGGGCGGAAAGTGCGACACTGAGATCGGAAGACGTATTGGGATGGCCAAAGATGCATTCCAAAAGCTAAGCAGAGTATTAAGAGACAGGGAAATTTCGTTAGAAACAAAGAGGAGACCACTGGACTGTTACGTGATATGCAATGTAAACATCTGGGAAGTGTTTTAATAGAGGACGGAAAGTGCGACACTGAGATCCGAAGACGTATTGGGATGGCCAAAGACGCATTCCGAAAGCTATGCAGAGTATTAAGAGACAGGAAAATTTCGTTAGAAACAAAGAGAAGGGCACTGGACTGTTACGTGATATGCAATGTAAACATCTGGGAAGTGTTTTAATAGAGGACGGAAAGTGCGACACTGAGATCCGAAGACGTATTGGGATGGCCAAAGACGCATTCCGAAAGCTAGCAGAGTATTAAGAGACAGGAAAATTTCGTTAGAAACAAAGAGAAGAGCACTGGACTGTTACGTGATATGCAATGTAAACATCTGGGAAGTGTTTTAATAGAGGACGGAAAGTACGACACTGAGATCCTAAGACGTATTGGGATGACCAAAGCTGCATTACAAAAGCTAAGCAGAGTATTAAGAGACAGGAAAATTTCGTTAGAAACAAAGAGAAGAGCACTGGACTGTTACGTGATATGCAATGTAAACATCTGGGAAGTGTTTTAATAGAGGACGGAAAGTGCGACGCTGAGATCCGAAGACGTATTGGGATGGCCAAAGATGCATTACAAAAGCTAAGCAGAGTATTAAGAGACAGGAAAATTTCGTTAGAAACAAAGAGAAGAGCCCTGGACTGTTACGTGATATGCAATGTAAACATCTGGGAAGTGTTTTAATAGAGGACGGAAAGTGCGACACTGAGATCCGAAGACGTATCGGGATGGCCAAAGACGCATTACAAAAGCTAAGCAGAGTATTAAGAGACAGGAAAATTTCGTTAGAAACAAAGAGAAAAGCACTGGACTGTTACGTGATATGCAATGTAAACATCTGGGAAGTGTATTAATAGAGGTCGGAAAGTGCGACGCTGAGATCCGAAGACGTATTGGGATGGCCAAAGGTGCATTCCAAAAGCTAAGCAGAGTATTAAGAGACAGGAAAATTTCGTTAGAAACAAAGAGAAGAGCACTGGACTGTTACATGATATGCAATGTAAACATCTGGAAAGTGTTTTAATAGAGGACGGTAAGTGCGACACTGAGATCCGAAGACGTATTGGGATGGCCAAAGATGCATTCCAAAAGCTAAGTAGAGTATTAAGAGACAGGAAAATTGCGTTGGAAAAAAACAAAGAAATATTACAGAAATGTTACGTGATATCTGTCGTCATGTATGGCATCGAATGTTAGACAATCTTCTCAAGATGAAGAGGAGACTTCAAGGTACAGAAATGTAGTTCTACAGAAGGATGCTGAGGATATCATGGACCGAACATGTAAGCAACGACGAAGTTTTATAGAAAATGGAAACAAAATAAAACTTATACTTGCATCAGGACGAGACAGTTGAAATTTTCTGGAGCACGTAATGAGAAAAATAGGCTTGGGAAATCTAATACCCACAGGAAAAATTGTGGCGGGTGGAGACAGAGGAAATCAGCGTGTACAAGGGACAGGAAGATGTCGGGCCATAATTGCCTGTATCCTGAATGATATAGGACCCATGAAAAAAGAAGCGCACATCATTGTCAATACTTCAATATTTCTTTCTTTCTTGCATCTTCTAACGCGTCTTTCAGCGTGGTTAATTATTCTATCTTTCATATTTATAAGTCTGCCATTCATTCTTAAGAGCAAGAAAACTCTCAATTTAAACCTCCGTTGCCTTGCGGTCATATTCACTCATGAGAAGGGCTTTGGTAGTAGACCGTGGGGACAAATCCGAAGCCGGAGTCCCTAAGACATTCCACTGATATGTTCAATTTCGTTCTGGCAATTCCTACGCTGACGCCGGTGTCAAGCTGTATTGGACTCTACCTTTCCCTTGGACAACATCGTTGCCGTGGAGACGAGATGTGTACTGCATCTGCTGATCTCCCATGAAACACTGCTCAGGTGTGCACCCGGGAGAGGGCATCACTCTTCGACTGCATGGGAGCTATATACCATGGGTAAACATTTTGGAGCCTACCACGGGATTTAAGAATTAGTAAGTTTCATGCCTTCTTTAGTTTCATTTATTTCTACCAAGCTACGTCCTGGGTATGACGATAAACTACATCCGGAAACAAGGCCTCTAATCCGGTGATAGGAAGTTTTGAGGAGCTGGAACCAGCTCTTAATTTCTAGTCCCGTGTATGACGATAAACTACATCCGGCAGCAAGGCCTCTGATGCGGAGATAGGATGTTTTGGTGTGTATGGAATCGCCTCTTAATTTTATTCCTGGGTATGACGATAAACTACATCCGGTAGCAAGGCCTAAGACCTGGAGTTTTGAGGTGTGTGGAGCCAACTTTTAATTGCCGTTGCTCCCAGGTCCAGTCTGAATCGGGTTGGTAACACCTGTTAGGCTATCAGCTATGGGCAAATGACCTAATGTGAGGAGAAAATAGAAATCAATTACACCCTGTTTCTCCTGCGGTCTAACACCGACGGTATGGTGAAAGAAAGGGAACTAAATCTGTTATTTCAATTTGCACAAGGGTATAGGTGATCATGACTCTCCACAGGATCATTTTCTTTATTATCAATGAATTGATATGGTTTCGTAGGAAAGACAGTGAACTGGTTTGTTAGGGGTTTGAAATTAGGGTATTTATTCTCCTTGACTGGCTTCACTCTAAACATAGAGTGTCCAGTCTACCTTCCTACTTAACGCATGGCTGGATGGATAAGGGTTGGATACATGCTTTTCCACGGGCATTTATGAGAAAATGTACTGGATCTCAAAAGTGCTCTTCGAACAGATTGGGAGAAACATCGAAACTGGTAGAGAAAACAATCATCGGTGCACTGATTTATGTAGTAATATCTTCTCGTATAATTTGAAAGAATACCAGTAAGCCCAGGGAATGCGTAAACGGAGAGTAAGATAAAAGATTAACAGCGAGAAAGAAGAGCAACTATGAAGGAAAAACAAACAAACAAACAAACAATTTGTTATGGTGGAACACACCTAGTCTATAGATAATAGACTCCCCCACCTAATGTAAGTAGGAGTCAGTGAGGGTCGACTGGGAGTCGAATACGAAAGTAGTCAGCTACCACAACTAGATTACTCTGCGTAATACTTATTATAACAAGTTCCTAACGTTTTTGTACGTTGAACCTATTTAGGACCGAATTTAGTCCAAATACAGTTTCCACTGCGGAAAGTAACTCTACAACACAATTGCAGCTTCTCTCAGAAATGATCTTCAATCTGTCGTTAAATAGATTGTAAATTCTAACACTTGCTAAACTTTTAATCATCATGGAAAACAATTTTTCCTTCCATCAGTATGGCTGATGCTAACCTTCAGGAGAGCAACAAATTGCGCCTTCTCCGTCTCACGTTTGACTTTGGCACGAAATGGTGTGAGTATATTGAATCAATTGCTAGGCCTATTGCTATGAAATTTGGTTCACTGTGTAGCACCAGGTAATTTTTCTTACCCAAATCCATATTGCTCATTCAGAAATCTGCCATTCGTCCATTCATTGAATATTGCTGCCATATATTGTCTGGAAAAACCTGTAATATATTTGGAAATTCTGTACAAAATTCAAAGAAGGAACTGTAATGTTATCGATCCTGACCTGGCATCACGACTTCAGTCACTTTCCTACCTTCGTGATGTGGCGTCCCTATGTCTTTTTTTTTTTTACTTATTTTCATGCCAATTGTTCTCATGAGCTATCCTCCTTGATACCCAGATCGTATGAATTTAAACGCACTACTAGATTGGCAGTTAGGTTTCATCGTTTTACTATTCAAATCATAAGAGCTATTCTTATAGCTAATTTTCTCTCTCTTCTCGCCTCTGGAACTTTCTCCCGGCTTTTAGCTTTCAATCAACTATGATTTTCAAAATTTTATAAGCAACGTCAATCGGCATATTCTCTCTTCTTAATTCCTGTTTTTTTATTGTCCTAGCGTCTTAGTGGCATTATCGCCTTGCTTGAGATGAAATTATTTTTAAAAAACAAAGAAAAAGCGTTGAAAAAATCTTGACAAATTGTAGTTCAATATTGCAAAAAGCGACTATGATTATTATTTTTTTGTCCAAAATAAAAAAAAGAAATTACTGAAAAATATATAAAAGGAAGAAAAATAGCCCCACCCACTCAATTTAAGAAAAAAATTAAGGGAGAAAAAACACGAACAAATAGGAGAGTAAGTAAATGGCATTTATAATTTGGCGAGTAAGGATGAGAAAAGAGAGTGACTATGAATGAGATAGAAAATCCGAATAAAATAAGATCGGAACGGTAAGCGGTTGGGTGTCAGTGGCCTCTTTACTTCACTCTGAGAGACGCGTGGAACGAGGTACAGTGGCTGTTGCCGGCCAGCTTTTACGAAGAGCAGACAGATGTTTATAGTGAGATAAGATCCCTGTTTTGGAGAGCGTTGACAAGCCTAGCAATAAGCTTTTGACGTTATCTATTTTAGGTATCACCCTGGTTATCCCACTGCGCATACGTTGACGAGACGAGCCTGTCAGATTCTCCTAAGAGCAACTCGCAAAAGAGGGCCTGGTTAGGAAGACTTGAAGAAGCGGAGAAGAAAAGAGCGGGAAAATAAAGAATGAGAGAAAGACACAGAGAGAGAAAGAAATAGAGAGAGAAAGAAATAGAGAGAAGATGAAATCATTGACAGGATATCGACGTTATCGCCACACTGTATAAAAGGAAGGCTAGAGTAAATGTGTGGTTGATAAAATCGGGTGGCTAAAAAGAACACTTTTCGGGAAGAGAGGCGGACGTCTGCGGGCGGCGGGTGGTGGTTTGGTTTCGGGAGGGAAAGAAAGCAAGAAACTCTCCAACCAAATACAAAAAAGACGGACAATTTAGAAACGTACAACCCCACTTAAAAATTGGAAAAATCTTCTTTAAAACAAAAAACTGATAAAATGAACGAGACATTAGAAAGACCACAGATTCCCAAGACAAAAAAAAATTAAAAACCAAAAATATTAAAATTAAAAAAAACAAACCCTTAATAATCCTTCCCAGGGCGTAACGGTAAGGACCGCTCGTTGCAACCCCAGGTTAAATTTATTATATATCTGTCTGTATTACCTAATAAGAAAACAAAAAAATATATACAGGTTTATCTATCGCCTCGTTCACGTCCTGGGTAAGACGTTAAACTACATCCGCGTCCTGGGTAAGACGATAAATCACGTCAAGCAGCAAGGCCACTGATCAGGAGGTTTGAGAATCGTGGAACCATCTCTTAATTGCTAGTGTTCCCAGGTCCACACTGACTCGGGGTGTGAGCACCTGTTAGGGTCCCAGATATGGACAAATAGTTAACTATTACCAGCAACACTTTTTAAAAAAATTATTACCAGCAATAAATCTTTGAAGGAAAAATATTACCAGAAACAGATTTTAGACAAAACAAAATATTACCAGCAATAAATAATATTGTCGGCATTAAATAATGCATTGAGACTGATATGTCGTAAAACAAAATAAACCAAACCAATCAAAACCAAAGAATACATATTGTATTCATATGAATCTATCCTAAAAATGTTGTCGGCATTAAATAACCCATTGAGGTTGATATGCCTTAAAACAAAGTAAACCAAACCAATCTAAACCAATGAATACATATTGTATTCTTATGAAGCTATTCTAAAAATTTTGTCGGCATTAAATAACCCACTGAGTTTGATATGGCGTAAAACAAAATAAACCAAACCAATCTAAACCAAAGTATACACATTGTATTTATGCCAATATATCCTAAAAATGTTGTCGGGATTAAATAACCCATTGAGGTTGATATGCTGTAAAACAAACCAAACCAATCTAAACCAAAGAATATATATTGTATTCATATGAAGCTATTCTAAAAACCTTGTTGGTATTAAATAACCCATTCAGGTTGATATGCCGTAAAACAAAATAAATCATATCAATCTAAACCAAAGAATATATATTGTATTCATATTAATCTATTCTAAAAATCTTGTCGGCATTAAATAACTCATTGAGGTTGATATGGCGTAAAACAAAATGAACCAAAATAATCTAAACCAAAGAATACATATGGTATTCATATAAATACATACTAAAAATTGTTGTCGGCATTAAATAGTCCATTGAGAGTGATACACCTTAAAACAATATAAACTCAACCAATCTAAATCAAAGAATACATATTCTATTCATATGAATCTATCCTAAAAATGTTGTCGGCATTAAATAACCCATTGAGGTTGATATTCCGTAAAACAAAATAATCCAAACGAATCTAAACCAAAGAATACATATTCTGTTCGTACGAATCTATCCTAAAAATCTTGTCGGCATTAAGTAACCCAGTGATTTTGATATGCCTTAAAACAAAAACCAAACCAAAATATCGCCTTGTTCACACTCCTTCCCGGTTCTTTTTAACAGGCGTTAATGTTTATTCAATATTTCCTGGTTAGGGTTGGGTTTCCGTTTTCTTCTAAATTCTTCTTCAGCTCTATACTTCTGACATCTCCTTTTGAATGATGAAAGTTTATGTAGTAATTATTTATTTTCTTTTTTCTCTTACTTAATAGGAGTGGGTAGGTTCGCCTATCACCAGGTTCATACTCCTCCCCGATCTTTTGAACCGGAGTAGAGGTTCATCCCTGTTCGTTGATTCGGATTGGTTTTGCAGTTCCTTCTTTAACTCTTTTCATTTTCTTACACTGCTAGTGGCCCCTTGCATCTTAATAGCATTATCACCTTGTTTGGGGTGAATAGATTAATAAAAAAATAGATAAGTAATAACTTGATATAATTAAGCCGGGTCCAAAATTTTATATGAATGCCATTCACGGTGTCTAATTCCGAAATATCCTCTTTACTTTACCATTTAACCCCAAGCAAGGTGATAAAGCCACTAACACGTAATAAGTTGTTCAGTGTTAGAGAATGTGATGAAAAGAATCATTAATGTGAGGACAATAAAAGAACAGGTATTAAGAAGGGCAGTCGATAACGATTGATATTGCATTTAAATTTTTGAAGATCAAAGTTGACTGGAAAGCAAAAAGCCGGAAGTGAGTCTCACAAGCGAGAAGTGCGATCGAAGAAACTCTTAGCATAGAACTTGCGGTTACATCTAGACAATTCAACTGTAAAATGATGAGACCTCGCCGCCAATCTAGTACTGCGCTTAAATTCATAAAGTCTGTGTATCATAAAGGGAACTTCCTCAGAACAATTACCATGAAAGTATTTATAGAAAAGGCACTGGGTTAAGGCGGTGGGAAGGTGATGAGGCTGAGATGCCAACTCAGGGTCAATCTTATTGCAGATTCTTCTTTGGATTTTATCAAGAATCTCTAAATATATCCTTCTCCACATCCTTTCCTCTATCTCTCCTATCTGCACTCGCTCCAAATCTTCTGTAACCCCTTGCCTTGATCTATCCCCTATCCTTCTCCACATCCTTTCCTCTATCTCTCCTATCTGCTCTCACTCCAAATCTTCTGTAACCCCTTGCCTTGATCTATCCCCTATCCTTCTCCACATCCTTTCCTCTATCTCTCCTATCTGCACTCGCTCCAAATCTTCTGCAACCCCTTGCGTGCTAGTGGCTTCCCTCCTTGCTTGGGGTGAAATGCTTAAAAAAAATATCACTCGGTTATCTCTTACGTCTTAGCGGCTTTATCGCCTTGCTTGGAATGAAATGATAAAAAAAAGGATATTTCTATTAGAACTAGAAACAGTGATAACAGTTTTTATTTTTTGTTTTTTTTTTGCATATTACCCCATGCAAGGCAATAAAGTCACTAAGACACAAGGGATTACTGAGTGTAAAAGAATAAGAAAAAAAGCGAAGTGTTATTAAGGAGTGAGGACTATAGAAGAGGAATCGAGAAGACAGTGGATGACGATTGACATTGCATTTAAAGTTTTGAAGATCAAATTTAACAAGGAAGCAAGAACAGAGTTCCACAAGCGAGAAGTGTGACAGAAGAAACTGTTAGCATAGAACTTGCGGTGCATCTAGACAATTCAACTGTAAAATGATGAGACCTCGCCGCCAATCTAGTATTGCGCTTAAATTCATAAAGTCTGTGTATCATAAAGGGAACTTCATCAGAACAATTACCATGAAAGTATTTATAGAAAAGGCATTGGCAGTCTAGTTTACGGCGGTGTGAATGTGATGAGGCTGAGATGCCAGCTCAGGATCAATCTCATTGCAGATTCTTCTTTTATGAATAATCTCTAAATATATAGCAGGAGCATCAGACCAGATGTAGCAGTAAAATTCAATGCATGAAAGAATGATAGATTTATAAATCTGTAAGATATAATCTGTTGAGAGAAATTGTCTAACATGACACAGAGAATTTTCCTTATAGCAGACATAGCAATAGATTCACTATAATCTTTCCACTTCATGTCAGCGATAAGCGTTAATCCGAGAAGGCGCAGTGAGTGACTCTCTTGGAGGTTAGCATCAGCCATGCTGATGGAATGTGTTGGGGCGCACCCACCTTCACAACCACAATAGACTGATCCTATTATTATAATTAGAACAGTAGTTCTAGAGACTGCGAGGAGTGTAGCAGTGTAGTGCAGTGCAGAGTGAGACTTCTGTAGTGATCAGTTACACTTCCGTTTCTCGACCGGAAGATACCGTTGGACTTTATTACTATTACTTATTGTTACTACTAACCTACGTTCGTTCTGCTACTAATCTCTCTGATGTAAATACCTCTCTGAATATACCAGTAATTTTCCCTACGACTGTGTTTGTTCGTTATTACCATATACTCACGTGGAAACACTCCACATCTCAACAGAATGTAAAATGTATTATCCCAGACGATTAAAAGAAAGTAGTTTAGTTTGGGAGGCGTTAAAATGAACAAGCCATTTCTTGCCCCAGTTAACAACAGAATGTAGATCATTTTTAAGATTAGCTGCCAATTTAAATTCATAAAGTTGTCGTTCACGTCGCATATTCACGAATTCGTGTGAGTGTCAGTGGTACATGAAGTGTCCCATGTTTTCAGCATTTATTTGCTGCGTAACCCACCATTACGTGTTGAAATAACATTTAATTGTAATAAACATATATAAAAAATATCGTCTTATTGATTTTACGCCGTTCAGGTAATAGCAGTTCATTTTACGCCGTTCAGGTAATAGCAGTTCATTTTACGCCGTTCAGGGAATATCAGTTCATTTTACGCCGTTCAGTGAATAGCAGTTCATTTTACGCCGTTCAAGGAATAACAGTTCATTTTACGCCGTTCAGGGAATAGCAGTTCATTTTACGCCATTCAGAGAATAGCAGTTGATTTTACGGCGTTCAGGGAATAGCAGTTGATTTTACGGCGTTCAGGGAATAGCAGTTCATTTTACGTCGTTCAAGGAATAGCAGTTCATTTTACGCCGTTCAGGGAATAGCAGATCATTTACGCTGTTCCGGGAATAGCAATTCATTTTACGCCGTTCAGGGAATAGCAGTTTATTTTACGCCGTTCAGGGAATAGCAGTTCATTTTACGCCGCTTAAATGAAGGATTACCTTTTACAAATTTCAACAGACAGTCAATGAATGCCGAATACTTCCTCAAAAGGAAACGGCTAATATTATATTCTTTATTTAAAGACATATATATATATATTATGTTTAACGTTCTTTTTATAGATACAAGTATTTAAGCAAATGCTCTGTTTTTATAATAAACAGTATTAAATAACATTTACCGGCCTGAATGTCCGAGAACATAATATAAATGTCTTTAAATAAATTGTCGGACTATGTCCAATTCTAAAATATATGACGTCATTTGTTTACATTTGATACTCTAGAGCAGATATGAATAGAAGAGATTCATGGAAGATTTAAGTTTAAAGATAGTAAAATCGACCTTGCTAATCTGTGGCCGAACGGTTAAGGCACATCACGCGAAATGATGGTTCCGTATAGGATACAGGTTCGATTCCTGTCGGAGAGCGAAAATTTTCTATGAAAATTTCTCGGCCATTCAGGCCTGTAAATGTTATTTAATACTGTTTATTATAAAAACAGAGCATTTGCTTAAATACTTGTATCTATAAAAAGAACGTTAAACATAATATAAATGTCTTTAAATAAATTGTCGGACTATGTCCAATTCTAAAATATATATATATATATATATGTGTGTGTGTGTTAAGGTATATTCGGGCAGTAACCTTTCTCCTAAACATATTTTGTTACATATGTCAGACAAGAAAATCACAAAGTCTTTCCGACGCTTCTCATCCTCTGACTTCAGAGGATTTTGCCGGTACACTCGATGTAAATCGAACTCACTATGAAGAGAATTTGAATACATTGCATTCAGATCTTCAATAAGAGAGATGAGAAAAAGTTCGTAAA
Organism: Acanthosepion esculentum; assembly: GCA_964036315.1. Lineage (NCBI taxonomy): Eukaryota > Metazoa > Mollusca > Cephalopoda > Sepiida > Sepiidae > Acanthosepion > Acanthosepion esculentum. Next base: position 56,021,891 of record OZ038516.1, read on the forward strand.
AATAAGAGGGAGAAATTGGGAGGCTAAAACTAAACTGAGCCCAAGGAAACAAACGAGTTGAAATATAAATGAAAGAGAAAAAAGTATTTTTATTTCAAAGTTAAACTGAAAGTGAAAGTGAAAGTAAAGTTTCGCTTCCACGTATCAGAAACACGAAATAAGTGGGTAAGGGGAGAAGTTACCGTAACAGCAACACACATTTTCAAATATCATCTCATTACAAGGCAATCACATCCAGAAACACACGCGCCATTTCTGTTTTATGTAAACCCTTGTCTTTCAAGAAGCCCTAGACAACTAACCAACCCGATCTAATCGGCTATACTTTAAACCCCTTTTCATTTCTCTCGTTCATACACTTTCCTTTCTGCCTTTTCTAACGTCGTTTTTAGAGAAGAGAACGATTCTTTTTTTTTTTCATTTTCTTAGTTGATATTTTAAATAATCGTTGTGATCTTCATATCTGTGCATTCTTTTCTTCTTGTGGATGATTTTTTTCTTCTGTCAATTTCCATCTACCATCTTCTGTTTTGAACTTTGTTGAAATCTACGAGTACCTCTCGTTGAGTCAGCAAGCCACTCCAGTAAAGGTTGCCCTATACGAAGATGTCGAATTCATTTTATCCCAACTAACTAATTTCGTCTGCTTCTTCTGCTATGTATTTAGCGGTTCTTGAGGAAATACAAAAAAAAGAATTTGCAATGTTATCGGTCATGAACTGGCAACTCTAAACATTTCCATGTCAATCGTTCTAATAAGCTAACCCCTTTGATACATACATTTTACGAATTTAGGCGCAGTGCCAGTTTGGATGTCAGGTTTCTTCATTTTACGCTAAAAATGGCTACACGCAACCTTAAGCTCTGTGGTTTCAGATTCTCCTCTACGAGTTTAAGCGTATGATTAAATTGGGGGGGGGGGTAAGGCTTACATACACTTGGGAAGACATGAACTCATCTCAGATCAACCACAGCTATGGATTAAATAGCAGGTATTGTATATGGAATGTCTTTGTTGTTCTCTAAAAATTGTTAATGAAATATTCCTTCGTAAAATAAATGAATATTCTTACAATTCATAAAGTTTCTGGGGGCATATAGTGAGGAAAGACTGCTTCGAAAATTTAATACTCAAAAGACATAGTGAAGGCGTACCTTCCAACAGTATGGCTGATGCTAACATCCAGGAGTGATTCACTGGGACTTCTCGGACTAACGCAGAACGGATTGTTGGTATATATACACCCTTGTACAAATTAATTGAAACAACTGCTATAGTTTCCTTTCTTTCAACATACGGTCAGTTTTAGAGACACTGGAGTGACAGAGTGTAATCGATTTTTATTTTTTTCCTTAGATTAGGTCATTTATTTAATATTGCGTGATTGCATCAGATTTTTATAACGTCCAGCCACTATTGTCTCGACTGTCGATTAGTTGTCCTATAACTATTGTCAGCGATGAAAGGTACTCCAAGGAAGCGTACGAAAATTGTAACGCTCCGCGAACACACTGGAAAGACTTAACAGTGAGCAAATTAAAGTACTATAGACTGGGTCGGAAACTGTTCTGATTTAAATCCAATCGAGAATCTGTGATCAATCTGCAAGAAACCACTTCCTGGAATTGACATATGAAGTACTAACGTGCACTGGATTATATTTCACTGGGAAAATGCGAAAAAAAACCCGGAATTATTCGTTTTGTTTCAATTAATTTACATATTTTTAATACTATTTCTCTGCCAGGGTTAAGCTGCCATGTTTATTTACAGAAACGTATTATATATGCAATTTCTGGGACATATGAGGAAATCCGGTTTCGAGAATTTAATACTCACGTTGCTTAGTGAACCTGTAACTTCCAGCAGTATGGCTGATGCTAACCTCCAGGATTGACTCATTGGCCCTTCTCTGTCTAACCTTTTCAGCTGACATGAAGTGAAAAATGAATCAATTGCTAAGTCTGCAGTTAAGAAAGTTGGTTTACTATGTGTCTTTTATTTTTTATTTTTTTCGCCAGAATCTATATTACATATTTATAAGTCTACCATTCTCCATTGTTTTGAATACTGGTACTCTTGCTGTATATGTAGAGATTCTTGGTAAAATCCAAAGAAGAATCTGCAATGCTATTGGTCCTGGACTGGCATCTCGCCTTCAATCGTTTTCCCACCATCGTAATGTAGGGTCTCTGTACCTTTTCTATAAATACTTTCAAGGTAATTGCTCTGATGATCTCTCTACTATGGTATCTATGAATTTATGCGCAGTGCTATATTGGCAGTTAGGTCTAATCATTTTACAGCTGAAATGGCTAGGTGTAACCGTAAGTTCTATGCTAACAGTTTCTTCTCCCTAACAATTAGTAACTGTTTGCGTCTTAGTGACTTTATTGCTATGCATGTTGATTTTACATAAATTTTATGAATTTAATCGCATTACTAAATTGGCAGCAAGGTCTCATCATTTTACAGTTGAAATGGCTAGCTGTAACCGCAAGTTCTATGATAACAGTTTCTTCTCTCGCACTTCTCGCTTGTGGACTCTTTTCCGGCTTCTTGTTCTCAAGTCAAGTTTAATCAGCAAAAATTTAAATGCAATGTGTAATCGCAATCTTCTGTATTCTTAATTCTCTCTTCTTTTCTCATATTCTCTAACGCTTAGTAATTTCTTGCGTCCTAGTGGCTTTATTGCCTTGCTTGGTTTATTCTTGCAATCTATATGTTTAAGCTTTAAATAACCCCCAAAAAGTTGAAGAATCGTAAAAAAAGCAATGAATCATTGCGTAGCCAGAGGCGAATGATGAATTTGCAAACTTACGTTTCTTTTGATTTTTTCTTCTTGTGAATATGGCAATGAAGATGAGGATAACAGTCCGAATAATGTAAATAATGTAAGTAATCATAATACCTCATCTCAAAGATCCAATCACCTGAAGAAGGCCGGAGCGTACAACGGCCGTAACGTTGCGAATATGGCAATGAAGATGGGGATAACAGTCCGAATAATGTAAATAATGCAAGTAATCATAATACCTCATCTCAGAGATAGAGACAATATAGAGAGACATAGGCATAAAGTCTGGTGCGTACAACGGCCGAGACATTGTGAATATAGCAGTGAAGATGAGACTAACAGTTCGAATTTTCTAAATAATGCAACTTATGATAATACCTCCTCTCAGAGATCTAATCACCTGAAGAAGGCCAGAACGTACAATGACCGAAACGTTGTGAATATATCAATGAAGATGAAGATAACAATCTGAATAATTTACATAATGCAAGTAATCATAATACCTCATCTCAGAGATATAGACAACATAGCGAGACATAGGCATAAAGGCTGGAGCATACAACGACCGAAACATGAATATGCCAATGAAAATGAGGATAACAGTAGGAATAATGTATATAAAGCAATTTTTCTTCTTTTGCGTGATTGTAACCCTTTGCATAAATGACATATTTCCGATGCCAGACATTTAAGCACTAACATTTCCCATTAAACACCGGTAATATATATAGGTGGTACTAACATTTCCCATTAAACACCGGTGATATATTTATATATATATATATATATATATATATATATATATATATATATATATATATATATATATATATATATATATAGGTGGCGACTAACATTTCCCATTAAACACCGGTGATATATACAGGTGGCACTAACATTTCCCATTAAACACCGGTAATATATATAGGTGGCACTAACATTTCCCATTAAACACCGGTGATATATATAGGTGGTACTAACATTTCCCATTAAACACCGGTGATATATATAGGTGGTACTAACATTTCCCATTAAACACCGGTAATATATATATAGGTGGTACTAACATTTCCCATTAAACACCGGTGATATATATAGGTGGTAGTAACATTTCCCATTAAACACTGGTGATATATACAGGTGGTACTAACATTTCCCATTAAACACCGGTGATATATATATAGGTGGTACTAACATTTCCCATTAAACACCGGTGATATATATATAGGTGGTACTAACATTTCCCATTAAACACCGGTGATATATATAGGTGGTACTAACATTTCCCATTAAACACCGGTGATATATATATAGGTGGTACTAACATTTCCCATTAAACACTGGTGATATATACAGGTGGTACTAACATTTCCCATTAAACACCGGTAATATATATAGGTGGTACTAACATTTCCCATTAAACACCGGTAATATATATAGGTGGCACTAACATTTCCCATTAATCACCGGTGATATATATAGGTGGTACTAACATTTCCCATTAAACACCGGTGATATATATAGGTGGTACTAACATTTCCCATTAAACACTGGTGATATATACAGGTGGTACTAACATTTCCCATTAAACACCGGTGATATATATATAGGTGGTACTAACATTTCCCATTAAACACCGGTGATATATATATAGGTGGTACTAACATTTCCCATTAAACACCGGTGATATATATATAGGTGGTACTAACATTTCCCATTAAACACCGGTGATATATATATAGGTGGTACTAACATTTCCCATTAAACACCGGTGATATATATATAGGTGGTACTAACATTTCCCATTAAACACCGGTGATATATATATAGGTGGTACTAACATTTCCCATTAAACACCGGTGATATATATAGGTGGTACTAACATTTCCCATTAAACACCGGTGATATATATAGGTGGTACTAACATTTCCCATTAAACACCGGTGATATATATAGGTGGTACTAACATTTCCCATTAAACACCGGTGATATATACAGGTGGTACTAACATTTCCCATTAAACACCGGTGATATATATATAGGTGGTACTAACATTTCCCATTAAACACCGGTGATATATATATAGGTGGTACTAACATTTCCCATTAAACACCGGTGATATATATATAGGTGGCACTAACATTTCCTATTAAACACCGGTGATATATATAGGTGGCACTAACATTTCCTATTAAACACCGGTGATATATATAGGTGGCAGAAGCAAACGAGAAATTTGTCATTCTTTTACAAAAAATTTATAGTGTGGTTATACATCAACTGTAGGTTCGATGGATAAATTATAGTCTATATGTATAGCTGGCCCCTCGTATTCGACGATACCCGTGCTAGCCAATCCCTATTGCAGCCGCTTGCTCAGGCGCATTTATGTTTATTCAACAACTACAAGGACCACCTGTGATTTTTACTGCAATTATGCTAAGCTTTCTGGGAAAAGAGCTGGTTATCAACAATTCTCAAGCCCTCGGCCACGCTGACATGTGGCTTCGTGCTAGCACGGCTATCGATGGCAACCGAGGGTCCCGTCTATACAATATCACTTACAAGGCTTGGGTCAACCCGTGCTATGGTTTTCAGGCACCTTCCAAAGGTGCCGCACGCTGAGGTCGACCGATTCAGTTCGATAACATCAGATTCGAACCCGGGTCTCATGGTCAGGATGAGAACCTTCTAATCACTCGGCTACGTGCCCATTATCGTCTAGATTACGCCAAAATGTAAATAACAGTGACATCTCATTTTAACAGATGTACATGGTGCGATGGATAAATTGTCGTCCAAATTATGAAAAAAAAATGAAAATAACACTGGCATCTCATTTGAACAGATATACAGGTTGCGATAGATAAATTGTCGTCCAAATGATGCAAAAATGAAAATAATACTGACATCTCATTTTAACAGATATACATTGTGCGATGGATAAATTGTCGTCCAAATTATGAAAAAAATGAAAATAACACGGGCATCTCATTTTAACAGATATACAGGTTGCGATAGATAAATTGTCGTCCAAATGATGCAAAAATGAAAATAACACGGACATCTCATTTTAACAGATATATTTACAAAATTTACACAAAAAATATCTTGAAATGCTAATGAGTAAATTTATTCATCAAAATCGCCATTGTCTACAACTACGGCCTCGAGACGACTTCAGAATTTTCTGTAACTCTTCTGGACGGTCTCCTTGTTTAATTTGGTGAATACTGCCATAATCATTGCCTTTAGTTTGTCCTTGGTGTTACAAGTAGTTTTGTTGGTCTCTCGCTCAACTGCGCCTCACACACAATAGTCGATGTCTTAGAGAAAATGGAAGCGAAAAGGACATTTATATTAACACCAAGAAAAGACAGTTGAAATTTCCAGGGGACAAAATGAGGAAAAAAGGCTTGTGAAATATTATACTCACCGGACATATTAATGGCAAAATGGACGGGGAAAACAAAAAATAAACTAATTAGCGTTTGAGTAAATGGATGAAAAAACAAGGTTTAGGAGCGTAACAAAAACAAAATTTATTAATAGTTATAAAGGACAGGAAATTGTGGAGGGTCATGATCGTCAACTTCCTGAATGGATACAGCACATACACAGAGTACGATGGGTAAATTGTCGCCATTTTATATTTTTAATTTCGCGCATGCGCGTTCTTCGATTTTGATTTTGTCGACTGCACAGTACAGTAGGTCCAGTTGGGTACCGTCTGCGAGAAAAAGAGCACATTGACGCAATTTACTCCACCAGAAATTTGGACACAGCATGCTGTGGTGTTTGACATTGGCACCGAGAGATCCAATAGGAAAACATTTCAGAGTGTTCGGGTGTCAAATTGAGGACACTGCAGAGCATTCGAAAAGAGTTGAATGATGACTACATCAATTGCGTTGAAGCTATAGTGCTGCCCTGGGTCAAGATGATGGCTTCTGGAAGATCCTATGTCTGGACAAGCAGGAGAACTCAGTCATATATATATATATATATATATATATATATATATATATATATATATATATATATATATATATATATATATATATATATATATATATGAACTTTATTTCAATCCTTCATGAGCTTCCAATCCTTAAATATGGTTGATTAATGATGAACATGTCATTTTCGTTTATGATCGATTTCATCACGATTCTTCGGTTAAGCTTGGAGAGTAATTATACATTCGTATTTCTCAACGTAGAGTCGAATAGTGTTATAAAAACTTCGGAGAATTCCAGTAAGATATATTTAATCGTTTCTAAGATACAACGTTTTAGAGCTTAATCTAACAATTGGGCAATTTTACTGTTGTACCAGGTATATATGTACATTATCTCTCTTATACGGGCCAAAATATTCGAAAAAAATGTTAGAAAAAAATATACGTCACCTAGGGGAAACAGTATTTACGATGAGTAAATTGTCGCCAATTCAATCCATGAGACGTTTGACACGTGAGAGAGGAGTTTTAGCTGTGACAATCCAAAGAGCAGTGAAAAAAGACTTGAAAATGAAACCATACGTGAAACCTGTGTGACACGTTGTTTCTCGAGGACAGCAAGTTAGATGGCAAGAGAGGTTGAAGATCATCGTGAATAAGTTGGAAAATGATCCTGAAATTATATATATATATATATATATATATATATATATATATATATATATATATATATACACACACACACACACACAAATATATATATATATATATATATATATATATATATATATATATATATTTGAACTTTATTTATGATCGAATTCGTCAGTATTCTTCGGTTAAGCTTGGAGAGTAATCATACGTTCGTAATTCTCAACGTAGAGTCCAATAGTGTTATAAAAATTTCGGAGAATTCTAGTAAGATATCTTTAATCATTTCTAAGATACAACGTTTTAGAGCTTAATCTGACAATTGGACAATTTTGCTGTTAAACAATTTGGGCACTTTTACTGTTGCACCAGGTATATATGTACATTATCTCTCTTATAAGTGCCAAAATATTCGAAAAATCTTTTTAGAAAAAAATATGCGTCACCTAAGGGAAACAGTATTTAGATCTGACGTGCCTTGGTGTCTAGGTTACGAAGTTATGTATATATATATATATATATATATATATATATATATATATATATATATATATATATATATATATTTGCAATATGCATGTATCTAGGCAACAGATTTTTATTGGTTTTTCCTGGGTTCTGGCGAAAATATCAATATAAATTATCCGTGGATAGATAGATAGTATAGATGGTGATATTGTGATGATATATATATATATATATATATGTTATGAATAATCAAGAATGGTCTCCCCTTGTTTCGTTACTCTCCTTTTTGAGAAAGCTATTTCTCTTTACTGGGACTATAAGAGGTCACTGTACGCAAACCTTGTATTCTCAGTTGAATAACGCTTTCTTAAATCCTAAACCTGCATACATTTGTCATTACAATGTGCTTCTTGCTTTTTGTGATATGTCAATTGAATATTTTTTTTTTAGTTCATGGCACAACATGACTCTTTTTTTGTTTGTCTTTTTAAAACTGTTCTTTTTATTCTTTCTTTCATTTCATCTTTTTTTTCTTATGTTTTTACGATATTTTCTTTCTTTTTTAACATTTTACTTCCGTTTAAATATTTTACTCTGTCTCTTTCTTTGACTTCTTTTTTCATTTCCCTTTTCTTTCTTTTTTAATTCGTCTCCTCTATATTTTTATTTGGTTTTTCTTTCTTTATCTTTTCTTTTTTTCATTTATATTTTCTTTTCTTTTTTCTATTTTTGTCTTCCATTTAGGATTCCATTTTTTATTCAATTTTTCGTGTACTTTTTTTCCATTTATTTTTATTTCGTTTTTTTTTCTTTATTTCCTTCTTTCTTTCTTTCATTTTGGTTATATTTTTCCTTTCTTTTCTTTGGTTTTTTTACATTACTTTTTCTCTTTACCTATTTTTGTCTTCTTTCTATCTTCCATTTACTTTTTCTATCAAATTTACATCGTTTCTGCCTTTATTATTATTTATCTCTTCGATGTCTTTTTCTCGAGTATCTTTCATTCCTTTCACTCTCTATTTCCTCCTTTTCTTTTTTCTTTCTTTCTTTCTTTCTTTCTTTCTCTCATGTCTTTTTGTCGAGTATATTTCATTCCTTTCACATTCTATTTCCTCCTTTTCTTCTTTCTTTCTTTTTATACCATGTCTTCTTCTGCAGTATATTTCATTCTTTTTCTTTCGATTTCCTCCTTTTCTTCTTTCTTTCTTTCTTTCTTACATGTCTTTTTCTGCAGTATATTACATTACTTTTTCTCTCTCTATTTGTTTCTTTCTTCCTCCAATGTCTTTTTCTTGAGTATATTTCATTCCATTCACCCTCTATTTCCTCCTTTTCTTCTTTCATTCTTTTTTCCCATGTCTTTTTCTGCAGTATATTATATTCATTTTTCTCTCGATTTCCTCCATTTCTTTGTTTCTTTCTTTCATTTTTCTTTCTTTCTTTCTTTCTCCCATGTCTTTTTTTCTGGAGTATATTACATTCTTTTCTCTCTGTATTTCTTTCTTTCTTTTTCCCATGTCTTTTCTGGAGTTTATTTCATGCCTTTCTCTCTCTAATTCATTCTTTTCTTCTTTCTTTCTTCCTGTTTTCGAAATCTCACTCCTTTCTCTCTCTATTTCCTCCTTTGCTTCATTAATTCTTTCCTTTCTCTCTCTTTTATCCTTTTCTTCATTTCTTTCTTACTTTCTTTCTTTCTTTCTTCGATGTCTTTTTCTCGAGTATATTTCTGTCCTTTCTCTCTCTTTTTTCCTTTTCTTCATTTCTTTCTTACTTTCTTTCTTTCTTTCTTTCTATCTTCGATGTCTTTTTCTCGAGTATATTTCTTTCCTTTCTCTCTCTTTTTTCCTTTTCTTCATTTCTTTCTTTCTTTCTTTCTTTCTTTCTATCTTCGATGTCTTTTTCTCAAGTATATTTCTTTCCTTTCTCTCTCTTTTTTCTTTTTCTTCATTTCTTTCTTACTTTCTTTTTTTCTTTCTATCTTCGATGTCTTTTTCTCGAGTATATTTCTTTCCTTTCTCTCTCTTTTTTCCTTTTCTTCATTTCTTTCTTACTTTCTTCTTTCTTTCTATCTTCGATGTCTTTTTCTCAAGTATATTTCATTCCTTTCTCTCTCTTTTTTCTTTTTCTTCATTTCTTTCTTACTTTCTTTTTTTCTTTCTATCTTCGATGTCTTTTTCTCGAGTATATTACTTTCCTTTCTCTCTCTTTTTTCCTTTTCTTCATTTCTTTCTTACTTTCTTCTTTCTTTCTTTCTATCTTCGATGTCTTTTTCTCGAGTATATTACTTTCCTTTCTCTCTCTTTTTTCCTTTTCTTCATTTCTTCTTTCTTTCTTTCTTTCTTTCTTTGATGTCATTTTCTCGAGTTTATTTAATTCCTTCTCTCTCTTTTTTCTTTCTTTCTTTCTTTCTTTCTTTGATGTATTTCTCTCGAGTATATTTCATTCCCTTCTCTATTTCCTCCTTTTCTTCATTCTTTCTTTCTTTCTTTCTCCGATATCTTTTTCCCTCTCTATTTCCTCCCCCTCGCCCGGTCTTTCATTCTATCTTTGTTGCTAACCGTTTATAATGCCTCGTCTGTCTAGTCCTCATTCTCTATTTCATTACAACTCATAACTTTGCCTTCCTTATCTTTGCAATGTCTTGCTATCTAACTCTCATTTGCCAAACAAATGTCTGCGTGGACCGAAACACACGATCCAATCCATGTCAGTCATTATTTTCACTTCCGTCAATTCTATTGTCACAGTTTCGGCCATCTTTAACCGATTCTTCATTTAAATATCGCTTTTCTTTTTATCCTCACTTATTTTATGAGGACTTTTGCGACTTCTTTTATAGCTGAATCTTGTTCGTTCTTTTATTATTTTTTCCTTTCTCGATCAATCTTTTAGTCTTTTTTTTTAAATTCTTTGCTTATTTTTTCTCTTTGAAATATGCTTTCCTTTCTCTCGCTTCTTTTTAACTATCTCGCATTACTTTTTCACTTTTTCTTCCCCCTCATTTCATTGTTAATTCTTTTTTTATTCACCAATTTCTTGTATTGTCTTCCACTTTCATTCTTTGCAGCGTATGTTCTTTTGTGTTTAACTCTTTCATAATCTACTATCATTTTTTCATTCTTTACCAAATGTATTATTATTATTCCATATTTTGTTCCTTCTTTCTTTCTTTCTGTATTTCTTCCATGCTATAGTTTTCTGTTGCATTTTTCGTTCTTTTCTTTCTTTCTCACCTGTCCCGCATTCTTTCATTTTGTCTACTCTACTATTCTTTTTTCATTTTTTTCATTTTCCTTCGTTGATTCGTTCTTTCTTGCTTGCTTCATTTCTTTTCATTTTCATTCGTTTTTTGTTTTATTTCATTGCTTTTTATTTATTTCTCTTTCTTTCAGTCTGTCTTTCTTTCTTACTTTCTTTTTCTTTTTTCCTTCCTTTCTTTCTTTCTTTCTTGCTTCATTTCTTTTCATTTTCATTCGTTTTTTATTTTATTTCATTGCTTTTTATTTATTTATTTTTCTTTCAGTCTGTCTTTCTTTCTTACTTTCTTTTTTCTTTCTTTCTTCCTTTCTTTTTTATTCCTATTTTCTTTAATTTTTTCTTTCATTCTCTCTTTCTTTCCGTTTTTGCTTTCATTTTTCTCTTTTTTTTCCTAATTTTTTCATTGCTTTTAAATCCATTCCGTACAATTCTGCTTCCATCATTTCTATCTTCTTGATTTTAATCCTTTTCTTATTTCTTTCATTCTCCGTCTACTTAAGGTCTTTCCTTGTATAATTAAACAGTCAGGTTTTATTTATTTTTTATTCATTCTTCTTCTTCTTAATGTCATAGCTAGTAGAATTGAACAGTCAGGTATTTATTTTCATTCTTTCTTCTTCTTCTTCTTCTTCTTCTTCTTCTTCTTCTTCTTCTTCTTAAGGTCATTCGTTCTAGATTGAACAGTCAGGTTTTATTTATTTTTCATTATTTCTTCTTCTTCTTCTTCTCCTTCTTTTTCTTCCTTTTCTTTTTCTTCATATTCTTCTTATGGTCATTCGTTCTAAATTGAACATTCAGGTTTTATTTATTTTTCATTCTATCTTCTTCTTCTTCTTCTTCTTCTTCTTTTCTTCTTCTCCTTCTTAATGTAATACCTAGTAGAATTGAACAGTCAGGTATTTATTTTCATTCTTTCTTCTTCTTCTTCTTCTTCTTCTTCTCTTTCTTCATCTTCTTAATGTCATTCGTCAAATTTTCTTTATTTTTCTTTTTTCTTTCATTCTTATTCTTCTTAAGTTATTTCCTTCTAGTCTTGAACATTCAGATATTCTTTATTTTTTCTTTATTTTTTCTTTCTTCTTTCTTTCTTTCTTTCTTCTTCTTCTTCTTCTTCTTAGGTCATTCTTTCTCTCTTCCTTTTTTACTTCTTGTGCTATCACCTTTTTTCTTAATTAATATTTCCTTCGTTTGTTTTTCTCGTGTATTTCCTTCCTTCCCTGTTTCTTTGTTTATTAGGATCTTCATTCGTCTATTCCTTCTTACATCCATTTCTTTCTTCCTTAGATCCTGTTTTTTTTTTTTGTTCACTTCTTCTCTTATTCCCTCGATTCGTTCTTCTATCTTAAATTCTTTCCTCCTTTCTTTCTGCTCAGGTTGACTGTTTCTTTTTTCATTCCTTCTTTCCTATTTTTATGAGCAAAATTTTCATTCTTTCTCACGAAGTTCTTTCTTTCTTCTTCATTATTCTTTTTTACGATGAACGCTTTTGTTGATTTTTTTTCAGTATTTTCTTTCTTTCCTTATCATTTTTTTTTTCATTTTCTTAACTTGAAATACTCGTTATTTTCATCTTTTCTCTTTACCTTAATTTCTCCCTTTTTTATTTTTATTTTTTTCTTTCCTACATCCATTCTCAATTTTATTTTCTATCTATATTTTTCCTGTATTTTTTCTTTCATCTCAGGTTTTCTCTTCCTTTTTCATTCCTTCTTTTCACTTTTTACATAAAAGATTTTCTTTCCTCCTTTCTTTCTTTCTTTAATCTCAGGTTGTTTCTCTCTTTTTTCATTCCTTCTTTTTTTCTTTTTACGTGAAAGAGTTTTCTTTTTTTCTTTCTTTATTCCTTTATGTCTATTTTGTCTCTTATTTTTCATTCCGTCTTTTTCTTTTTTTTTTTTCATGAAAAAATTTATTTCCTTCTCTCTGCTCAGATTGATTGTTTCTTTTTTTATTCATTCTTTCTTATTTTCAGAAGCAAACTTTTCTTTCTTTCCCACGAAATTCTTCCCTTCTTTCTCATTATTCTGTTGAACCCATTTTTTATTTTTCCAGTATTCTCTTTCTTTCTTTCTTTCTTTCTTTCTTTCTTTCTTGCTTCATTTCTTTTCATTTTCATTCGTTTTTTGTTTTATTTAATTGCTTTTTATTTCTTTCATTTTTCTTTCAGTCTGTCTTTCTTTCTTACCTTCTTTTTTTTCCTTCCTTTTTTCCTTCCTTCCTTCCTTCCTTTTTTTCGTTGCCTTGCCTCTCTTCCTCACTTGCTCGCCTCTTTTTTTATTTTTATCTTTCTTTCATTTTTTTTTTTTGTCTCACGTTTTCCTATTTTTATAATGCATTCGTCTCTTTCCATCTGGAGTGCTTCTTTCTCTCTCCTTATCGTCCAAACATCTCGCTAACCTCTTTCCCAACGACATCACCACAAACAACCAGCTTAAATAACCGCATTTAAAGGAGACATTTTACACGAGGACGTTTCGACAAGAGGCGCACTATCATCAGTTCCCGCAACAAGAGAACTAATCACTCAGGACATAAAAAAAGGATTTTCAAGAAGGCGGCCATTTGCAAATCAATCACCAGACAAAGAACCACCACAGGAAGATCCAAGAAAGAATTCTGATAACAGAAGAAAAATGAATGACACTTGAAAAATGGTAAAAGAAAAAGAGAAAGAAGAATTGGAAAAAAAAAAGAATTAAGGAGTATTTGAAAGGAAATGTTAAAAAGTTTAGGGTGTTTTTTGTATAATTCATTTGTCTTGTTGTCCTTGGTTAAATCTGTTTTCTTGTTGTCCCTATTATAAAATATTTAAATCTATTTTTCTAATTATTTGGAAGATCATTTTTGGTGTCCTTTTTTATATTATTATCTTTTATTTATTTGAAGTGATATTTGCATAATATTTATTTATCTGGAATGATAATTATAGATTATTGGTCGATGCTTTACAGAAGAAAAGGTTCTGCCTCGCCTTTCATTCAGTAAGCCCTATGAGTGTTAAACTTTCCAAGTCTTCTTTCCTCATTATATGCCCTTGGAATTTCAGCTGTCTTTCTGATTCTAAATATAAGTAAGCATTTCTTTCCCATTTTCCTGAAAGCATACAGATTGGTTATATACTACGTCTCTTTCATTCTCATCATCTTTCTGTAGAACCACATTTCTTTTGCTTCAAGCATCTTGTTCATCTGTAAAGAAATCGTCCAACATTAGGATTGATATTACATAGCAGTACAGCTGTATTTTCTTTATTTCTTTAAAGAACAGTTTACTGTTTTTTAATCTTGTGGTAATAACGGCATTGCTTGAGTTCTGGATCTAGATATCTTAAAGGCGTTTGACAGGGTTTGGAATGCTGGTCTTCTAGACAAGCTTCAGGTATTACAGGATGATTGTTTGATTTAATGCAATAATTCCTATCAAATCGTGAAATGAAGGTGGTTCTAATCGGGCTCGCTTCCAAGTCGTTTCACACGAATGCAGGTGTCTCCCAAGGCTCTATCCTGGGTCCTACGCTGTTTCTGATCTTCATCAGTCATCTTCCTGGATGTTATCAGTTCCCAAGTAGGCATTTATGCAGAAGACACTACCACCTACGGTTGTCACAATAGCAAAATCCATCAGAGCTGAAAAAGTTAACCTGAAAAGAAGCTCTAATCAGTGGTTAACTGGGGCAAGAAATGGCGTTTTTAGGAATAGTTTACTGTTTCTTAATACTGTGTTCAAATTGTCTTTAACACAATGCACCTTCCCATATATTTAAACGTTTGTACTTGTTTGATTGTTGGAACTGCGCGTTAACCATGATATATTTGGGAAGGAGATTTGAATAATCAAGAACCTATACTGGCAGCAAACTGCCTGCGTGCGGATTGAAAATGGTTAAAGTAAATATACAAAGATAGAAAGAGGTGTAAGACAAGGATGTGTCTCCTCACCGGACATAAACGGTCAAGAATCACAAGGCTGAAATATTGGCGGCCACGATCTTATCAGCATTAGATATGCAGAAGACACTGTGTTGATAGCAGATGCAGAAATAAAACTACAAGATCCCCTACAGAATATAACGAAGGAAAGCGAGTATATCAATTGCAAGAAGACACTGGAATAGCGAAAATGCCTTCTAAAGTGAAACAATGTATTAAGAAACATAAAGATTTCGTTAGAAACAAAGAAAAGAATAGAATACGAAACTGTTACATAATATCAGACTTTATATATATATATATATATATATATATATATATATATATATATATATATATATATATATATATATTTTAAGCATTTCACCACAAACAAGGATGGTAGCCACTAGCACGCAAGGGGTTACAGAGGATTTGGAGCGAGAGCAGATAGGAGTGATAGAGGAAAGGATGTGGAGAAGGATAGTGGATAGATCAAGGCAACTGGAGATGTCGGTTGACATTACATTTGAATAGTTGGAGATTATAGCTATCAGGGAAACAGGAAAAGGGAAGGGAGTTTCACAGACGAGAGGTGCGAGACATGAAGCTACATTTAACAATTTCAACAGTGAAATGGTTAGAGCGGGACGCCAGCCTCGTAGGACGCTTGGATTCATGAAGTCTGGGAACCTGCGAAAGCAGCTCATCGGAGCAATTACCTTGAAAGTATTTGTAAAAAAGATAGAGAGAGGCGACGGCACGTCTGTGAGAGAGTGACTGCAGACGAGATGCCAGATCAGGGCAAATTCCATTGCATATCCGTCTCTGGATCTTATCAAGAACCCCGGGGCAAACAGAAAGGACTCCAGACCATATATGGCAGCAATACTCCATGCAAGGGCGAACGGTTGATTTGTAGATTTGAAGGATCGATTCCGGGGAGAAAAATTTCTTGGCGTGGCACAGGGAGCCAACTTTCCTTGCGGTGGACGAAGCAATTGACTCAATGTATTTGTGGTGATTAATAGAGAGCAGCTTTGTTTTTGAGGCGTTAAAGTTAACTAGCCAATTCCCGCCCCAGTTCACAACCGATTGGAAGTCCTTTTCGAGGCGAACGGCCAGGTTAGTTTTGTCAGCGACACTAGATTTGTTTCTGAGGCAGGAGTAAATTGTAGTGTCGTCCGCGTAGATGCCTACTTGGGAATCTATGACGTCAGGAAGATCGTTGATGAAGATAAGGAACAGAGTAGGTCCTAGGATGGAGAATTGGGGAACACTTACGTTCGTGGGATAGGAGCTGGAGGAGAATCTGTTGAGAACGACCTTCAATTCACGGTTTGACAGGAATGATTGTATTAAGTCAAACAATCGACCTGTAATTCCATAATCCTGGAGCTTGCGAAGAAGGCCGGCATGCCAAACCCTATCAAACGCTTTGCAGATATCTAGAGCCACGGCACGAGCTTCTCCGTTATTTTGAAGAGATTGCTAGACAATTTCATTGATGGCTTTAAGCACATCAGCTGTAGATCGGACAAAGCGGAAGCCATATTGCTTGTCTAAGAGCAGATCATGGGATGTAAGGTGCTTAACCACTTCGGCGTTGATTAAAGCTTCGAAGACGTTGACAAAGAGGAGTAGGGGACTGATAGGACGGTAATTAGAAGGGTCAGAGGCGTCGTCAAAGTTCTTAAAAACAGGAACAATCGATGAGGACTTCCAGCAGTTTGGAAAACAAGATTCCATGAGGCAGTAGTTATATAATTTGGAGAGGGCAAAGGCCATTTCAGGCCCACATTTCAGGACAATGGCTGGTATCCCATGTCCACCACTAGCATTGTGGGGGTCTAAATTAGAGATAATGCCCAATACCAATGACGGGGTTATGTGCAACCCGCTCAAAAACTCAATTAATTTCGGTTGAGCACACTGGTTTGAGGTGTGTGTTTGTAAACAAGTGACTATTTAATCTAATATTGCACGACCCTTCAGCAGAATTGAGTCACTGTCAGTCACTGTGTGTTTATCTAAATCTAAAAATAAACACGCTAAAATTCACCTTCATTCCTGACGGCTTAGTGGGAGAAGTTCCGACTGACGCAAATTCAGTCGGGTTTCGATCCTAGCTAGAGGCAACCGGACGTCTGTGAAACAGCGAAACAGTCTGTCTGTGGATGACAATATATATATATATATATATATATATATATATATATATATATGTATACGTTTGCCTGATATCGTAACTGTCCGGTTTTCAGTTCTCGGTAGTGGATGCGCACTGCTGATGAGTCCAAAATATAGCACGAAACGGCCGTCCAGTGCTTTCTGAATTCTGTTGAGGTTTCTTCTAGACTCGATAAATTAATTATGATTATCTCAAATCCTCCTAATAATTTCTATCAGTTGATTATCATTGCTTGAACCGGGTTCTATTGCTCTGAATGGACCGGCTTGGGGATAGTAGTCGTGGCTCGTGGGGACACAGTCTTATGGGTAAGGGAAACTCGGATGAGTTCCACCAAGGAATATGTGATCAAGCGGCACTATATCGAGTCTAATTCGCTACCTCTACGTCGCCGAGTCCGTCGGTACAGATGTTATGACGTTTGCCTGATATCGTAACTGTCTCGGTAGTGTACGCGCTCTACTGATGAGTCCCAAATATAGGACGAAACGGCCGTCCAGTGCTTTCTGCATTCTGTTGAGTTTTCTTCTAGACTCGATGAATTACTTAATTATGAAATATGTATATATAATACAGTATTACATTAAAGCATGAACATACCTACTACAAAACTGTACATCTTGTTTCAACGTTATAAGAAAACAACTTTTTAATACACGTTTCATTTTTGTTAAGTTATTTTATTGCGTTTTTCTCGTGAGCAAACAAGACATTTCTTTTGGGGACATATGAATATAGATATTATTCATGTGATTTTTCGTTCCGAACTGTTTCGTCTAATCTCTTAGCCATTTTCATGGACTTAGGTTTTGATATTATAGTTGCTTCTTTTTATATTTTTTAAATCTTTAACCCTAAACAAGGCGATAAAGCCACTACGACGCAAGGAGGATTACTGAGTGTGAAGAAAAAAGGAAATTATTAAGGAGAAAAGACAATGAAAACAGATTCAAGTGGATAGAAAATGACAAGTGATATTCTATTTTTTTTTTTTTTAAGTACGTAATTGACAGACAAGCAAAAAGCTGGAAGAGTTTCTCAAGCGAGAAATGCGAGAGAAAAAAACATTACGTCTACACTTAGCAATTCTTCTAGTAATATAATGAGACCTAACTGCCAATCTAGTACTGCGCTTAAGTTCATGATGTCAAGGGACCAAATCCGTGAAACCATCAGAACAATTTATAGAAAAGGCACAAGGAAGCCTCGTTAAGGCGGTAAGAATGTCAGTAAAGCCGATATGCCAGGTCAGAACCGATAACTTTGCAGGTTCTTCCTTGGACTTTGTCAAGAATCTGTAGACTCATATCAGAAGCACCAAACCAGATGCGGCAACAATACTGAATGCACGAACGAATGATTCAAGACAGATTATGGCGTGTAAAATTGTCTAGCACGAAACGGTAAACCAATTTTTTATGAGCAGAAGATTTACTCGGGCAGCTTATTCCCAAGAACGGCGACTTTGTGGAGCGGTCATCCGAGCAGATGATTCCCTGTTTCCCATACGATCAATGAAGTTAAGCAACGCCTAGCCTGGTCAGTCCATTTAATGGATGACCGCTTAGGAATAACAGGTGCTGTGAGCTTTGATATGTGCCGCTGGTATAATGAATAATGTCACAGAATTTTTAATCGGAGAACCGTTCTAATATCCAATTCGTAAATCCCTTTGAGAAAGTTATGAATCCACCTGTTCAACCCCCAGCTATGGGTTAATTAATAAGACTCGTATTAATAAAATCAGTATTATCTCCGAAAAATTATTACAATATAAATATATTTTCTTGCAGATTGACCATAGATTCTCGATTGGATTTAAATCAGGAGAGTTTCCGGGCCAGTCGATAGTACTTTGATTTGCTCACTGGTAAGGCTTGCCAGTGTGTTCTTGCAGCGTTACAATTTTCGTACGCTTCCGTAGAGTATCGTCCATCGCAGACAATATCCGTAGGACAATTAATCGACAGCCGAGACAATAGTGTCTAGGCGTGATAAAAATCTGATGTAATCACGGATGACGCAATATTTTTCAAGGCCAAACAAATTTCATCATACACCCCGAAAATAGATTCATATTACTGCATATATATATTTTTTAATCATATCACCCCAAGCAAGGCCGGAGGCCACTATCACGCAAGGGGTTAAAGAAGGGTTGGAGGAAGAGCAGATAGGAGTGGCAAGGGAGGGGATGTGGAGAAAGAGAAAGACAGTGGGTCGATCAAGGCAAGGGGGCCACAAAAGATCCGGGGCGAGAGCAGATAGCAATGAAAAATGAAAGGATGTGGAGAAGGGAAGTGAATAGATCAAGGCTACTGGCGATGTCGATTGACGCTACACTTAAACCGTTGGAGATTGTATTTGTCAGGGAAACAGTAATAGGGCTGGGGGAAAATAGAAATCGATTACACCCTGTCACTCCAGTGGGTCTAAAACTGACCGTATAGTTAAAGGAAACTAAACAGTTGTTTCAATTAATTTGCACAAGGGGTACGTCCATGCAACAACGTTATTCCTTTACGTTCTAACTTGATTGGATCTTTTTTCTTGTATTTAGTGAATACTTGTAAAAAAGTTCATTCCTCCTTCTTTAATTATTTTCTTCCTTCTTTCTATCAT